>CAWYQB010000198.1:606742-1213484 GCA_963966105.1 Volucella zonaria
CGTATAGCCATTTTTGTGTTTTTTGAAGTTTTTTTTTCTGGTGCATAAAAGGACCCCCGCAGATATATCCATTTAAGTATTTTGAATTTTTATTTTTTGGTGCATAAAATGACCCCCGCAGACCTCCAGTTTAGGAGATACTACCACTTAAGTTTTTTAATTTTTTTTTCTGGTGCGAAAAATGACCCCCGCAGACGCCTAGGTTAGGAGATATAGCCATTTTAGTATTTTGAATTTTTTTTCTGGTGCATAAAATGACCCTCGCAGACCCCCAGTTTAGGAGATACTGCCATTTAAGTGTTTTGATTTTTTTTTTCTGGTGCATGATATGACCCCCCAAACGCCTAGTTTTGCAGATATAGCCATTTTAATATTTTGAATTATTTTTTCTGGTGCATAAAATGACCCCCGCAGACGCCTAGTTTAGGAGTTATAGACATTTAGGTGTTTTGATTTTTTTTTCTGGTGCGAAAAATGACCCCCGCAGACGCCTAAGTTAGGAGATATAGCCATTTTAGTATTTTGAATTTTTTTTCTGGTGCATAAAGTGACCCTCGCAGACCCCCAGTTTAGGAGATACTGCCATTTAAGTGGTGTGATTTTTTGTTCTGCTGCATAATATGACCCCCCCAGAAGCCTAGTTTTGCAGATATAGCCATTTTAGTATTTTGAATTTTTTTTTTCTAGTGCATAAAATGACCCCCGCAGACGCCTAGTTTAGGAGATATAGCCATTTTAGTATTTTGAATTTTTTTTTTCTGGTGCACAAAATGACCCCCGCAGACGCCTAGTTTAGGAGATATAGCCATTTTAGTATTTTGAATTTTTATTTTTTGGTGCATTAAATGACCCCCGCAGACCACCAGTTTAGGAGATACTACCATTTAAGTTTTTTGATTTTTTTTTCTGGTGCATAATATAACCCCCCCAGACGCCTAGTTTAGGAGATATAGCCATTTAAGTATTTTGGATTTCTTTTTTCTGGTGGATAAAATGACCCTCGGAGACCCCCAGTTTAGGAGATATCACCATTTTAGTATTTCGAATTTTTTTTTCTGGTGCATAAAATTACCCCCGCAGACTAATGGTTTTGGGTGAGATACCCATTTTAGTGTTTTGAATTTTTTTTTTCTGGTGCACAAAATGACCCCCGCAGACGCCTAGTTTAGGAGATATAGCCATTTTAGTATTTTGAATTTTTATTTTTTGGTGCATTAAATGACCCCCGCAGACCTCCAGTTTAGGAGATACTACCATTTAAGTTTTTTGATTTTTTTTTCTGGTGCATAATATAACCCCCCCAGACGCCTAGTTTAGGAGATATAGCCATTTTAGTATTTTGGATTTCTTTTTTCTGGTGCATAAAATGACCCCCGCAGACCCCCAGTATAGGAGATATCACCATTTTAGTACTTTGATTTTGTTTTCTGGTGCAAAAAATGACCCCCGCAGACGCCTAGTTTAGGAGATATAGCCATTTTAGTATTTTGAATTTTTATTTTTTGGTGCATTAAATGACCCCCGCAGACCACCAGTTTAGGAGATACTACCATTTAAGTTTTTTGATTTTTTTTTCTGGTGCATAATATAACCCCCCCAGACGCCTAGTTTAGGAGATATAGCCATTTTAGTATTTTGGATTTCTTTTTTCTGGTGCATAAAATGACCCCCGCAGACCCCCAGTATAGGAGATATCACCATTTTAGTACTTTGATTTTATTTTTTGGTGCATTAAATGACCCCCGCAGACCTCCAGTTTAGGAGATACTACCATTTAAGTTTTTTGATTTTTTTTTCTGGTGCATAATATAACCCCCCCAGACGCCTAGTTTAGGAGATATAGCCATTTTAGTATTTTGGATTTCTTTTTTGCTGGTGCATAGAATGAAACCCGCAGACGCCTAGTTTAGGAAATACAGCCATTTTAGTATGTTGAATTTTTATTTTTTGGTGCATAAAATGACCCCCGCAGACTTCCAGTTTAGGAGATACTACCATTTAAGTGTTTTGATTTTTTTTTCTGGTGAATAAAATGACTCTAACAGACGCCTTGTTTAAGAGATATTGCCATTTTAGTATTTTGGATTTCTTTTTTTCTGGTGCATAAAATGAAACTCGGAGACCCCCGTTTAGGAGATATAGCCATTTAAGTATTTTGGATTTCTTTTTTCTGGTGGATAAAATGACCCTCGGAGACCCCCAGTTTAGGAGATATCACCATTTTAGAATTTTGAATTTTTTTTTCTGGTGCATAAAATGACACCCGCAGACCCCGATTTTAGGAGATACAGATTTTTAAGTGTTTAGATTTTTTTTTTCTGGTGCATAAAATGACCCCCTCAGACCACCAGTTTAGGAGATACTGCCATTTTAGTGTTTTGATTTTTTTTTCTGGTGCATAAATTGACCCCCACTGAGGCCTAGTTTAGGAGATATATATATTTTAGTATTTTTGATCTTTTTTTTCTTTTGCATAAAATTACCCCCACTGACGCCTCGTTTAGGAGATATATGCATTTTAGTATTTTTGATCTTTTTTTTCTTTTGCATAAAATTACCCCCGCAGACGCCTAATTTAGGAAATATGACCATTTAAGTATTTTGCATTTTTTTTTTGTGGGGCATAAAATGACATCCGCAGACGCCTAGTTTAGGAGATATAGCCATTTTAGTATTTTGGATTTTTGGTGCATAAAATGACCCCCGCAGACGACTCGCTTAGGAGGTATAGCCAATTTAGTATTTTGAAGTTTTTTCTGGTGCATAAAATGACCCCCGCAGACGCCTAGTTTAGGAGATATAGCCATTTTAGTATTTTGAATTTTTTTTTTCTGCTGCATAAAACAACCCCCGTAGACGAATAGTTTAGGAGATATAGAAATTTTTGTGCTTTGAATTTTTTTCTGGTGCATAAAATGACCCCCGCAGACGCCTAGTTTAGCAGATATAGCCATTTTAGTATTTTGGATTTTTGGTGCATAAATTGACCAACGCGACGCCTAGTTTCGGAGATATAGCCATTTTTGTGTTTTGAAGTTTTTTCTGGTTCATAAAGTGATCCCCGCAGACGCCTACTTTAGGAAATATGGCTATTTTAGTATTTTGAATTTTTTTTTTCTGCTGCATAAAATGACCCCCGCAGACGCCTAGTTTAGGAGATATAGCCATTTTTGTGTTTTGATCTTTTTTCTGGTGCATAAAATGACCCTCGGTGATGCCTAGTTTATTAGATATAGCCATTTTAGTATTTTGTTATTTTTTTCTAGTGCAAAAAATGACAGCCGCGGCCGACCAGTTTAGGAGATATAGCCATTTTAGTATTTTGAAATTTTTTTTTTCTGGTGCATAAAATGACCCCCGCAGACCCCTAATTAACGATATATAGCCATTTTAGTATTTTGAATTTTTGTGTTTCTGGTGCATAAAATGACCCCCGCAGACGTCTAGTTTAGGAGATATAGCCATTTTAGTATTTAGAATTTTTTTTTTTCTGGTGTGTAAAAGGACCCCCGCAGACGTCTAGTTTAGGAGATATAGCCATTTAACTATTTAGAGTTTTTTTTTGTGGTGCATAAAACGACACCCGCTGACGCCTAGTTTAGGAAATATAGCCATTTTAGTATTTTGATTTTTTTTTCTGGTGCATAAAACGACACTCGCTGACGACTAGTTTAGGAGATATAGCCACTTTAGTATTTAGATTTTTTTTCCTGGTGTGTAAAAGGACCCCCGCAAACCCCTAGTTTAGGAGATACAGCCATTTTAGTATTTTGAGTTTTTTTTTCTTGTGCATAAAATGACCCCCGCAAGCGTCTCGTTTGGGTGATATAGCCATTTTAGTATTTTGAATTTTTTTTCTGGTGCATATAATAGGAGATATTGCCATTTTAGTATCTTTATTTTTTTTTCTGGTGCATAAAATGACAACCGCAGGCGCCAAGTTTAGGAGATATAGCCATCTTAGTATTTTGATTTTTTTTTCTGGTGCATAAAATGAACCCCGCTGACGACTAGTTTAGGAGATATAGCCATTTTTGTCTTTTGAATTTTTTTTTATGGTTCATAAAATGACCCCCGCAGACGCTTAGTTTAGGAAATATAGCCATTTTAGCCTTTTGAATTTTTTTTCTGGTGCATAAAATGACCCCCGTTGACGCTTAGTTTAGGAAATATAGCCATTTTAGTATTTTGAATTTTTTTGTTTTTGGTGCATAAAATGACCCCCGCAGACGACTAGTTTAGAAGATATAGCCATTTTAGTATTTTGAATTTTTTTGTATCTGGTGCATAAAATGACACCCGCAGGCACCTAGTTTAGAAGATATAGATATTTTAGTATTTTGAGTTTTTTTTTCTGGTGCATAAAATGACCCCGAAGATATCTAGTTAAGCAGATATAGCAATTTTAATATTTCGAATTTTTTTTCTGGTGCATAAAATGACCCTCGCAGTCGCTTAGTTTAGGAAATATAGAAATTTTAGTATTTTGAATTTTTTTGTTTCTGGTGCATAAAATGACCCCCGTTGACGCTTAGTTTAGGAAATATAGCCATTTTTGTCTTTGGAATTTTTTTTCTGGTGCATAAAATGACCCCCGCAGACGACTAGTTTATTAGATATAGCCATTTTGGTATTTTGAATTTTTTTTCTGGTGCAGAAAATGACCCCCGCAGACGCTTAGTTTAGGAAATAAATCCATTTTAGTATTTTGAATTTTTTTGTTTCTGGTGCATAAAATGACCCCCGCAGGCGCCTAGTTTAGAAGATATAACCATTTTAGTATTTTGAATTTTTTTTTCTGCTGCATAACATGACCTCCGCAGACGCCTAGTTTAGGAGATATAGCCATTGTAGGATTTCGAATTTTTTTTTCTGGTGCATAAAATGACCCCCACATATTCCTAGTTAGGAGATATAGCCATTTTGGTATTAAGATTTTTTTTTCTAGTGCATAAAATTACCCCCGCAGACGCCTAGTATAGGAAATATAGCCATTTTAGTATTTTGAAGTTTTTTTTCTGGTGTATAAAATGACTTACGCAGACGCCTAGTTTAGGAGATATAGCCATTTTAGTATTTAAATTTTTTTTTCTGGTGCACAAAATGACTCCCGCAATCGCCTAGTTTAAGAGATTTATCGATTTTAGCATTTTGAATTTATTTTTGGTGCATTAAAACACCGCAGAGGCCTAGTTTAGGAGATATAGCCATTTTTGTGTTTTGATTTTTTTTCCTGGTGCATAAAATGACTCCCGCTGACGCCTAGTTTATG
The DNA here is from genome assembly GCA_963966105.1 of Volucella zonaria. Classification (NCBI taxonomy): domain Eukaryota; kingdom Metazoa; phylum Arthropoda; class Insecta; order Diptera; family Syrphidae; genus Volucella; species Volucella zonaria. The sequence goes on from CAWYQB010000198.1 coordinate 612,015, forward strand.
AGATATAGCCATTTGAGTATTTTGATTTTTTTTTTCTGCTGCATAAAATGTCCCCGCAGCCGCCTAGTTTAATAGACATAACAATTTTAGTGTTCTGAATTTATTTTTTTCTGGCGCATAAAATTTCTCCCGCAGACGCCTAATTTTAGAGATATAGCCATTTTAGTATTTTGATTTTTTTTGTTTCTGGTGCTTAATATGACCCCCCCAGAAGCCTAGTTTAAGAGATATAGCTATTTTAGTATTTTGAACCTTTTTTTTCTAGTGCACAAAATAACCCCAGTAGACGAATAGCTTAGGAAATATAGAAATTTTTGTGCTTTGAATTTTTTTCTGGTACATAAAATGACACCCGCAGACGCCTAGTTTAGGAGATATAGCCATTTTAGTATTTTGGATTTTTAGTGCATAAATTGACCAACGCGACGCCTAGTTTAGGAGATATAGCCATTTTTGTGTTTTGAAGTTTTTTCTGGTGCATAAAGTGATCCCCGCAGACGCCTAGTTTAGGAAATATGGCTATTTTAGTATTTTGAATTTTGTTTTCTGGTGCATAAAATGATCCCCGCTGACCCCTAGTTTAGGATATATAGCCACTTAAGTATTTAGAATTTTATTTCTGGTGCATAAAACGACCCGCGCAGACGCCTAGTTTAGGATTTAGTATTTAGAATTTTTTTTTTCTGGTGTGTGAAAGGACCCCCGCAGACGTCTGGTTTAGGAGATATAGCCATTTAAGTATTTAGAGTTTTTTTTTCTGGTGCATAAAACGACACCCGCTGACGCCTAGTTTAGGAAATATAGAAATTTTAGTATTTTGATTTTTTTTTCTGGTGCATAAAACGACACCCGCTGACGCCTAGTTTAGGAGATATAGCCACTTTAGTATTTAGATTTTTTTTCCTGGTGTGTAAAAGGACCCCCGCAAACCCCTAGTTTAGGAGATACAGCCATTTTAGTATTTTGAGTTTTTTTTTCTGGTGCATAAAACGACACCCGCTGACGCCTAGTTTAGGAAATAATGCCATTTTAGTATTTTGAATTTTTTTTCCTGGTGCATATAATAACCCCCGCAGACGACTAGTCTAGGAGATATAGATATTTTAGTATCTTTATTTTTTTTCTGGTGCATAAAATGACAATCGCAGGCGCCAAGTTTAGGAGATATAGCCATCTTAGTATTTTGATTTTTTTTTCTGGTGCATAAAATGAACCCCGCTGACGACTAGTTTAGGAGATATAGCCATTTTTGTCTTTTGAATTTTTTTTCTGGTGCATAAAATGACCCCCGCAGACGCTTAGTTTAGGAAATAAAGCCATTTTTGTCTTTTGAATTTTTTTTCTGGTGCATAAAATGACCCCCGCAGACGCCAAGTTTAGGAGATATAGACATTTTTGTGTCTTCATTTTTTTTTCTGGTGCATAAAATGACCCCCGTTGACGCTTAGTTTAGGAAATATAGCCATTTTAGTATTTTGAATTTTTTTGTTTCTGGTGCATAAAATGACTCCCGCACCCGAATAGTTTAGAAGATATAGATATTTTAGTACTTTGAATTTTTTTTTCTGGTGCATAAAATGACCCCGAAGACATCTAGTTAAGGAGATATAGCAATTTTAATATTTTGAATTTTTTTTCTGGTGCATAAAGTGACCCTCTCAGACGCTTAGTTTAGGAAATATAGCCATTTTAGTATTTTGAATTTTTTTGTTTCTGGTGCATAAAATGACCCCCGCATTCGCCTAATTTAGAAGATATAGCCATTTTAGTATTTTGAATTTTTTTTTCTGGTGCATAAAATGACCCCCACATATTCCTAGTTTAGGAGATATAGCCATTTTGGTATTTAGATTTTTTTTTCTAGTGCATAAAATTACGCCCGCACACGCCTTGTATAGGAAATATAGCCATTTTAGTGTTTTGAATTTTTTTTTCTGCTGTATAACATGACCCCCGCAGACGCCCAGTTTAGGAGATATAGCCATTGTAGGACTTCGAATTTTTTTTTCTGGTGCATAAAATGACCCCCACATATTCCTAGTTTAGGAGATATAGCCATATTGGTATTTAGATTTTTTTTTCTAGTGCATAAAATAACCCCCGCAGACGCCTAGTTTAGGAAATATAGCCGTTTTAGTATTTTGAATTTTTTTGTTGCTGGTGCATAGAATGACCCCCGCACACGCTTAGTTTAGGAAATATAGCCATTTTAGTATTTTGACTATTTTTGTTTCTGGTGCATAAAATGACTTCCGCAGGCGCCTAGTTTAGAAGATATAGCCATTGTAGGATTTCGAATTTTTTTTTTCTGGTGCATAAAATGACCCCTACAGATTCCTAGTTTAGGAGATATAGCCATTTGGGTATTTCGATTTTTTTTCCTGGTGCACAAAATGACCCCCGCAGACGCCTAGTTTAGGAAATATAGCCGTTTTAGTATTTTGAACTTTTTTGTTGCTGGTGCATAAAATGACCCCCGCACACGCTTAGTTTAGGAAATATAGCCATTTTAGTATTTTGACTATTTTTGTTTCTGGTGCATAAAATGACTTCCGCAGGCGCCTAGTTTAGAAGATATAGCCATTGTAGGATTTCGAATTTTTTTTTTCTGGTGCATAAAATGACCCCTACAGATTCCTAGTTTAGGAGATATAGCCATTTGGGTATTTCGATTTTTTTTCCTGGTGCACAAAATGACCCCCGCAGACGCCTGGTATAGGTAATATAGCCATTTTAGTATTTTGAATTTTTTTTTCTTGTGCATAAAATGACCTACACAGATAGATGCCTAGTTTAGGAGATATAGCCATTTTAGTATTTTAAACTTTTGTTTTCTGGTGCATAAAATGACCCCCGCAGACGCCTAGTTTAATAAATATAGCCATTTTAGTATCTTGAATTTTTTTGTTTCTGGTGCATAAAATGACCACCACAGACGCCTAGTTTAAGAGATATATCCATTTTAGTATTTTAAATTTTTTTTTCTGCTGCATAACATGACTCCCGCAGACGCCTAGTTTAGGAAATATAGCCATTTTAGTATCTTGAATTTTTTTGTTTCTGGTGCATAAAATGACCCCCGCAAACGCCTAGTTTAAGAGATATATCCATTTTAGTATTTTGAATTTTTTTTTCTTCTGCATAACATGACACCCGCAGACGCCTAGTTTAGGAGATATAGCCATTTTAGTATTTTGAATTTTTCTGTTTCTCTTGCATAAAATGACCCCCGCAGACGCCTAGTTTAAGAGATATAGCTATTTTAGTATTTTTAACCTTTTTTTCTAGTGCATAAAATAATCCACGCAGACGCCTAGTTTAGGTGACACAGCCATTTTAGTATTTTGAACTCTTTTTTCTGCTGCATAACATGACCCCCGCAGACGCCCAGTTTAGGAGATATAGCCATTTTAGTATTTTGAATTTTTTTTTCTGGTGCATAAAATGACCTACACAGACGCCTAGTCTAGGAGATATTGCCATTTTAGTGTTTTGAATTTCTTTTTTCTGGTGCATAAAATGACCCTCGCAGACGCCTAGTTTATTAGACATAGCCATTTTGGTATTTTGAATTTTTTTTGTGGTGCATAAAATGACCCCCGCATTGGCCTAGTCTAGGAGATATAGCCATTTTAGTATTTAGATTTTTTTTTCTGGTGCACAAAATGACCCCCGCAGATGCCTAGTTTAGGAGATATAGCCATTTTAGTATTTAGATTTTTTTTTCTGGTGCATAAAATGACCTTCGCAGACGCCTAGTCTAGGAGATATTGCCATTTTAGTGTTTTGAATTTCTTTTTTTCTGGTGCATAAAATGACCCTAGCAGACGCCTAGTTTATTAGATATAGCCATTTTGGTATTTTGAATTTTTTTTCTGGTGCAGAAAATGACCCCCGCAGACGCTTAGTTTAGGAAATAAAGCCATTTTAGTATTTTGAATTTTTTCCTTCTGGTGTATAAAATGACACCCGCTGACAGGTAGTTTAGGAAATATAGCCATTTTAGTATTTTCGATTTTTTTTTCTGGTGCATAAAATGACCGCCGCTGACGCCTAGTTTAGGATGTATAGCCATTTTTGTGTTTTGAAGTCTTTTCTGGTGCATAAAATGACCCGCGCGGACGCTTAGTTTAGGAGATATAGCAATTTTAGTATTTAGAATTTTTTTTTTCTGGTGCACAAAATGACCCCGCAGACGCCTAGTTTTGGAGATATAGCCATTTTAGCATTTTGAATTTTTTTTCTGGATCATAAAATGACCCCCGCAGACTCGTAGTTTAGGAGATATAGCCATTTTAGTATTTTGAACTCTTTTTTCTGCTGCATAACATGACCCCCGCAGACGCCCAGTTTAGGATATATAGCCATTTTAGTATTTTGAATTTTTTTTTCTGGTGCATAAAATACCCAACACAGACGCCTAGTCTAGGAGATATTGCCATTTTAGTGTTTTGAATTTCTTTTTTTCTGGTGCATAAAATGACCCTCGCAGACGCCTAGTTTATTAGATATAGCCATTTTAGTATTTAGATTTTTTTTTCTGGTGCACAAAATGACCCCCGCAGATGCCTAGTTTAGGAGATATAGCCATTTTAGTATTTAGTTTTTTTTTTCTAGTGTGTAAAATGACCCTCGCAGACCCCTAGTTTAGGAGATATAGCCATTTTAGTATTTTGAATTTTTTTTCTGGTGCATAAAATGACCTTCGCTGACGCATAGTTTATTAGATATAACCATTTTAGTATTTTGAATTTTTTTTTCTGGTGCATAAAATGACCTACACAGACGCCTAGTCTAGGAGATATTGCCATTTTAGTGTTTTGAATTTCTTTTTTTCTGGTGCATAAAATGTTGTACATGTATTTATATATTACGTATATATATATAATGTATATATATTATATATGTATATATTATGTATTAGATGTAAGTAGGTTAAGTAAATTAAGATTTATTCTTAGGTAGTTTGTAAGGTTTAGTTTTAAGTTTTATAATAAGTTAAAAAAAAATATAAGTCATGATACTAAGTTTTTCTTAAAAAATGTTTTCTTAGTTTTAATTATAATAAATAGACATAGTATAAACATGTAATGTAAGATACGTCGAAAGACATAATTTAAGTATTAGGTTTAACTTAGAGTGCCCGCATGGGGCCAGTAAGTTAGAATAAGATTATTTTAAGTTAATTAAGCTAATTTTTAAGCGTTTTTTTGTATAGCATTTAAGAGTAAAATAAGGGATATAAATAAAAATGCATATAAACTGAAAAAAAACTGAACTGGTGCATAAAATGACCCTCGCAGACGCCTAGCTTAGGAAATATAGCCGTTTTAGTATTTTGAACTTTTTTGGTCATGGTGCATAAAATGACCCCCGCAGACGCTTAGTTTAGGAAATGTAGCCATTTTAATATCTTGAATTTTTTTTTTCTGGTGCATAAAATGACCCCCACAGATTCCAAGTTTCGGAGATATAGCCAATTTGGTATTTAGATTTTTTTTTCTGGTGCATAAAATGACCCCCGCAGATGCCTAGTATAGGAAATATAGCCATTTTAGTATTTTGAATTTTTTTTTCTGGTGCATAAAATGACCCCCGCAGAGACCTAGTTTAGGAGAAATAGCCATTTTAGCGTTTTGAATTTCTTTTTTTCTGGTGCATAAAATGACACTCGCAGACGCTTAGTTTATTAGATATAGCCATTTTAGTATTTTGAATTTCTTTTTCAGGTGCATAAAATGACCCCCGCAGAGTCCTAGTTTAGGAGATATAGCCATGTTAGTGTTTTGAATTTCTTTTTTTCTGGCGCATAAAATTTCTCCCGCAGACGCCTAGTTTAAATGATATATCCATTTTAGTATTTTGAACTTTTTTTTTCTGGTGCATAAGATGACCCCCGCAGACGCCTTGTTTAAGAGATATATCCATTTTAGTATTTCGAAATTTTTTTTTCTGGTGCATAAAATTACCCCCGCAGACGCCTAGGTTAGGAGATATAGCCATTTTAGTATTTTGAATTTTTTTTTTCTGGTGCATAAAATGACCCCCGCAGAGTCCTAGTTTAGGAGAAATAGCCATTTTAGCGTTTTGAATTTCTTTTTTTCTGGTGCATAAAATGACACTCGCAGACGCTTAGTTTATTAGATATAGCCATTTTAGTATTTTGAATTTCTTTTTCAGGTGCATAAAATGACCCCCACAGAGGCCTATTTTAAGAGATATAGCCATTTTAGTATTTTGAACTTTTGTCTTCTGGTGCAAAAAATGACCCCGCAGACGCCTAGCTTAGGAAATATTGCCATTTTAGTATTTTGATTTTTTTTTTTTCTGGTGCATAAAATGACCCCCGCAGGCGCCTGGTTTCGTAAATGTAGCCATTTTAGTATTTTGAATTTTTTTGTTTCTGGTGCATGAAATGACCCCCGCAGACGCTTAGATTAGGAAATATAGCCATTTTAGTATTTTCAATTTTTTTTTCTGCTGCATAACATGACCCCCGCAGGCGCCCAGATTAGGAGATATACCCATTATAGTATTTCGAATTTTTTTCTTTCTGGAGCATAAAATGACCCCCACAGGTTCCTAGATTAGGAGATATAGCCATTTGTGTGTTTTGATTTTTTTTTTTCTGGAGCACAGACGCCTAGTTTAGAAGATATAGCCATTTAAGTATTTTGAATTTTTTTTTCTGGTGCATAAAATGACCTACGCACACGCCTAGTTTAAGAGATATAGCCATTTTAGTATTTCGAATCTTTTTTTCTGGTGCATAAAATAACGCCCGCAGAGGCCTAGTTTAGGAAATATAGCCATTTTAGTATTTAGATTTTTTTTTTCTGTTGCATAAAATGACCCCCGCAGACGCCTAGTTTAGGAGATGTAGCCATTTTAGTATTTTGAATTCTTTTTCTGGTGCATAAAATGACACTCGCAGAGGCCTAGTTTAGGAGATATAGCCACTAAAATGGCTTTAATTAGAATTCATTTTTTCTAGTGTGTAAAAGGACCCCCACAGGTTCCTAGTTTAGGAAATATAGCCGTTTTAGTATTTTGAACTTTTTTGTTTCTGGTGCATAAAATGGCCCCACAGATTCCAAGTATAGGAGAAATAGCCATTTTAGCGTTTTGAATTTCTTTTTTTCTGGTGCATAAAATGACACTCGCAGACGCTTAGCTTATTAGATATAGCCATTTTAGTATTTTGAATTTCTTTTTCAGGTGCATAAAATGACCCCCACAGAGGCCTATTTTAAGAGATATAGCCATTTTAGTATTTTGAACTTTTGTCTTCTGGTGCAAAAAATGACCCCGCAGACGCCTAGCTTAGGAAATATTGCCATTTTAGTATTTTGAATTTTTTTTTTCTGGTGCATAAAATGACCCCCGCAGGCGCCTGGTTTCGAAAATGTAGCCATTTTAGTATTTTGAATTTTTTTGTTTCTGGTGCATGAAATGACCCCCGCAGACGCTTAGATTAGGAAATATAGCCATTTTAGTATTTTAAATTTTTTTTTCTGCTGCATAACATGACCCCCGCAGGCGCCCAGATTAGGAGATATACCCATTATAGTATTTCGAATTTTTTTCTTTCTGGAGCATAAAATGACCCCCACAGGTTCCTAGATTAGGAGATATAGCCATTTGTGTGTTTTGATTTTTTTTTTCTGGAGCACAGACGCCTAGTTTAGAAGATATAGCCATTTAAGTATTTTGAATTTTTTTTCTGGTGCATAAAATGACCTACGCACACGCCTAGTTTAAGAGATATAGCCATTTTAGTATTTCGAATCTTTTTTTCTGGTGCATAAAATAACGCCCGCAGAGGCCTAGTTTAGGAAATATAGCCATTTTAGTATTTAGATTTTTTTTTTCTGTTGCATAAAATGACCCCCGCAGACGCCTAGTTTAGGAGATGTAGCCATTTTAGTATTTTGAATTCTTTTTCTGGTGCATAAAATGACACTCGCAGAGGCCTAGTTTAGGAGATATAGCCACTAAAATGGCTTTAATTAGAATTCATTTTTTCTAGTGTGTAAAAGGACCCCTGCAGTCCCCTAGTTTAGGAGATATAGCCATTTTAGTATTTTCAATTTTTTTTTTCTGGTGCGTAAAATGACCCCCGCGGACCCCTAGTTTAGGAAATATAGCCATTTTTGTGTTTTGATTCTTTTTTTCTGGTGCATAAAATGACGCTCGCAGACGCCTAGTTTATTAGATATAGGAGATATAGCCATTTTGGTATTTAGATTTTTTTTTTTTGTGCATAAAATGACCCCCGCAGAGTCCTAGTTTAGGAGAAAAAGCCATTTTAGCGTTTTGAATTTCTTTTTTTCTGGTGCATAAAATGACACTCGCAGACGCTTAGTTTATTAGATATAGCCATTTTAGTATTTTGAATTTCTTTTTCAGGTGCATAAAATGACCCCCACAGAGGCCTATTTTAAGAGATATAGCCATTTTTGTATTTTGAACTTTTGTCTTCTGGTGCAAAAAATGACCCCGCAGACGCCTAGCTTAGGAAATATTGCCATTTTAGTATTTTGAATTTTTTTTTTCTGGTGCATAAAATGACCCCCGCAGGCGCCTGGTTTCGGAAATGTAGCCATTTTAGTATTTTGAATTTTTTTGTTTCTGGTGCATGAAATGACCCCCGCAGACGCTTAGATTAGGAAATATAGCCATTTTAGTATTTTCAATTTTTTTTTCTGCTGCATAACATGACCCCCGCAGGCGCCCAGATTAGGAGATATACCCATTATAGTATTTCGAATTTTTTTCTTTCTGGAGCATAAAATGACCCCCACAGGTTCCTAGATTAGGAGATATAGCCATTTGTGTGTTTTGATTTTTTTTTTTCTGGAGCACAGACGCCTAGTTTAGAAGATATAGCCATTTAAGTATTTTGAATTTTTTTTTCTGGTGCATAAAATGACCTACGCACACGCCTAGTTTAAGAGATATAGCCATTTTAGTATTTCGAATCTTTTTTTCTGGTGCATAAAATAACGCCCGCAGAGGCCTAGTTTATTAAATATAGCCATTTTAGTATTTAGATTTTTTTTTTCTGTTGCATAAAATGACCCCCGCAGACGCCTAGTTTAGGAGATGTAGCCATTTTAGTATTTTGAATTCTTTTTCTGGTGCATAAAATGACACTCGCAGAGGCCTAGTTTAGGAGATATAGCCACTAAAATGGCTTTAATTAGAATTCATTTTTTCTAGTGTGTAAAAGGACCCCCGCAGTCCCCTAGTTTAGGAGATATAGCCATTTTAGTATTTTCAATTTTTTTTTTCTGGTGCGTAAAATGACACCCGCGTACCCCTAGTTTAGGAAATATAGCCATTTTTGTGTTTTGATTCTTTTTTTCTGGTGCATAAAATGACAGCCGCAGACGCCTAGTTTAGGAGATATAGCCATTTCAGTATTTTGATTTTTTTTTCTGGTGCATAAAATGACGCTCGCAGACGCCTAGTTTATTAGATATAGGAGATATAGCCATTTTGGTATTTAGATTTTTTTTTTTTGTGCATAAAATGACCCCCGCAGACGCTTAGTTTAGGAGATATAGCCATTTTAGGGTTTTGCATTTCTTTTTTTCTGGTGCATAAAATGACCCCCGCAGACGCTTAATTTAGAAGATATAGCCATTTTAGTATTTTTGGTGCATAAAATGACACCCGCAGACGCCTAGTTTAGGAAATATAGCCGTTTTAGTATTTTGAACTTTTTTGTTTATGGTGCATAAAATGACACCCGCAAACGCTTAGTTTAGGAAATATAGCCATTTTAGTATCTTGAATTTTTTTGTTTCTGGTGCATAAAATGGCCCCCACAGATTCCAAGTATAGGAGATATAGCCATTTTAGTATTTTGAATTTTTTTTTTCTGGTGCGTAAAATGACCCTCGCAGACGCCTTGGTTAAGAGAGATCGCTATTTTAGTATTTTGAGCCTTTTTTTTCTAGTGCATAAAATAACCCACGCAGACGCCTAGGTTAGGAGAAATAGCCATTTTATTGTTTTGAATTTCTTTTTTCCTGGTGCATAAAATGACCCCCGCAGACGCCTTGGTTAAGAGAGATCGCTATTTTAGTATTTTGAACCTTTTTTTTCTAGTGCATAAAATAACCCCAGCAGACGCCTAAGTTAGGAAATATAGCCATTTTAGTATCTTGAATTTTTTTGTTTCTGGTGCATAAAATGACCCCCACTGATTCCACGTTTAGGAGATATAGCCATTTTGGTATTTAGATTTTTTTTTCTGGTGCATAAAATGACCCCCGCAGACGCTTAGTTTAGGAGATATAGCCATTTTAGGGTTTTGAATTTCTTTTTTTTCTGGTGCATAAAATGACATCCGCAGACGCTTAATTTAGAAGATATAGCCATTTTAGTATTTTTGGTGCATAAAATGACCCCCGCAGAGTCCTAGTTTAGGAGAAATAGCCATTTTATTGTTTTGAATTTCTTTTTTTCTGCTGCATAAAATGACCCCCGCAGACGCCTTGGTTAAGAGAGATCGCTATTTTAGTATTTTGAACTTTTTTTTCTAGTGCATAAAATAACCCCCGCAGACGCCAAGGTTAGGAAATATAGCCATTTTAGTATCTTGAATTTTTTTGTTTCTGGTGCATAAAATGACCCCCACTGATTCCAAGTTTAGGAGATATAGCCATTTTGGTATTTAGATTTTTTTTTTCTGGTGCATAAAATGACCCCCGCAGACGCTTAGTTTAGGAGATATTGCCATTTTAGGGTTTTGAATTTCTTTTTTTTCTGGTGCATAAAATGACATCCGCAGACGCTTAATTTAGAAGATATAGCCATTTCAGTATTTTTGGTGCATAAAATGACCGCCGCAGACGCCTAGCTTAGGAAATATAGCCGTTTTAGTATTTTGAACTTTTTTGTTTATGGTGCATAAAATGACCCCCGCAGACGCTTAGTTTAGGAAATGTAGCCATTTTAGTATCTTGAATTTTTTTTTTCTGGTATATAAAATGACCCCCACAGATTCCAAGTTAAGGAGATATAGCCATTTTGGTATTTAGATTTTTTTTTTCTGGTGCATAAAATGACCCCAGCAGATGCCTAGTATAGGAAATATAGCCATGTTAGTATTTTGAATTATTTTTTCTGGTGCATAAAATGGCCTACGCAGACGCCTAGTTTAGGAGATATCGCCATTTTAGTGTTTTGAATTGCTTTTTTTCTGGTGCATAAAATGACTCCCGCAGACGCCTAGTTTAAGAGATATAGCTATTTTAGTATTTTGAATTTTTTTTTTCAGGTGCATAAAATGGCCCCCACTGAGGCCTAGTTTAGGAGATATAGCCATTTTAGTATTTTGAGCTTTTGTTTTCTGGTGCAGAAAATGAGCCCGCAGACGCCTAGTTTAGGAGATATAGCCATTTTTGTGTTCTAATTTTTTTTTTCTGGTGCCTAAAATGACCCCCTCAGACGCCTAGTTTAGGAAATATAGCCGTTTTAATATTTTGAACTTTTTTGTTTCTGGTGCATAAAATGACCCCCCAGGCGCCTAGTTTAGAAAATATAGCCATTTTAGTATTTTGAATTTTTTTTTCTGCTGCATAACATGACCCCCGCAGACGCCCTGTTTAGGAGATATAGCCATTTAAGTATTTAGATATTTTTTTTCTGGTGCATAAAATGACTCACGCAATCGCCTAGTTTAAGAGATATAGCGATTTTATCATTTTGATTTCTTTTTTGGTGCTTAAAATGACCCCGCAGACGCCTAGCTTAGGAAATATAGCCATTTTAGTATTTTGAATTTTTTTTTTCTGGTGCATAAAATGACCCCCGTAGGCGCCTAGTTTAGGAAAAGTAGCCATTTTAGTATTTTGAATTTTTTTGTTTCTGGTGCATGAAATGACCCCGCAGACGCTTAGATTAGGAAATGTAGCCATTTTGGTATTTAGATTTTTTTTTTCTGGTGCATAAAATGACCCAAGCAGATGCCTAGTATAGGAAATATAGCCATGTTAGTATTTTGAATTATTTTTTCTGGTGCATAAAATGGCCTACGCAGACGCCTAGTCTAGGAGATATAACCATTTCTGTGTTTTGATTTTTTTTTCCTGGTACATAAAATGACTCCCGCAGACGATTAGTTTATGAGTTATAGCCGTTTGAGTATTTTGAATTTTTTTTTTCTGCTGCATAAAATGTCCCCGCAGCCGCCTAGTTTAGGAGATATAGCCATGTTAGTGTTTTGAATTTCTTTTTTTCTGGCGCATAAAATTTCTCCCGCAGACGCCTAGTTTAAGAGATATATCCATTTTAGTATTTCGAACTTTTTTTTTCTGGTGCATAAAATGACCCCCGCAGACGCCTAGTTTAGGAAATATAGCCATTTTAGTACCTTGAATTTTTTTGTTCCTGGTGCATAAAATGACCCCCGCAGACGCCTAGTTTAAGAGATATAGCTATTTTAGTATTTTGAAACTTTTTTCTCTAGTGCATAAAATGACTCCCGCAGACGCCTTGGTTAAGCGATATCGCTATTTTAGTATTTTGAACTTTTGTCTTCTGGTGCAGAAAATGACCCCGCAGACGCCTAGCTTAGGAAATATAGCCATTTTAGTATTTTGAATTTTTTTTTTCTGGTGCATAAATTGACCCCCGTACGCGCCTAGTTTAGGAAAAGTAGCCATTTTAGTATTTTGAATTTTGTTGTTTCTGGTGCATGAAATGACCCCGCAGACGCTTAGATTAGGAAATATAGCCATTTTAGTATTTTGAATTTTTTTTTCTGGTGCATAAAATGACCCCCGTAGGCGCCTAGTTTAGGAAAAGTAGCCATTTTAGTATTTTGAATTTTTTTGTTTCTGGTGCATGAAATGACCCCCACAGATTCCTAGTTTAGGATATATAGCTATTTTAGTATTTTGAATTTTTTTTTTCAGGTGCATAAAATGACCCCCACAGAGGCCTAGTTTAGGAGATATAGCCATTTTAGTATTTTGAACTTTTGTTTTCTGGTGCAGAAAATGAGCCCGCAGACGCCTAGTTTATTAGATATAGCCATTTTAGTATTTTGAATTTCTTTTTCAGGTGCATAAAATGACCCCCACAGAGGCCTATTTTAAGAGATATAGCCATTTTAGTATTTTGAACTTTTGTCTTCTGGTGCAAAAAATGACCCCGCAGACGCCTAGCTTAGGAAATATTGCCATTTTAGTGTTTTCAATTTTTTTTTCTGCTGCATAACATGACCCCGCAGGCGCCCAGTTTAGGAGATATACCTATTATAGTATTTCGAATTTTTTTTTCTGGTGCATAAAATAACCCCCGCAGAGGCCTAGTTTAGGAAATATACTCATTTTAGTATTTAGATTTTTTTTTTGTGTTGCATAAAATGACCCCCGCAGACGCCTAGTTTAGGAGATATAGCCATTTAAGTATTTTGAATTCTTTTTCTGGTGCATAAAATGACGCTCGCAGAGGCCTAGTTTAGGAGATATAGCCATTTTAGTATTTAGAATTTATTTTTTCTAGTGTGTAAAAGGACCCCCGCAGTCCCCTAGTTTAGGAGATATAGCCATTTTAGTATTTTCAATTTTTTTTTCTGGTGCATAAATTGACCCCCGCAGACCCCTAGTTTAGGAAATATAGCCATTTTTGTGTTTTGATTCTTTTTTTCTGGTGCATAAAATGACAACCGCAGACGCCTAGTTTAGGAGATATAGGCATTTTAGTATTTTGATTTTTTTTTCTGGTGCATAAAATGACGCTCGCAGACGCCTAGTTTATTAGATATAGGAGATATAGCCATTTTGGTATTTAGATTTTTTTTTTTGGTGCATAAAATGACCCCCGCAGACGCCTAGTTTAAGAGATATAGCGATTTTATCATTTTGATTTCTTTTTTGGTGCTTAAAATGACCCCGCAGACGCCTAGTTTAGGATATATAACCATTTCTGTGTTTTGATTTTTTTTTTGGGTGCATAAAATGACTCCCGCAGACGATTAGTTTATGAGATATAGCCATTTGAGTATTTTGAATTTTTTTTTCTGCTGCATAAAATGTCCCCGCAGCCGCCTAGTTTAGGAGATTTAGCCATGTTAGTGTTTTGAATTTCTTTTTTTCTGGCGCATAAAATTTCTCCCGCAGACGCCTAGTTTAAATTATATATCCATTTTAGTATTTTGAAATTTTTTTTTGCTGGTGCATAAGATGACCCCCGCAGACGCCTAGTTTAAGAGATATATCCATTTTAGTTTTTCGAACTTTTTTTTTCTGGTGCATAAAATGACCCCCGCAGACGCCTAGTTTAGGAAATATAGCCATTTTAGTACCTTGAATTTTTTTGTTCCTGGTGCATAAAATGACCCCCGCAGACGCCTAGTTTAAGAGATATACTCGTAGCTATTTTAGTATTTTGAAACTTTTTTCTCTAGTGCATAAAATGACTCCCGCAGACGCCTTGGTTAAGAGATGTCGCTATTTTAGTATTTTGAACTTTTGTCTTCTGGTGCATAAAATGACCCCGCAGGCGCCTAGCTTAGGAAATATAGCCATTTTAGTATTTTGAATTTTTTTTTTCTTTTGCATAAAATGACCCCCGTAGGCGCCTAGTTTAGGAAAAGTAGCCATTTTAGTATTTTGAATTCTTTTGTTTCTGGTGCATGAAATGACCCCGCAGACACTTAGATTAGGAAATATAGCCATTCTAGTATTTTGAATTTTCTTTTCTGGTGCATAAAATGACCCCCGTAGGCGCCTAGTTTAGGAAAAGTAGCCATTTTAGTATTTTGAATTTTTTTGTTTCTGGTGCATGAAATGACCCCCACAGATTCCTAGTTTAGGAGATATAGCTATTTTAGTATTTTGAATTTTTTTTTTCAGGTGCATAAAATGACCCCCACAGAGGCCTAGTTTAGGAGATATAGCCATTTTAGTATTTTGAACTTTTTTTTTCCGGTGCATAAAATGACAACCGCAGACGCTTAGTTTAGGAGATATAGCCATTTTAGGGTTTTGCATTTCTTTTTTTCTGGTGCATAAAATGACCCTCGCAGAGTCCCTGTTTAGGAGAACTAGCCATTTTATTGTTTTGAATTTCTTTTTTTCAGGTGCATAAAATGACCCCCGCAAACGCCTTGGTTAAGAGAGATCGCTATTTTAGTATTTTGAAAATTTTTTTTCTAGTGCATAAAATAACCCACGCAGACGCCTAGGTTAGGAGATATAGCCATTTTAGTATTTTGAATTTTTTTTTTCTGGTGCATAAAATGACCCCCGCAGAGTCCTAGTTTAGGAGAAATAGCCATTTTATTGTTTTGAATTTCTTTTTTTCTGGTGCATAAAATGACCACCGCAGACGCCTTGGTTAAGAGAGATCGCTATTTTAGTATTTTGAACCTTTTTTTTCTAGTGCATAAAATAACCCCCGCAGACGCCTAGGTTAGGAAATATAGCCATTTTAGTATCTTGAATTTTTTTGTTTCTGGTGCATAAAATGACCCTCACTGATTCCAAGTTTAGGAGATATAGCCATTTTGGTATTTAGATTTTTTTTTCTGGTGCATAAACTGACCCCCGCAGACGCTTAGTTTAGGAGATATAGCCATTTTAGGGTTTTGAATTTCTTTTTTTTCTGGTGCATAAAATGACATCCGCAGACGCTTAATTTAGAAGATATAGCCATTTTAGTATTTTTGGTGCATAAAATGACCGCCGCAGACGCCTAGCTTAGGAAATATAGCCGTTTTAGTATTTTGAACTTTTTTGTTTATGGTGCATAAAATGACCCCCGCAGACGCTTAGTTTAGGAAATGTAGCCATTTTAGTATCTTGAATTTTTTTTTTCTGGTGCATAAAATGACCCCCACAGATTCCATGTTTCGGAGATATAGCCATTTTGGTATTTAGATTTTTTTTTTCTGGTGCATAAAATGACCCCAGCAGATGCCTAGTATAGGAAATATAGCCATTTTAGTGTTTTGAATTCCTTTTTTTCTGGTGCATAAAATGACTCCCGCAGACGCCTAGTTTAAGAGATATAGCTATTTTAGTATTTTGAATTTTTTTTTTCAGGTGCATAAAATGACCCCCACAGAGGCCTAGTTTAGGAGATATAGCCATTTTAGTATTTTGAACTTTTGTTTTCTGGTGCAGAAAATGAGCCCGCAGACGCCTAGTTTATTAGATATAGCCACTTTTGTGTTTTAATTTTTTTTTTCTGGTGCACAAAATGACCTCCGCAGACGCCTAGTTTAGGAAATATAGCCGTTTTAGTATTTTGAACTTTTTTGTTTCTGGTGCATAAAATGAACCCCGCAGGCGCCTAGTTTAGAAAATATAGCCATTTTAGTATTT
This sequence comes from Volucella zonaria, assembly GCA_963966105.1. Classification (NCBI taxonomy): domain Eukaryota; kingdom Metazoa; phylum Arthropoda; class Insecta; order Diptera; family Syrphidae; genus Volucella; species Volucella zonaria. Next base: position 628,361 of record CAWYQB010000198.1, read on the forward strand.
TGAATTTTTTTTTCTGCTGCATAACATGACCCCCGCAGACGCCCAGTTTAGGAGATATAGCCATTTTAGTATTTACATATTTTTTTTCTGGTGCATAAAATGACTCACGCAATCGCCTAGTTTAAGAGATATAGCGATTTTATCATTTTGATTTCTTTTTTGGTGCTTAAAATGACCCCGCAGACGCCTAGTTTAGAAGATATAACCATTTCTGTGTTTTGATTTTTTTCCTGGTGCATAAAATGACTCCCGCAGACGATTAGTTTATGAGATATAGCCATTTGAGTATTTTGAATTTTTTTTTTCTGCTGCATAAAATGTCCCCGCAGCCGCCTAGTTTAGGAGATATAGCCATGTTAGTGTTTTCAATTTCTTTTTTTCTGGCGCATAAAATTTCTCCCGCAGACGCCTAGTTTAAATTATTTATCCATTATAGTATTTTGGAATTTTTTTTTGCTGGTGCATAAGATGACCCCCGCAGACGCCTAGTTTAAGAGATATATCCATTTTAGTATTTCGAACTTTTTTGTTTCTGGTGCATAAAATGTCCCCGCAGCCGCCTAGTTTAGGAGATATAGCCATGTTAGTGTTTTGAATTTCTTTTTTTCTGGCGCATAAAATTTCTCCCGCAGACGCCTAGTTTAAATTATTTATCCATTTTAGTATTTTGGAATTTTTTTTTGCTGGTGCATAAGATGACCCCCGCAGACGCCTAGTTTAAGAGATATATCCATTTTAGTATTTCGAACTTTTTTTTTCTGGTGCATAAAATGACCCCCGCAGACGCCTAGTTTAAGAGATATAGCTATTTTAGTATTTTGAAACTTTTTTCTCTAGTGCATAAAATGACTCCCGCAGACGCCATGGTTAAGAGATATCGCTATTTTAGTATTTTGAACTTTTGTCTTCTGGTGCATAAAATGACCCCCGTAGGCGCCTAGTTTAGGAAAAGTAGCCATTTTAGTATTTTGAATTTTTTTGTTTCTGGTGCATGAAATGACCCCGCAGACGCTTAGATTAGGAAATATAGCCATTTTAGTATTTTGAATTTTTTTTTCTGGTGCATAAAATGACCCCCGTAGGCGCCTAGTTTAGGAAAAGTAGCCATTTTAGTATTTTGAATTTTTTTGTTTCTGGTGCATGAAATGACCCCCACAGATTCCTAGTTTAGGAGATATAGCTATTTTAGTATTTTGAATTTTTGTTTTCTGGTGCAGAAAATGAGCCCGCAGACGCCTAGTTTATTAGATATAGCCATTTTAGTATTTTGAATTTCTTTTTCAGGTGCATAAAATGACCCCCACAGAGGCCTATTTTAAGAGATATAGCCATTTAAGTATTTTGAACTTTTGTCTTCTGGTGCAAAAAGTGACCCCGAAGACGCCTAGCTTAGGAAATATTGCCATTTTAGTATTTTGAAATTTTTTTTTCTGGTGCATAAAATGACCCCCGTAGGCGCCTAGTTTAGGAAAATTAGCCATTTTAGTATTTTGAATTTTTTTGTTTCTGGTGCATGAAATGACCCCGCAGACGCTTAGATTAGGAAATATAGCCATTTTAGTATTTTCAATTTTTTTTTCTGCTGCATAACATGACCCCCGCAGGCGCCCAGTTTAGGAGATATACCCATTATAGTATTTTGAATTTTTTTCTTTCTGGAGCATAAAATGACCCCCACAGATTCCAAGTATAGGAGATATAGCCATTTTAGTATTTTGAATTTTTTTTTTTTTTTCTGGTGCATAAAATGACCCCCGCAGACGCCTTGGTTAAGAGAGATCGCTATTTTAGTATTTTGAACCTTTTTTTTCTAGTGCATAAAATAACCCCCGCAGACGCCTAGGTTAGGAGATATAGCCATTTTAATATTTTGATTTTTTTTTTCTGGTGCATAAAATGACCCCCGCAGAGTCCTAGTTTAGGAGAAATAGCCATTTTAGTGTTTTGAATTTCTTTTTTTCTGTTGCATAAAATGACCCCCGCAGACGCCTAGTTTAGGAGATATAGCCATTTTAGTATTTTGATTTTTTTTCCTGGTGCATAAAATGACGCTCGCAGACGCCTTGTTTATTAGATATAGGAGATATAGCCATTTTGGTATTTAGATTTTTTTTTGTTGGTGCATAAAATGACCCCCGCAGACGCTAAGTTTAGGAGATATAGCTATTTTAGGGTTTTGCATTTCTTTTTTTTTGGTGCATAAAATGACCCCCGCAGACCCTTAATTTAGAAGATATAGCCATTTTAGTATTTTTGGTGCATAAAATGACCCCCGCAGACGCCTAGTTTAGGAAATATAGCCGTTTTAGTATTTTGAACTTTTTTGTTTATGGTGCATAAAATGACACCCGCAGACGCTTAGTTTAGGAAATATAGCCATTTTAGTATCTTGAATTTTTTTGTTTCTGGTGCATAAAATGACCTCCACAGATTCCAAGTATAGCAGATATAGCCATTTCAGTATTTCGAATTTTTTTCTTTCTGTAGCATAAAATGACCCCCACAGATTCCTAGTTTAGGAGATATAGCCATTTGTGTGTTTTGATTTTTTTTTTCTGGTGCATAGACGCCTAGTTTAGAAGATATAGCCATTTAAGTATTTTGAATTTTTTTTTCTGGTGCATAAAATGACCTACGCACACGCCTAGTTTAAGAGATATAGCCATTTTAGTATTTCGAATCTTTTTTTCTGGTGCATAAAATAACCCCGGGAGGCATAGTTTAGGAAATATAGCCATTTTAGTATTTAGATTTTTTTTTCTGTTGCATAAAATGACCACCGCAGAGGCCTAGTTTAGGAGATATAGCCATTCTAGTATTTTGAATTATTTTTCTGCTGCATAAAATGACACCCGCAGAGGCCTAGTTTAGGAGATATAGCCATTTTAGTATTTAGAATTTATTTTTTCTAGTGTGTAAAAGGACCCCCGCAGTCCCCTAGTTTAGGAGATATAGCCATTTTAGTATTTTGAATTTTTTTTTTCTGGTGCATAAAATGACCCCCGCAGACCCCTAGTTTAGGAGATATAGCCATTTTAGTGTTTTGATTCTTTTTTTCTGGTGCATAAAATGACAACCGCAGACGCCTAGTTTATTAGATATAGCCATTTTAGTATTTTAGTTTAGGAGATGTAGACATTTTTGTGTTTTGAATTTCTTTTTTTCTGGTGCATAAAACGACTCCCGCAGACGCCTAGTTTAAGAGATATAGCCATTTTAGCATTTTGAACTTTTTTTTTCTGGTACATAAAATGTCCCCGCAGCCGACTAGTTTGGGAGATATAGCCATTTTAGTGTTTTGAATTTCTTTTTTCTGGCGCAAAAAATTTCTCCCGCAGACGCCTAGTTTAAGAGATATATCCATTTTAGTATTTTGAACTTTTTTTTTCTGGTGCATAAGATGACTCCCGCAGACGCCTAGTTTAGGAGATATAGCCATTTTAGTATCGTGAAGTTTTTTGCTTCTGTTGCATAAAATGACCCTCGCAGACGATTAGTTTTAGAAATATAGCCATTTTAGTATTTTGAATTTTTTTTTCTGCTGCATAACATGACCCCCGCAGACGCCTAGCTTAGGAAATATAGCCATTTTAGTATCTTGAATTTTTTTGTTTCTGGTGCATAAAATGACCCCCGCAGACGCTTTGTTTTAGAAATATAGCCATTTTAGTATTTTGAACTTTTTTTTTCTGGTGCATAAGATGACCCCCGCAGACGCCTAGTTTAAGAGATATATCCAATTTAGTATTTTGAATTTTTTTTTCTGCTGCATAACATGACCCCCGCAGACGCCCGGTTTATTGGATATAGCCATTTTAGTATTTTGAATTTTTTTTTCTGGTGCATAAAATGACCCCGGCAGACGCCTAGTTTAAGAGATATAGCTATTTTAGTATTTTGAACCTTTTTTTTCAAGTGCATAAAATAACCCCCGCAGACGCCTAGTTTAAGAGATATATCCAATTTAGTATTTTGAATTTTTTTTTCTGCTGCATAACATGACCCCCGCAGACGCCCGGTTTAGGGGATATAGCCATTTTAGTATTTTTAATTTTTTTTTCTGCGGAATAACATGACCCCCGCAGACGCCTAGTTTAGGAAATATAGCCATTTTAGTATCTTGAATTTTTTTGTTTCTGGTGCATAAAATGACCCCCGCAGACGCTGAGTTGTAGAAATATAGCCATTTTAGTATTTTGAACCTTTATTGTCAAGTGCATGAAATAACCCCCGCAGACGCCTAGTTTAGGTGACATAGCCATTTAAGTATTTTGAAATTTTTTTTCTGGTGCATAAAATGACCTACACAGACGCCTAGTTTAGGAGATATAGCCATTTTAGCGTTTTGAATTTCGTTTTTTCTGGTGCACAAAATGACATTCGCAGATGCCTAGTTTATTAGATATAGCCATTTCAGTATTTTGAGTTTTTTTTGTGGTGCATAAAATGACCCCCGCAGTGGCCTAGTTTAGGAGATATAGCCATTTTAGTATTTAGGTTTTTTTTTCTGGTGAATAAAATAACCCTCGCAGACGCCTAGTTCATTAGATATAGCCATTTTAGTATTTTGAATTTTTTTTTCTGGTGCATAAAATGAACCCCGCAGAGGCCTTGTTTAGGAGATATAGCCATTTTATTATTTAGATTTTTTTTTCTGGTGCATAAAATGACTCCCGCAATGGCCTAGTTTAAGAGATATAGCGATTTTAGCATTTTGAATTTTTGTTTTTGGTGCATAAAATGACCCCGCAGGCGCCCAGTTTAGGAGATATACCCATTATAGTATTTCGAATTTTTTTCTTTCTGGAGCATAAAATGACCCCACAGATTCCTAGTTTTGGAGATATAGCCATTTGTGTGTTTTGCTTTTTTTTTCTAGTGCATAGACGCCTAGTTTAGAAGATAGAGCCATTTAAGTATTTTGAATTTTTTTTTTCTGGTGCATAAAATAACCCCCGCAGACGCCTAGTTTAGGAAATATAGCCATTTTAGTATGTTGAATTTTTTTGTTTCTGGTGCATAAAATGACCCTCGCAGACGCTTAGTTTTAGAAATATAGCCATTTTAGTATTTTGAATTTTTTTTTCTTTTGCATAAATTGACCCCTGCAGACCCATAGTTTAGGAGATGTAGACATTTTTGTGTTTTGAATTTCTTTTTTTCTGGTGCATAAAACGACTCCCGCAGACGCCTAGTTTAAGAGATATAGCCATTTTAGCATTTTGAATTTTTTTTTCTGGTACATAAAATGTCCCCGCAGCCGCCTAGTTTAGGAGATATTACCATTTTAGTGTTTTGAATTTCTTTTTTTCTGGCGCATAAAATTTCTCCCGCAGACGCCTAGTTTAAGAGATATTTCCATTTTAGTATTTTGAACTTTTTTTTTCTGGTGCATAAGATGACCCCCGCAGACGCCAAGTTTAAGAGATATATCCATTTTAGTATTTTGAACTTTTTTTTCTGGTGCATAACATGACCCCCGCAGACGCCCAGTCTAGAGGATATAGCCATTTTAGTATATTGAATTTTTTTTGTGGTGCATAAAATGACCCCCGCAGTGGCCTTGTTTGAGAGATATAGCCATTTTAGTATTTTGAACCTTTTTTTTCAAGTGTATAAAATAACCCCCGCAGACGCCTAGTTTAGGTGACATAGCCATTTTAGTATTTTGAATTTTTATTTTTTGGTGCATTAAATGACCCCCGCAGACCGCCAGTTTATTTTTTTTTCTGGTACATAAAATGTCCCCGCAGCCGCCTAGTTTAGGAGATATTACCATTTTAGTGTTTTGAATTTCTTTTTTTCTGGCGCATAAAATTTCTCCCGCAGACGCCTAGTTTAAGAGATATTTCCATTTTAGTATTATGAACTTTTTTTTTCTGGTGCATAAGATGACCCCCGCAGACGCCAAGTTTAAGAGATATATCCATTTTAGTATTTTGAACTTTTTTTTCTGGTGCATAACATGACCCCCGCAGACGCCCAGTCTAGAGGATATAGCCATTTTAGTATATTGAATTTTTTTTGTGGTGCATAAAATGACCCCCGCAGTGGCCTTGTTTGAGAGATATAACCATTTTAGTATTTTGAACCTTTTTTTTCAAGTGTATAAAATAACCCCCGCAGACGCCTAGTTTAGGTGATATAGACATTTTGGTAATTTGAGTTTTTTTTTTCTGGTGCATAAAAAGACCCCCGCAGGCGACTAGTTTAGGAGATATAGCCATTTTAGTATTTCTGATCTTTTTTTGCTGGTGCATAAAATTACCCCCGCAGACCCCTAGCTAAGGAGATACAGAAATTTTAGTGTTTTGAGTTTTTTTTCTGGGGCAAATGACCCCCGCAGACGCATAGTTTTGGATTTCTTTTTTCTGGTGCATAAAATTACCCCAGCAGACTCCTGGTTTAGGGGATATATCCATTTTAGTGTTTTGAATTTTTATTTTTTTTGTGCATAAAATGACCCCGCAGACGCCTAGTTTAGGAAATATAGCCATTCTAGTATTTTGATTTTTTTTTTTTCTGGTGCATAAAATGAAACCCGCAGACGCTTAGTTTCGGAGATATAGCCATTTTAGTATTTTGAATTTTTTTTCTGGTGAATAAAATGACCCTCGCAGACCCGCAGGAGATACTGTCATTTAAGTGCTTTGATTTTTTTTTCTGGTGAATAAAATGACCCCCGCCGATGCCTAGCTTAGGAGTTATAGACATTTAAGTGTTTTGATTTTTTTTTTCTGGTGCAAAAAATGACCCATGCAGACGCCTAGTTTAGGAGATATACCCATTTTAGTGTTTTGAATTTTTTTTTCTGGTGCATAAAATGTCAACCGCAGACTCCTAGTTTAGGGGATATACCCAGTTTAGTGTTTTGAATTTTTTTTTCTGGTGCATAAAATGACCCCCGCAGACCACTAGTTTAGGAGATATAGCCATTTTAGTATTTTGAATTTTTTTTTTCTGGTGCATACAATGAAACCCGCAGACGCCTAGTTTAGGTAATATAGCCATTTTAGTATGTTGAATTTTTATTTTTTGGTGCATAAAATGACCCCCGCAGACTTCCAGTTTAGGAGATACTACCATTTAAGTGTTTTGATTTTTTTTTCTGGGGCATAATATGACCCCCCCAGACGCCTAGTTTAGGAGATATAGCCATTTTAGCATTTAGAAGTTTTTTTTTCTGGTGCACAAAATGACCCCCGCAGACGCCTAGTTTAGGAGATGTAGCCATTTTAGTATTTTGAATTTTTATTTTTTGGTGCATTAAATGACCACCGCAGACCTCCAGTTTAGGAGATACTACCATTTAAGTGTTTTGATTTTTTTTTCTGGTGCATAATATAACCCCCCCAGCCGCCTAGTTTAGGAGATATAGCCATTTTAGTATTTTGGATTTCTTTTTTCTGGTGCATAAAGTGATCCCCACGGGGGCCTAGTTTAGGAAATATGGCCATATTTGTGTTTTTTGAATTTTTTTTTCTGGTGCATAAAATGACCCACGGAGACCCCTAATTTAGGATATATAGCCATTTCAGTATTTTGAATTTTTGTGTTTCTGGTGCATAAAATGACCCCCGCAGACGTCTAGTTTAGGAGATATAGCAATTTTAGTAATTAGATTTTTTTTTTCTGGTGCATAAAATTACCCCCGCAGACGCCTAGTATAGGGAATATAGCCATTTTAGTATTTTGAATTTTTTTTTCTGGTGCATAAAATGACCCCGAAGACATCTAGTTAAGGAGGTATAGCAATTTTAATATTTTGAATTTTTTTTCTGGTGCATAAAATGACCCTCGCAGACGCTTAGTTTAGGAAATATAGCCATTTTAGTATTTTGATTTTTTTTGTTTCTGGTGCATAAAATGACCCCCTCATTCGCCTAATTTAGAAGATATAGCCATTTTAGTATTTTGAATTTTTGTGTTTCTGGTGCATAAAATAACCCCCGTACACGCCCAGTTTAGGAGATATAGCCATTGTAGGATTTCGAATTTTTTTTCTGGTGCATAAAATGACCCCCACGTATTCCTAGTTTAGCAGATATAGCCATTTTGGTATTTAGATTTTTTTTTCTAGTGCATAAAATTACCCCGCAGACGCCTAGTATAGGAAATATAGCCGTTTTAGTATTTTGAATTTTTTTTTCTGGTGCATAAAATGACCTACGCAGACGCCTAGCTTAGGAGATATAGCCATTTTAGTATTTAAATTTCTTTTTCTGGTGCATAAAATGACTCCCGCAATCGCCTAGTTTAAGAGATATAGCGATTTTAGCATTTTGAATTTTTTTTTGGTGCATAAAATGACCCCCACATATTCCTAGTGTAGGAGATATAGCCATTTTGGTATTTAGATTTTTTTTTCTGGTGCATAAAATGACCCCCGCAGACGCTTAGTTTAGGAGATGTAGCCATTTCAGTATTTTGAAATTTTTTCTGGTGCATAAAATGACCCCCGCAGACGCCTAGTTTAGGTGATATAGCCATTTCAGTATTTTGAAGTTTTTTCTGGTGCATAATTTATCCCCGCAGACGCCTAGTTTAGGAGATTTAGCCATTTTAGTATTTTGGATTTTTGGTGCATAAATTGACCAACGCGAAGCCTAGTTTAGGAGATATAGCCATTTTTGTGTTTTGAAGTTTTTTCTGGTGCATAAAGTGATCCCCGCAGACGCCTAGTTTAGGAATTATGGCTATTTTAGTATTTTGAATTTTTTTTTTCTGCTGCATAAAATGACCCCCGCAGACGCCTAGTTTAGGTGATATAGCCATTTTTGTGTTTTGATCTTTTTTCTGGTGCATAAAATGACCCTCGGAGATGCCTAGTTTATTAGATATAGCCATTTCAGTATTTTGTTTTTTTTTTCTGGTGCAAAAAATGACACCCGCGGTCGACCAGTTTAGGAGATATTGCCATTTTAGTATTTTGGATTTTTTTTTTCTGGTGCACAAAATGACCCCCGCAGACCCCTAGTTTATTAGATATAGCCGTTTTAGTATTTTGTTTTTTTCTTCTTTAGGAGATATAGCCATTTTAGTATTTTGAATTTTTTTTTTTTCTGGTGCATAAAATGACCCACGGAGACCCCTAATTTAGGATATATAGCCATTTCAGTATTTTGAATTTTTGTGTTTCTGGTGCATAAAATGACCCCCGCAGACGTCTAGTTTAGGAGATATAGCAATTTTAGTAATTAGATTTTTTTTTTCTGGTGCATAAAATTACACCCGCAGACGCCTAGTATAGGAAATATAGCCATTTTAGTATTTTGAATTTTTTTTTCTGGTGCACAAAATGACCCCAAAGACATCTAGTTAAGGAGGTATAGCAATTTTAATATTTTGAATTTTTTTTCTGGTGCATAAAATGACCCTCGCAGACGCTTAGTTTAGGAAATATAGCCATTTTAGTATTTTGATTTTTTTTGTTTCTGGTGCATAAAATGACCCCCGCATTCGCCTAATTTAGAAGATATAGCCATTTTAGTATTTTGAATTTTTGTGTTTCTGGTGCATAAAATAACCCCCGTACACGCCCAGTTTAGGAGATATAGCCATTGCAGGATTTCGAATTTTTTTTCTGGTGCATAAAATGACCCCCACATATTCCTAGTTTAGGAGATATAGCCATTTTGGTATTTAGATTTTTTTTTCTAGTGCATAAAATTACCCCCGCAGACGCCTAGTATAGCAAATATAGCCGTTTTAGTATTTTGAATTTTTTTTTCTGGTGCATAAAATGACCTACGCAGACGCCTAGCTTAGGAGATATAGCCATTTTAGTATTTAAATTTTTTTTTCTGGTGCATAAAATGACTCCCGCAATCGCCTAGTTTAAGAGATATAGCGATTTTAGCATTTTGAATTTTTTTCTGGTGCATAAAATGACCCACGGAGACCCCTAATTTAGGATATATAGCCATTTCAGTATTTTGAATTTTTGTGTTTCTGGTGCATAAAATGACCCCCGCAGACGTCTAGTTTAGGAGATATAGCAATTTTAGTAATTAGATTTTTTTTTTCTGGTGCATAAAATTACACCCGCAGACGCCTAGTATAGGAAATATAGCCATTTTAGTATTTTGAATTTTTTTTTCTGGTGCACAAAATGACCCCAAAGACATCTAGTTAAGGAGGTATAGCAATTTTAATATTTTGAATTTTTTTTCTGGTGCATAAAATGACCCTCGCAGACGCTTAGTTTAGGAAATATAGCCATTTTAGTATTTTGATTTTTTTTGTTTCTGGTGCATAAAATGACCCCCGCATTCGCCTAATTTAGAAGATATAGCCATCTCAGTATTTTGAATTTTTGTGTTTCTGGTGCATAAAATGACCCCCGCAGACGTCTAGTTTAGGAGATATAGCAATTTTAGTAATTAGATTTTTTTTTTCTGGTGCATAAAATTACCCCCGCAGACGCCTAGTATAGGAAATATAGCCATTTTAGTATTTTGAATTTTTTTTTCTGGTGCATAAAATGACCCCGAAGACATCTAGTGAAGGAGGTATAGCAATTTTAATATTTTGAATTTTTTTTCTGGTGCATAAAATGACCCTCGCAGACGCTTAGTTTAGGAAATATAGCCATTTTAGTATTTTGATTTTTTTTGTTTCTGGTGCATAAAATTACCCCCGCTGACGCCTAATTTAGGAAATATGACCATTTTAGTATTTTGCATTTTTTTTTCTGGGGCATAAAATGACATCCACAGACGCCTAGTTTAGGAGATATAGTCATTTTAGTATTTTGGATTTTTGGCGCAGAAAATGACCCCCACAGACGACTCGCTTAGGAGATATAGCCAATTTAGTATTTTGAAGTTTTTTCTGGTGCATAAAATGACCCCCGCAGACGCTTAGTTTAGGAGATGTAGCCATTTCAGTATTTTGAAATTTTTTCTGGTGCATAAAATGACCCCCGCAGACGCCTAGTTTAGGTGATATAGCCATTTCAGTATTTTGAAGTTTTTTCTGGTGCATAATTTATCCCCGCAGACGCCTAGTTTAGGAGATTTAGCCATTTTAGTATTTTGGATTTTTGGTGCATAAATTGACCAACGCGAAGCCTAGTTTAGGAGATATAGCCATTTTTGTGTTTTGAAGTTTTTTCTGGTGCATAAAGTGATCCCCGCAGACGCCTAGTTTAGGAATTATGGCTATTTTAGTATTTTGAATTTTTTTTTTCTGCTGCATAAAATGACCCCCGCAGACGCCTAGTTTTGGTGATATAGCCATTTTTGTGTTTTGATCTTTTTTTTGGTGCATAAAATGACCCTCGGAGATGCCTAGTTTATTAGATATAGCCATTTCAGTATTTTGTTTTTTTTTTCTGGTGCAAAAAATGACACCCGCGGTCGACCAGTTTAGGAGATATTGCCATTTTAGTATTTTGGATTTTTTTTTTCTGGTGCACAAAATGACCCCCGCAGACCCCTAGTTTATTAGATATAGCCGTTTTAGTATTTTGTTTTTTTTTCTTGTGCAAAAAATGACACCCGCGGCCGACCAGTTTAGGAGATATAGCCATTTTAGTATTTTGAATTTTTTTTTTTCTGGTGCATAAAATGACCCACGGAGACCCCTAATTTAGGATATATAGCCATTTCAGTATTTTGAATTTTTGTGTTTCTGGTGCATAAAATGACCCCCGCAGACGTCTAGTTTAGGAGATATAGCAATTTTAGTAATTAGATTTTTTTTTTCTGGTGCATAAAATTACCCCCGCAGACGCCTAGTATAGGAAATATAGCCATTTTAGTATTTTGAATTTTTTTTTCTGGTGCATAAAATGACCCCGAAGACATCTAGTTAAGGAGGTATAGCAATTTTAATATTTTGAATTTTTTTTCTGGTGCATAAAATGACCCCCGTACACGCCCAGTTTAGGAGATATAGCCATTGTAGGATTTCGAATTTTTTTTCTGGTGCATAAAATGACCCCCACATATTCCTAGTTTAGGAGATATAGCCATTTTGGTATTTAGATTTTTTTTTCTAGTGCATAAAATTATCCCCGCAGACGCCTAGTATAGGAAATATAGCCGTTTTAGTATTTTGAATTTTTTTTTCTGGTGCATAAAATGACCTACGCAGACGCCTAGCTTAGGAGATATAGCCATTTTAGTATTTAAATTTTTTTTTCTGGTGCATAAAATGACTCCCGCAATCGCCTAGTTTAAGAGATATAGCGATTTTAGCATTTTGAATTTTTTTTTGGTGCATAAAATGACCCCCACATATACCTAGTGTAGGAGATATAGCCATTTTGGTATTTAGATTTTTTTTTCTGGTGCATAAAATGACCCCCGCAGACGCCTAGTTTAGGAAATATTGCCGTTTTAGTATTTGGAATTTTTTTTTTCTGGTGCATAAAATGACCCCCTCAGACCACCAGTTTAGGAGATACTGCCATTTTAGTGTTTTGATTTTTTTTTCTGGTGCATAAATTGACCCCGCTGACGCCTAGTTTAGGAGATATATCCATTTTAGTATTTTGGATTTTTGGCGCAGAAAATGACCCCCACAGACGACTCGCTTAGGAGATATAGCCAATTTACTATTTTGAAGTTTTTTCTGGTGCATAAAATGACCCCCGCAGACTTCCAGTTTAGGAGATACTACCATTTAAGTGTTTTGATTTTTTTTTCTGGTGCATAATATGACCCCCCCAGACGCCTAGTTTAGGAGATATAGCCATTTTAGCATTCAGAAGTTTCTTTTCTGGTGCACAAAATGACCCCCGCAGACGCCTAGTTTAGGAGATGTAGCCATTTTAGTATTTTGAATTTTAATTTTTTGGTGCACTAAATGACCACCGCAGACCTCCAGTTTAGGAGATACTACCATTTAAGTGTTTTGATTTTTTTTTCTGGTGCATAATATAACCCCCCCAGACGCCTAGTTTAGGAGATATAGCCATTTTAGTATTTTGGATTTCTTTTTTCTGGTGGATAAAATGACCCCCGGAGACCCCCATTGGCTATATCACCATTTTAGTATTTTGAATTTTTTTTTTCTGGTGCATAAAATGACCACCTCAGACCACCAGTTTAGGAGATACTGCCATTTTAGTGTTTTGATTTTTTTTTCTGGTGCATAAATTGACCCCGCTGACGCCTAGTTTAGGAGATATATCCATTTTAGTATTTTTGATCTTTTTTTTCTTTTGCATAAAATTACCCCCGCTGACGCCTAATTTAGGAAATATGACCATTTTAGTATTTTGCATTTTTTTTTCTGGGGCATAAAATGACATCCACAGACGCCTAGTTTAGGAGATATAGTCATTTTAGTATTTTGGATTTTTGGCGCAGAAAATGACCCCCACAGACGACTCGCTTAGGAGATATAGCCAATTTAGTATTTTGAAGTTTTTTCTGGTGCATAAAATGACCCCCGCAGACGCTTAGTTTAGGAGATGTAGCCATTTCAGTATTTTGAAATTTTTTCTGGTGCATAAAATGACCCCCGCAGACGCCTAGTTTAGGTGATATAGCCATTTCAGTATTTTGAAGTTTTTTCTGGTGCATAATTTATCCCCGCAGACGCCTAGTTTAGGAGATTTAGCCATTTTAGTATTTTGGATTTTTGGTGCATAAATTGACCAACGCGAAGCCTAGTTTAGGAGATATAGCCATTTTTGTGTTTTGAAGTTTTTTCTGGTGCATAAAGTGATCCCCGCAGACGCCTAGTTTAGGAATTATGGCTATTTTAGTATTTTGAATTTTTTTTTTCTGCTGCATAAAATGACCCCCGCAGACGCCTAGTTTAGGTGATATAGCCATTTTTGTGTTTTGATCTTTTTTTTGGTGCATAAAATGACCCTCGGAGATGCCTAGTTTATTAGATATAGCCATTTCAGTATTTTGTTTTTTTTTTCTGGTGCAAAAAATGACACCCGCGGTCGACCAGTTTAGGAGATATTGCCATTTTAGTATTTTGGATTTTTTTTTTCTGGTGCACAAAATGACCCCCGCAGACCCCTAGTTTATTAGATATAGCCGTTTTAGTATTTTGTTTTTTTTTTCTTGTGCAAAAAATGACACCCGCGGCCGACCAGTTTAGGAGATATAGCCATTTTAGTATTTTGAATTTTTTTTTTTCTGGTGCATAAAATGACCCACGGAGACCCCTAATTTAGGATATATAGCCATTTCAGTATTTTGAATTTTTGTGTTTCTGGTGCATAAAATGACCCCCGCAGACGTCTAGTTTAGGAGATATAGCAATTTTAGTAATTAGATTTTTTTTTTCTGGTGCATAAAATTACCCCCGCAGACGCCTAGTATAGGAAATATAGCCATTTTAGTATTTTGATTTTTTTTTCTGGTGCACAAAATGACCCCAAAGACATCTAGTTAAGGAGGTATAGCAATTTTAATATTTTGAATTTTTTTTCTGGTGCATAAAATGACCCTCGCAGACGCTTAGTTTAGGAAATATAGCCATTTTAGTATTTTGATTTTTTTTGTTTCTGGTGCATAAAATGACCCCCGCATTCGCCTAATTTAGAAGATATAGCCATTTCAGTATTTTGAATTTTTGTGTTTCTGGTGCATAAAATGACCCCCGCAGACGTCTAGTTTAGGAGATATAGCAATTTTAGTAATTAGATTTTTTTTTTCTGGTGCATAAAATTACCCCCGCAGACGCCTAGTATAGGAAATATAGCCATTTTAGTATTTTGAATTTTTTTTTCTGGTGCATAAAATGACCCCGAAGACATCTAGTGAAGGAGGTATAGCAATTTTAATATTTTGAATTTTTTTTCTGGTGCATAAAATGACCCTCGCAGACGCTTAGTTTAGGAAATATAGCCATTTTAGTATTTTGATTTTTTTTGTTTCTGGTGCATAAAATTACCCCCGCTGACGCCTAATTTAGGAAATATGACCATTTTAGTATTTTGCATTTTTTTTTCTGGGGCATAAAATGACATCCACAGACGCCTAGTTTAGGAGATATAGTCAGTTTAGTATTTTGGATTTTTGGCGCAGAAAATGACCCCCACAGACGACTCGCTTAGGAGATATAGCCAATTTAGTATTTTGAAGTTTTTTCTGGTGCATAAAATGACCCCCGCAGACGCTTAGTTTAGGAGATGTAGCCATTTCAGTATTTTGAAATTTTTTCTGGTGCATAAAATGACCCCCGCAGACGCCTAGTTTAGGTGATATAGCCATTTCAGTATTTTGAAGTTTTTTCTGGTGCATAATTTATCCCCGCAGACGCCTAGTTTAGGAGATTTAGCCATTTTAGTATTTTGGATTTTTGGTGCATAAATTGACCAACGCGAAGCCTAGTTTAGGAGATATAGCCATTTTTGTGTTTTGAAGTTTTTTCTGGTGCATAAAGTGATCCCCGCAGACGCCTAGTTTAGGAATTATGGCTATTTTAGTATTTTGAATTTTTTTTTTCTGCTGCATAAAATGACCCCCGCAGACGCCTAGTTTTGGTGATATAGCCATTTTTGTGTTTTGATCTTTTTTTTGGTGCATAAAATGACCCTCGGAGATGCCTAGTTTATTAGATATAGCCATTTCAGTATTTTGTTTTTTTTTTCTGGTGCAAAAAATGACACCCGCGGTCGACCAGTTTAGGAGATATTGCCATTTTAGTATTTTGGATTTTTTTTTTCTGGTGCATAAAATGACCCCGAAGACATCTAGTGAAGGAGGTATAGCAATTTTAATATTTTGAATTTTTTTTCTGGTGCATAAAATGACCCTCGCAGACGCTTAGTTTAGGAAATATAGCCATTTTAGTATTTTGATTTTTTTTGTTTCTGGTGCATAAAATTACCCCCGCTGACGCCTAATTTAGGAAATATGACCATTTTAGTATTTTGCATTTTTTTTTCTGGGGCATAAAATGACATCCACAGACGCCTAGTTTAGGAGATATAGTCAGTTTAGTATTTTGGATTTTTGGCGCAGAAAATGACCCCCACAGACGACTCGCTTAGGAGATATAGCCAATTTAGTATTTTGAAGTTTTTTCTGGTGCATAAAATGACCCCCGCAGACGCTTAGTTTAGGAGATGTAGCCATTTCAGTATTTTGAAATTTTTTCTGGTGCATAAAATGACCCCCGCAGACGCCTAGTTTAGGTGATATAGCCATTTCAGTATTTTGAAGTTTTTTCTGGTGCATAATTTATCCCCGCAGACGCCTAGTTTAGGAGATTTAGCCATTTTAGTATTTTGGATTTTTGGTGCATAAATTGACCAACGCGAAGCCTAGTTTAGGAGATATAGCCATTTTTGTGTTTTGAAGTTTTTTCTGGTGCATAAAGTGATCCCCGCAGACGCCTAGTTTAGGAATTATGGCTATTTTAGTATTTTGAATTTTTTTTTTCTGCTGCATAAAATGACCCCCGCAGACGCCTAGTTTTGGTGATATAGCCATTTTTGTGTTTTGATCTTTTTTTTGGTGCATAAAATGACCCTCGGAGATGCCTAGTTTATTAGATATAGCCATTTCAGTATTTTGTTTTTTTTTTCTGGTGCAAAAAATGACACCCGCGGTCGACCAGTTTAGGAGATATTGCCATTTTAGTATTTTGAATTTTTTTTTTTCTGGTGCATAAAATGACCCACGGAGACCCCTAATTTAGGATATATAGCCATTTCAGTATTTTGAATTTTTGTGTTTCTGGTGCATAAAATGACCCCCGCAGACGTCTAGTTTAGGAGATATAGCAATTTTAGTAATTAGATTTTTTTTTTCTGGTGCATAAAATTACCCCCGCAGACGCCTAGTATAGGAAATATAGCCATTTTAGTATTTTGAATTTTTTTTTCTGGTGCATAAAATGACCCCGAAGACATCTAGTTAAGGAGGTATAGCAATTTTAATATTTTGAATTTTTTTTCTGGTGCATAAAATGACCCCCGTACACGCCCAGTTTAGGAGATATAGCCATTGTAGGATTTCGAATTTTTTTTCTGGTGCATAAAATGACCCCCACATATTCCTAGTTTAGGAGATATAGCCATTTTGGTATTTAGATTTTTTTTTCTAGTGCATAAAATTACCCCCGCAGACGCCTAGTATAGGAAATATAGCCGTTTTAGTATTTTGAATTTTTTTTTCTGGTGCATAAAATGACCTACGCAGACGCCTAGTTTAGGAAATATTGCCGTTTTAGTATTTGGAATTTTTTTTTTCTGGTGCATAAAATGACCCCCTCAGACCACCAGTTTAGGAGATACTGCCATTTTAGTGTTTTGATTTTTTTTTCTGGTGCATAAATTGACCCCGCTGACGCCTAGTTTAGGAGATATATCCATTTTAGTACTTTTGATCTTTTTTTTCTTTTGCATAAAATTACCCCCGCTGACGCCTAATTTAGGAAATATGACCATTTTAGTATTTTGCATTTTTTTTTCTGGGGCATAAAATGACATCCACAGACGCCTAGTTTAGGAGATATAGTCATTTTAGTATTTTGGATTTTTGGCGCAGAAAATGACCCCCACAGACGACTCGCTTAGGAGATATAGCCAATTTACTATTTTGAAGTTTTTTCTGGTGCATAAAATGACCCCCGCAGACTTCCAGTTTAGGAGATACTACCATTTAAGTGTTTTGATTTTTTTTTCTGGTGCATAATATGACCCCCCCAGACGCCTAGTTTAGGAGATATAGCCATTTTAGCATTCAGAAGTTTCTTTTCTGGTGCACAAAATGACCCCCGCAGACGCCTAGTTTAGGAGATGTAGCCATTTTAGTATTTTGAATTTTTATTTTTTGGTGCACTAAATGACCACCGCAGACCTCCAGTTTAGGAGATACTACCATTTAAGTGTTTTGATTTTTTTTTCTGGTGCATAATATAACCCCCCCAGACGCCTAGTTTAGGAGATATAGCCATTTTAGTATTTTGGATTTCTTTTTTCTGGTGGATAAAATGACCCCCGGAGACCCCCAGTTTAGGAGATATCACCATTTTAGTATTTTGAATTTTTTTTTCTGGTGCATAAAATGACCACCTCAGACCACCAGTTTAGGAGATACTGCCATTTTAGTGTTTTGATTTTTTTTTCTGGTGCATAAATTGACCCCGCTGACGCCTAGTTTAGGAGATATATCCATTTTAGTATTTTTGATCTTTTTTTTCTTTTGCATAAAATTACCCCCGCTGACGCCTAATTTAGGAAATATGACCATTTTAGTATTTTGCATTTTTTTTTCTGGGGCATAAAATGACATCCACAGACGCCTAGTTTAGGAGATATAGTCATTTTAGTATTTTGGATTTTTGGCGCAGAAAATGACCCCCACAGACGACTCGCTTAGGAGATATAGCCAATTTAGTATTTTGAAGTTTTTTCTGGTGCATAAAATGACCCCCGCAGACGCTTAGTTTAGGAGATGTAGCCATTTCAGTATTTTGAAATTTTTTCTGGTGCATAAAATGACCCCCGCAGACGCCTAGTTTAGGTGATATAGCCATTTCAGTATTTTGAAGTTTTTTCTGGTGCATAATTTATCCCCGCAGACGCCTAGTTTAGGAGATTTAGCCATTTTAGTATTTTGGATTTTTGGTGCATAAATTGACCAACGCGAAGCCTAGTTTAGGAGATATAGCCATTTTTGTGTTTTGAAGTTTTTTCTGGTGCATAAAGTGATCCCCGCAGACGCCTAGTTTAGGAATTATGGCTATTTTAGTATTTTGAATTTTTTTTTTCTGCTGCATAAAATGACCCCGCAGACGCCTAGTTTAGGTGATATAGCCATTTTTGTGTTTTGATCTTTTTTTTGGTGTATAAAATGACCCTCGGAGATGCCTAGTTTATTAGATATAGCCATTTCAGTATTTTGTTTTTTTTTTCTGGTGCAAAAAATGACACCCGCGGTCGACCAGTTTAGGAGATATTGCCATTTTAGTATTTTGGATTTTTTTTTTCTGGTGCACAAAATGACCCCCGCAGACCCCTAGTTTATTAGATATAGCCGTTTTAGTATTTTGTTTTTTTTTTCTTGTGCAAAAAATGACACCCGCGGCCGACCAGTTTAGGAGATATAGCCATTTTAGTATTTTGAATTTTTTTTTTTCTGGTGCATAAAATGACCCACGGAGACCCCTAATTTAGGATATATAGCCATTTCAGTATTTTGAATTTTTGTGTTTCTGGTGCATAAAATGACCCCCGCAGACGTCTAGTTTAGGAGATATAGCAATTTTAGTAATTAGATATTTTTTTTCTGGTGCATAAAATTACCCCCGCAGACGCCTAGTATAGGAAATATAGCCATTTTAGTATTTTGATTTTTTTTTCTGGTGCATAAAATGACCCCGAAGACATCTAGCTAAGGAGGTATAGCAATTTTAATATTTTGAATTTTTTTTCTGGTGCATAAAATGACCCCCGTACACGCCCAGTTTAGGAGATATAGCCATTGTAGGATTTCGAATTTTTTTTCTGGTGCATAAAATGACCCCCACATATTCCTAGTTTAGGAGATATAGCCATTTTGGTATTTAGATTTTTTTTTCTAGTGCATAAAATTACCCCCGCAGACGCCTAGTATAGGAAATATAGCCGTTTTAGTATTTTGAATTTTTTTTTCTGGTGCATAAAATGACCTACGCAGACGCCTAGCTTAGGAGATATAGCCATTTTAGTATTTAAATTTTTTTTTCTGGTGCATAAAATGACTCCCGCAATCGCCTAGTTTAAGAGATATAGCGATTTTAGCATTTTGAATTTTTTTTTGGTGCATAAAATGACCCCCACATATACCTAGTGTAGGAGATATAGCCATTTTGGTATTTAGATTTTTTTTTCTGGTGCATAAAATGACCCCCGCAGACGCCTAGTTTAGGAAATATTGCCGTTTTAGTATTTGGAATTTTTTTTTTCTGGTGCATAAAATGACCCCCTCAGACCACCAGTTTAGGAGATACTGCCATTTTAGTGTTTTGATTTTTTTTTCTGGTGCATAAATTGACCCCGCTGACGCCTAGTTTAGGAGATATATCCATTTTAGTACTTTTGATCTTTTTTTTCTTTTGCATAAAATTACCCCCGCTGACGCCTAATTTAGGAAATATGACCATTTTAGTATTTTGCATTTTTTTTTCTGGGGCATAAAATGACATCCACAGACGCCTAGTTTAGGAGATATAGTCATTTTAGTATTTTGGATTTTTGGCGCAGAAAATGACCCCCACAGACGACTCGCTTAGGAGATATAGCCAATTTACTATTTTGAAGTTTTTTCTGGTGCATAAAATGACCCCCGCAGACTTCCAGTTTAGGAGATACTACCATTTAAGTGTTTTGATTTTTTTTTCTGGTGCATAATATGACCCCCCCAGACGCCTAGTTTAGGAGATATAGCCATTTTAGCATTCAGAAGTTTCTTTTCTGGTGCACAAAATGACCCCCGCAGACGCCTAGTTTAGGAGATGTAGCCATTTTAGTATTTTGAATTTTTATTTTTTGGTGCACTAAATGACCACCGCAGACCTCCAGTTTAGGAGATACTACCATTTAAGTGTTTTGATTTTTTTTTCTGGTGCATAATATAACCCCCCCAGACGCCTAGTTTAGGAGATATAGCCATTTTAGTATTTTGGATTTCTTTTTTCTGGTGGATAAAATGACCCCCGGAGACCCCCAGTTTAGGAGATATCACCATTTTAGTATTTTGAATTTTTTTTTTCTGGTGCATAAAATGACCACCTCAGACCACCAGTTTAGGAGATACTGCCATTTTAGTGTTTTGATTTTTTTTTCTGGTGCATAAATTGACCCCGCTGACGCCTAGTTTAGGAGATATATCCATTTTAGTATTTTTGATCTTTTTTTTCTTTTGCATAAAATTACCCCCGCTGACGCCTAATTTAGGAAATATGACCATTTTAGTATTTTGCATTTTTTTTTCTGGGGCATAAAATGACATCCACAGACGCCTAGTTTAGGAGATATAGTCATTTTAGTATTTTGGATTTTTGGCGCAGAAAATGACCCCCACAGACGACTCGCTTAGGAGATATAGCCAATTTAGTATTTTGAAGTTTTTTGTGGTGCATAAAATGACCCCCGCAGACGCTTAGTTTAGGAGATGTAGCCATTTCAGTATTTTGAAATTTTTTCTGGTGCATAAAATGACCCCCGCAGACGCCTAGTTTAGGTGATATAGCCATTTCAGTATTTTGAAGTTTTTTTCTGGTGCATAATTTATCCCCGCAGACGCCTAGTTTAGGAGATTTAGCCATTTTAGTATTTTGGATTTTTGGTGCATAAATTGACCAACGCGAAGCCTAGTTTAGGAGATATAGCCATTTTTGTGTTTTGAAGTTTTTTCTGGTGCATAAAGTGATCCCCGCAGACGCCTAGTTTAGGAATTATGGCTATTTTAGTATTTTGAATTTTTTTTTTCTGCTGCATAAAATGACCCCCGCAGACGCCTAGTTTAGGTGATATAGCCATTTTTGTGTTTTGATCTTTTTTTTGGTGCATAAAATGACCCTCGGAGATGCCTAGTTTATTAGATATAGCCATTTCAGTATTTTGTTTTTTTTTTCTGGTGCAAAAAATGACACCCGCGGTCGACCAGTTTAGGAGATATTGCCATTTTAGTATTTTGGATTTTTTTTTTCTGGTGCACAAAATGACCCCCGCAGACCCCTAGTTTATTAGATATAGCCGTTTTAGTATTTTGTTTTTTTTTCTTGTGCAAAAAATGACACCCGCGGCCGACCAGTTTAGGAGATATAGCCATTTTAGTATTTAAATTTTTTTTTCTGGTGCATAAAATGACTCCCGCAATCGCCTAGTTTAAGAGATATAGCGATTTTAGCATTTTGACTTTTTTTTTGGTGCATAAACTGACCCCCACATATTCCTAGTGTAGGAGATATAGCCATTTTGGTATCTAGTTTTATTTTTCTGGTGCATAAAATGACCCCCGCAGACGCCTAGTTTAGGAAATATTGCCGTTTTAGTATTTTGAATTTTTTTTTTCTGGTGCATAAAATGACCCCCTCAGACCACCAGTTTAGGAGATACTGCCATTTTAGTGTTTTGATTTTTTTTTCTGGTGCATAAAATGACTCCCGCTATCGCCTAGTTTAAGAGATATAGCGATTTTAGCATTTTGAATTTTTTTCTGGTGCATAAAATGACCCCCACATATTCCTAGTGTAGGAGATATAGCCATTTTGGTATTTCGATTTTTTTTTCTGGTGCACAAAATGACCCCCGCAGACGCCTGGTATAGGTAATATAGCCATTTTAGTATTTTGCATTTTTTTTTCTTGTGCATAAAATGACCTACACAGACGCCTAGTTTAGGAGATATAGCCATTTTAGTATGTAGATATTTTTTTTCTGGTGCATAAAATGACTCCCGCAATCGCCTAGTTTAAGAGATATAGCGATTTTAGCATTTTGAATTTTTTTTTGGTGCACAACATGACCCCCGCAGACGCCTAGTTTAGGAGATATAGCCATTTTAGCATTTAGAAGTTTTTTTTTCGGGTGCATAAAATGACTCCCGCAGACGCCTAGTTTAAGAGATATTGCCATTTTAGTATTTTGGATTTCTTTTTTTCTGGTGCATAAAATGAAACTCGGAGACCCCCAGTTTAGGAGATATAGCCATTTAAGTATTTTGGATTTCTTTTTTCTGGTGGATAAAATGACCCCCGGAGACCCCCAGTTTAGGAGATATCACCATTTTAGTATTTTGAATTTTTTTTTTCTGGTGCATAAAATGTCCCCCTCAGACCACCAGTTTAGGAGATACTGCCATTTTAGTGTTTTGATTTTTTTTTCTGGTGCATAAATTGACCCCGCTGACGCCTAGTTTAGGAGATATATCCATTTTAGTATTTTTGATCTTTTTTTTCTTTTGCATAAAATTACCCCCGCTGACGCCTAATTTAGGAAATATGACCATTTTAGTATTTTGCATTTTTTTTTTCGGGCATAAAATGACATCCACAGACGCCTAGTTTAGGAGATATAGTCATTTTAGTATTTTGAAGTTTTTTCTGGTGCATAATTTATCCCCGCAGACGCCTAGTTTAGGAGATTTAGCCATTTTAGTATTTTGGATTTTTGGTGCATAAATTGAAAAACGCGAAGCCTAGTTTAGGAGATATAGCCATTTTTGTGTTTTGAAGTTTTTTCTGGTGCACAAAGTGATCCCCGCAGGCGCCTAGTTTAGGAATTATGGCTATTTTAGTATTTTGAATTTTTTTTTTCTGCTGCATAAAATGACCCCCGCAGACGCCTAGTTTAGGTGATATGGCCATTTTTGTGTTTTGATCTTTTTTCTGGTGCATAAAATGACCCTCGGAGATGCCTAGTTTATTAGATATAGCCATTTCAGTATTTTGTTTTTTTTTCTGGTGCAAAAAATGACACCCGCGGTCGACCAGTTTAGGAGATATTGCCATTTTAGTATTTTGGATTTTTTTTTTCTGGTGCACAAAATGACCCCCGCAGACCCCTAGTTTATTAGATATAGCCGTTTTAGTATTTTGTTTTTTTTCTTGTGCAAAAAATGACACCCGCGGCCGACCAGTTTAGGAGATATAGCCATTTTAGTATTTTGAATTTTTTTTTTTTCTGGTGCATAAAATGACCCACGGAGACCCCTAATTTAGGATATATAGCCATTTCAGTATTTTGAATTTTTGTGTTTCTGGTGCATAAAATGACCCCCGCAGACGTCTAGTTTAGGAGATATAGCAATTTTAGTATTTAGATTTTTTTTTTCTGGTGCATAAAATTACCCCCGCAGACGCCTAGTATAGGAAATATAGCCATTTTAGTATTTTGAATTTTTTTTCTGGTGCATAAAATGACCCCGAAGACATCTAGTTAAGGAGGTATAGCAATTTTAATATTTTGAATTTTTTTTCTGGTGCATAAAATGACCCTCGCAGACGCTTAGTTTAGGAAATATAGCCATTTTAGTATTTTGATTTTTTTTGTTTCTGGTGCATAAAATGACCCCCGCATTCGCCTAATTTAGAAGATATAGCCATTTTAGTATTTTGAATTTTTGTGTTTCTGGTGCATAAAATGACCCCCGTACACGCCCAGTTTAGGAGATATAGCCATTGTAGGATTTCGAATTTTTTTTCTGGTGCATAAAATGACCCCCACATATTCCTAGTTTAGGAGATATAGCCATTTTGGTATTTAGATTTTTTTTTCTAGTGCATAAAATTACCCCCGCAGACGCCTAGTATAGGAAATATAGCCGTTTTAGTATTTTGAATTTTTTTTTCTGGTGCATAAAATGACCTACGCAGACGCCTAGCTTAGGAGATATAGCCATTTTAGTATTTAAATTTTTTTTTCTGGTGCATAAAATGACTCCCGCAATCGCCTAGTTTAAGAGATATAGCGATTTTAGCATTTTGAATTTTTTTTTTGGTGCACAACATGACCCCGCAGACGCCTAGTTTATGAGATATAGCCATTTGAGTATTTTGAATTTTTTTTTTCTGCTGCATAAAATGTCCCCGCAGCCGCCTAGTTTAGGAGATATAGCCATTTTAGTGTTTTGAATTTCTTTTTTTCTGGCGCATAAAATTTCTCTCGCAGACGCCTAGCGTAAGAGATATATCCATTTTAGTATTTTGAAACTTTTTTTCTGGTGCATAATATAACCCCCCCAGACGCCTAGTTTAGGAGATATAGCCATTTTAGTATTTTGGATTTCTTTTTTCTGGTGCATAAAATGACCCCCGCAGACCCACAGTATAGGAGATATCACCATTTTAGTACTTTGATTTTTTTTCTGGTGCATAAAATGACCCCCGCAGACGCCTAGTTTAGGTGATATAGCCATTTTAGCATTTAGAAGTTTTTTTTTCGGGTGCATAAAATGACTCCCGCAGACGCCTAGTTTAAGAGATATTGCCATTTTAGTATTTTGGATTTCTTTTTTTCTGGTGCATAAAATGAAACTCGGAGACCCCCAGTTTAGAAGATATAGCCATTTAAGTATTTTGGATTTCTTTTTTCTGGTGGATAAAATGACCCCCGGAGACCCCCAGTTTAGGAGATATCACCATTTTAGTATTTTGAATTTTTTTTTTCTGGTGCATAAAATGACCCCCTCAGACCGCCAGTTTAGGAGATACTGCCATTTTAGTGTTTTGATTTTTTTTTCTGGTGCATAAATTGACCCCGCTGACGCCTAGTTTAGGAGATATATCCATTTTAGTATTTTGCATTTTTTTTTCTTGTGCATAAAATGACCTACACAGACGCCTAGTTTAGGAGATATAGCCATTTTAGTATGTAGATATTTTTTTTCTGGTGCATAAAATGACTCCCGCAATCGCCTAGTTTAAGAGATATAGCGATTTTAGCATTTTGAATTTTTTTTTGGTGCACAACATGACCCCCGCAGACGCCTAGTTTAGGTGATATAGCCATTTCAGTATTTTGAAGTTTTTTTCTGGTGCATAATTTATCCCCGCAGACGCCTAGTTTAGGAGATTTAGCCATTTTAGTATTTTGGATTTTTGGTGCATAAATTGACCAACGCGAAGCCTAGTTTAGGAGATATAGCCATTTTTGTGTTTTGAAGTTTTTTCTGGTGCATAAAGTGATCCCCGCAGACGCCTAGTTTAGGAATTATGGCTATTTTAGTATTTTGAATTTTTTTTTTCTGCTGCATAAAATGACCCCCGCAGACGCCTAGTTTAGGTGATATAGCCATTTTTGTGTTTTGATCTTTTTTTTGGTGCATAAAATGACCCTCGGAGATGCCTAGTTTATTAGATATAGCCATTTCAGTATTTTGTTTTTTTTTTCTGGTGCAAAAAATGACACCCGCGGTCGACCAGTTTAGGAGATATTGCCATTTTAGTATTTTGGATTTTTTTTTTCTGGTGCACAAAATGACCCCCGCAGACCCCTAGTTTATTAGATATAGCCGTTTTAGTATTTTGTTTTTTTTTCTTGTGCAAAAAATGACACCCGCGGCCGACCAGTTTAGGAGATATAGCCATTTTAGTATTTAAATTTTTTTTTCTGGTGCATAAAATGACTCCCGCAATCGCCTAGTTTAAGAGATATAGCGATTTTAGCATTTTGACTTTTTTTTTGGTGCATAAACTGACCCCCACATATTCCTAGTGTAGGAGATATAGCCATTTTGGTATCTAGTTTTATTTTTCTGGTGCATAAAATGACCCCCGCAGACGCCTAGTTTAGGAAATATTGCCGTTTTAGTATTTTGAATTTTTTTTTTCTGGTGCATAAAATGACCCCCTCAGACCACCAGTTTAGGAGATACTGCCATTTTAGTGTTTTGATTTTTTTTTCTGGTGCATAAAATGACTCCCGCTATCGCCTAGTTTAAGAGATATAGCGATTTTAGCATTTTGAATTTTTTTTTGGTGCATAAAATGACCCCCACATATTCCTAGTGTAGGAGATATAGCCATTTTGGTATTTCGATTTTTTTTTCTGGTGCACAAAATGACCCCCGCAGACGCCTGGTATAGGTAATATAGCCATTTTAGTATTTTGCATTTTTTTTTCTTGTGCATAAAATGACCTACACAGACGCCTAGTTTAGGAGATATAGCCATTTTAGTATGTAGATATTTTTTTTCTGGTGCATAAAATGACTCCCGCAATCGCCTAGTTTAAGAGATATAGCGATTTTAGCATTTTGAATTTTTTTTTGGTGCACAACATGACCCCCGCAGACGCCTAGTTTAGGAGATATAGCCATTTTAGCATTTAGAAGTTTTTTTTTCGGGTGCATAAAATGACTCCCGCAGACGCCTAGTTTAAGAGATATTGCCATTTTAGTATTTTGGATTTCTTTTTTTCTGGTGCATAAAATGAAACTCGGAGACCCCCAGTTTAGGAGATATAGCCATTTAAGTATTTTGGATTTCTTTTTTCTGGTGGATAAAATGACCCTCGGAGACCCCCAGTTTAGGAGATATCACCATTTTAGTATTTTGAATTTTTTTTTTCTGGTGCATAAAATGTCCCCCTCAGACCACCAGTTTAGGAGATACTGCCATTTTAGTGTTTTGATTTTTTTTTCTGGTGCATAAATTGACCCCGCTGACGCCTAGTTTAGGAGATATATCCATTTTAGTATTTTTGATCTTTTTTTTCTTTTGCATAAAATTACCCCCGCTGACGCCTAATTTAGGAAATATGACCATTTTAGTATTTTGCATTTTTTTTTTCTGGGGCATAAAATGACATCCACAGACGCCTAGTTTAGGAGATATAGTCATTTTAGTATTTTGAAGTTTTTTCTGGTGCATAATTTATCCCCGCAGACGCCTAGTTTAGGAGATTTAGCCATTTTAGTATTTTGGATTTTTGGTGCATAAATTGAAAAACGCGAAGCCTAGTTTAGGAGATATAGCCATTTTTGTGTTTTGAAGTTTTTTCTGGTGCACAAAGTGATCCCCGCAGGCGCCTAGTTTAGGAATTATGGCTATTTTAGTATTTTGAATTTTTTTTTTCTGCTGCATAAAATGACCCCCGCAGACGCCTAGTTTAGGTGATATGGCCATTTTTGTGTTTTGATCTTTTTTCTGGTGCATAAAATGACCCTCGGAGATGCCTAGTTTATTAGATATAGCCATTTCAGTATTTTGTTTTTTTTTCTGGTGCAAAAAATGACACCCGCGGTCGACCAGTTTAGGAGATATTGCCATTTTAGTATTTTGGATTTTTTTTTTCTGGTGCACAAAATGACCCCCGCAGACCCCTAGTTTATTAGATATAGCCGTTTTAGTATTTTGTTTTTTTTCTTGTGCAAAAAATGACACCCGCGGCCGACCAGTTTAGGAGATATAGCCATTTTAGTATTTTGAATTTTTTTTTTTTCTGGTGCATAAAATGACCCACGGAGACCCCTAATTTAGGATATATAGCCATTTCAGTATTTTGAATTTTTGTGTTTCTGGTGCATAAAATGACCCCCGCAGACGTCTAGTTTAGGAGATATAGCAATTTTAGTATTTAGATTTTTTTTTTCTGGTGCATAAAATTACCCCCGCAGACGCCTAGTATAGGAAATATAGCCATTTTAGTATTTTGAATTTTTTTTCTGGTGCATAAAATGACCCCGAAGACATCTAGTTAAGGAGGTATAGCAATTTTAATATTTTGAATTTTTTTTCTGGTGCATAAAATGACCCTCGCAGACGCTTAGTTTAGGAAATATAGCCATTTTAGTATTTTGATTTTTTTTGTTTCTGGTGCATAAAATGACCCCCGCATTCGCCTAATTTAGAAGATATAGCCATTTTAGTATTTTGAATTTTTGTGTTTCTGGTGCATAAAATGACCCCCGTACACGCCCAGTTTAGGAGATATAGCCATTGTAGGATTTCGAATTTTTTTTCTGGTGCATAAAATGACCCCCACATATTCCTAGTTTAGGAGATATAGCCATTTTGGTATTTAGATTTTTTTTTCTAGTGCATAAAATTACCCCCGCAGACGCCTAGTATAGGAAATATAGCCGTTTTAGTATTTTGAATTTTTTTTTCTGGTGCATAAAATGACCTACGCAGACGCCTAGCTTAGGAGATATAGCCATTTTAGTATTTAAATTTTTTTTTCTGGTGCATAAAATGACTCCCGCAATCGCCTAGTTTAAGAGATATAGCGATTTTAGCATTTTGAATTTTTTTTTTGGTGCACAACATGACCCCGCAGACGCCTAGTTTATGAGATATAGCCATTTGAGTATTTTGAATTTTTTTTTTCTGCTGCATAAAATGTCCCCGCAGCCGCCTAGTTTAGGAGATATAGCCATTTTAGTGTTTTGAATTTCTTTTTTTCTGGCGCATAAAATTTCTCTCGCAGACGCCTAGCGTAAGAGATATATCCATTTTAGTATTTTGAACCTTTTTTACTGGTGCATAAGATGACCCCCGCAGACGCCTAGTTTAAGAGATATATCCATTTTAGTATTTCTAATTTTTTTTTCTGCTGCAGAAAATGACCCCCGCAGACGACAGTTTAGGAGATACTACCATTTAAGTGTTTTGATTTTTTTTTCTGGTGCATAATATAACCCCCCCAGACGCCTAGTTTAGGAGATATAGCCATTTTAGTATTTTGGATTTCTTTTTTCTGGTGCATAAAATGACCCCCGCAGACCCACAGTATAGGAGATATCACCATTTTAGTACTTTGATTTTTTTTCTGGTGCATAAAATGACCCCCGCAGACGCCTAGTTTAGGAGATATAGCCATTTTAGCATTTAGAAGTTTTTTTTTCGGGTGCATAAAATGACTCCCGCAGACGCCTAGTTTAAGAGATATTGCCATTTTAGTATTTTGGATTTCTTTTTTTCTGGTGCATAAAATGAAACTCGGAGACCCCCAGTTTAGAAGATATAGCCATTTAAGTATTTTGGATTTCTTTTTTCTGGTGGATAAAATGACCCCCGGAGACCCCCAGTTTAGGAGATATCACCATTTTAGTATTTTGAATTTTTTTTTTCTGGTGCATAAAATGACCCCCTCAGACCACCAGTTTAGGAGATACTGCCATTTTAGTGTTTTGATTTTTTTTCTGGTGCATAAATTGACCCCGCTGACGCCTAGTTTAGGAGATATATCCATTTTAGTATTTTTGATCTTTTTTTTCTTTTGCATAAAATTACCCCCGCTGACGCCTAATTTAGGAAATATGACCATTTTAGTATTTTGCATTTTTTTTTTCTGGGGCATAAAATGACATCCACAGACGCCTAGTTTAGGAGATATAGTCATTTTAGTATTTTGGATTTTTGGCGCAGTGAATGACCCCCACAGACGATTCGCTTAGGAGATATAGCCAATTTAGTATTTTTAAGTTTTTTCTGGTGCATAAAATGACCCCCGCAGACGCCTAGTTTAGGAGATGTAGCCATTTCAGTATTTTGAAGTTTTTTCTGGTGCATAAAATGACCCCCGCAGACGCCTAGTTTAGGTGATATAGCCATTTCAGTATTTTGAAGTTTTATCTGGTGCATAATTTATCCCCGCAGACGCCTAGTTTAGGAGATTTAGCCATTTTAGTATTTTGGATTTTTGGTGCATAAATTGACCAACGCGAAGCCTAGTGTAGGAGATATAGCCATTTTTGTGTTTTGAAGTTTTTTCTGGTGCATAAAGTGATCCCCGCAGACGCCTAGTTTAGGAATTATGGCTATTTTAGTATTTTGAATTTTTTTTTTCTGCTGCATAAAATGACCCCCGCAGTCGCCTAGTTTAGGTGATATAGCCATTTTTGTGTTTTGATCTTTTTTCTGGTGCATAAAATGACCCTCGGAGATGCCTAGTTTATTAGATATAGCCATTTCAGTATTTTGTTTTTTTTTTCTGGTGCAAAAAATGACACCCGCGGTCGACCAGTTTAGGAGATATTGCCATTTTAGTATTTTGGATTTTTTTTTTCTGGTGCACAAAATGACCCCCGCAGACCCCTAGTTTATTAGATATAGCCGTTTTAGTATTTAGTTTTTTTTCTTGTG
Organism: Volucella zonaria; assembly: GCA_963966105.1. Classification (NCBI taxonomy): domain Eukaryota; kingdom Metazoa; phylum Arthropoda; class Insecta; order Diptera; family Syrphidae; genus Volucella; species Volucella zonaria. The sequence continues at coordinate 658,859 of CAWYQB010000198.1, forward strand.
CAAAAAATGACACCCGCGGCCGACCAGTTTAGGAGATATAGCCATTTTAGTATTTTGAATTTTTTTTTTTTCTGGTGCATAAAATGACTCACGGAGACCCCTAATTTAGGATATATAGCCATTTCAGTATTTTGAATTTTTGTGTTTCTGGTGCATAAAATGACTCCCGCAGACGTCTAGTTTAGGAGATATAGCAATTTTAGTATTTAGATTTTTTTTTTCTGGTGCATAAAATTACCCCCGCAGACGCCTAGTATAGGAAATATAGCCATTTTAGTATTTTGAATTTTTTTTCTGGTGCATAAAATGACCCCGAAGACATCTAGTTAAGGAGGTATAGCAATTTTAATATTTTGAATTTTTTTTCTGGTGCATAAAATGACCCTCGCAGACGCTTAGTTTAGGAAATATAGCCATTTTAGTATTTTGATTTTTTTTGTTTCTGGTGCATAAAATGACCCCCGCATTTGCCTAATTTAGAAGATATAGCCATTTTAGTATTTTGAATTTTTGTGTTTCTGGTGCACAAAATGACCCCCGTACACGCCCAGTTTAGGAGATATAGCCATTGTAGGATTTCGAATTTTTTTTCTGGTGCATAAAATGACCCCCACATATTCCTAGTTTAGGAGATATAGCCATTTTGGTATTTAGATTTTTTTTTGTAGTGCATAAAATTACCCCCGCAGACGCCTAGTATAGGAAATATAGCCGTTTTAGTATTTTGAATTTTTTTTTCTGGTGCATAAAATGACCTAAGCATTTTGAATTTTTTTTTGGTGCATAAAATGACCCCCACATATTCCTAGTGTAGGAGATATAGCCATTTTGGTATTTAGATTTTTTTTTCTGGTGCATAAAATGACCCCCGCACACGCCTAGTTTAGGAAATATTGCCGTTTTAGTATTTTGAATTTTTTTTTTCTGGTGCATAAAATGACCCCCTCAGACCACCAGTTTAGGAGATACTGCCATTTTGGTGTTTTGATTTTTTTTTCTTTTGCATAAATTGACTCCCGCAGACGCCTAATTTATGAGATATAGCCAGTTTAGTGTTTTGAATTTCTTTTTTTCTGGCACATAAAATTTCTCCCGCAGACGCCTAGTTTAAGAGATATATCCATTTTAGTATTTTGAACTTTTTTTTCTGCTGCATAAAATGTCCCCGCAGCCGCCAAGTTTAGGAGATATAGCCATTTTAGTGTTTTGAATTTCTTTTTTTCTGGCGCATAAAATTTCTCTCGCAGACGCCTAGTTTAAGGGATATATCCATTTTAGTATTTTGAATTTTTTTTTCTGGTGCATAAAATGACCTACGCAGATGCCTAGTTTAGGAGATATAGCCATTTTAGTATGTAGATATTTTTTTTCTGGTGCATAAAATGACTCCCGCAATTGCCTAGTTTAAGAGATATAGCGATTTTAGTATTTTGAACTTTTTTTTCTGCTGCATAAAATGTCCCCGCAGCCGCCAAGTTTAGGAGATATAGCCATTTTAGTGTTTTGAATTTCTTTTTTTCTGGCGCATAAAATTTCTCTCGCAGACGCCTAGTTTAAGGGATATATCCATTTTAGTATTTTGAACTTTTTTTTTTGCTGCATAACATGACCCCCGCAGACGCCCAGTTTCGGAGCCATTTTAGTATTTTGAATTTTTTTTTCTGGTGCATAAAATGAACTACACAGACGCCTAGTCTAGGAGATATTGCCATTTTAGTGTTTTGAATTTCTTTTTTTCTGGTGCATAAAATGACGCTCGCAGACGCCTAGTTTATAAGATATAGCCATTTTGGTATTTTGAATTTTTTTTGTGGTGCATAAAATGACCCCCGCAGGGGTAAAATTTAGGAGATATAGCCATTTTAGTATTTAGATTTTTTTTTCTGGTGCACAAAGTGACCCCCGCAGATGCCCAGTTTAGGAGATATAGCCATTTTAGTATTTAGATTTTTTTTTTCTAGTGTTTTAGTATTTAGATTTTTTTTTCTGGTGCACAAAATGACCCCCGCAGATGCCTAGTTGAGGAGATATAGCCATTTTAGTATTTAGATTTTTTTTTCTAGTGTGTAAAATGACCCCCGCGGAGCCTTAGTTTAGGAGATATAGCCATTTTAGTATTTTGAACTTTTGTTTTCTGGTGCAGAAAATGACCCCCGCAGACGCTTAGTTTAGGAAATAAAGCCATTTTATTATTTTGAATTTTTTTGTTTCTGGTGCATAAAATGACCCCCACAGAGACCTAGCTTAAGAGATATAGCCATTTTAGTATTTTGAACTTTTGTTTTCTGGTGCATAAAATGACCCCCGCAGACGCTTAGTTTAGGAAATAAAGCCATTTTAGTATTTTGAATTTTTTTGTTTCTGGTGCATAAAATGACCCCCGCAGGCGCCTAGTTTAGGAGATATAGCCATTTTAGTATTTTAAACTTTTTGTTTCTGGTGCATAAAACGACCCCCACAGAGGCCTAGTTTAAGAGATATATCCATTTTAGTATTTTGAATTTTTTTTTCTGCTGCATTACATGACCCCCGCAGACGCCTAGTTTAGGACATATAGCCATTTTAGTATTTTGAATTTTTTTGTTTCTGGTGCATAAAATGACCCCGGCAGACGCCTAGTTTAAGAGATATAGCTATTTTAGTATTTTTAACCTTTTTTTCTAGTGCTTAAAATAATCCACGCAGACGCCTAGTTTAGGTGACTTAGCCATTTTAGTATTTTGAACTCTTTTTTCTGCTGCATAACATGACCCCAGCAGACGCCCAGTTTAGGAGATATAGCCATTTTAGTATTTAGATTTTTTTTTTCTAGTGTTTTAGTATTTAGATTTTTTTTTCTGGTGCACAAAATGACCCCCGCAGATGCCTAGTTTAGGAGATATAGCCATTTTAGTATTTAGATTTTTTTTTTCTAGTGTGTAAAATGACCCCCGCAGAGCCTTAGTTTAGGAGATATAGCCATTTTAGTATTTTGAACTTTTGTTTTCTGGTGTAGAAAATGACCCCCGCAGACGCTTAGTGCAGGAAATATAGCCATTTTAGTATTTAGATATTTTTTTTCTGGTGCATAAAATGACTCCCGCAATCGCCTAGTTTAAGAGATATAGCGATTTTAGCATTTTGAATTTTTGTTTTGGTGCATAAAATGACCCCGCAGACGCCTAGTTTAGGAGATATAGCCATTTTTGTGTTTTGATTTTTTTTCCTGGTGCATAAAATGACTCCCGCAGACGCCTAGTTTATGAGATATAGCCATTTTAGTGTTTTGAATTTCTTTTTTTCTGGCGCATAAAATTTCTCCCGCAGACGCCTAGCTTAAGAGATATATCCATTTTAGTATTTTGAATTTTTTTTCTGCTGCATAAAATGTCCCCGCAGCCGCCAAGTTTAGGAGATATAGCCATTTTAGTGTTTTGAATTTCTTTTTTTCTGGCGTATAAAATTTCTCTCGCAGACGCCTAGTTTTAGAGATATATCCATTTTAGTATTTTGAACTTTTTTTTCTGGTGCACAAGAAGACCCCCGCAGGCGCCTAGTTTAAGAGATATATCCATTTTAGAATTTTGAACTTTTTTTTCTTTTGCTTAAAATGACCCCCGCAGACGCCTAGTTTAGGTGACATAGCCACTTTAGTATTTTGATTTTTTTTTCTAGTGCTTAAAATAACCCCCGCAGACGCCTAGTTTAGGTGACATAGATATTTTAGTATTTCGAATTTTTTTTTTCTGCTGCATAACATGAAACCCGCAGACGCCCAGTTTAGGAGATATTGACATTTTAGTATTTTGAATTTTTTTTTCTGGTGCATAAAATGACCTACGCAGATGCCTAGTTTAGGAGATATAGCCATTTTAGTATTTTGATATTTTTTTTCTGGTGCATAAAACGACTCCCGCAATCGCCTAGTTTAAGAGATATAGCGATTTTAGCATTTCGAACTTTTTTTTTTGGTGCCTAAAATGACCCCGAATCCGCCTAGTTTAGGAGATATAGCCATTTTAGTATTTTGAACTTTTTTTTTTTGGTGTATAAAATGACCCCCGCAGACGCTTAGTTTTAGAAATATAGCCATTTCAGTATCTTGAATTTTTTTGTTTCTGGTGCATAAAATGACCTCCGCAGACGCTTAGATTTAGAAATATAGCCATTTTAGTATTTTGAATTTTTTTGTTTCTGGTGCATAAAATGACCTCGGCAGACGTCTAGTTTAAGAGATATAGCTATTTTAGTATTTTGAACCTTTTTTTTCAAGTGCATAAAATAACCCCCGCAGACGCCTAGTTTAGGAGATATAGCCATTTTAGTGTTTTGAATGTTTTTTTTCTGGTGCATAAAATGACCCCCGCAGACGACTAGTTTAGGAGATATAGATATTTTAGTGTTTTGAATTTTTTTTTCTGGTGCATAAAATGACCCCCGCAAACGGATAGCTAAGGAGATATAGCCATTTTAGTGGTTGGATTTTTTTCTTTCTGATTTTGAAATTTTTTTTTTCGGGTGCATAATATGACCCCAGCAGACCCCTAGTTGAGGAGATGTAGCCATTTTAGTGTTTTGAATGTTTTTTTTCTGGTGCATAATATGGCCCACGCAGACGCCTAACTAAGGAGATATAGCCATATTAGTGGTTGGATTTTTTTCTTTCTGATTTTGAAAATTTTTTTTTCTGGTGCATAAAATGACTCCTGCAGACGCCTAGTGTAGGGGATATAGCCATTTTAGTGTTTTAAATGTTTTTTTTCTGATGCATAATATAACCCCAGGGGACCACTAGTTGAGGCGATATAGCCATTTTAGTGTTTTGAATGTTTTTTTTCTGGTGCATAAAATGACCCCCGCAGACGCCTAACTAAGGAGATATAGCCATATTAGTGGTTGGATTTTTTTCTTTCTGATTTTGAAAATTTTTTTTTCGGGTGCATAAAATGACCCCCGCAGACCGCTAGTTTAGGGGATATAGCCATTTTAGTGTTTTGAATGTTTTTTTTCTGGTGCATAATATGACCCCAGCAGACCCCTAGTCGAGGAGATGTAGCCATTTTAGTGTTTTGAAAGCTTTTTTTCTTTTGCATAATATAACCCCAGCAGACCCCTAGTTGAGAATATATAGCCATTTTAGTGTTTTGAATGTCTTTTTTCTGGTGCATAATATGACCCCCGCAGACGACTAGTTTAGGAGACATAGATATTTTAGTGTTTTGAGCAATTTTTCTGATGCATAAAATGACCCTCGCAGACGACTAGTTTAGGAGATATTGATATTTTAGTGTTTTGAATTTTTTTTTCTAATGCATAAAATGACCCACGCAGGCGCCTATTTTAGGGGATATAGCCATTTTAGTGTTTTGAATGTTGTTTTTCTGACCCCCGCAGACGACTAGTTTAGGAAATATTGCCCATTTAGTGTTTTGAATGTTTTTTTTCTGGTGCATAATATAACCCCAGCAGATCCCTAGTTGAGAATATATAGCCATTTTAGTGTTTTGAATGTTTTTTTTTCTGGTGCATTATATGACTCCCGGAGACCACCAGTTTAGGAGATATAGATATTTTAGTGTTTTGAATTTTTTTTTCTGGTGCATGAAATGACACCCGCAGACGACTGGTTTAGGCGATATTGTCGTTTTATGGTTTTGGATTGTCTTTTTCCTGTTGCGAAAAATAACCCCCGCAGACGCTTAGTTTAGGGGATATGGCCATTTTAGTGTTTTGAAAGTTTTTTTTCTTTTGCATAATATAACCCCAGCACACCACTAGTTGAGAATATATAGCCATTTTAGTGTTTTGAATGTCTTTTTTCTGATGCATAAAATGACCCCAGCAGACCCCTAGTTTAGGAGATGTAGCCATTTTAGTGTTTTAAATGTTTTTTTTCTGATGCATAATATAACCCCAGCAGACCACTAGTTGAGGCGATATAGCCATTTTAGTGTTTTGAATGTTTTTTTTCTGGTGCATAATATGACCGCGCAGACGCCTAGCTTATGAGATATAGCCATTTTAGTGTTTTGAATTTCTTTTTTTCTGGCGCATAAAATTTCTCCCGCAGACGCCTATTTTAAGAGATATATCCATTTTAGTAGTTTGAACTTTTTTTTTCTGGTGCATAAAATGATCCCCGCAGACGCCTAGTTTAGGAAATACAGCCATTTTAGTATCTTGAATTTTTTTGTTTCTGGTGCATTAAATGACCCCCGCAGACGCTTAGTTTTAGAAATATAGCCATTTCAGTATCTTGAATTTTTTTGTTTCTGGTGCATAAAATGACCTCCGCAGACGCTTAGTTTTAGAAATATAGCCATTTTAGTATTTTGAATTTTTGTTTCTGGTGCATAAAATGACCCCGGCAGACGCCTAGTTTAAGAGATATAGCAGCTATTTTAGTATTTTGAACCCTTTTTTTCAAGTGCGTAAAATAACCCCCGCAGACGCCTAGTTTAGGTGACATAGCCATTTTAGTATTTTGAATTTTTTTTTCTGCTGCATAACATGACCCCCGCAGACGCCCAGTTTAGGAGATATGGCCATTTTAGTGTTTTGAATTTCTTTTGTGGTGCATAAAATGACCCCCGCAGACGCTTAATTTAGGAAATATAGCCATTTTAGTATCTTGAATTTTTTTGTTTCTGGGGCATAAAATGACCCCCACAGATTCCAAGTTTAGGAGATATGGCCATTTTAGTATTTAGATTTTTTTTTTCTGGTGCATAAAATGACCCCGCAGACGCCTAGCTTAGGAAATATAGCCGTTTTAGTATTTTTAACTTTTTTGTTTATGGTGCATAAAATGACTCCCGCAGACGCTTAGTTTTAGCAATATAGCCATTTCAGTATCTTGAATTTTTTTGTTTCTGGTGCATAAAATGAACTCCGCAGACGGTTAGTTTTAGAAATATAGCCATTTTAGTATTTTGAATTTTTTTTCTGTTGCATAACATGACCCCGCAGACGCCTAGTTTAGGAAATATAGAAATTTTAGTATCTTGAATTTTTTTGTTTCTGGTGCATAAAATGACCCCGCAGACGCTTAGTTTTAGAAATATAGCCATTTTAGTATTGTGAATTTTTTTTTCTGCTGCATAACATGACCCCCGCTGACGCCTAGTTTAGGAAATCTAGAAATTTTAGTTTCTTGAATTTTTTTGTTTCTGGTGCATAAAATGACCCCCGCAGACGCTTAGTTTTAGAAATATAGCCATTTTAGTATTTTGAATTTTTTTGTGTCTGGTGCATAAAATGACCCCGGCCGACGCCTAGTTTAAGAGCTATAGCTATTTTAGTATTTTGAACCTTTTTTTTCAAGTGCATAAAACAACCTCCGCAGACGCCTAGTTTAGGTGACATAGCCATTTTAGTATTTTGAATTTTTTTTTCTGCTGCATAACATGACCCCCGCAGACGCCCAGTTTAGGGGATATAGCCAATTTAGTATTTTTAATTTTTTTTGTGGTGCATAAAATGACCCCCGCAGTGGCCTAGTTTAGGAGATATAGCCATTTTAGTATTTAGATTTTTTTTTTCTGGTGTGTAAAAGGACACCCGCAGACCCCTAGTTTAGGAGATGTAGTCATTTTAGTATTTACATTTTTTTTTCTGGTGCATAAAAAGACCCCCGCAGACGCCTAGTCTAGGAGATATAGCCATTTTAGTATTTAGGATTTTTTTTTTCTAGGGTGTAAAAGGACCCCCGCAGACCCCTTGTTTAGGAGATATAGCCATTTTATTATTTTGAATTTTTTTTCTGGTGCGTAAAATTACCCTCGCAGACACCTAGTTCATTAGATATAGCCATTTTTGTATTTTGAATTTTTTTTTTCCTGCTGCATAAAATGACCACCGCAGACGCTTAATTTAGGAAACAGAGCCATTTTAGTATCTTGAATTTTTTTATTTCTGGTGCATAAAATGACAACCACAGATTAAGAGTTTAGGAGATATAGCCATTTTAGTATTTTGAATTTCTTTTTTTCTGGTGCATAAAATGACCCCCGCAGACGCTTAATTTAGGAAATATAGCCATTTTAGTATCTTGAATTTTTTTGTTTCTGGTGCATAAAATGACCCCCACAGATTCCAAGTTTAGGAGATATAGCCATGTTGGTATTTAGATTTTTTTTTTCTGGTGCATAAAATGACCCCCGCAGACGCTTAGTTTAGGAGATATAGCCATTTTAGGGTTTTGAATTTCTTTTTTTCTGGTGCATAAAATGACCCCCGCAGACGCTTAATTTAGGAAATATAGCCATTTTAGTATCTTGAACTTTTTTGTTTCTGGTGCGTAAAATGACCCCTACAGATTCCAAGTTTAGGAGATATAGCCATTTTGGTATTTAAATTCTTTTTTCTGGAGCATAAAATGACCCCCGCAGACGCTTAGTTTAGGAAATATAGCCATTTTAGTGTCTTGAATTTTTTTGTTTCTGGTGCGTAAAATGACCCCCACAGATTCCAAGTTTAGGAGATATAGCCATTTTGGTATTTAGATTTTTTTTTCTGGTGCATAAAATGACCCCCGCAGACGCTTAGTTTAGGAGATATAGCCATTTTAGGGTTTTGAATTTATTTTTTTCTGGTGCATAAAATGACCCCCGCTGACGCTTAATTTAGAAGATATAGCCATTTTAGTATTTTGAATTATTTTTTCTGGTGCATAAAATGACCTACGCAGACGCCTAGTTTAGGAGATATAGCCATTTTAGTGTTTTGAATTTCTTTTTTTCTGGTGCATAAAATGACCCCCGCAGACGCTTAATTTAGGAAATATAGCCATTTTAGTATCTTGAATTTTCTTGTTTCTGGTGCATAAAATGACCCCCAAAGATTCCAAGTTTAGGAGATATAGCCATTTTGGTTTTTAGATTTTTTTTTCTGTTGCATAACATGACCCCGCAGACGCCTAGTTTAGGAAATCTAGAAATTTTAGTTTCTTGAATTTTTTTGTTTCTGGTGCATAAAATGACCCCCGCAGACGCTTAGTTTTAGAAATATAGCCATTTTAGTATTTTGAATTTTTTTGTGTCTGGTGCATAAAATGACCCCGGCCGACGCCTAGTTTAAGAGCTATAGCTATTTTAGTATTTTGAACCTTTTTTTTCAAGTGCATAAAACAACCTCCGCAGACGCCTAGTTTAGGTGACATAGCCATTTTAGTATTTTGAATTTTTTTTTCTGCTGCATAAAATGACCCCCGCAGACGCCCAGTTTAGGGGATATAGCCAATTTAGTATTTTTAATTTTTTTTGTGGTGCATAAAATGACCCCCGCAGTGGCCTAGTTTAGGAGATATAGCCATTTTAGTATTTAGGATTTTTTTTTCTAGGGTGTAAAAGGACCCCCGCAGACCCCTTGTTTAGGAGATATTGCCATTTTATTATTTTGAATTTTTTTTCTGGTGCGTAAAATTACCCTCGCAGACACCTAGTTCTTTAGATATAGCCATTTTTGTATTTTGAATTTTTTTTTTCCTGCTGCATAAAATGACCACCGCAGACGCTTAATTTAGGAAACAGAGCCATTTTAGTATCTTGAATTTTTTTATTTCTGGTGCATAAAATGACACCCACAGATTAAGAGTTTAGGAGATATAGCCATTTTAGTATTTTGAATTTCTTTTTTTCTGGTGCCCAAAATGACCCCCGCAGACGCTTAATTTAGGAAATATAGCCATTTTAGTATCTTGAATTTTTTTGTTTCTGGTGCATAAAATGACCCCCACAGATTCCAAGTTTAGGAGATATAGCCATTTTGGTATTTAGATTTTTTTTTTCTGGTGCATAAAATGACCCCCGCAGACGCTTAGTTTAGGAGATATAGCCATTTTAGGGTTTTGAATTTCTTTTTTTCTGGTGCATAAAATGACCCCCGCAGACGCTTAATTTAGGAAATATAGCCATTTTAGTATCTTGAACTTTTTTGTTTCTGGTGCATAAAATGACCCCTACAGATTCCAAGTTTAGGAGATATAGCCATTTTGGTATTTAAATTCTTTTTTCTGGTGCATAAAATGACCCCCGCAGACGCTTAGTTTAGGAAATATAGCCATTTTAGTATCTTGAATTTTTTTGTTTCTGGTGCGTAAAATGACCCCCACAGATTCCAAGTTTAGGAGATATAGCCATTTTGGTATTTAGATATTTTTTTTCTGGTGCATAAAATGACCCCCGCAGACGCTTAGTTTAGGAGATATAGCCATTTTAGGGTTTTGAATTTATTTTTTTCTGGTGCATAAAATGACCCCCGCTGACGCTTAATTTAGAAGATATAGCCATTTTAGTATTTTGAATTATTTTTTCTGGTGCATAAAATGACCTACCTAGACGCCTAGTTTAGGAGATATAGCCATTTTAGTGTTTTGAATTTCTTTTTTTCTGGTGCATAAAATGACCCCCGCAGACGCTTAATTTAGGAAATATAGCCATTTTAGTATCTTGAATTTTCTTGTTTCTGGTGCATAAAATGACCCCCAAAGATTCCAAGTTTAGGAGATATAGCCATTTTGGTTTTTAGATTTTTTTTTCTGTTGCATAACATGACCCCGCAGACGCCTAGTTTAGGAAATATAGAAATTTTAGTATCTTGAATTTTTTTGTTTCTGGTGCATAAAATGACCCCCGCAGACGCCTAGTTTAGGAAATCTAGAAATTTTAGTTTCTTGAATTTTTTTGTTTCTGGTGCATAAAATGACCCCCGCAGCTTAGTTTTAGAAATATAGCCATTTTAGTATTGTGAATTTTTTTTTCTGCTGCATAACATGACCCCCGCAGACGCCTAGTTTAGGAAATCTAGAAATTTTAGTTTCTTGAATTTTTTTGTTTCTGGTGCATAAAATGACCCCCGCAGACGCTTAGTTTTAGAAATATAGCCATTTTAGTATTTTGAATTTTTTTGTGTCTGGTGCATAAAATGACCCCGGCCGACGCCTAGTTTAAGAGCTATAGCTATTTTAGTATTTTGAACCTTTTTTTTCAAGTGCATAAAACAACCTCCGCAGACGCCTAGTTTAGGTGACATAGCCATTTTAGTATTTTGAATTTTTTTTTCTGCTGCATAACATGACCCCCGCAGACGCCCAGTTTAGGGGATATAGCCAATTTAGTATTTTTAATTTTTTTTGTGGTGCATAAAATGACCCCCGCAGTGGCCTAGTTTAGGAGATATAGCCATTTTAGTATTTAGATTTTTTTTTTCTGGTGTGTAAAAGGACACCCGCAGACCCCTAGTTTAGGAGATGTAGTCATTTTAGTATTTACATTTTTTTTTCTGGTGCATAAAAAGACCCCCGCAGACGCCTAGTCTAGGAGATATAACCATTTTAGTATTTAGGATTTTTTTTTTCTAGGGTGTAAAAGGACCCCCGCAACCCCTTGTTTAGGAGATATAGCCATTTTATTATTTTGAATTTTTTTTCTGGTGCGTAAAATTACCCTCGCAGACACCTAGTTCATTAGATATAGCCATTTTTGTATTTAGAATTTTTTTTTTCCTGCTGCATAAAATGACCCCCGCAGACGCTTAATTTAGGAAACAGAGCCATTTTAGTATCTTGAACTTTTTTGTTTCTGGTGCATAAAATGACCCCTACAGATTCCAAGTTTAGGAGATATAGCCATTTTGGTATTTAAATTCTTTTTTCTGGTGCATAAAATGACCCCCGCAGACGCTTAGTTTAGGAAATATAGCCATTTTAGTATCTTGAATTTTTTTGTTTCTGGTGCGTAAAATGACCCCCACAGATTCCAAGTTTAGGAGATATAGCCATTTTGGTATTTAGATATTTTTTTTCTGGTGCATAAAATGACCCCCGCAGACGCTTAGTTTAGGAGATATAGCCATTTTAGGGTTTTGAATTTATTTTTTTCTGGTGCATAAAATGACCCCCGCTGACGCTTAATTTAGAAGATATAGCCATTTTAGTATTTTGAATTATTTTTTCTGGTGCATAAAATGACCTACCTAGGCGCCTAGTTTAGGAGATATAGCCATTTTAGTGTTTTGAATTTCTTTTTTTCTGGTGCATAAAATGACCCCCGCAGACGCTTAATTTAGGAAATATAGCCATTTTAGTATCTTGAATTTTCTTGTTTCTGGTGCATAAAATGACCCCCAAAGATTCCAAGTTTAGGAGATATAGCCATTTTGGTTTTTAGATTTTTTTTTCTGTTGCATAACATGACCCCGCAGACGCCTAGTTTAGGAAATATAGAAATTTTAGTATCTTGAATTTTTTTGTTTCTGGTGCATAAAATGACCCCCGCAGACGCTTAGTTTTAGAAATATAGCCATTTTAGTATTGTGAATTTTTTTTTCTGCTGCATAACATGACCCCCGCAGACGCCTAGTTTAGGAAATCTAGAAATTTTAGTTTCTTGAATTTTTTTGTTTCTGGTGCATAAAATGACCCCCGCAGACGCTTAGTTTTAGAAATATAGCCATTTTAGTATTTTGAATTTTTTTGTGTCTGGTGCATAAAATGACCCCGGCCGACGCCTAGTTTAAGAGCTATAGCTATTTTAGTATTTTGAACCTTTTTTTTCAAGTGCATAAAACAACCTCCGCAGACGCCTAGTTTAGGTGACATAGCCATTTTAGGGTTTTGAATTTCATTTTTTCTGGTGCATAAAATGACCCCCGCAGACGCTTAATTTAGGAAATATAGCCATTTTAGTATCTTGAACTTTTTTGTTTCTGGTGCATAAAATGACCCCTACAGATTCCAAGTTTAGGAGATATAGCCATTTTGGTATTTAACTTCTTTTTTCTGGTGCATAAAATGACCCCCGCAGACGCTTAGTTTAGGAAATATAGCCATTTTAGAATCTTGAACTTTTTTGTTTCTGGTGCATAAAATGACACCTACAGATTCCAAGTTTAGGAGATATAGCCATTTTGGTATTTAAATTCTTTTTTCTGGTGCATAAAATGACCCCCGCAGACGCTTAGTTTAGGAAATCTAGAAATTTTAGTATCCTGAATTTTTTTGTTTCTGGTGCGTAAAATGACCCCCACAGATTCCAAGTTTAGGAGATATAGCCATTTTGGTATTTAGATTTTTTTTTTTCCGGTGCATAAAATGACCCCCGCAGACGCTTAGTTTAGGAGATATAGCCATTTTAGGGTTTTGAATTTATTTTTTTCTGGTGCATAAAATGACCCCCGCTGACGCTTAATTTAGAAGATATAGCCATTTTAGTATTTTGAATTATTTTTTCTGGTGCATAAAATGACCTACGCAGACGCCTAGTTTAGGAGATATAGCCATTTTAGTGTTTTGAATTTCTTTTTTTCTGGTGCATAAAATGACCCCCGCAGACGCTTAATTTAGGAAATATAGCCATTTTAGTATCTTGAATTTTCTTGTTTCTGGTGCGTAAAATGACCCCCTAAGATTCCAAGTTTAGGAGATATAGCCATTTTGGTTTTTAGATTTTTTTTTCTGGTGCATAAAATGACCCCCGCAGACGCCTAGTTTAGGTGATATAGCCATTTCAGTATTTTGAAGTTTTTTCTGGTGCATAATTTATCCCGGCAGACGCCTAGTTTAGGAGATTTATCCATTTTAGTATTTTCGATTTTTGGTGCATAAATTGACCAACGCGAAGCCTAGTTTAGGAGATATAGCCATTTTTGTGTTTTGAAGTTTTTTCTGGTGCATAAAGTGATCCCCGCAGACGCCTAGCTTAGGAATTATGGCTATTTAAGTATTTTGAATTTTTTTTTCTGCTGCATAAAATGACCCCCGCAGACGCCTAGTTTAGGTGATATAGCCATTTTTGTGTTTTGATCTTTTTTCTGGTGCATAAAATGACCCTCGGAGATGCCTAGTTTATTAGATATAGCCATTTCAGTATTTTGTTTTTTTTTTCTTGTGCAAAAAATGACACCCGCGGTCGACCAGTTTAGGAGATATTGCCATTTTAGTATTTTGGATTTTTTTTTCCTGGTGCACAAAATGACCCCCGCAGACCCCTAGTTTATTAGATATAGCCGTTTTAGTATTTTGTTTTTTTTCTTGTGCAAAAAATGACACCCGCGGCCGACCAGTTTAGGAGATATAGCCATTTTAGTATTTTGAATTTTTTTTTTTCTGGTGCATAAAATGACCCACGGAGACCCCTAATTTAGGATATATAGCCATTTCAGTATTTTGAATTTTTGTGTTTCTGGTGCATAAAATGACCCCCGCAGACGTCTAGTTTAGGAGATATAGCAATTTTAGTATTTAGATTTTTTTTTTCTGGTGCATAAAATTACCCCCGCAGACGCCTAGTATAGGAAATATAGACATTTTAGTATTTTGAATTTTTTTTTCTGGTGCATAAAATGACCCCGAAGACATCTAGTTAAGGAGGTATAGCAATTTTAATATTTTGAATTTTTTTTCTGGTGCATAAAATGACCCTCGCAGACGCTTAGTTTAGGAAATATAGCCATTTTAGTATTTTGATTTTTTTTGTTTCTGGTGCATAAAATGACCCCCGCATTCGCCTAATTTAGAAGATATATCCATTTTAGTATTTTGAATTTTTGTGTTTCTGGTGCATAAAATGACCCCCGTACACGCCCAGTTTAGGAGATATAGCCATTGTAGGATTTCGAATTTTTTTTCTGGTGCATAAAATGACCCCCACATATTCCTAGTTTAGGAGATATAGCCATTTTGGTATTTAGATTTTTTTTTCTAGTGCATAAAATTACCCCCTAGTATAGGAAATATAGCCATTTTAGTATTTTGAATTTTTTTTTCTGGTGCATAAAATGACCCCGAAGACATCTAGTTAAGGAGGTATAGCAATTTTAATATTTTGAATTTTTTTTCTGGTGCATAAAATGACCCTCGCAGACGCTTAGTTTAGGAAATATAGCCATTTTAGTATTTTGATTTTTTTTGTTTCTGGTGCATAAAATGACCCCCGCATTCGCCTAATTTAGAAGATATATCCATTTTAGTATTTTGAATTTTTGTGTTTCTGGTGCATAAAATGACCCCCGTACACGCCCAGTTTAGGAGATATAGCCATTGTAGGATTTCGAATTTTTTTTCTGGTGCGTAAAATGACCCCCACAGATTCCAAGTTTTGGAGATATAGCCATTTTGGTATTTAGATTTTTTTTTTCCGGTGCATAAAATGACCCCCGCAGACGCTTAGTTTAGGAAATATAGCCATTTTAGTATCTTGAACTTTTTTGTTTCTGGTGCATAAAATGACCCCTACAGATTCCAAGTTTAGGAGATATAGCCATTTTGGTATTTAAATTCTTTTTTCTGGTGCATAAAATGACCCCCGCAGACGCTTAGTTTAGGAGATATAGCCATTTTAGGGTTTTGAATTTCTTTTTTTCTGGTGCATAAAATGAACCCCGCAGACGCTTAATTTAGGAAATATAGCCATTTTAGTATCTTGAACTTTTTTGTTTCTGGTGCATAAAATGACCCCTACAGATTCCAAGTTTAGGAGATATAGCCATTTTGGTATTTAAATTCTTTTTTCTGGTGCATAAAATGACCCCCGCAGACGCTTAGTTTAGGAGATATAGCCATTTTAGGGTTTTGAATTTCTTTTTTTCTGGTGCATAAAATGACCCCCGCAGACGCTTAATTTAGGAAATATAGCCATTTTAGTATCTTGAACTTTTTTGTTTCTGGTGCATAAAATGACCCCCACAGATTCCAAGTTTAGGAGATATAGCCATTTTGGTATTTAGATTTTTTTTTTCTGGTGCATAAAATGACCCCCGCAGACGCTTAGTTTAGGAGATATAGCCATTTTAGGGTTTTGAATTTCTTTTTTTCTGGTGCATAAAATGACCCCCGCAGACGCTTAATTTAGGAAATATAGCCATTTTAGTATCTTGAACTTTTTTGTTTCTGGTGCATAAAATGACCCCTACAGATTCCAAGTTTAGGAGATATAGCCATTTTGGTATTTAAATTCTTTTTTCTGGTGCACAAAATGACCCCCGCAGACGCTTAGTTTAGGAAATATAGCCATTTTAGTATCTTGAATTTTTTTGTTTCTGGTGCGTAAAATGACCCCCACAGATTCCAAGTTTAGGAGATATAGCCATTTTGGTATTTAGATGTTTTTTTTCTGGTGCATAAAATGACCCCCGCAGACGCTTAGTTTAGGAGATATAGCCATTTTAGGGTTTTGAATTTATTTTTTTCTGGTGCATAAAATGACCCCCGCTGACGCTTAATTTAGAAGATATAGCCATTTTAGTATTTTGAATTATTTTTTCTGGTGCATAAAATGACCTACGCAGACGCCTAGTTTAGGAGATATAGCCATTTTAGTGTTTTGAATTTCTTTTTTTCTGGTGCATAAAATGACCCCCGCAGACGCTTAATTTAGGAAATATAGCCATTTTAGTATCTTGAATTTTCTTGTTTCTGGTGCATAAAATGACCCCCAAAGATTCCAAGTTTAGGAGATATAGCCATTTTGGTTTTTAGATTTTTTTTTCTGTTGCATAACATGACCCCGCAGACGCCTAGTTTAGGAAATATAGAAATTTTAGTATCTTGAATTTTTTTGTTTCTGGTGCATAAAATGACCCCCGCAGACGCTTAGTTTTAGAAATATAGCCATTTTAGTATTGTGAATTTTTTTTTCTGCTGCATAACATGACCCCCGCAGACGCCTAGTTTAGGAAATCTAGAAATTTTAGTTTCTTGAATTTTTTTGTTTCTGGTGCATAAAATGACCCCCGCAGACGCTTAGTTTTAGAAATATAGCCATTTTAGTATTTTGAATTTTTTTGTGTCTGGTGCATAAAATGACCCCGGCCGACGCCTAGTTTAAGAGCTATAGCTATTTTAGTATTTTGAACCTTTTTTTTCAAGTGCATAAAACAACCTCCGCAGACGCCTAGTTTAGGTGACATAGCCATTTTAGTATTTTGAATTTTTTTTTCTGCTGCATAACATGACCCCCGCAGACGCCCAGTTTAGGGGATATAGCCAATTTAGTATTTTTAATTTTTTTTGTGGTGCATAAAATGACCCCCGCAGTGGCCTAGTTTAGGAGATATAGCCATTTTAGTATTTAGATTTTTTTTTTCTGTAAAAGGACACCCGCAGACCCCTAGTTGAGGAGATGTAGTCATTTTAGTATTTACATTTTTTTTTCTGGTGCATAAAAAGACCCCCGCAGACGCCTAGTCTAGGAGATATAACCATTTTAGTATTTAGGATTTTTTTTTTCTAGTGTGTAAAAGGACCCCCGCAGACCCCTTGTTTAGGAGATATAGCCATTTTATTATTTTGAATTTTTTTTCTGGTGCGTAAAATTACCCTCGCAGACACCTAGTTCATTAGATATAGCCATTTTTGTATTTTGAATTTTTTTTTTCCTGGTGCATAAAATGACCCCCGCAGACGCTTAATTTAGGAAACAGAGCCATTTTAGTATCTTGAATTTTTTTATTTCTGGTGCATAAAATGACACCCACAGATTAAGAGTTTAGGAGATATAGCCATTTTAGTATTTTGAATTTCTTTTTTTCTGGTGCATAAAAGGACCCCCGCAGACGCTTAATTTAGGAAATATAGCCATTTTAGTATCTTGAATTTTTTTGTTTCTGGTGCATAAAATGACCCCCACAGATTCCAAGTTTAGGAGATATAGCCATTTTGGTATTTAAATTTTTTTTTTCTGGTGCATAAAATGACCCCCGCAGACGCTTAGTTTAGGAGATATAGCCATTTTAGGGTTTTGAATTTCATTTTTTCTGGTGCATAAAATGACCCCCGCAGACGCTTAATTTAGGAAATATAGCCATTTTAGTATCTTGAACTTTTTTGTTTCTGGTGCATAAAATGACCCCTACAGATTCCAAGTTTAGGAGATATAGCCATTTTGGTATTTAAATTCTTTTTTCTGGTGCATAAAATGACCCCCGCAGACGCTTAGTTTAGGAAATATAGCCATTTTAGTATCTTGAACTTTTTTGTTTCTGGTGCATAAAATGACACCTACAGATTCCAAGTTTAGGAGATATAGCCATTTTGGTATTTAAATTCTTTTTTCTGGTGCATAAAATGACCCCCGCAGACGCTTAGTTTAGGAAATATAGCCATTTTAGTATCTTGAATTTTTTTGTTTCTGGTGCATAAAATGACCCCCACAGATTCCAAGTTTAGGAGATATAGCCATTTTGGTATTTAGATTTTTTTTTTCCGGTGCATAAAATGACCCCCGCAGACGCTTAGTTTAGGAGATATAGCCATTTTAGGGTTTTGAATTTATTTTTTTCTGGTGCATAAAATGACCCCCGCTGACGCTTAATTTAGAAGATATAGCCATTTTAGTATTTTGAATTATTTTTTCTGGTACATAAAATGACCTACGCAGACGCCTAGTTTAGGAGATATAGCCATTTTAGTGTTTTGAATTTCTTTTTTTCTGGTGCATAAAATGACCCCCGCAGACGCTTAATTTAGGAAATATAGCCATTTTAGTATCTTGAATTTTCTTGTTTCTGGTGCGTAAAATGACCCCCAAAGATTCCAAGTTTAGGAGATATAGCCATTTTGGTTTTTAGATTTTTTTTTCTGGTGCATAAAATGACCCCCGCAGACGCCTAGTTTAGGAGATGTAGCCATTTCAGTATTTTGAAGTTTTTTCTGGTGCATAAAATGACCCCCGCAGACGCCTAGTTTAGGTGATATAGCCATTTCAGTATTTTGAAGTTTTTTCTGGTGCATAATTTATCCCCGCAGACGCCTAGTTTAGGAGATTTAGCCATTTTAGTATTTTGGATTTTTGGTGCATAAATTGACCAACGCGAAGCCTAGTTTAGGAGATATAGCCATTTTAGTGTTTTGAAGTTTTTTCTGGTGCATAAAGTTATCCCCGCAGACGCCTAGCTTAGGAATTATGGCTATTTTAGTATTTTGAATTTTTTTTTTCTGCTGCATAAAATGACCCCCGCAGACGCCTAGTTTAGGTGATATAGCCATTTTTGTGTTTTGATCTTTTTTCTGGTGCATAAAATGACCCTCGGAGATGCCTAGTTTATTAGATATAGCCATTTCAGTATTTTGTTTTTTTTTTCTTCTGCAAAAAATGACACCCGCGGTCGACCAGTTTAGGAGATATTGCCATTTTAGTATTTTGGATTTTTTTTTCCTGGTGCACAAAATGACCCCCGCAGACCCCTAGTTTATTAGATATAGCCGTTTTAGTATTTTGTTTTTTTTCTTGTGCAAAAAATGACACCCGCGGCCGACCAGTTTAGGAGATATAGCCATTTTAGTATTTTGAATTTTTTTTTTTCTGGTGCATAAAATGACCCACGGAGACCCCTAATTTAGGATATATAGCCATTTCAGTATTTTGAATTTTTGTGTTTCTGGTGCATAAAGTGACCCCCGCAGACGTCTAGTTTAGGAGATATAGCAATTTTAGTATTTAGATTTTTTTTTTCTGGTGCATAAAATTACCCCCGCAGACGCCTAGTATAGGAAATATAGCCATTTTAGTATTTTGAATTTTTTTTTCTGCTGCATAAAATGACCCCGAAGGCATCTAGTTAAGGAGGTATAGCAATTTTAATATTTTGAATTTTTTTTCTGGTGCATAAAATGACCCTCGCAGACGCTTAGTTTAGGAAATATAGCCATTTTAGTATTTTGATTTTTTTTGTTTCTGGTGCATAAAATGACCCCCGCATTCGCCTAATTTAGAAGATATATCCATTTTAGTATTTTGAATTTTTGTGTTTCTGGTGCATAAAATGACCCCCGTACACGCCCAGTTTAGGAGATATAGCCATTGTAGGATTTCGAATTTTTTTTCTGGTGCATAAAATGACCCCCACATATTCCTAGTTTAGGAGATATAGCCATTTTGGTATTTAGATTTTTTTTTCTAGTGCATAAAATTACCCCCGCAGACGCCTAGTATAGGAAATATAGCCGTTTTAGTATTTTGAATTTTTTTTTCTGGTGCATAAAATGACCTACGCAGACGCCTAGCTTAGGAGATATAGCCATTTTAGTATTTAAATTTTTTTTCTGGTGCATAAAATGACTCCCGCAATCGCCTAGTTTAAGAGATATAGCGATTTTAGCATTTTGAATTTTTTTTTGGTGCATAAAATGACCCCCACATATTCCTAGTGTAGGAGATATAGCCATTTTGGTATTTAGATTTTTTTTTCTGGTGCATAAAATGACCCCCGCAGACGCCTAGTTTATGAAATATTGCCATTTTAGTATTTTGGATTTTTTTTTCCTGGTGCACAAAATGACCCCCGCAGACCCCTAGTTTATTAGATATAGCCGTTTTAGTATTTTGTTTTTTTTCTTGTGCAAAAAATGACACCCGCGGCCGACCAGTTTAGGAGATATAGCCATTTTAGTATTTTGAATTTTTTTTTTTTCTGGTGCATAAAATGACCCACGGAGACCCCTAATTTAGGAAATATGACCATTTTAGTATTTTGCATTTTTTTTTTCTGGGGCATAAAATGACATCCACAGACGCCTAGTTTAGGAGATATAGTCATTTTAGTATTTTGGATTTTTGGCGCAGAAAATGACCCCCACAGACGACTCGCTTAGGAGATATAGCCAATTTACTATTTTAAAGTTTTTTCTGGTGCATAAAATGACCCCCGCAGACGCCTAGTTTAGGAAATATTGCCGTTTTAGTATTTTGAATTTTTTTTTTCTGGTGCATAAAATGACCCCCTCAGACCACCAGTTTAGGAGATACTGCCATTTTTGTGTTTTGAAGTTTTTTCTGGTGCATAAAGTGATCCCCGCAGACGCCTAGTTTAGGAATTATGGCTATTTTAGTATTTTGAATTTTTTTTTTCTGCTGCATAAAATGACCCGCACAGATTCCTAGTTTAGGGGATATAGCCATTTTGGTATTTCGATTTTTTTTTCTGGTGCACAAAATGACCCCCGCAGACGCCTGGTATAGGTAATATAGCCATTTTAGTATTTTGAATTTTTTTTTCTTGTGCATAAAATGACCTACACAGACGCCTAGTTTAGGAGATATAGCCATTTTAGTATGTAGATATTTTTTTTCTGGTGCATAAAATGACTCACGCAATCGCCTAGTTTAAGAGATATAGCGATTTTAGCATTTTGAATTTTTTTTTTGGTGCACAACATGACCCCGCAGACGCCTAGTTTATGAGATATAGCCATTTGAGTATTTTGAATTTTTTTTTCTGCTGCATAAAATGTCCCCGCAGCCGCCTAGTTTAGGAGATATAGCCATTTTAGTGTTTTGAATTTCTTTTTTTCTGGCGCATAAAATTTCTCCCGCAGACGCCTAGCGTAAGAGATATATCCATTTTAGTATTTTGAACCTTTTTTTCTGGTGCATAAGATGACCCCCGCAGACGCCTAGTTTAAGAGATATATCCATTTTAGTATTTTGAACTTTTTTTTTCTGGTGCATAAAATGACCCCCGCAGACGCCTAGTTTAGGAAATATAACCGTTTTTTTATGTTGAATTTTTTTGTTTCTGGTGCATAAAATGACCCCGGCAGACGCCTAGTTTAAGAGATATAGCTATTTCAGTATTTTTAACCTTTTTTTCCAGTGAATAAAATAATCCACGCAGACGCCTAGTTTAGGTGACATAGCCATTTTAGTATTTTGAACTCTTTTTTCTGCTGCATAACATGACCCCCGCAGGCGCCTAGTTTAGAAGATATTACCATTTTAGTATTTTGAATTTTTTTTTCTGCTGCATAACATGAGCCCCGCAGACGCCCAGTTTAGGAGATATAGCCATTGTAGGATTTAGAATTTTTTTGTTTCTGGTGCATAAAATGACCCCGCAGACGCCTAGTTTAAGAGATATATCCATTTTAGTATTTCTAATTTTTTTTTCTGCTGCATAAAATGTCCCCGCAGCCGCCAAGTTTAGGAGATATAGCCATTTTAGTGTTTTGAATTTCTTTTTTTCTGGCGCATAAAATTTCTCTCGCAGACGCCTAGTTTAAGGGATATATCCATTTTAGTATTTTGAACTTTTTTTTCTGGTGCACAAGAAGACCCCCGCAGACGCCTAGTTTAAGAGATATATAAATTTTAGAATTTTGAACTTTTTTTTTCTGGTGCATAAAATGACACCCGCAGACGCCTAGTTTAGGTGACATAGCCATTTTAGTATTTTGAATTTTTTTTTCTAGTGCTTAAAATGAACTACACAGACGCCTAGTCTAGGAGATATAGCCATTTTAGTATTTTGATTTTTTTTTTCTGCAGCATAACATGACCCCCGCAGACGCCCAGTTTAGGAGATATTGCCATTTTAGTATTTTGAATTTTTTTTTCTGGTGCATAAAATGACCTACGCAGATGCCTAGTTTAGGAGATATAGCCATTTTAGTATATAGATATTTTTTTTCTGGTGCATAAAATGACTCCCGCAATTGCCTAGTTTAAGAGATATAGCGATTTTAGCATTTTGAACTTTTTTTTTTGCTGCACAACATGACCCCCGCAGACGCCCAGTTTCGGAGCCATTTTAGTATTTTGAATTTTTTTTTCTGCTGCATAAAATGTCCCCGCAGCCGCCAAGTTTAGGAGATATAGCCATTTTAGTGTTTTGAATTTCTTTTTTTCTGGCGCATAAAATTTCTCTCGCAGACGCCTAGTTTAAGGGATATATCCATTTTAGTATTTTGAACTTTTTTTTCTGGTGCACAAGAAGACCCCCGCAGACGCCTAGTTTAAGAGATATATAAATTTTAGAATTTTGAACTTTTTTTTGCTGGTGCATAAAATGACACCCGCAGACGCCTAGTTTAGGTGACATAGCCATTTTAGTATTTAGAATTTTTTTTTCTAGTGCTTAAAATGAACTACACAGACGCCTAGTCTAGGAGATATAGCCATTTTAGTATTTTGATTTTTTTTTTCTGCAGCATAACATGACCCCCGCAGACGCCCAGTTTAGGAGATATTGCCATTTTAGTATTTTGAATTTTTTTTTCTGGTGCATAAAATGACCTACGCAGATGCCTAGTTTAGGAGATATAGCCATTTTAGTATATAGATATTTTTTTTCTGGTGCATAAAATGACTCCCGCAATTGCCTAGTTTAAGAGATATAGCGATTTTAGCATTTTGAACTTTTTTTTTTGCTGCACAACATGACCCCCGCAGACGCCCAGTTTCGGAGCCATTTTAGTATTTAGATATTTTTTTCTGGTGCATAAAATGACTCCCGCAGACGCCTAGTTTAAGAGATATAGCGATTTTAGTATTTAGAATTTTTTTTTTCTGGTGCATAAAATGACCCCACAGACGCCTAGTTTAGGAGTTATAGCCATTTTTGTGTTTTGATTCTTTTTTTCTGGTGCAAAAAATGACTCCCTCAGACGCCTAGTTTGTTAGATATAACCATTTTAGTATTTTGAATTTTTTATTCTGGTGCATAAAAAGACCCCGTAGCCGCCTAGTTTAGAAGACATAGCCATTTTAGTGAATAGAATTCCTTTTTTCCTGATGCATAAAACGACTCCCGCAGACGCCTAGTTTAAGAGATATAGCCATTTTAGTATTTTGAACTTTTTTTTTCTGGTGCGTAAAATGACCCCCGCAGACGTTTAGTTTAGGAGATATAGGCATTTTTGTGTATTAATTTTTTTTCTGGTGCATAACATGACCCCCGCAGACTGCTAGTTTAGGAGATATAGCCATTGTAGGATTTCGAATTTTTTTTTTCTGGTGCATAAAATGGTATTTTGAATTTTTTTTTCTGGTGCATAAAATGACACCCGCAGACGCCTAGTTTAGGAGATATAGCCATTTTAGTATTTAGATATTTTTTTTTCTGGTGAATAAAATGACTCCCGCAGACGCCTAGTTTAAGAGATATAGCGATTTTAGTATTTAGAACTTTTGTTTCTGGTGCACAAAATGACCCCACAGACGCCTAGTTTAGGAGATATAGCCATTCTAGTATTTTGAATTTTTTTTTTTGGTGCATAAAATGACCCCCGCAGACGCCTAGTTTAGGAGATATGGCCATTTTAGTATTTAGATATTTTTTGTCTGGTGCATAATATGACTCCCGCAGACGCCTAGTTTAAGAGATATAGCGATTTTAGTATTTTGAATTTTTTTTTTCTGGTGAATAAAATGACCCCCGCAGACGACTAGTTTAGAAGATATAGCCATTTTAGTGTTTTGATTTTTTTTTCTGGTGCATAAAATGACCCCCGCAGAGGCCTAATTTAGGAGATATAGCCATTTAAGTATTTAGATTTTTTTTTCTGGTGCATAAAATGACCCCCGCAGACGCCTAGTTTAGGAGATATAGCCATTTTAGTATTTAGAATTTTTTTCTAGTGTGTAAAAGAACCCCCGCAGACCACTAGTTTAGTAAATATAGCCATTTTAGTGTTTTGAATTTTTTTTCTGGTACTTAAACTGACCCTCGCAGACGCCTAATTTATTAGATATAGCCATTTTAGTATTTTGAATTTTTTTTTCTGGTGCATAAAATGACCACCGCAGAGGCCTAGTTTAGGAGATATAGCCATTTTAGTATTTAGATATTTTTTTTCTGGTGCACAAAATGACTCCCGCAGACGTCTAGTTTAAGAGATATAACGATTTTAGTATTTTGAATTTTTTTTTTCTGGTGCATAAAATGACCCCACAGACGCCTAGTTTAGGAGATATAGCCATTTTAGTATTTTGATTTTTTTTCTGGTGCATAAAATGACCCTCGCCGACGCCTAGTTTATTAGATATAGCCATTTTAGTATTTTGAATTTTTTTTTCTGGTGCATAAAATGACCCCCGCAGAGGCCTAATTTAGGACATATAGCCATTTAAGAATTTAGATTTTTTTTTCTGGTGCATAAAATGACCCCAGCAGACGCCTAGTTTAGGAGATATATACATTTAAGTATTTATATTTTTTTTCTGGTGCATAAAATGACCCTCGCAGACGCCTAGTTTATTAGATATAGCCATTTTAGTATTTTGAATTTTTTTTTCTGGTGCATAAAATGACCCAAGCAGAGGCCTAATTTAGGAGATATAGCCTTTTAAGAATTTACATTTTTTTTTCTGGTGCATAAAATGACTCCCGCAGACGCCTAGTTTAGGAGATATAGCCATTTTAGTATTAAGAATTTTTTTTTCTAGTGTGTAAAATAACCCCCGCAGACCACTAGTTTAGTAAATATAGCCATTTTAGTATTTTGAATTTTTTTTCTGGTGCGTAAAATGACCCTCGTAGACGCCTAGTTTATTAGATGTAGCCATTTTAGTATTTTGAATTTTTTTTTTCTGGTGTATAAACTGACCCCCGCAGACGCCTAGTTTAGGTGACATAGCCATTTTAGTATTTTGAATTTTTTTTTCTGGTGCATAAAATGACTCCCGCAGACGCCTAGTTTAAGAGATATAGCGATTTTAGTATTTTGAATTTTTTTTTCTGGTGCATAAAATGACCCCACAGACGCCTAGTTTAGGAGATATAGCCATTTTTGAGTTTTGATTTTTTTTTCTGGCGCAAAAAATGAATCCCTCAGATGCCTAGTTTGTTAGATATAACCATTTTAGTATTTTGAATTTTTTTTTTCTGTTGCATAAAAAGACCCCGTAGCCACCTAGCTTAGAAGACATACCCATTTTAGTGAATAGAATTCCTTTTTTCCTGATGCATAAAACGACTCCCGCAGACGCCTAGTTTAAGAGATATAGCCATTTTAGTATTTTGAACTTTTTTTTTCTGGTGCGTAAAATGACCCCCGCAGACGTTTAGTTTAGGAGATATAGGCATTTTTGTGTATTAATTTTTTTTCTGGTGCATAACATGACCCCCGCAGACTGCTAGTTTAGGAGATATAGCCATTGTAGGATTTCGAATTTTTTTTTTCTGGTGCATAAAATGACCCCCACATATTCCTAGCTTAGGAGATATAACCATTTTGGTATTTTGAATTTTTTTTTCTGGTGCATAAAATGACACCCGCAGACGCCTAGTTTAGGAGATATAGCCATTTTAGTATTTAGATATTTTTTTTCTGGTGAATAAAATGACTCCCGCAGACGCCTAGTTTAAGAGATATAGCGATTTTAGTATTTAGAACTTTTGTTTCTGGTGCACAAAATGACCCCACAGACGCCTAGTTTAGGAGATATAGCCATTTTAGTATTTAGATATTTTTTTTCTGGTGCACAAAATGACTCCCGCAGACGCCTAGTTTAAGAGATATAGCGATTTTAGTATTTTGAATTTTTTTTTTCTGGTGCATAAAATGACCCCACAGACGCCTAGTTAAGGAGATATAGCCATTTTTGTGTTTTGAATTTTTTTTTCTGGTGCATAAAATGACCCCCGCAGAGGCCTAATTTAGGAGATATAGTCATTTAAGAATTTAGATTTTTTTTTCTGGTGCATAAAATGACCCCCGCAGACGCCTAGTTTACGAGATATAGACATTTTAGTATTTATATTTTTTTTCTGGTGCATAAAATGACCCTCGCAGACGCCTAGTTTATTAGATATAGCCATTTTAGTATTTTGAATTTTTTTTCTGGTGAATAAAATGACTCCTGCAGACGCCTTGTTTGTTAGATATAGCCATTTTAGTATTTTGAATTTTTTTTTTCTGGTGCATAAAAAGACCCCGCAGCCGCCTAGAAGATATAGCCATTTTGGTATTTAGATTTTTTTTCTGGTGCATAAAATGACCCTCGCAGACGCCTAGTTTATTAGATATAGCCATTTTAGTATTTTGAACTTTTTTTTCTGGTGCATAAAATGACCCCCGCAGAGGCCTAATTTAGGAGATATAGTCATTTAAGAATTTAGATTTTTTTTTCTGGTGCATAAAATGACCCCCGCAGACGCCTAGTTTAGGAGATATAGACATTTTAGTATTTATATTTTTTTCTGGTGCATAAAATAACCCTCGCAGACGCCTAGTTTATTAGATATAGCCATTTTAGTATTTTGAATTTTTTTTTCCGGTGCATAAAATGACCCCCGCAGAGGCCTAATTGAGGAGATATAGCCCTTTAAGAATTTAAATTTTTTTTTCTGGTGCATAAAATGACCCCCGCAGACGCCTAGTTTAGGAGATATAGCCATTTTAGTAAATAGAATTTTTTTTTCTAGTGTGTAAAATAACCCCCGCAGACCACTAGTTTAGTAAATATAGCCATTTTAGTATTTTGAATTTTTTTTTCCGGTGCATAAAATGACCCCCGCAGAGGCCTAATTTAGGAGATATAGCCCTTTAAGAATTTAAATTTTTTTTTCTGGTGCATAAAATGACCCCCGCAGACGCCTAGTTTAGGAGATATAGACATTTTAGTATTTATATTTTTTTTCTGGTGCATAAAATGACCCTCGCAGACGCCTAGTTTATTAGATATAGCCATTTTAGTATTTAGAATTTTTTTTTTCTGGTGCATAAAATGACCCCACAGACGCCTAGTTTAGGAGTTATAGCCATTTTTGTGTTTTGATTCTTTTTTTCTGGTGCAAAAAATGACTCCCTCAGACGCCTAGTTTGTTAGATATAACCATTTTAGTATTTTGAATTTTTTATTCTGGTGCATAAAAAGACCCCGTAGCCGCCTAGTTTAGAAGACATAGCCATTTTAGTGAATAGAATTCCTTTTTTCCTGATGCATAAAACGACTCCCGCAGACGCCTAGTTTAAGAGATATAGCCATTTTAGTATTTTGAACTTTTTTTTTCTGGTGCGTAAAATGACCCCCGCAGACGTTTAGTTTAGGAGATATAGGCATTTTTGTGTATTAATTTTTTTTCTGGTGCATAACATGACCCCCGCAGACTGCTAGTTTAGGAGATATAGCCATTGTAGGATTTCGAATTTTTTTTTTCTGGTGCATAAAATGGTATTTTGAATTTTTTTTTCTGGTGCATAAAATGACACCCGCAGACGCCTAGTTTAGGAGATATAGCCATTTTAGTATTTAGATATTTTTTTTTCTGGTGAATAAAATGACTCCCGCAGACGCCTAGTTTAAGAGATATAGCGATTTTAGTATTTAGAACTTTTGTTTCTGGTGCACAAAATGACCCCACAGACGCCTAGTTTAGGAGATATAGCCATTCTAGTATTTTGAATTTTTTTTTTTGGTGCATAAAATGACCCCCGCAGACGCCTAGTTTAGGAGATATGGCCATTTTAGTATTTAGATATTTTTTGTCTGGTGCATAATATGACTCCCGCAGACGCCTAGTTTAAGAGATATAGCGATTTTAGTATTTTGAATTTTTTTTTTCTGGTGAATAAAATGACCCCCGCAGACGACTAGTTTAGAAGATATAGCCATTTTAGTGTTTTGATTTTTTTTTCTGGTGCATAAAATGACCCCCGCAGAGGCCTAATTTAGGAGATATAGCCATTTAAGTATTTAGATTTTTTTTTCTGGTGCATAAAATGACCCCCGCAGACGCCTAGTTTAGGAGATATAGACATTTTAGTATTTATATTTTTTTTCTGGTACTTAAACTGACCCTCGCAGACGCCTAATTTATTAGATATAGCCATTTTAGTATTTTGAATTTTTTTTTCTGGTGCATAAAATGACTCCCGCAGACGCCTAGTTTAAGAGGTATAGCGATTTTAGTATTTTGAATTTTTTTTTTCTGGTGAATAAAATGACCCCCGCAGACGCCTAGTTTATTAGATATAGCCATTTTAGTATTTTGAATTTTTTCTTTTCTGGTGCATAAAATGACCTCCACAGATTCCCAGTTTAGGAGATATAGCCATTTTGGTATTTAGATTTTTTTTTTGCTGTTGCATAAAATGACCCCCGCAGTCGCCTAGTTTAGGAGATATAGCCATTTTAGTATTTTGAATTTTTTTTTTCTGGTGCATAAAATGACCACCGCAGAGGCCTAGTTTAGGAGATATAGCCATTTTAGTATTTAGATATTTTTTTTCTGGTGCACAAAATGACTCCCGCAGACGTCTAGTTTAAGAGATATAACGATTTTAGTATTTTGAATTTTTTTTTTCTGGTGCATAAAATGACCCCACAGACGCCTAGTTTAGGAGATATAGCCATTTTAGTATTTTGATTTTTTTTTCTGGTGCATAAAATGACCCTCGCCGACGCCTAGTTTATTAGTATTTTGATTTCTTTTTTCTGGTGCAAAAAATGACTCCCGCGGTCGACCAGTTTAGGAGATATAGCCACTTTTGTGTTTTGATTTTTTTTTTCTGGTTCATAAAATGACACCCGCAGACGCCTAGTTTAGGAGATATAGCCATTTTAGTATTTTGGTTTTTTTTTCTGGTGCACAAAATGACCCTCGAAGACGCCTAGTTTATTAGTATTTTGATTTCTTTTTCCTGATGCAAAAAATGACACCCGCGGTCGACCGGTTTAGGAGATATAGCCATTTTTGTGTTTTGATGGTTTTTTTTTGGTGCATAAAATGACCTCCACAGATTACTAGTTTAGGAGATATAGCCATTTTGGTATTTAGATTTTTTTTCTGGTGCATAAAATGACCCTCGCAGACGCCTAGTTTATTAGATATAGCCATTTTAGTATTTTGAATTTTTTTTTCTGGTGCATAAAATGACCCCCGCAGAGGCCTAATTTAGGACATATAGCCATTTAAGAATTTAGATTTTTTTTTCTGGTGCATAAAATGACCCCAGCAGACGCCTAGTTTAGGAGATATATACATTTAAGTATTTATATTTTTTTTCTGGTGCATAAAATGACCCTCGCAGACGCCTAGTTTATTAGATATAGCCATTTTAGTATTTTGAATTTTTTTTTCTGGTGCATAAAATGACCCAAGCAGAGGCCTAATTTAGGAGATATAGCCTTTTAAGAATTTACATTTTTTTTTCTGGTGCATAAAATGACTCCCGCAGACGCCTAGTTTAGGAGATATAGCCATTTTAGTATTAAGAATTTTTTTTTCTAGTGTGTAAAATAACCCCCGCAGACCACTAGTTTAGTAAATATAGCCATTTTAGTATTTTGAATTTTTTTTCTGGTGCGTAAAATGACCCTCGTAGACGCCTAGTTTATTAGATGTAGCCATTTTAGTATTTTGAATTTTTTTTTTCTGGTGTATAAAATGACCCCCGCAGACGCCTAGTTTAGGTGACATAGCCATTTTAGTATTTTGAATTTTTTTTTCTGGTGCATAAAATGACTCCCACAGACGCCTAGTTTAAGAGATATAGCGATTTTAGTATTTTGAATTTTTTTTTCTGGTGCATAAAATGACCCCACAGACGCCTAGTTTAGGAGATATAGCCATTTTTGAGTTTTGATTTTTTTTTTCTGGCGCAAAAAATGAATCCCTCAGATGCCTAGTTTGTTAGATATAACCATTTTAGAATTTTGAATTTTTTATTCTGTTGCATAAAAAGACCCCGTAGCCGCCTAGCTTAGAAGACATAGCCATTTTAGTGAATAGAATTCCTTTTTTCCTGATGCATAAAACGACTCACGCAGACGCCTAGTTTAAGAGATATAGCCATTTTAGTATTTTGAACTTTTTTTTTCTGGTGCGTAAAATGACCCCCGCAGACGTTTAGTTTAGGAGATATAGGCATTTTTGTGTATTAACTTTTTTTCTGGTGCATAACATGACCCCCGCAGACTGCTAGTTTAGGAGATATAGCCATTGTAGGATTTCGAATTTTTTTTTTCTGGTGCATAAAATGACCCCCACATATTCCTAGCTTAGGAGATATAACCATTTTGGTATTTTGAATTTTTTTTTCTGGTGCATAAAATGACACCCGCAGACGCCTAGTTTAGGAGATATAGCCATTTTAGTATTTAGATATTTTTTTTCTGGTGAATAAAATGACTCCCGCAGACGCCTAGTTTAAGAGATATAGCGATTTTAGTATTTAGAACTTTTGTTTCTGGTGCACAAAATGACCCCACAGACGCCTAGTTTAGGAGATATAGCCATTTTAGTATTTAAATATTTTTTTTCTGGTGCACAAAATGACTCCCGCAGACGCCTAGTTTAAGAGATATAGCGATTTTAGTATTTTGAATTTTTTTTTTCTGGTGCATAAAATGACCCCACAGACGCCTAGTTAAGGAGATATAGCCATTTTTGTGTTTTGAATTTTTTTTTCTGGTGCATAAAATGACCCCCGCAGAGGCCTAATTTAGGAGATATAGTCATTTAAGAATTTAGATTTTTTTTTCTGGTGCATAAAATGACCCCCGCCGACGCCTAGTTTAGGAGATATAGATATTTTAGTATTTATATTTTTTTCTGGTGCATAAAATGACCCTCGCAGACGCCTAGTTTATTAGATATAGCCATTTTAGTATTTTGAATTTTTTTTCTGGTGAATAAAATGACTCCTGCAGACGCCTTGTTTGTTAGATATAGCCATTTTAGTATTTTGAATTTTTTTTTTCTGGTGCATAAAAAGACCCCGCAGCCGCCTAGAAGATATAGCCATTTTGGTATTTAGATTTTTTTTCTGGTGCATAAAATGACCCTCGCAGACGCCTAGTTTATTAGATATAGCCATTTTAGTATTTTGAACTTTTTTTTCTGGTGCATAAAATGACCCCCGCAGAGGCCTAATTTAGGAGATATAGTCATTTAAGAATTTAGATTTTTTTTTCTGGTGCATAAAATGACCCCCGCAGACGCCTAGTATAGGAGATATAGACATTTTAGTATTTATATTTTTTTTCTGGTGCATAAAATGACCCTCGCAGACGCCTAGTTTATTAGATATAGCCATTTTAGTATTTTGAATTTTTTTTTCCGGTGCATAAAATGACCCCCGCAGAGGCCTAATTGAGGAGATATAGCCCTTTAAGAATTTAAATTTTTTTTTCTGGTGCATAAAATGACCTCCGCAGACGCCTAGTTTAGGAGATATAGACATTTTAGTATTTAGAATTTTTTTTTCTAGTGTGTAAAATAACCCCCGCAGACCACTAGTTTAGTAAATATAGCCATTTTAGTATTTTGAATTTTTTTTTCCGGTGCATAAAATGACCCCCGCAGAGGCCTAATTTAGGAGATATAGCCCTTTAAGAATTTAAATTTTTTTTTCTGGTGCATAAAATGACTCCCGCAGACGCCTAGTTTAAGAGATATAGCGATTTTAGTATTTAGAATTTTTTTTTTCTGGTGCATAAAATGACCCCACAGAAACTAACTAACGCCTAGTTTAGGAGTTATAGCCATTTTTGTGTTTTGATTCTTTTTTTCTGGTGCAAAAAATGACTCCCTCAGACGTCTAGTTTGTTAGATATAACCATTTTAGTATTTTGAATTTTTTATTCTGGTGCATAAAAAGACCCCGTAGCCGCCTAGTTTAGAAGACATAGCCATTTTAGTGAATAGAATTCCTTTTTTCCTGATGCATAAAACGACTCCCGCAGACGCCTAGTTTAAGAGATATAGCCATTTTAGTATTTAGATATTTTTTTTCTGGTGAATAAAATGACTGCCGCAGACGCCTAGTTTAAGAGATATAGCGATTTTAGTATTTAGAACTTTAGTTTCTGGTGCACAAAATGACCCCACAGACGCCTAGTTTAGGAGATATAGCCATTTTAGTATTTAGATATTTTTTTTCTGGTGCACAAAATGACTCCCGCAGACGCCTAGTTTAAGAGATATAGCGATTTTAGTATTTTGAATTTTTTTTTTCTGGTGCATAAAATGACCCCACAGACGCCTAGTTAAGGAGATATAGCCATTTTAGTATTTAGATATTTTTTTTCTGGTGAATAAAATGACTCCCGCAGACGCCTAGTTTAAGAGATATAGCCATTTTAGTATTTAGATATTTTTTTTCTGGTGAATAAAATGACTCCCGCAGACGCCTAGTTTAAGAGATATAGCGATTTTAGTATTTAGAACTTTTGTTTCTGGTGCACAAAATGACCCCACAGACGCCTAGTTTAGGAGATATAGCCATTTTAGTATTTAAATATTTTTTTTCTGGTGAATAAAATGACTCCCGCAGACGCCTAGTTTAAGAGATATAGCGATTTTAGTATTTAGAACTTTTGTTTCTGGTGCACAAAATGACCCCACAGACGCCTAGTTTAGGAGATATAGCCATTTTAGTATTTAAATATTTTTTTTCTGGTGCACAAAATGACTCCCGCAGACGCCTAGTTTAAGAGATATAGCGATTTTAGTATTTTGAATTTTTTTTTTCTGGTGCATAAAATGACCCTCGCAGACGCCTAGTTTATTAGATATAGCCATTTTAGTATTTTGAATTTTTTTTTCTGGTGCATAAAATGACCCCCGCAGAGGCCTAATTTAGGAGATATAGTCATTTAAGAATTTAGATTTTTTTTTCTGGTGCATAAAATGACCCCCGCAGACGCCTAGTTTAGGAGATATAGACATTTTAGTATTTATATTTTTTTTCTGGTGCATAAAATGACCCTCGCAGACGCCTAGTTTATTAGATATAGCCATTTTAATATTTTGAATTTTTTTTCTGGTGAATAAAATGACTCCTGCAGACGCCTTGTTTGTTAGATATAGCCATTTTAGTATTTTGAATTTTTTTTTTCTGGTGCATAACAAGACCCCGCAGCCGCCTAGAAGATATAGCCATTTTGGTATTTAGATTTTTTTTCTGGTGCATAAAATGACCCTCGCAGACGCCTAGTTTATTAGATATAGCCATTTTAGTATTTTGAACTTTTTTTTCTGGTGCATAAAATGACCCCCGCAGAGGCCTAATTTAGGAGATATAGTCATTTAAGAATTTAGATTTTTTTTTCTGGTGCATAAAATGACCCCCGCAGACGCCTAGTTTAGGAGATATAGACATTTTAGTATTTATATTTTTTTCTGGTGCATAAAATGACCCTCGCAGACGCCTAGTTTATTAGATATAGCCATTTTAGTATTTTGAATTTTTTTTTCCGGTGCATAAAATGACCCCCGCAGAGGCCTAATTGAGGAGATATAGCCCTTTAAGAATTTAAATTTTTTTTTCTGGTGCATAAAATGACCCCCGCAGACGCCTAGTTTAGGAGATATATAACCATTTTAGTATTTAGAATTTTTTTTTCTAGTGTGTAAAATAACCCCCGCAGACCACTAGTTTAGTAAATATAGCCATTTTAGTATTTTGAATTTTTTTTTCCGGTGCATAAAATGACCCTCGCAGAGGCCTAATTTAGGAGATATAGCCCTTTAAGAATTTAAATTTTTTTTTCTGGTGCATAAAATGACCCCCGCAGACGCCTAGTTTAGGAGATATAGACATTTTAGTATTTATATTTTTTTTCTGGTGCATAAAATGACCCTCGCAGACGCCTAGTTTATTAGATATAGCCATTTTAGTATTTTGAATTTTTTTTTCCGGTGCATAAAATGACCCCCGCAGAGGCCTAATTTAGGAGATATAGCCCTTTAAGAATTTACATTTTTTTTTCTGGTGCATAAAATGACTCCCGCAGACGCCTAGTTTAAGAGATATAGCGATTTTAGTATTTAGCATTTTTTTTTTCTGGTGCATAAAATGACCCCACAGACGCCTAGTTTAGGAGTTATAGCCATTTTTGTGTTTTGATTCTTTTTTTCTGGTGCAAAAAATGACTCCCTCAGACGCCTAGTTTGTTAGATATAACCATTTTAGTATTTTGAATTTTTTATTCTGGTGCATAAAAAGACCCCGTAGCCGCCTAGTTTAGAAGACATAGCCATTTTAGTGAATAGAATTCCTTTTTTCCTGATGCATAAAACGACTCCCGCAGACGCCTAGTTTAAGAGATATAGCCATTTTAGTATTTTGAACTTTTTTTTTCTGGTGCGTAAAATGACCCCCGCAGACGCCTAGTTTAGGCGATATAGGCATTTTTGTGTTTTAATTTTTTTTTTCTACAGACGCCTAGTTTAGGAGATATAGCCATTTTAGTATTTAGATATTTTTTTTCTGGTGCATAAAATGACCCCACAGACGCCTAGTTTAGGAGATATAGCCATTTTAGTATTTAGATATTTTTTTTCTGGTGCATAAAATGACTCCCGCAGACGCCTAGTTTAAGAAATATAGCGATTTTAGTATTTTGAATTTTTTTTTTCTGGTGCACAAAATGACCCCACAGACGCCTAGTTAAGGAGATATAGCCATTTTTGTGTTTTGATTTTTTTTTTCTGGTGCATAAAATGACTCCTGCAGACGCCTTGTGTGTTAGATACAGCCATTTTAGTATTTTGAATTTTTTTTTCTGGTGCATAAAATGACCCCACATACGCCTAGTTTAGGAGATATAGCCATTTTAGTATTTAGATATTTTTTTTCTGGTGCATAAAACGACTCCCGCAGACGCCTAATTTAAGATATATAGCCATTTTAGTATTTTGAACTTTTTTTTTGTGGTGCATAAAATGACCCCCGCAGACGCCTAGTTTATTAGATATAGCCATTTTATTATTTTGAATTTTTTTTTTCTGGTGCATAAAATTACCCCACAGACGCCTAGTTAAGGAGATATAGCCATTTTTGTGTTTTGATTTTTTTTCTGGTGCATAAAATGACTCCCGCAGACGCCTAGTTTAGGAGATATAGCCATTTTAGTGTTTTGAATTTTATTTTTCTGGTGAATAAAAAGACCCCGCAGCCGCCTAGTTTAGAAGATATAGCCATTTTTGTGTTTTCATTTTTTTTTCTCTTGCATAAAATGACAACGCAGACGCCTAATTTAGAAAATAAAGCCATTTTGAATTTTTTTGTATATGGTGCATAATATGACCCAAGTAAACGCTTAGTTCAGGAAATATAACAATTTTAGTATTTTGAATTTTTTTGTTTCTGGTGCATAAAATGACCTCCACAGATTCCTAGTTTAGGAGATATAGCCATTTTGGTATTTAGATTTTTTTTTTCTGTAGCATAAAATGACTCCCGTAGACGCCTAGTTTAGGAGATATAGCCATTTTAGTATTTCGAATTTTTTTTTCCGGTGCATAAAATGACCCCCGCAGAGGCCTAATTTAGGAGATATAGCCATTTAAGAATTTAAATTTTTTTTTCTGGTGCACAAAATGACCCCCGCAGACGCCTAGTTTAGGAGATATAGCCATTTTAGTATTTAGAATTTTTTTTTCTAGTGTGTAAAATAACCCCCGCAGACCACTAGTTTAGTAAATATAGCCATTTTAGTATTTTGAATTTTTTTTCTGGTGCGTAAAATGACCCTCGTAGACGCCTAGTTTATTAGATGTAGCCATTTTAGTATTTTGAATTTTTTTTTCTGGTGTATAAAATGACCCCCGCAGACGCCTACTTTAGAAAATATAGCAATTTTAGTATTTTGAATTTTTTTTCTGGTGCGTAAAATGACCCTCGTAGACGCCTAGTTTATTAGATATAAAAATTTTAGTATTTTGAATTTTTTATTCTGGTGCATAAGAAGACCCCGTAGCCGCCTAGTTTAGAAGACATAGCCATTTTAGTGAATAGAATTCCTTTTTTCCTGATGCATAAAACGACTTCCGCAGACGCCTAGTTTAAGAGATATAGCCATTTTAGTATTTTGAACTTTTTTTTTCTGGTGCGTAAAATGACCCCCGCAGACTGCTAGTTTAGGAGATATAGCCATTGTAGGATTTCGAATTTTTTTTTCTGGTGCACAAAATGACCCCACAGACGCCAAGTTTAGGAGATATAGCCATTTTAGTATTTAGATATTTTTTTTCTGGTGCATAAAATGACTCCCGCAGACGCCTAGTTTAAGAGATATAGCGATTTTAGTATTTTGAATTTTTTTTTCTGGTGCATAAAATGACCCCACAGACGCCTAGTTAAGGAGATATAGCCATTTTTGTGTTTTGATTTTTTTTTTCTGGTGCATAAAATGACTCCTGCAGACGCCTTGTTTGTTAGATATAGCCATTTTAGTATTTTGAATTTTTTTTTCTGGTGCATAAAACGACCCCCGCAGAGGCCTAATTTAGGAGATATAGCCATTTAAGAATTTAGATTTTTTTTTCTGGTGCATAAAATGACCCCCGCAGACGCCTAGTTTAGGAGATATAGTCATTTTAGTAGTTATAGTTTTTTTCTGGTGCATAAAATGACCCCCGCAGACGCCTAGTTTATTAGATATAGCCATTTTAGTATTTTGAATTTTTTTTTCCGGTGCATAAAATGACCCCCGCAGAGGCCTAATTTAGGAGATATAGCCATTTAAGAATTTAAATTTTTTTTTCTGGTGCATAAAATGACACCCGCAGACGCCTAGTTTAGGAGATATAGCAATTTTAGTATTTTGATTTTTTTTTCTGGTGCACAAGATGACCCTCGCAGACGCCTAGTTTGTTAGATATAGCCATTTTAAAATTTTGATTTTTTTTTCTGGTGCATAAAATGACCCCCGCAGAGGCCTAATTTAGCAGATATAGCCATTTAAGAATTTAGATTTTTTTTTCTGGTGCATAAAATGACCCCCGCAGACGCCAGTTTAGGAGATATAGCCATTTTAGTGTTTTGAGTGTTTTATTCCTGGTGCATAAAATGACCTCCGCAGACCCCCAGTTTAGGAGATATAGCCATTTTACTCTTTAGATTTTTTTTTCTGGTGCATAATTTGACCCCGCAGACACCTAGTTTAGGAGATATAGACATTTTAGTATGTAGAAGTTTTTTTTTCTGGTTTATAAAATGACCCCAGCAGATGCTTAGATTACTAGATAGAGCCATTTTAGTATTTTGATTATTTTTTTTTCGGGTGCATAAAATGACCCTCGCAGAGGCCTAGTTTAGGAGATATAGCAATTTTAGTGATTTGATTTTTTTTTTCTGGTGCTTAATTTGACCCCGCAGACGCCTAGTTTAGGAAATATAGCCGTTTTAGAATTGTGGATTTTTGGTGCATAAAATGACCCCCGCAGGCGCCTAGCTTAGGAGAAATAACCATTTTAGTATTTGGATTTTTTTTTTCTTTGGCATAAAATGATACCCGCAGACGCCTAGTTTTTGAGATATAGCCACTTAAGTGTTTTGATTTTTTTTTTCTGGGGCAAATGACCGCCGCAGACGCCTAGTTTAGGAGATATAGCCATTTTAGTATTTAGAAGTTTTTTCTTCTGGTGCATAAAATGACCCTCGCAGAGGCCTAGTTTAGGAGATATAGCCATTTTAGTATTTTGATTTTTTTTTCTGGTGCATAAAAGGACACCCGCGTAACCCAAGTGTAGGAGATATAGCCATTTTAGTATTTAGATTTTTTTTTCTTGTCCATAATTTGACCCCGCAGACACCTAGTTTAGGAGATATAGCTATTTTAGTATTCTGAATTATTTTTTTCTGGCGCATAAAATGACCACCGCAGACCCCCGGTGTAGGAGATATAGCCATTTTACTCTTTAGATTTTTTTTTCTGGTGCATAATTTGACCGCGCAGACGCCTAGTTTAGGAGAGAAAGCCATTTTAATATTTAGAATTTTTTTTTCTAGGGCATAAAATGACCCCCGCAGATGCTTAGATTACTAGATATAGCCATTTTAGTATTTTGATTATTTTTTTTTCTGGTGCTTAAAATGACCCTCGCAGAGGCCTAGTTTAGGAAATATAGCAATTTTAGTATTTTAATTTTTTTTTCTGGTGCTTAATTTGGCCCCGCAGACGCCTAGCTTAGGAGATATAGCCGTTTTAGTATTTTGTATTTTTGGTGCATAAAATGACCCCCGCAGACGCCTAGCTTAGGAGATATAGCCATTTTAGTATTTTGATTTTTTTTTTCTGGTGCATAGAATGACACCCGCAGACCCCAAGTGTAGGAGATATAGCCATTTTAGTATTTAGATTTTTTGTTCTTGTTCATAATTTGACCCCGCAGACGCCTAGTTTTGGGAGATATAGCTATTTCTGTGTT
Organism: Volucella zonaria; assembly: GCA_963966105.1. Classification (NCBI taxonomy): domain Eukaryota; kingdom Metazoa; phylum Arthropoda; class Insecta; order Diptera; family Syrphidae; genus Volucella; species Volucella zonaria. Next base: position 697,712 of record CAWYQB010000198.1, read on the forward strand.
TAGAATGTTTTTTGTCTGGTGCATCAAATGACCCTCGCAGACGCCTAGTTTAGGAGATATTGCCATTTAAGTATTTTGATTTTTTTTTTCTAGTTCAGGAGATATAGCCATTTTTGTGTTTTGAATTTTTTTTTCTGGTGCATAAAATGACCCACGCAGACGCTTAGTTTAGGAGATATAGAGATTTTAGTATCTTCCTTTTTTTTTCTAGTTTAGGAGATATAGCCATTTTTGTGTTTAAATTTTTTTTTTCTGGCGCATAAAATGACCCCCGCAGACGCCTAATTTAGGAAATATAGCCATTTTAGTTTTTTGAATATTTTTTTCTGGTGCATAAAATAACGCCCGCAGACGCCTAGTTTAAGAGATATAGCCATTTCTGTGTTTAGAATGTTTTTTGTCTGGTGCATCAAATGACCCTCGCAGACGCCTAGTTTAGGAGATATTGCCATTTAAGTATTTTGATTTTTTTTTTCTAGTTCAGGAGATATAGCCATTTTTGTGTTTTGAATTTTTTTTTCTGGTGCATAAAATGACCCACGCAGACGCTTAGTTTAGGAGATATAGAGATTTTAGTATCTTCCTTTTTTTTTCTAGTTTAGGAGATATAGCCATTTTTGTGTTTAAATTTTTTTTTTCTGGCGCATAAAATGACCCCCGCAGACGCCTAATTTAGGAAATATAGCCATTTTAGTTTTTTGAATATTTTTTTCTGGTGCATAAAATGACCCCCGCAGACCCCTAGTTTAGGAGATATATCCGTTTTAGTATTTTAATTTTTTTTTTCTCGTGCATAATTTGACCCTGCAGACGCCTAATTTAGGAGATTTAGCCATTTTAGTATTTTGAATTTTTTTTCTGGGGCATAAAATGACCCCCGCAGATGCTTAGATTAGGAGATATAGCCATTTGAGTATTTTGATTATTTTTTTTTCTGGTGCATAAAATGACCCCCGCAGACGCCCAGTTTAGGAGAAATTGCCATTTTAGTATTTTCAATTTTTTTTTCTGGTGCATAAAATGAACCCCGCAGACCACCAGTTTAGGAGATATAGCCATTTTAGTATTTTGAATTTTTTTTTTTCTGGTGCATAAAATGACCCCCGCAGACGCCTAGTTTAGGAGATATTGCCATTTAAGTATTTTGATTTTTTTTTCTAGTTTAGGGGATATAGCCGTTTTTGTGTTTTGAATTTTTTTTCTGGTGCATAAAATAACCCCCGCAGACGCCTAGTTTAAGAGATATTGCCATTTAAGTATTTTGATTTTTTTTTCTAGTATAGGGGATTTAGCCATTTTAGTATTCTGATTTTTTTTCTGGTGCATAAAATGAACCCCGCAGACCCCTAGTGTAGGAGATATAGCCATTTTAGTCTTTAGATTTTTTTTTTCTGGTGCATAATTTGACCCCGCAGACGCCTAGTTTAAGAGATATAGCCATTTTAGTATAAAATGATACCCGCAGACGCCTAGTTTTGGAGATGTAGCCATTTTAGTATTTAGGTTTTTTTTCTGGTGCATAATTTGGCCCCGCAGACACCTAGTTTAGGAGATATAGCCATTTTAGTATTCTGAATTATTTTTTTCTGGCGCATAAAATGACCACCGCAGACCCCCGGTGTAGGAGATATAGCCATTTTACTCATTAGATTTTTTTTTCTGGTGCATAATTTGAACCCGCAGACGCCTAGTTTAGGAGATATAGCCATTTTAGTATTTAGAAGTTTTTTTTCTGGTGCATAAAATGACCCCCGCAGATGCTTAGATTACTAGATATAGCCATTTTAGTATTTTGATTATTTTTTTTTCTGGTGCATAAAATGACCCTCGCAGAGGCCTAGTTTAAGAGATATAGCAATTTTAGTATTTTAATTTTTTTTTCTGGTGCTTAATTTGACCCCGCAGACGCCTAGTTTAGGAGATATAGCCGTTTTAGTATTTTGGATTTTTGGTGCATAAAATGACCCCCGCAGACGCCTAGCTTAGGAGATATAACCATTTTAGTACTTGGATTTTTTTTTTCAGAGGCATAAAATGATAACTGCAGACGCCTAGTTTAGGAGATGTAGCCAGTTTTGTGTTTCGAATTTTTTTTCTGGTGCATAGAATGACACCCGCAGACCCCAAGTGTAGGAGATATAGCCATTTTAGTATTTAAATTTTTTTTCTTGTTCATAATTTGACCCCGCAGACGCCTAGTTTTGGGAGATATAGCTATTTTAGTATTTAGATTTTTTTTTTCTGGTGCATTTTTTGACCCTGCACACGCCTAATTTAGGAGACTTAGCCATTTTAGTATTTTGAATTTTTTTTCTGGTGCATAATTTGACCCCGCAGACCCCCAGTTTAGGAGATATATCCGTTTTAGTATTTTAATTTTTTTTTTCTGGTGCATAATTTGACCCTGCAGACGCTTAATTTAGGAGATTTAGCCATTTTAGTATTTTGAATTTTTTTTTCTGGTGCATAACTTGACCCCGCAGACGCCTAGTTTTGGAGATATAGCCATTTCTGTGTTTAGAATGTTTTTTGTCTGGTGCATCAAATGACCCTCGCAGACGCCTAGTTTAGGAGGTATAGCCATTTTAGTTTTTTTTTTTTTTTTTCTAGTTTAGGAGATATAGCCGTTTTTGTGTTTTGAATTTTTTTTCTGGTGCATAAAATAACCCCCGCAGACGCCTAGTTTAGGAGATATAGCCATTTCTGTGTTTAGAATGTTTTTTGTCTGGTGCATCAAATGACCCTCGCAGACGCCTAGTTTAGGAGATATAGCCATTTTAGTTTTTTTTTTTTTTTCTAGTTTAGGAGATATAGCCGTTTTTGTGTTTTGAATTTTTTTTCTGGTGCATAAAATAACCCCCGCAGACGCCTGGTTTAGGAGATATAGCCATTTCTGTGTTTAGAATGTTTTTTGTCTGGTGCATCAAATGACCCTCGCAGACGCCTAGTTTAGGAGATATTGCCATTTAAGTATTTTGATTTTTGTTTTTCTAGTTTAGGAGATATAGCCATTTTTGTGTTTTGAATTTTTTTTTTCTGGTGCATAAAATGACCCACGCAGACGCTTAGTTTAGGAGATTTAGTATCTTAATTTTTTTTTTCTAGTTTAGGAGATATAGCCATTTTTGTGTTTTGAATTTTTTTTTCTGGTGCTTAAAATGACCCCCGCAGACGCCTAATTTGGGAAATATAGCCATTTTAGTTTTTTGAATATTTTTTCTGGTGCATAAAATGACCCCGCAGACCCCTAGTTTAGGAGATATAACCGTTTTCGTATTTTAATTTTTTTTTTCTGGTGCATAATTTGACATTTTTGTGTTTTGAATTTTTTTTTCTGGTGCATAAAATGACACACGCAGACGCTTAAATTAAGAGATATAGAGATTTTAGTATCTTCATTTTTCTTTTTCTAGTTTAGGAGATATAGCCATTTTTGTGTTTAAATTTTTTTTTTCTGGTGCATAAAATGACCCCCGCAGACGCCTAGTTTAGGAGATATAGCTATTTCCGTGTTTAGAATGTTTTTTGTCTGGTGCATCAAATGACCCTCGCAGACCCCTAGTTTAGGAGATATATTCGTTTTCGTATTTTAATTTTTTTTTTCTGGTGCATAATTTGACATTTTTGTGTTTTGAATTTTTTTTTTTCTGGTGCATAAAATGACACACGCAGACGCTTAGTTTAGGAGATATAGAGATTTTAGTATCTTCATTTTTTTTTCTAGTTTAGGAGATATAGCCATTTTTGTGTTTAAATTTTTTTTTCTGGTGCATAAAATGACACCCGCTGACGCCTAATTTAGGAAATATAGCCATTTTAGTTTTTTGAATATTTTTTCTGGTGCATAAAATGACTCCCGCAGACCCCTAGTTTAGGAGATATATCCGTTTTCGTATTTTAATTTTTTTTTTCTGGTGCATAATTTGACATTTTTGTGTTTTGAATTTTTTTTTCTGGTGCATAAAATGACACACGCAGACGCTTAGTTTAGGAGATATAGAGATTTTAGTATCTTCATTTTTCTTTTTCTAGTTTAGGAGAAATAGCCATTTTTGTGTTTAAATTTTTTTTTTCTGGTGCATAAAATGACCCCCGCAGACGCCTAGTTTAAGAGATATAGCCATTTCTGTGTTTAGAATGTTTTTTGTCTGGTGCATCAAATGACCCTCGCAGACGCCTAGTTTAGGAGATATATCCGTTTTCGTATTTTAATTTTTTTTTTCTGGTGCATAATTTGACATTTTTGTGTTTTGAATTTTTTTTTCTGGTGCATAAAATGACACACGCAGACGCTTAGTTTAGGAGATATAGAGATTTTAGTATCTTCATTTTTTTTTTCTAGTTTATAAGATATAGCCATTTTTGTGTTTAAATTTTTTTTCTGGTGCTTAAAATGACCCCCGCAGACGCCTCATTTAGGAAATATAGCCATTTTAGTTTTTTGAATATTTTTTCTGGTGCATAAAATGACCCCCGCAGACCCCTAGTTTAGGAGATATATCCGTTTTCGTATTTTAATTTTTTTTTTTCTGGTGCATAATTTGACATTTTTGGGTTTTGAATTTTTTTTTCTGGTGCATAAAATGACACACGCAGACGCTTAGTTTAAGAGATATAGAGATTTTAGTATCTTCATTTTTCTTTTTCTAGTTTAGGAGATATAGCCATTTTTGTGTTTAAATGTTTTTTTTCTGGTGCATAAAATGACCCCCGCAGACGCCTAGTTTAGGAGATATAGCCATTTCTGTGTTTAGAATGTTTTTTGTCTGGTGCATCAAATGACCCTCGCAGACCCCTAGTTTAGGAGATATATTCGTTTTCGTATTTTAATTTTTTTTTTCTGGTGCATAATTTGACATTTTTGTGTTTTGAATTTTTTTTTCTGGTGCATAAAATGACACACGCAGACGCTTAGTTTAGGAGATATAGAGATTTTAGTATCTTCATTTTTCTTTTTCTAGTTTAGGAGAAATAGCCATTTTTGTGTTAAAATTTTTTTTGCTGGTGCATAAAATGACCCCCGCAGACGCCTAGTTTAGGAGATATAGCCATTTCTGTGTTTAGAATGTTTTTTGTCTGGTGCAACAAATGACCCTCGCAGACGCCTAGTTTAGGAGATATATCCGTATTCGTATTTTAATTTTTTTTTTCTGGTGCATAATTTGACATTTTTGTGTTTTGAATTTTTTTTTCTGGTGCATAAAATGACACACGCAGACGCTTAGTATAGGAGATATAGAGATTTTAGTATCTTCATTTTTTTTTTCTAGTTTAGGAGATATAGCCATTTTTGTGTTTAAATTTTTTTTCTGGTGCTTAAAATGACCCCCGCAGACGCCTAATTTAGGAAATATAGCCATTTTAGTTTTTTGAATATTTTTTCTGGTGCATAAAATGACCCCCGCAGACCCCTAGTTTAGGAGATATCCGTTTTCGTATTTTAATTTTTTTTTTCTGGTGCATAATTTGACATTTTTGTGTTTTGAATTTTTTTTTCTGGTGCATAAAATGACACACGCGGACGCTTAGTTTAAGAGATATAGAGATTTTAGTATCTTCATTTTTCTTTTTCTAGTTTAGGAGACATACCCATTTTTGTGTTTAAATTTTTTTTTTCTGGTGCATAAAATGACCCCCGCAGACGCCTAGTTTAGGAGATATAGCCATTTCTGCGTTTAGAATGTTTTTTGTCTAGTGCATCAAATGACCCTCGCAGACCCCTAGTTTAGGAGATATATTCGTTTTCGTATTTTAATTTTTTTTTTCTGGTGCATAATTTGACATTTTTGTGTTTTGAATTTTTTTTTTTGGTGCATAAAATGACACACGCAGACGCTTAGTTTAGGAGATATAGAGATTTAGTATCTTCATTTTTCTTTTTCTAGTTTAGGAGAAATAGCCATTTTTGTGTTTAAATTTTTTTTTCTGGTGCATAAAATGACCCCCGCAGACGCCTAGTTTAGGAGATATAGCCATTTCTGTGTTTAGAATGTTTTTTGTCTGGTGCATCAAATGACCCTCGCAGACGCCTAGTTTAGGAGATATATCCGTTTTCGTATTTTAATTTTTTTTTTCTGGTGCATAATTTGACTTTTTTGTGTTTTGAATTTTTTTTTCTGGTGCATAAAATGACACACGCAGACGCTTAGTTTAAGAGATATAGAGATTTTAGTATCTTCATTTTTCTTTTTCTAGTTTAGGAGATATAGCCATTTATGTGTTTAAATTTTTTTTTTCTAGTGCATAAAATGACCCCCGCAGACGCCTAGTTTAGGAGATATAGCCATTTCTGTGTTTAGAATGTTTTTTGTCTGGTGCATCAAATGACCCTCGCAGACCCCTAGTTTAGGAGATATATTCGTTTTCGTATTTTAATTTTTTTTTTCTGGTGCATAATTTGACATTTTTGTGTTTTGAATTTTTTTTTCTGGTTCATAAAATGACACACGCAGACGCTTAGTTTAGGAGATATAGAGATTTTAGTATCTTCATTTTTTTTTTCTAGTTTAGGAGATATAGCCATTTTTGTGTTTAAATTTTTTTTTCTGGTGCATAATTTGACTCTGCAGACGCATAATTTAGGAGATTTATCCATTTTAGTTTTTTGAATATTTTTTCTGGAGCATAAAATGACCCACGCAGAGGCCTAGTTTAGGAGATATAGCAATTTTAGAATTTAAATTTTTTTTTCTGGTGCATAAAATGACCCCCGCAGACGCTTAGTTTAGGATATATAGCCATTTTAGTATTTTTATTTTTTTTTTCTAGTTTAGGAGATATAGCCGTTTTTGTGTTTTGAATTTTTTTTCTGGTGCATAAAATGACCCCCGCAGACGCTTAGTTTAGGATATATAGCCATTTTAGTATTTTTATTTTTTTTTTTCTAGTTTAGGAGATATAGCCGTTTTTGTGTTTTGAATTTTTTTTCTGGTGCATAAAATAACCCCCGCAGACGCTTAGTTTAGTAGATATTGCCATTTAAGTATTTTGATTTTTTTTTCTAGTTTAGGGGATTTAGCCATTTTAGTATTTTGATTTTTTTTTCTGATGCATAAAATGAACCCCGCAGACCCCTAGTGTAGGAGACATAGCCATTTTAGTCTTAAGATTTTTTTTTTCTGGTGCATAATTTGACCCCGCAGACGCCTAGTTTAGGAGATAAAGCCATTTTAGTATTTAGAAGTTTTTTTTCTGGTGCATAAAATGACCCCCGCAGATGCTTAGATTACTAGATATAGCCATTTTAGTATTTTGATTATTTTTTTTTCTGGTGAATAAAATGACCCTCGCAGAGGCCTAGTTTAGGAGATATAGCAATTTTAGTATTTTAATTTTTTTTTCTGGTGCTTAATTTGACCCCGCAGACGCCTAGTTTAGGAGATATAGCCGTTTTAGTATTTTGGATTTTTGGTGCATAAAATGACCCCCGCAGACGCCTAGCCTAGGAGATATAACCATTTTAGTATTTGGATTTTTTTTTCAGTGGCATAAAATGATACCCGCAGACGCCTAGTTTTGGAGATATAGCCACTTAAGTGTTTTGATTTATTTTTCTGGGGCAAATGACCGCCGCAGACGCCTAGTTCAGGAGATATAGCCATTTTAGTATTTTGATTTTTTTTTCTGGTGCATAAAATGAGACCCGCAGACCCCAAGTGTAGGAGATATAGCCATTTTAGTATTTTGATTATTTTTTTTTCTGGTGAATAAAATGACCCTCGCAGAGGCCTAGTTTAGGAGATATAGCAATTTTAGTATTTTAATTTTTTTTTCTGGTGCTTAATTTGACAACGCAGTCGCCTAGTTTAGGAGATATAGCCGTTTTAGTATTTTGGATTTTTGGTGCATAAAATGACCCTCGCAGACGCCTAGCCTAGGAGATATAACCATTTTAGTATTTGGATTTTTTTTTCAGAGGCATAAAATGATACCCGCAGATGCCTAGTTTTGGGAGATATATCCGTTTTAGTATTTTGATTTTTTTTTCTGGTGCATTTTTTGACCCTGCAGACGCCTAATTTAGGAGACTTAGCCATTTTAGTATTTTGAATTTTTTTTCTGGGGCATAAAATGCCCCCGCAGATGCTTAGATTAGGAGATATAGCCATTTTAGTATTTTGATTATTTTTTTTTCTGGTGCATAAAATGACCCTCGCAGACGCCTAGTTTAGGAAATATAGCCATTTTAGTTTTTTGAATTTTTTTTTCTGGTGCATAAAATGACCCCCGCAGACTCCCAGTTTAGGAGATATAGCCATTTTTGTATTTTGAATTTTTTTTTCTGGTGCATAAAATGACCCCCGCAGACCCCCAGTTTAGGAGATATATCCGTTTTAGTGTTTTGGATTTTTGGTGCATAAAATGACACCCGCAGACGCCTAGTTTCGGAGATATAGAGATTTTAGTATCTTGGATTTTTTTTCTGAGACAAGTGACACCCGCAGACGCCTAGTTTCGGAGATATAGAGATTTAGTATTTTGGATTTTTTTTCTGGGACAAGTCACACCCGCAGACGCCCAGTTTAGGTGATATAGCCAATTTAGTATTTTGAATTTTTTTTTCTGGTGCTTAAAATGACCCACGCAGACGCTTAGTTTAGGAGATATAGCCATTTTAGTATTTTTATTTTTTTTTCTAGTTTAGAAGATATAGCCATTTTTGTGTTTTGAATTTTTTTTTCTGGTGCATAAAATAACCCCCGCAGACGCCTAGTTTAGGAGATATAGCCATTTCTGTGTTCAGAATGTTTTTTGTCTGGTGCATCAAATGACCCTCGCAGACGCCTAGTTTAGGAGATATTGCCATTTAAGTATTTTGATTTTTTTTTTCTAGTTTAGAAGATATAGCCATTTTTGTGTTTTGAATTTTTTTTTCTGGTGCATAAAATGACCCACGCAGACGTTTAGTGTTGGAGATATAGCCATTTTTGTGTTAAAATTTTTTTTTTCTGGTGCATAAAATGACCCCCGCAGACGCCTAATTTAGGAAATATAGCCATTTTAGTTTTTTGAATATTTTTTTCTGGTGCATAAAATGACTCCCGCAGACCCCTAGTTTAGGAGATATATCCGTTTTAGTATTTTAATTTTTTTTTTTCTGGTGCATAATTTGACCCTGCAGACGCCTAATTTAGGAGATTTTGCCATTTTAGTATTTTGAATTTTTTTTCTGGGGCATAAAATGACCCCCGCAGATGCTTAGATTAGGAGATATAGCCATTTTAGTATTTTGATTATTTTTTTTTCTGGTGCATAAAATGACCCTCGCAGAGGCCTAGTTTAGGAAATATAGCAATTTTAGAATTTAATTTTTTTTTTCTGGTTCATAAAATGACCCCCGCAGACGCCCAGTTTAGGAGATATAGCCATTTTAGTATTTTGAATTTTCTTTTCTGGTGCATAAAATGACCCCCGCAGACCCCCAGTTTAGGAGATACAACCGTTTTAGTATTTTGGATTTTTGGTTCATAAAATGACCCCCGCAGACGCCTAGTTTCGGAGATATAGAGATTTTAGTATTTTGGATTTTTTTTCTGGGACAAGTCACACCCGCAGACGCCCAGTTTAGGTGATATAGCCAATTTAGTATTTTGAATTTTTTTTTCTGGTGCATAAAATGACCCACGCAGACGCTTAGTTTAGGAGATATAGCCATTTTAGTATTTTTTTTTTTTTTTCTAGTTTAGGAGATATAGCCGTTTTTGTGTTTTGAATTTTTTTTCTGGTGCATAAAATAACCCCCGCAGACGCCTAGTTTAGGAGATATAGCCATTTCTGTGTTCAGAATGTTTTTTGTCTGGTGCATCAAATGACCCTCGCAGACGCCTAGTTTAGGAGATATTGCCATTTAAGTATTTTGATTTTTTTTTTCTAGTTTAGAAGATATAGCCATTTTTGTGTTTTGAATTTTTTTTTCTGGTGCATGAAATGACCCACGCAGACGTTTAGTGTTGGAGATATAGCCATTTTTGTGTTAAAATTTTTTTTTTCTGGTGCATAAAATGACCCCCGCAGACGCCTAATTTAGGAAATATAGCCATTTTAGTTTTTTGAATATTTTTTTCTGGTGCATAAAATGACTCCCGCAGACCCCTAGTTTAGAAGATATATCCGTTTTAGTATTTTAATTTTTTTTTTCTGGTGCATAATTTGACCCTTCAGACGCCTAATTTAGGAGATTTAGCCATTTTAGTATTTTGAATTTTTTTTCTGGGGCATAAAATGACCCCCGCAGATGCTTAGACTAGGAGATATAGCCATTTTAGTATTTTGATTATTTTTTTTCTGGTGCATAAAATGACCCTCGCAGAGGCCTAGTTTAGGAAATATAGCAATTTTAGAATTTAATTTTTTTTTTCTGGTTCATAAAATGACCCCCGCAGACGCCCAGTTTAGGAGATATAGCCATTTTAGTATTTTGAAATTTCTTTTCTGGTGCATAAAATGACCCCCGCAGACACCCAGTTTAGGAGATACAACCGTTTTAGTATTTTGGATTTTTGGTGCGTAAAATGACCCCCGCAGACGCCTAGTTTCGGAGATATAGAGATTTTAGTATTTTGGATTTTTTTTCTGTGACACCCGCAGACGCCCAGTTTAGGTGATATTGCCAAATTAGTATTTAGAATATTTTTTTCTGGTGCATAAAATAACCCCCGCAGACGCCTAGTTTAGAAGATATAGCCATTTCTGTGTTTAGAATGTTTTTTGTCTGGTGCATCAAATGACCCTCGCAGACGCCTAGTTTAGGAGATATAGCCATTTTTGTGTTTTGAATTTTTTTTTCTGGTGCATAAAATGACCCACGCAGACGCTTAGTTTAGGAGATATAGAGATTTTAGTATCTTAATTTTTTTTTTTCTAGTTTAGGAGATATAGCCATTTTTGTGTTTAAATTTTTTTTTTTCTGGTGCTTAAAATGACCCCCGCAGACGACCAGTTTAGGAGACATAGCCATTTTTGTGTTTTGAATTTTTTTTTCTGGTGCATAAGATGACCCCCGCAGACGCCTAGTTTAGGAGATATAGCCATTTCTGTGTTTAGAATGTTTTTTGTCTGGTGCATCAAATGACCCTCGCAGACGCCTAGTTTAGGAGATATAGCCATTTAATATTTTTATTTTTTTTTTTCTAGTTTAGGAGATATAGCCGTTTTTGTGTTTTGAATTTTTTTTCTGGTGCATAAAATAACCCCCGCAGACGCCTAGTTTAGGAGATATAGCCATTTCTGTGTTTAGAATGTTTTTTGTCTGGTGCATCAAATGACCCTCGCAGACGCCTAGTTTAGGAGATATAGCCATTTCTGTGTTTAGAATGTTTTTTGTCTGGTGCATCAAATGACCCTCGCAGACGCCTAGTTTAGGAGATATTGCCATTTAAGTATTTTGATCTTTTTTTCTAGTTTAGGAGATAGAGCCATTTTTGTGTTTTGAATTTTTTTTTCTGGTGCATAAAATGACAAACGCAGACGCTTAGTTTAGGAGATATAGAGATTTTTTTTCTAGTGTAGGAGATATAGCCATTTTTGTGTTTAAATTTTTTTTTTCTGGTGCATAAAATGACCCCCGCAGACGCCTAGTTTAGGAAATATAGCTATTTTAGTTTTTTGAATATTTTTTCTGGTGCATAAAATGACCCCCGCAGCCCCCTAGTTAAGGTGATATATCCGTTTTAGTATTTTAATTTTTTTTTCTGGTGCATAATTTGACCCTGCAGACGCCTAATTTAGGAGATTTAGCCATTTTAGTATTTTGAATTTTTTTTCTGGGGCATAAAATGACATCCGCAGATGCTTAGATTAGAAGATATAGCCATTTTAGTATTTTGATTATTTTTTTTCTGGTGCATAAAATGACCCCCGCAGATGCCCAGTTTAGGAGATATAGCCATTTTAGTATTTTCAATTTTTTTTTCTGGTACATAAAATGACCCCCGCAGACCCCCAGTTTAGGAGATATATCCGTTTTAGTATTTTGGATTTTTTTTCTGAGACAAGTGTTTCCCGCAGACGCCTAGTTTCGGAGATATAGAGATTTTAGTATTTTGGATTTTTTTTCTGGGACAAGTGACACCCGCAGACGCCCAGTTTAGGTGATATAGCCAATTTAGTTTTTAGAATTTTTTTTTCTGGTACATAAAATGACCCACGGAGACGCTTAGTTTAGGAGATATAGCCATTTTAGTATTTTTATTTTTTTTTTCTAGTTTAGGAGATATAGCCGTTTTTGTGTTTTGAATTTTTTTTCTGGTGCATAAAATAACCCCCGCAGACGCCTAGTTTAGGAGATATAGCCATTTCTGTGTTTAGAATGTTTTTTGTCTGGTGCATCAAATGACCCTCGCAGACGCCTAGTTTAGGAGATATTACCATTTAAGTATTTTGATTTTTTTTTTCTAGTTTAGGAGATATAGCCATTTTTGTGTTTTTAATTTTTTTTTCTGGTGCATAAAACGACCCACGCAGACGCTTAGTTTAGGAGATATAGCCACTTTAGTATTTTTATTTTTTTTTCTAGTTTAGGAGATATAGCCGTTTTTGTGTTTTGAATTTTTTTTCTGGTGCATAAAATAACCCCCGCAGACGCCTAGTTTAGGAGATATAGCCATTTCCGTGTTCAGAATGTTTTTTGTCTGGTGCATCAAATGACCCTCGCAGACGCCTAGTTTAGGAGATATTGCCATTTAAGTATTCTGATTTTTTTTTTCTAGTTTAGGAGATATAGCCATTTTTGTGTTTTGAATTTTTTTTTCTGGTGCATAAAATGACCCACGCAGACGTTTAGTGTTGGAGATATAGAGATTTTAGTATCTTCATTTTTTTTTTCTAGTTTAGGAGATATAGCCATTTTTGTGTTTAAATTTTTTTTTTCTGGTGCATAAAATGACCCCCGCAGACGACCAGTTTAGAAGATATAGCCATTTCTGTGTTTAGAATGTTTTTTGTCTGGTGCATCAAATGACCCTCGCAGACGCCTAGTTTAGGAGATATTACCATTTAAGTATTTTGATTTTTTTTTTCTAGTTTAGGAGATATAGCCGTTTTTGTGTTTTGAATTTTTTTTCTGGTGCATAAAATAACCCCCGCAGACGCCTAATTTAGGAAATATAGCCATTTTAGTTTTTTGAATATTTTTTTCTGGTGCATGAAATGACTCTCGCAGACCCCTAGTTTAGGAGATATATCCGTTTTAGTATTTTAATTTTTTTTTCTGGTGCATAATTTGACCCTGCAGACGCCTAGTTTAGGAGATTTAGCCATTTTAGTATTTTGAATTTTTTTTCTGGGCATAAAATGACCCCCGCAGATGCTTAGATTAGGAGATATAGCCATTTTAGAATTTTGATTATTTTTTTTCTGGTGCATAAAATGACCCTCGCAGAGGCCTAGTTTAGGAAATATAGCAATTTTAGAATTTAATTTTTTTTTCTGGTTCATAAAATGACCCCCGCAGACGCCCAGTTTAGGAGATATAGCCATTTTAGTATTTTGAATTTTCTTTTCTGGTGCATAAAATGACCCCCGCAGACCTCCAGTTTAGGAGATACAACCGTTTTAGTATTTTGGATTTCTGGTGCATAAAACGACCCACGCAGACGCTTAGTTTAGGAGATATAGCCATTTTAGTATTTTTATTTTTTTTTTCTAGTTTAGGAGATATAGCTGTTTTTGTGTTTTGAATTTTTTTTCTGGTGCATAAAATAACCCCCGCAGACGCCTAGTTTAGAAGATATAGCCATTTCTGTGTTTAGAATGTTTTTTGTCTGGTGCATCAAATGACCCTCGCAGACGCCTAGTTTAGGAGATATTGCCATTTAAGTATTTTGATTTTTTTTTCTAGTTTAGGAGATATAGCCATTTTTGTGTTTTGAATTTTTTTTTCTGGTGCATAAAATGACCCACGCAGACGCTTAGTTTAGGAGATATAGAGATTTTAGTATCTTCATTTTTTTTTTCTAGTTTAGGAGATATAGCCATTTTTGTGTTTAAATTTTTTTTTTCTGGTGCATAAAATGACCCCCGCAGACACCTAGTTTAGGAGATATTGCCATTTAAGTATTTTGATCTTTTTTTCTAGTTTAGGAGATAGAGCCATTTTTGTGTTTTGAATTTTTTTTTCTGGTGCATAAAATGACAAACGCAGACGCTTAGTTTAGGAGATATAGAGATTTTTTTTTCTAGTTTAGGAGATATAGCCATTTTAGTATTTTTATTTTTTTTTTCTAGTTTAGGAGATATAGCTGTTTTTGTGTTTTGAATTTTTTTTCTGGTGCATAAAATAACCCCCGCAGACGCCTAGTTTAGAAGATATAGCCATTTCTGTGTTTAGAATGTTTTTTGTCTGGTGCATCAAATGACCCTCGCAGACGCCTAGTTTAGGAGATATTGCCATTTAAGTATTTTGATTTTTTTTTCTAGTTTAGGAGATATAGCCATTTTTGTGTTTTGAATTTTTTTTTCTGGTGCATAAAATGACCCACGCAGACGCTTAGTTTAGGAGATATAGAGATTTTAGTATCTTCATTTTTTTTTTCTAGTTTAGGAGATATAGCCATTTTTGTGTTTAAATTTTTTTTTTCTGGTGCATAAAATGACCCCCGCAGACACCTAGTTTAGGAGATATTGCCATTTAAGTATTTTGATCTTTTTTTCTAGTTTAGGAGATAGAGCCATTTTTGTGTTTTGAATTTTTTTTTCTGGTGCATAAAATGACAAACGCAGACGCTTAGTTTAGGAGATATAGAGATTTTTTTTTCTAGTTTAGGAGATATAGCCATTTTAGTATTTTTATTTTTTTTTTCTAGTTTAGGAGATATAGCTGTTTTTGTGTTTTGAATTTTTTTTCTGGTGCATAAAATAACCCCCGCAGACGCCTAGTTTAGAAGATATAGCCATTTCTGTGTTTAGAATGTTTTTTGTCTGGTGCATCAAATGACCCTCGCAGACGCCTAGTTTAGGAGATATTGCCATTTAAGTATTTTGATTTTTTTTTCTAGTTTAGGAGATATAGCCATTTTTGTGTTTTGAATTTTTTTTTCTGGTGCATAAAATGACCCACGCAGACGCTTAGTTTAGGAGATATAGAGATTTTAGTATCTTCATTTTTTTTTTCTAGTTTAGGAGATATAGCCATTTCTGTGTTTAAATTTTTTTTTCTGGTGCATAAAATGACCCCCGCAGACACCTAGTTTAGGAGATATTGCCATTTAAGTATTTTGATCTTTTTTTCTAGTTTAGGAGATAGAGCCATTTTTGTGTTTTGAATTTTTTTTTCTGGTGCATAAAATAACCCCCGCAGACGCCTAGTTTAGGAGATATAGCCATTTCTGTGTTTAGAATGTTTTTTGTCTGGTGCATCAAATGACCCTCGCAGACACCTAGTTTAGGAGATATTGCCATTTAAGTATTTTGATCTTTTTTTCTAGTTTAGGAGATAGAGCCATTTTTGTGTTTTGAATTTTTTTTTCTGGTGCATAAAATAACCCCCGCAGACGCCTAGTTTAGGAGATATAGCCATTTCTGTGTTTAGAATGTTTTTTGTCTGGTGCATCAAATGACCCTCGCAGACACCTAGTTTAGGAGATATTGCCATTTAAGTATTTTGATCTTTTTTTCTAGTTTAGGAGATAGAGCCATTTTTGTGTTTTGAATTTTTTTTTCTGGTGCATAAAATAACCCCCGCAGACGCCTAGTTTAGGAGATATAGCCATTTCTGTGTTTAGAATGTTTTTTGTCTGGTGCATCAAATGACCCTCGCAGACACCTAGTTTAGGAGATATTGCCATTTAAGTATTTTGATCTTTTTTTCTAGTTTAGGAGATAGAGCCATTTTAGTTTTTTGAATTTTTTTTCTGGTGCATAAAATAGCCCCCGCAGACGCCTAATTTAGGAGATTTAGCCATTTTAGTATTTTGAATTTTTTTTCTGGGGCATAAAATGACATCCGCATAGATTAGGAGATATAGCCATTTTGATTATTTTTTTTCTGGTGCATAAAATGACCCCCGCAGATGCCCAGTTTTGGAGATATAGCCATTTTAGTATTTTCAATTTTTTTTTCTGGTGCTTAAAATGACCCCCGCAGACCCCCAGTTTAGGAGATATATCCGTTTTAGAATTTTGGATTTTTTTTCTGAGACAAGTGACACCCGCAGACGCCTAGTTTCGGAGATATAGAGATTTTAGTATTTTGGATTTTTTTTCTGGGACAAGTGACACCCGCAGACGCCCAGTTTAGGTGATATAGCCAATTTAGTTTTTAGAATTTTTTTTTCTGGTACATAAAATGACCCACGGAGACGCTTAGTTTAGGAGATATAGCCATTTTAGTATTTTTATTTTTTTTTTCTAGTTTAGGAGATATAGCCGTTTTTGTGTTTTGAATGTTTTTTCTGGTGCACAAAATAACCCCCGCAGACGCCTAGTTTAGGAGATATAGCCATTTCTGTGTTTAGAATGTTTTTTGTCTGGTGCATCAAATGACCCTCGCAGACGCCTAGTTTAGGAGATATTGCCATTTAAGTATTTTGATTTTTTTTTTCTAGTTTAGGAGATATAGCCATTTTTGTGTTTTGAATTTTTTTTTCTGGTGCATAAAATGACACACGCAGACGCTTAGTTTAGGAGATATAGAGATTTTTTTTTTCTAGTTTAGGAGATTTAGCCATTTTAGTATTTTGAATTTTTTTTCTGGGGCATAAAATGACATCCGCAGATGCTCAGATTAGGAGATATAGCCATTTTAGTATTTTGATTATTTTTTTTCTGGTGCATAAAATGACCCCCGCAGACGCCCAGTTTAGGAGATATAGCCATTTTAGTATTTTAAATTTTTTTTTCTGGTGCATAAAATGACCCCCGCAGACCCCCAGTTTAGGAGATATATCCGTTTTAGTATTTTGGATTTTTGGTGCATAAAATGACCCCCGCAGACGCCTAGTTTCGGAGATATAGTGATTTTAGTATTTTGGATTTTTTTTCTGGGACAAGTGACACCCGCAAACGCCCAGTTTAGGTGATAAAGCCAATTTAGTATTTAGAATTTTTTTTTCTGGTACATAAAATGACCCACGGAGACGCTTTGTTTAGGAGATATAGCCATTTTAGTATTTTTATTTTTTTTTTCTAGTTTAGGAGATATGGCCGTTTTTGTGTTTTGAATTTTTTTTCTGGTGCATAAAATAACCCCCGCAGATGCCTAGTTTAGGAGATATTGCCATTTAAGTATTTTGATTTTTTTTTCTTGTTTAGGGGTTTTAGCCATTTTAGTATTCTGATTTTTTTTTCCTGGTGCATAAAATGAACCCCGCAGACCACAAGTGTAGGAGATATAGCCATTTTAGTCTTTAGATTTTTTTTTTCTGGTGCATAATTTGACCCCGCAGACGCCTAGTTTAGGGGATAAAGCCATTTTAGTATTTAGAAGGTTTTTTTTCTGGTGCATAAAATGACCCCAGATGCTTAGATTACTAGATATAGCCATTTTAGTATTTTGATTATTTTTTTTTCTGGTGAATAAAATGACCCTCGCAGAGGCCTAGTTTAGGAGATATAGCAATTTTAGTATTTTAATTTTTTTTTCTGGTGCTTAATTTGACCCCGCAGACGCTTAGTTTAGGAGATATAGCCGTTTTAGTATTTCGGATTTTTGGTGCATAAAATGACCCCCGCAGACGCCTAGCTTAGGAGATATAACCATTTTAGTATTTGGATTTTTTTTTCAGAGGCATAAAATGATACCCGCAGACGCCTAGTTTTGGAGATATAGCCACTTAAGTGTTTTGATTTTTTTTTCTGGGGCAAATGACCGCCGCAGACGCCTAGTTCAGGAGATATAGCCATTTTAGTATTTTGATTTTTTTTTTCTGGTGCATAAAATGAGACCCGCAGACCCGAAGTGTAAGAGATATAGCCATTTTAGTATTTAGATATTTTTTTCTTGTTCATAATTTGACCCCGCAGACGCCTAGTTTTGGGAGATATATCCGTTTTAGTGTTTTGATTTTTTTTCTGTTGCATTTTTTGACCCTGCAGACGCCTAATTTAGGAGACTTAGGCATTTTAGTATTTTGAATTTTTTTTCTGGGGCATAAAATGCCCCCGCAGATGCTTAGATTAGGAGATATAGCCATTTTAGTATTTTGATTATTTTTTTTTCTGGTGCATGAAATGACCCTCGCTGAGGCTTAGTTAAGGAGATATAGCAATTTTAGTATTTTGATTTTTTTTTCTGGTGCATAAAATGACCCCCGCAGACGACCAGTTTAGGAGATATAGCCATTTTTGTGTTTTGAATTTTTTTTTCTGGTGCATAAAATGACCCCCCCAGACTCCTAGTTTAGGAGATATAGCCATTTTTGTGTTTAAATTTTTTTTTCTGGTGCATAAAATGACCCCCGCAGACGCCTAGTTTAGGAGATATATCCGTTTTAGTGTTTTAATTTTTTTTTTCTGGTGCATAATTTGACCCTGCAGACGCCTAGTTTAGGAGATTTAGCCATTTTAGTATTTTGAATTTTTTTTCTGAGGCATAAAATGCCCCCGCAGATGCTTAGATTAGGAGATATAGCCATTTTAGTATTTTGATTATTTTTTTTTCTGGTGCATGAAATGACACTCGAAGATGCCTAGTTAAGGAGATATAGCAATTTTAGTATTTTGATTTTTTTTTCTGGTGCATAAAATGACCCCCGCAGACGACCAGTTTAAGAGATATAGCCATTTTTGTGTTTTGAATTTTTTTTTCTGGTGCATAAAATGACACCCGCAGATCCCTAGTTTAGGAGATATATCCGTTTTAGTATTTTATTTTTTTTTTTCTGGTGCATAATATGACCCTGCAGACGCCTAGTTTAGGAGATTTAGCCATTTTAGTATTTTGAATTTTTTTTCTGGGGCATAAAATGCCCCCGCAGGTGCTTAGATTAGGAGATATAGCCATTTTAGTATTTTGATTATTTTTTTTTCTGGTGCATGAAATGACCCTCGCAGAGGCCTAGTTAAGGAGATATAGCAATTTTAGTAGTTTGATTTTTTTTTCTGGTGCATCAAATGACCCCCGCAGACGACCAGTTTAGGAGATATAGCCATTTTTGTGTTTTGAATTTTTTTTTCTGGTGCATAAAATGACCCCCGCAGACGCCTAGTTTAGGAAATATAGCCATTTTAGTTTTTTGAATATTTTTTTCTGGTGCATAAAATGAACCCCGCAGGCCCCTAGTTTAGGAGATATATCCGTTTTAGTATTTTATTTTTTTTTTTCTGGTGCATAATTTGACCCTGCAGACGCCTAGTTTATGAGATTTAGCCATTTTAGTATTTTGAATTTTTTTTCTGGGGCATAAAATGACCCCCCAGATGCTTAGATTAGGAAATATAGCTATTTTAGTATTTTTATTTTTTTGTTCTAGTTTAGGAGATATAGCCGTTTTTGTGTTTTGAATTTTTTTTCTGGTGTATAAAATAACCCCCGCAGACGCTTAGTTTAGGAGATTTAGCCATTTTAGTATTTTCGTTTTTTTTTCTAGTTTAGGAGATTTAGCCATTTTTGTGTTTTGAATTTTTTTTTCTGGTGCATAGAATGACCCCCGCAGACGCCTAGTTTAGGAGATAAAGCCATTTTAGTATTTTGATTTTTTTTTTCTGGTGCATAATTTGACCCCGCAGACGCCTAGTTTAGGGGATTTAGCCATTTTAGTATTCTGATTTTTTTTTCTGGTGCATAAAATGAACCCCGCAGACCCCTAGTGTTTGACATATAGCCATTTTAGTCTTTAGATTTTTCTTTTCTGGTGCATAATTTGACCCCGCAGACGCCTAGTTTAGGAGATATAGCCATTTTAGTATTTAGAAGATTTTTTTCTGGTGCATAAAATGGCCACCGCAGATGCTTAGATTACTAGATATAGCCATTTTAGTATTTTGATTTTTTTTTCTGGTGCATAATTTGACCCCGCAGACGATTTGTTTAGGAGATATAGCCATTTTAGTATTTTGAATTTTTTTTTCTGGTGCATAAAATGACCCCCGCAGACGCCTAGTTTAGGAGATAAAGCCATTTTAGTATTCTGAATTATTTTTTTCTGGCGCATAAAATGACCCCCGCAGACCCCCGCAGACCCCCGGTATAGGAGATATAGCCATTTTACTCGTTAGGTTTTTTTTTCTGGTGCATAATTTGACCCCGCAGACGCCTAGTTTAGGAGATGTAGCCATTTTAGTATTTACAAGTTTTTTTTTCTGGTGCATAAAATGACCCCCGCAGATGCTTAGATTACTAGATATAGCCATTTTAGTATTTTGATTATTTTTTTTTCTGGTGCATAAAATGACCCTCGCAGAGGCCTAGTTTAGGAGAAATAGCAATTTTAGTATTTTGATTTTTTTTTCTAGTGCTTAATCTGACCCCGCAGACGCCTAGTATAGGAGATATAGCCGTTTTAGTATTTTGGATTTTTGGTGCATAAAATGACCCCCGCAGACACCTAGTTTAGGAGATATAGCCATTTTTGTGTTTAGAACGTTTTTTGTCTGGTGCATCAAATGACCCTCGCAGACGCCTAATTTAGGAGATATTGCCATTTAAGTATTTTGATTTTTTTTTTCTAGTTTAGGAGATTTAGCCATTTTTGTGTTTTGAATTTTTTTTTTCTGGTGCATAGAATGACCCCCGCAGACGCCTAGTTTTGGAGATAAAACCATTTTAGTATTTTGATTTTTTTTTCTGGGGCATAATTTGACCACGCAGACGACTAGTTTAGGGGAATTAGCCATTTCAGTATTCTGTTTTTTTTTTCTGGTGTATAAAATGAACCCCGCAGACCCCTAGTGTAGGAGATATAGCCATTTTAGTCTTTAGATTTTTTTTTTCTGGTACATAATTTGACCCCGCAGACGCCTAGTTTAGGAGATATAGCCATTTTAGTATTTAGAAGTTTTTTTTTCTGGTGCATAAAATGACCCCCGCAGATGCTTAGATTACTAGATATAGCCATTTTAGTATTTTGATTTTTTTTTCTGGTGCATAATTTGACCCCGCAGACGATTAGTTTAGGAGATATAGCCCTTTTAGTACTTTGTATTTTTTTTTTCTGGTGCATAAAATGACCACCGCAGAGGCCCAGTTAAGGAGATATAGCAATTTTAGTATTTTGATTTTTTTTTTCTGGTGCATAAAATGACCCCCGCAGACGACCAGTTTAGGAGATATAGCCATTTTTGCGTTTTGATTTTTTTTTTTCTGGTGCATAAAATGACCCCCGCAAACGCCTAGTTTAGGAGATATTGCCATTTCAGTTTTTTGAATTTTTTTTTCTGGTGCATAAAATGACCCCGCAGACCCCTAGTTTAGGAGATATATCCGTTTTAGTATTTTAATTTTTTTTTCTGGTGCATAATTTGACCCTGCAGACGCCTAATTTAGGAGATTTAGCCAGTTTAGTATTTTGAATTTTTTTTCTGGGGCATAAAATGACCCCCGCAGACCCCTAGTTTAGGAGATATATCCGTTTTAGTATTTTAATTTTTTTTTTCTTGTGCATAATTTGACCCTGCAGACGCCTAATTTAGGAGATTTAGCCATTTTAGTATTTTGAATTTTTTTTCTGGGGCATAAAATGACCCCCGCAGATGCTTAGATTAGGAGATATAGCCATTTTAGTATTTTGATTTTTTTTTCTGGTGCATAAAACGACAACCGCAGACGCCTTGTTTAGGAGATATTGCCATTTTAGTATTTTGGATTTTTGGTGCATAAAATGACCCCCGAAGACGACTAGTTTAGGAGATATAGCCGTTTTAGTATTTTGATTTTTTTTTTCTGGTGCATAAAATGACCCACGAAGATCCCTAGTGTAGAAGATATAGCCATTTAAGTGTTTTGATTGTTTTTTCTAGGGCAAATTACAATGCAGACGCCTAGTTTAGGAGATAGAACCATTTAAGTATTTTGGATTTTTGGTGCATAAAATGACCCCCGCAGACGCATAGTTTAGGAGATAAAGCCATTTTAGTATTTTGGATTTTTGGTGCATAAAATGACCCCCGCAGACGCCTAGTTTAGGAGATATAGCCATTTTAGTATTTTGATTTTTTTTTTCTGGTGCATAAAATGACCCCCGCAGACGACCAGTTTAGGAGATATAGCCATTTTTGCGTTTTGATTTTTTTTTTTCTGGTGCATAAAATGACCCCCGCAAACGCCTAGTTTAGGAGATATTGCCATTTCAGTTTTTTGAATTTTTTTTTCTGGTGCATAAAATGACCCCCGCAGACCCCTAGTTTAGGAGATATATCCGTTTTAGTATTTTAATTTTTTTTTCTGGTGCATAATTTGACCCTGCAGACGCCTAATTTAGGAGATTTAGCCAGTTTAGTATTTTGAATTTTTTTTCTGGGGCATAAAATGACCCCCGCAGACCCCTAGTTTAGGAGATATATCCGTTTTAGTATTTTAATTTTTTTTTTCTTGTGCATAATTTGACCCTGCAGACGCTTAATTTAGGAGATTTAGCCATTTTAGTATTTTGAATTTTTTTTCTGGGGCATAAAATGACCCCCGCAGATGCTTAGATTAGGAGATATAGCCATTTTAGTATTTTGATTTTTTTTTTCTGGTGCATAAAATGACCCCCGCAGACCCCTAGTTTAAGAGATGTAGTCGTTTTAGTATTTTGATTTTTTTTTCTGGTGCATAAAATGACTCCCGCAGACGCCTTGTTCAGGAGATTTAGCCATTTTAGAATTTTGGATTTTTGGTGCTTAACATGATCCCCGCAGACGCATAGTTTAGGAGATACAACCATTTTAGTATTTTGATTTTTTTTTTTCTGGTGCTTAAAATGACCCCCGCAGACCCCTAGGTTAGGAAATATCGCAATTTTAGTATTGTGGATTTCTTTTTCCTGGTGCATAAAATGACCCCCGCAGACGCCTATTTTAGGAGATATAGCCATTTTTGTGTTTTGAAGTTTTTTTTTTTGTGGTTCATGAAATGACCCCCGACGTCGCCTATTTTAGGAGATATAGCCATTTTAGTATTTTTATTTTTTTTTATGGTGCATAATTTGATCCCGCTGGCGCCTGGTTTAGGAGATTTAGCCATTTTAGTATTTTGATTTGTTTTTTCTGGTGCATAAAATGACCCCCGCAGACGCATAGTTTAGGAGATAAAGCCATTTTAGTATTTTGGATTTTTGGTGCATAAAATGACCCCCGCAGACGCCTAGTTTAGGAGATATAGCCATTTTAGTATTTTGAGTTTTTTTTATGGTGCATAATTTGATCCCGCAGACGCCTTGCTTAGGAGATTTAGCCATTTTAGTATTCTGAATTTTTTTTTTCTGGTGCATAAAATGACCCCCGCAGACCACTAGTTTAGGAGATATAGAAGTTTTAGTATTTTAATTTTTTGTTTCTGGTGCATAAATGACCCCCGCAGACCACTAGTTTAGGAGATATAGCCGTTTTAGTATTTTGATTTTTTTTTCTGGTGCATAAAACGACAACCGCAGACGCCTTGTTTAGGAGATATTGCCATTTTAGTATTTTGGATTTTTGGTGCATAAAATGACCCCCGAAGACGACTAGTTTAGGAGATATAGCCATTTTAGTATTTTGATTTTTTTTTTCTGGTGCATAAAATGACCCCCGCAGACGCCTAGGTTTGGAGATTTATCCATTTTAGTATTTTGATTTTTTTCTCTGGAGAATAAAATAACACCCGCAGAAGCCTAGTTAAGGAGATTTAGCCATTTTAGTATTTTGAATTTTTTTTTCGGGTGCCTAATTTGACCCCGCAGACGCCTAGTTAAGGAGATTTAGTCATTTTAGTATTTTGAAATTTTTTTTCGGGTGCATAATTTGACCCGGAGACACCTAGTTAAGGAGATTTAGCCATTTTAGTATTCCGATTTTTTTTTTCTGGTGCATAAAATGACCAACGCAGACCCCTTGTGTAGGGGATATAGCCATTTTAGGTTTTTTTTTTCTGGTGCATAATTTGACCCCGCAGACGAATAGTTTAGGAGATTTAGCCATTTTAGTATTCTGAATTTTTTTTTCTGGTGAATAAAATGACCCCCGCAGACAACTAGTTTAGGAGATATAGCCATTTTCATATTTTGATTTTTTTTATGGTACATAATTTGACACCGCAGACGCCTAGTTTAGGAGATTTAGCCATTTTAGTATTCTGAATTTTTTTTTTCTGGTGCGTAAAATGACCCCCGCAGACCACTAGTTTAGGAGATATAGAAGTTTTAGTATTTTAATTTTTTGTTTCTGGTGCATAAATGACCCCCGCAGACCACTAGTTTAGGAGATATAGCCGTTTTAGTATTTTGATTTTTTTTTCCTGGTGCATAAAACGACAACCGCAGACGCCTTGTTTAGGAGATATTGCCATTTTAGTATTTTGGATTTTTGGTGCATAAAATGACCCCCGAAGACGACTAGTTTAGGAGATATAGCCATTTTAGTATTTTGATTTTTTTTTTCTGGTGCATTAAATGACCCCCGCAGACCCCTAGTTTAGGAGATATAGCCGTTTTAGTATTTTGATTTTTTTCTCTGGTGCATAAAATGACCACCGCAGACACCTAGTTTAGGAGATATAGCCATTTTAGTATTTTGGATTTTTGGTGAATAAAATGACCCCCGAAGACGACTAGTTTAGGAGATATAGCCATTTTAGATTTTTAATTTTTTTTTTCTGGTGCAAAATGACCCCCACAGACCCCTAGTGTAGGAGATATAGCCGTTTTAGTATTTTGATTTTTTTTTTTCTGGTGCATAAAATGACTCCCGCAGACGCCTTGTTCATGAGATTTAGCCATTTTAGAATTTTGGATTTTTGGTGCTTAACATGATCCCCGCAGACGCATAGTTTAGGAGATAGAACCATTTTAGTATTTTGATTTTTTTTTCTGGTGCATAAAATGACCCCCGCAGACCCCTAGTTTAGAAGATATAGCCATTTTGGATTTTTGGTGCATAAAATGAACCCCACAGTCGCATAGGTTAGGAGATATAGCTATTTTAGTATTTTGGATTTTTGGTGCATAAAATAACCCCCGAAGACGACTAGCTTAGGAGATATAGCCATTTTAGTATTTTGATTTTTTTTTCTGGTGCATAAAATGACCCCCAAAGATCCCTAGTTTAGGAGATATAGCCATTTAAGTGTTTTGATTTTTTTTTCTGGGGCAAATTACAATGCAGACGCCTAGTTTAGGAGATATAGCCGTTTTAGTATTTTGATTTTTTTTTTCTGGTGCATAAAATGACCCACGAAGATCCCTAGTGTAGAAGATATAGCCATTTAAGTGTTTTGATTGTTTTTTCTAGGGCAAATTACAATGCAGACGCCTAGTTTAGGAGATAGAACCATTTAAATATTTTGGATTTTTGGTGCATAAAATGACCCCCGCAGACGCATAGTTTAGGAGATAAAGCCATTCTAGTATTTTGGATTTTTGGTGCATAAAATGACCCCCGCAGACGCCTAGTTTAGGAGATATAGCCATTTTAGTATTTTGATTTTTTTTTATGGTGCATAAATTGATCCCGCAGACGCCTAGTTTAGGAGATTTAGCCATTTTAGTATTCTGAATTTTTTTTTTCTGGTGCTTAAAATGACCCTTGCAGACCACTAGTTTAGGAGATATAGAAGTTTTAGTATTTTAATTTTTTGTTTCTGGTGCATAAATGACCCCCGCAGACCACTAGTTTAGGAGATATAGCCATTTTAGTATTCTGAATTTTTTTTTTCTGGTGCATAAAACGACAACCGCAGACGCCTTGTTTAGGAGATATTGCCATTTTAGTATTTTGGATTTTTGGTGCAAAAAATGACCCCCGAAGACGACTAGTTTAGGAGATATAGCCATTTTAGTATTTTGATTTTTTTTTTCTGGTGCATAAAATGACCCCCGCAGACCCCTAGTTTAGGAGATATAGCCGTTTTAGTATTTTGAGTTTTTTCTCTGGTGCATAAAATGACTCCCGCAGACACTTAGTTTAGGAGATATAGCCATGTTAGTATTTTGAATTTTTTTTTCTGGTGCATAAATTGACCCCCGCACACGTCTAGTTTAGTAGATATCACCATTTTAGTATTTTGGATTTCTTTTTTCTGGTGCATAAAATGACCGCCGCAGACGCCTAGGTTTGGAGATTTATCCATTTTAGTGCTTAGAAATTTTTTTCTGGTGCTTAAAATGACCAACGCAGACCCCTAGTGTAGGGGATATAGCCGTTTTAGTATTTCGATTTTTTTTTCTGGTGCATAAAACGACAACCGCTGACGCCTTGTTTAGGAGATATTGCCATTTTAGTATTTTGGATTTTTGGTGCATAAAATGACCCCCGAAGACGACTAGTTTAGTAGATATAGCCATTTTAGTATTTTGATTTTTTTTTCTGGTGCATTAAATGACCCCCGCAGACCCCTAGTTTAGGAGATATAGCCGTTTTAGTATTTTGATTTTTTTCTCTGGTGCATAAAATGACCACCGCAGACACCTAGTTTAGGAGATATAGCCATTTTAGTATTTTGGATTTTTGGTGAATAAAATGACCCCCGAAGACGACTAGTTTAGGAGATATAGCCATTTTAGATTTTTAATTTTTTTTTTCTGGTGCAAAATGACCCCCGCAGACCCCTAGTGAAGTATTTTGATTTTTTTTTCTGGTGCATAAAATGACCCCCAAAGATCCCTAGTTTAGGAGATATAGCCATTTAAGTGTTTTGATTTTTTTTTCTGGGGCAAATTACAATGCAGACGCCTAGTTTAGGAGATATAGCCGTTTTAGTATTTTGATTTTTTTTTTCTGGTGCATAAAATGACCCACGAAGATCCCTAGTGTAGAAGATATAGCCATTTAAGTGTTTTGATTTTTTTTTCCAGGGCAAATTACAATGCAGACGCCTAGTTTAGGAGATAGAACCATTTAAGTATTTTGGATTTTTGGTGCATAAAATGACCCCCGCAGACGCATAGTTTAGGAGATAAAGCCATTTTAGTATTTTGGATTTTTGGTGCATAAAATGACCCCCGCAGACGCCTAGTTTAGGAGATATAGCCATTTTAGTATTTTGATTTTTTTTTATGGTGCATAAATTGATCCCGCAGACGCCTAGTTTAGGAGATTTAGCCATTTTAGTATTCTGAATTTTTTTTTTCTGGTGCATAAAATGACCCTCGCAGACCACTAGTTTAGGAGATATAGAAGTTTTAGTATTTTAATTTTTTGTTTCTGGTGCATAAATGACCCCCGCAGACCACTAGTTTAGGAGATATAGCCATTTTAGTATTCTGAATTTTTTTTTTCTGGTGCATAAAACGACAACCGCAGACGCCTTGTTTAGGAGATATTGCCATTTTAGTATTTTGGATTTTTGGTGCATAAAATGACCCCCGAAGACGACTAGTTTAGGAGATATAGCCATTTTAGTATTTTGATTTTTTTTTTCTGGTGCATTAAATGACCCCCGCAGACCCCTAGTTTAGGAGATATAGCCGTTTTAGTATTTTGATTTTTTTCTCTGGTGCATAAAATGACCACCGCAGACACCTAGTTTAGGAGATATAGCCATTTTAGTATTTTGGATTTTTGGTGAATAAAATGACCCCCGAAGACGACTAGTTTAGGAGATATAGCCATTTTAGATTTTTAATTTTTTTTTTCTGGTGCAAAATGACCCCCGCAGACCCCTAGTGTAGGAGATATAGCCGTTTTAGTATTTTGATTTTTTTTTTCTGGTGCATAAAATGACTCCCGCAGACGCCTTGTTCAGGAGATTTAGCCATTTTAGAATTTTGGATTTTTGGTGCTTAACATGATCCCCGCAGACGCATAGTTTAGGAGATAGAACCATTTTAGTATTTTGATTTTTTTTTCTGGTGCATAAAATGACCCCCGCAGACCCCTAGTTTAGAAGATATAGCCATTTTGGATTTTTGGTGCATAAAATGAATCCCACAGTCGCATAGGTTAGGAGATATAGCTATTTTAGTATTTTGGATTTTTGTGAATAAAATAACCCCCGAAGACGACTAGCTTATTAGATATAGCCATTTTAGTATTTTGATTTTTTTTTCTGGTGCATAAAATGACCCCCAAAGATCCCTAGTTTAGGAGATATAGCCATTTAAGTGTTTTGATTTTTTTTTCTGGGCAAATTACAATGCAGACGCCTAGTTTAGGAGATATAGCCGTTTTAGTATTTTGATTTTTTTTTTCTGGTGCATAAAATGACCCACGAAGATCCCTAGTGTAGAAGATATAGCCATTTAAGTGTTTTGATTTTTCTTTCTAGAACCATTTAAGTATTTTGGATTTTTGGTGCATAAAATGACCCCCGCAGACGCATAGTTTAGGAGATAAAGCCGTTTTAGTATTTTGGATTTTTGGTGCATAAAATGACCCCCGCAGACGCCTAGTTTAGGAGATATAGCCATTTTAGTATTTTGATTTTTTTTTATGGTGCATAAATTGATCCCGCAGACGCCTAGTTTAGGAGATTTAGCCATTTTAGTATTCTGAATTTTTTTTTTCTGGTGCATAAAATGACCCTCGCAGACCACTAGTTTAGGAGATATAGAAGTTTTAGTATTTTAATTTTTTGTTTCTGGTGCATAAATGACCCCCGCAGACCACTAGTTTAGGAGATATAGCCATTTTAGTATTCTGAATTTTTTTTTTCTGGTGCATAAAACGACAACCGCAGACGCCTTGTTTAGGAGATATTGCCATTTTAGTATTTTGGATTTTTGGTGCATAAAATGACCCCCGAAGACGACTAGTTTAGGAGATATAGCCATTTTAGTATTTTGATTTTTTTTTTCTGGTGCATAAAATGACCCCCGCAGACCCCTAGTTTAGGAGATATAGCCATTTAAGTATTTTGATTTTTTTTATGGTGCATAATTTGATCCCGCTGACGCCTGGTTTAGGAGATTTAGCCATTTTAGTATTTTGATTTGTTTTTTCTGGTGCATAAAATGACACCCGCAGACGCCTAGTTTAGGAGATATAGCCATTTTTGTGATTTGAATTTTTTTTTTCTGGTGCATAAAATGACCCCCGCAGAAGCCTAGTTAAGGAGATTTAGCCATTTTAGTATTCTGAATTTTTTTTTTCTGGTGCATAAAATGACCCCCGCAGACCACTAGTTTAGGAGATATAGAAGTTTTAGTATTTTAATTTTTTGTTTCTGGTGCATAAATGAACCCCGCAGACCACTAGTTTAGGAGATATAGCCGTTTTAGAATTTGGTTTTTTTTTCTGGTGCATAAAACGACAACCGCAGACGCCTTGTTTAGGATATATTGCCATTTTAGTATTTTGGATTTTTGGTGCATAAAATGACCCCCGAAGACGACTAGTTTAGGAGATATAGCCATTTTAGTATTTAGATTTTTTTTTTCTGGTGCATAAAATGACCCCCGCAGACCCCTAGTTTAGGAGATATAGCCGTTTTAGTATTTTGATTTTTTTCTCTGGTGCATAAAATGACCCCCGCAGAAGCCTAGTTAAGGAGATTTAGCCATTTTTGTATTAAGAATTTTTTTTTCTGGTGCATAAAATGACCCCCGCAGACCACTAGTTTAGGAGATTTAGAAGTTTTAGTATTTTAATTTTTTGTTTCTGGTGCATAAATGACCCCCGCAGACCACTAGTTTAGGAGATATAGCCGTTTTAGTATTTTGATTTTTTTTTCTGGTGCATAAAACGACAACCGCAGACGCCTTGTTTAGGAGATATTGCCATTTTAGTATTTTGGATTTTTGGTGCATAAAATGACACCCGAAGACGACTAGTTTAGGAGATATAGCCATTTTTGTGGTTTGAATTTTTTTTTTCTGGTGCGTAAAATGACCCCCACAGACGCCTAGCTTAGGAGATGTAGGCATTTTAGTATCTTGGATTTTTTTTTCTGGTGCACAAACTGACTCTCGCAGACGCCTAGTTTAGGAGATATAGAAATTTAAGTATTTAGAATTTTTTTTTTCTGGTGCATAAAATGACCCCCGCAGACCCCTAGTTTAGGAGATATAGCCGTTTTAATATTTTAATTTTTTTTATGGTACATAATTTGACACCGCAGACGCCTAGCTTAGGAGATTTAGCCATTTTAGTACTCTGAATTTTTTTTTTCTGGTGCATAAAATGACCCCCACAGACGCCTAGCTTAGGAGATGCAGTCTTTTTAGTATCTTGGATTTTTTTTTCTTGTGCACAAACTGACTCTCGCAGACGCCTATTTTAGGAGATATAGCCATTTTTGTGTTTTGAATTTTTTTTTTTGTATTGCTTAAAATGACCCACGCAGACGCTTAGTTTAGGAGATATTGCCATTTAAGTATTTTGATTTTTTTTCTAGTTCAGGGGATTTAGCCATTTTAGTATTCTGATTTTTTTTTCTGGTGCATAAAATGAACCCCGCAGACCCCTAGTGTAGGAGACATAGCCATTTTAGTCTTAAGATTTTTTTTTCTGGTGCATAATTTGACCCCGCAGACGCCTAGTTTAGGAGATAAAGCCATTTTAGTATTTAGAAGTTTTTTTTCCTGGTGCATAAAATGACCCACGCAGATGCTTAGATTACTAGATATAGCCATTTTAGTATTTTGATTATTTTTTTTTCTGGTGAGTAAAATGACCCTCGCAGAGGCCTAGTTTAGGAGATATAGCCGTTTTAGTATTTTGGATTTTTGGTGCATAAAATGACCCCCGCAGACGCCTAGCCTAGGAGATATAACCATTTTAGTATTTGGATTTTTTTTTCAGAGGCATAAAATGATACCCGCAGACGCCTAGTTTTGGAGATATAGCCACTTAAGTGTTTTGATTTATTTTTCTGGGGCAAATGACCGCCCCAGACGCCTAGTTCAGGAGATATAGCCATTTTAGTATTTTGATTTTTTTTTCTGGTGCATAAAATGACCCTCGCAGACGCCTAGTTTAGGAAATATAGCCATTTTAGTTTTTTGAATTTTTTTTTCTGGTGCATAAAATGACCCCCGCAGACGCCCAGTTTAGGAGATATAGCCATTTTAGTATATTGAATTTTTTTTCTGGGGCATAAAATGCCCCCGCAGATGCTTAAATTAGGAGATATAGCCATTTTAGTATTTTGATTATTTTTTTTTCTGGTGCATAAAATGACCCTCGCAGACGCCTAGTTTAGGAAATATAGCCATTTTAGTTTTTTGAATTTTTTTTTCTGGTGCATAAAATGACCCCCGCAGACGCCCAGTTTAGGAGATATAGCCATTTTTGTATTTTGAATTTTTTTTTCTGGTGCATAAAATGACCCCCGCAGACCCCCAGTTTAGGAGATATATCCGTTTTAGTATTTTGGATTTTTGGTGCATAAAATGACAGACGCCTAGTTTCGGAGATATAGAGATTATAGTATCTTGGATTTTTTTTCTGAGACAAGTGACACCCGCAGACGCCTAGTTTCGGAGATATAGAGATTTTAGTATTTTGGATTTTTTTTCTGGGACAAGTCACACCCGCAGACGCCCAGTTTAGGTGATATAGCCAATTTAGTATTTTGAATTTTTTTTTCTGGTGCATAAAATGACCCACGCAGACGCTTAGTTTAGGAGATATAGCCATTTTAGTATTTTTATTTTTTTTTTCTAGTTTAGGAGATACAGCTGTTTTTGTGTTTTGAATTTTTTTTCTGGTGCACAAAATAACCCCCGCAGACGCCTAGTTTAGAAGATATAGCCATTTCTGTGTTTAGAATGTTTTTTGTCTGGTGCATCAAATGACCCTCGCAGACGCCTAGTTTAGGAGATTTAGCCATTTTAGTATTCTGAATTTTTTTTTTCTGGTGCATAAAATGACCCCCGCAGACCACTAGTTTAGGAGATATAGAAGTTTTAGTATTTTAATTTTTTGTTTCTGGTGCATAAATGACCCCCGCAGACCACTAGTTTAGGAGATATAGCCGTTTTAGAATTTGGTTTTTTTTTCTGGTGCATAAAACGACAACCGCAGACGCCTTGTTTAGGATATATTGCCATTTTAGTATTTTGGATTTTTGGTGCATAAAATGACCCCCGAAGACGACTAGTTTAGGAGATATAGCCATTTTAGTATTTTGATTTTTTTTTTCTGGTGCATAAAATGACCCCCGCAGAAGCCTAGTTAAGGAGATTTAGCCATTTTTGTATTAAGAATTTTTTTTTCTGGTGCATAAAATGACCCCCGCAGACCACTAGTTTAGGAGATATAGAAGTTTTAGTATTTTAATTTTTTGTTTCTGGTGCATAAATGACCCCCGCAGACCACTAGTTTAGGAGATATAGCCGTTTTAGTATTTTGATTTTTTTTTCTGGTGCATAAAACGACAACCGCAGACGCCTTGTTTAGGAGATATTGCCATTTTAGTATTTTTTGGATTTTTGGTGCATAAAATGACACCCGAAGACGAATAGTTTAGGAGATATAGCCATTTTTGTGGTTTGAATTTTTTTTTTCTGGTGCATAAAATGACCCCCACAGACGCCTAGCTTAGGAGATGTAGGCATTTTAGTATCTTGGATTTTTTTTTCTGGTGCACAAACTGACTCTCGCAGACGCCTAGCTTAGGAGATATAGAAATTTAAGTATTTAGAATTTTTTTTTCTGGTGCATAAAATGACCCCCGCAGACCCCTAGTTTAGGAGATATAGCCATTTTAATATTTTAATTTTTTTTATGGTACATAATTTGACACCGCAGAAGCCTAGCTTAGGAGACTTAGCCATTTTAGTACTCTGAATTTTTTTTTTCTGGTGCATAAAATGACCCCCACAGACGCCTAGCTTAGGAGATGCAGGCATTTTAGTATCTTGGATTTTTTTTTCTTGTGCACAAACTGACTCTCGCAGACGCCTATTTTAGGAGATATAGCCATTTTTGTGTTTTGAATTTTTTTTTTTGTATTGCTTAAAATGACCCACGCAGACGCTTAGTTTAGGAGATATTGCCATTTAAGTATTTTGATTTTTTTTCTAGTTTAGGGGATTTAGCCATTTTAGTATTCTGATTTTTTTTTCTGGTGCATAAAATGAACCCCGCAGACCCCTAGTGTAGGAGACATAGCCATTTTAGTCTTAAGATTTTTTTTTCTGGTGCATAATTTGACCCCGCAGACGCCTAGTTTAGGAGATAAAGCCATTTTAGTATTTAGAAGTTTTTTTTTCTGGTGCATAAAATGACCCCCGCAGATGCTTAGATTACTAGATATAGCCATTTTAGTATTTTGATTATTTTTTTTTCTGGTGAGTAAAATGACCCTCGCAGAGGCCTAGTTTAGGAGATATAGCCGTTTTAGTATTTTGGATTTTTGGTGCATAAAATGACCCCCGCAGACGCCTAGCCTAGGAGATATAACCATTTTAGTATTTGGATTTTTTTTTCAGAGGCATAAAATGATACCCGCAGACGCCTAGTTTTGGAGATATAGCCACTTAAGTGTTTTCATTTATTTTTCTGGGGCAAATGACCGCCGCAGACGCCTAGTTCAGGAGATATAGCCATTTTAGTATTTTGATTTTTTTTTCTTGTTCATAATTTGACCCCGCAAACGCCTAGTTTTGGGAGATATATCCGTTTTAGTATTTTTATTTTTTTTTCTGGTGCATTTTTTGACCCTGCAGACGCCTAATTTAGGAGACTTAGCCATTTTAGTATATTGCATTTTTTTTCTGGGGCATAAAATGCCCCCGCAGATGCTTAAATTAG
Organism: Volucella zonaria; assembly: GCA_963966105.1. Classification (NCBI taxonomy): domain Eukaryota; kingdom Metazoa; phylum Arthropoda; class Insecta; order Diptera; family Syrphidae; genus Volucella; species Volucella zonaria. The sequence continues at coordinate 731,456 of CAWYQB010000198.1, forward strand.
GAGATATAGCCATTTTAGTATTTTGATTATTTTTTTTTTCTGGTGCATAAAATGACCCTCGCAGACGCCTAGTTTAGGAAATATAGCCATTTTAGTTTTTTGAATTTTTTTTTCTGGTGCATAAAATGACCCCCGCAGACGCCCAGTTTAGGAGATATAGCCATTTTTGTATTTTGAATTTTTTTTTCTGGTGCATAAAATGACCCCCGCAGACCCCCAGTTTAGGAGATATATCCGTTTTAGTATTTTGGATTTTTGGTGCATAAAATGACCCCCGCAGACGCCTAGTTTCGGAGATATAGAGATTTTAGTATCTTGGATTTTTTTTCTGAGACAAGTGACACCCGCAGACGCCTAGTTTCGGAGATATAGAGATTTTAGTATTTTGGATTTTTTTTCTCGGACAAGTCACACCCGCAGACGCCCAGTTTAGGTGATTTAGCCAATTTAGTATTTTGAATTTTTTTTTCTGGTGCATAAAATGACCCACGCAGACGCTTAGTTTAGGAGATATAGCCATTTTAGTATTTTTTTTTTTTTTTTCTAGTTTAGGAAATACAGCTGTTTTTGTGTTTTGAATTTTTTTTCTGGTGCATAAAATAACCCCCGCAGACGCCTAGTTTAGAAGATATAGCCATTTCTGTGTTTAGAATGTTTTTTGTCTTGTGCATCAAATGACCCTCGCAGACGCCTAGTTTAGGAGATATTGCCATTTAAGTATTTTGATTTTTTTTTTCTAGTTTAGGAGATATAGCCATTTTTGAGTTTTGAATTTTTTTTTCTGGTGCATAAAATGACCCACGCAGACGCTTAGTTTAGGAGATATAGCCATTTTAGTATTTTTATTTTTTTTTCTAGTTTAGGAGATATAGCCGTTTTTGTGTTTTGAATTTTTTTTCTGGTGCATAAAATAACCCCCGCAGACGCCTAGTTTAGGAGATATAGCCATTTCTGTGTTCAGAATGTTTTTTGTCTGGTGCATCAAATGACCCTCGCAGACGCCTAGTTTAGGAGATATTGCCATTTAAGTATTTTGATTTTTTTTTCTAGTTTAGGAGATACAGCCATTTTTGAGTTTTGAATTTTTTTTTCTGGTGCATAAAATGACCCACGCAGACGTTTAGTGTTGGAGATATAGCCATTTTTGTGTTAAAATTTTTTTTTTTCTGGTGCATAAAATGACCCCCGCAGACGCCTAATTTAGGAAATATAGCCATTTTAGTTTTTTGAATATTTTTTTCTGGTGCATAAAATGACTCCCGCAGACCCCTAGTTAAGGAGATATATCCGTTTTAGTATTTTAATTTTTTTTTTCTGGTGCATAATTTGACCCTAATTTAGGAGATTTAGCCATTTTAGTATTTTTAATTTTTTTTCTGGGGCATAAAATGACCCCCGCAGATGCTTAGATTAGGAGATATAGCCATTTTAGTATTTTGATTATTTTTTTTCTGGTGAATAAAATGACCCTCGCAGAGGCCTAGTTTAGGAAATATAGCCATTTTAGTATTTTGAATTTTCTTTTCTGGTGCATAAAATGACCCCCGCAGACCCCCAGTTTAGGAGATACAACCGTTTTAGTATTTTGGATTTTTGTTGCATAAAATGACCCCCGCAGACGCCTAGTTTCGGAGATATAGAGATTTTAGTATTTTGGATTTTTTTTCTGTGACACCCGCAGACGCCCAGTTTAGGTGATATTGCCAATTTAGTATTTAGAATTTTTTTTTCTGGTGCATAAAATGACCCACGCAGACGCTTAGTTTAGGAGATATAGCCATTTTAGTATTTTTATTTTTTTTTTCTAGTTTAGGAGATACATCTGTTTTTGTGTTTTGAATTTTTTTTCTGGTGCATAAAATAACCCCCGCAGACGCCTAGTTTAGAAGATATAGCCATTTCTGTGTTTAGAATGTTTTTTGTCTGGTGCATCAAATGACCCTCGCAGACGCCTAGTTTAGGAGATATTGCCATTTAAGTATTTTGATTTTTTTTTTCTAGTTTAGGAGATATAGCCATTTTTGTGTTTTGAATTTTTTTTTCTGGTGCATAAAATGACCCACGCAGACGCTTAGTTTAGGAGATATAGAGATTTTAGTATCTTCATTTTTTTTTCTAGTTTAGGAGATATAGCCATTTTTGTGTTTAAATTTTTTTTTTTCTGGTGCATAAAATGACCCCCGCAGACGACCAGTTTAGGAGATATAGCCATTTTTGTGTTTTGAATAATCTGGTGCATAAAATGAGACCCGCAGACCCCAAGTGTAGGAGATATAGCCATTTTAGTATTTAGATTTTTTTTCTTGTTCATAATTTGACCCCGCAAACGCCTAGTTTTGGGAGATATATCCGTTTTAGTATTTTTATTTTTTTTTCTGGTGCATTTTTTGACCCTGCAGACGCCTAATTTAGGAGACTTAGCCATTTTAGTATTTTGAATTTTTTTTCTGGGGCATAAAATGCCCCCGCAGATGCTTATATTAGGAGATATAGCCATTTTAGTATTTTGATTATTTTTTTTTCTGGTGCATAAAATGACCCTCGCAGACGCCTAGTTTAGGAAATATAGCCATTTTAGTTTTTTGAATTTTTTTTTCTGGTGCATAAAATGACCCCCGCAGCCGCCCAGTTTAGGAGATATAGCCATTTTTGTATTTTGAATTTTTTTTTCTGGTGCATAAAATGACCCCCGCAGACCCCCAGTTTAGGAGATATATCCGTTTTAGTATTTTGGATTTTTGGTGCATAAAATGACCCCCGCAGACGACCAGTTTAGGTGGTATAGCCAATTTAGTATTTTGAATTTTTTTTTCTGGTGCATAAAATGACCCACACAGACGCTTAGTTTAGGAGATATAGCCATTTTAGTATTTTTATTTTTTTTTCTAGTTTAGGAGATATAGCCGTTTTTGTGTTTTGAATTTTTTTTCTGGTGCATAAAATAACCCCCGCAGACGCCTAGTTTAGGAGATATAGCCATTTCTGTGTTCAGAATGTTTTTTGTCTGGTGCATCAAATGACCCTCGCAGACGCCTAGTTTAGGAGATATTGCCATTTAAGTATTTTGATTTTTTTTTCTAGTTTAGGAGATATAGCCATTTTTGTGTTTTGAATTTTTTTTTCTGGTGCATAAAATGACCCACGCAGACGTTTAGTGTTGGAGATATAGCCATTTTTGTGTTAAAATTTTTTTTTTTCTGGTGCATAAAATGACCCCCGCAGACGACCAGTTTAGGAGATATAGCCATTTTTGTGTTTTGAATAATCTGGTGCATAAAATGAGACCCGCAGACCCCAAGTGTAGGAGATATAGCCATTTTAGTATTTAGATTTTTTTTCTTGTTCATAATTTGACCCCGCAAACGCCTAGTTTTGGGAGATATATCCGTTTTAGTATTTTTATTTTTTTTTCTGGTGCATTTTTTGACCCTGCAGACGCCTAATTTAGGAGACTTAGCCATTTTAGTATTTTGAATTTTTTTTCTGGGGCATAAAATGCCCCCGCAGATGCTTAAATTAGGAGATATATCCATTTTAGTATTTTGGTTATTTTTTTTTCTGGTGCATAAAATGACCCTCGCAGACGCCTAGTTTAGGAAATATAGCCATTTTAGTTTTTTGAATTTTTTTTTCTGGTGCATAAAATGACCCCCGCAGACGCCCAGTTTAGGAGATATAGCCATTTTTGTATTTTGAATTTTTTTTTCTGGTGCATAAAATGACCCCCGCAGACCCCCAGTTTAGGAGATATATCCGTTTTAGTATTTTGGATTTTTGGTGCATAAAATGACCCCCGCAGACGCCTAGTTTCGGAGATATAGAGATTTTAGTATCTTGGATTTTTTTTCTGAGACAAGTGACACCCGCAGACGCCTAGTTTCGGAGATATAGAGATTTTAGTATTTTGGATTTTTTTTCTGGGACAAGTCACACCCGCAGACGCCCAGTTTAGGTGATATAGCCATTTTAGTATTTTTATTTTTTTTTCTAGTTTAGGAGATATAGCCGCTTTTGTGTTTTGAATTTTTTTTCTGGTGCATAAAATAACCCCCGCAGACGCCTAGTTTAGGAGATATAGCCATTTCTGTGTTCAGAATGTTTTTTGTCTGGTGCATCAAATGACCCTCGCAGACGCCTAGTTTAGGAGATATTGCCATTTAAGTATTTTGATTTTTTTTTTCTAGTTTAGGAGATATAGCCATTTTTGTGTTTTGAATTTTTTTTTCTGGTGCATAAAATGACCCACGCAGACGTTTAGTGTTGGAGATATAGCCATTTTTGTGTTAAAATTTTTTTTTTTCTGGTGCATAAAATGACCCCCGCAGACGCCTAGTTTAGGAAATATAGCCATTTTAGTTTTTTGAATATTTTTTTCTGGTGCATAAAATGACTCCCGCAGACCCCTAGTTAAGGAGATATATCCGTTTTAGTATTTTAATTTTTTTTTTCTGGTGCATAATTTGACCCTAATTTAGGAGATTTGGCCATTTTAGTATTTTGAATTTTTTTTCTGGGGCATAAAATGACCCCCGCAGATGCTTAGATTAGGAGATATAGCCATTTTAGTATTTTGATTATTTTTTTTCTGGTGCATAAAATGACCCTCGCAGAGGCCTAGTTTAGGAAATATAGCAATTTTAGAATTTAATTTTTTTTTTCTGGTTCATAAAATGACCCCCTCAGACGCCCAGTTTAGGAGATATAGCCATTTTAGTATTTTGAATTTTCTTTTCTGGTGCATAAAATGACCCCCGCAAACCCCCAGTTTAGGAGATACAACCGTTTTAGTATTTTGGAGTTTTGGTGCATAAAATGACCCCCGCAGACGCCTAGTTTCGGAGATATAGAGATTTTAGTATTTTGGATTTTTTTTCTGTGACACCCGCAGACGCCCAGTTTAGGTGATATTGCCAATTTAGTATTTAGAATTTTTTTTTCTGGCGCATAAAATGACCCACGCAGACGCTTAGTTTAGGAGATATAGCCATTTTAGTATTTTTTTTTTTTTTTCTAGTTTAGGAAATACAGTTGTTTTTGTGTTTTGAATTTTTTTTCTGGTGCATAAAATAACCCCCGCAGACGCCTAGTTTAGAAGATATAGCCATTTCTGTGTTTAGAATGTTTTTTGTCTGGTGCATCAAATGACCCTCGCAGACGCCTAGTTTAGGAGATATTGCCATTTAAGTATTTTGATTTTTTTTTTCTAGTTTAGGAGATATAGCCATTTTTGTGTTTTGAATTTTTTTTTCTGGTGCATAAAATGACCCACGCAGACGCTTAGTTTAGGAGATATAGAGATTTTAGTATCTTCATTTTTTTTTTTTTAGTTTAGGAGATATTGCCATTTTTGTGTTTAAATTTTTTTTTTCTGGTGCATAAAATGACCCCCGCAGACGACCAGTTTAGGAGATATAGCCATTTTTGTGTTTTGAATTTTTTTTTCTGGTGCATAAAATGACCCCCGCAGACGCCTAGTTTAGGAGATATAGCCATTTCTGTGTTTAGAATGTTTTTTGTCTGGTGCATCAAATGACCCTCTCAGACGCCTAGTTTAGGAGATATAGCCATTTAATATTTTTATTTTTTTTTTCTAGTTTAGGAGATATAGCCGTTTTTGTGTTTTGAATTTTTTTTCTGGTGCATAAAATAACTCCCGCAGACGCCTAGTTTAGGAGATATAGCCATTTCTGTGTTTAGAATGTTTTTTGTCTGGTGCATCAAATGACCCTCGCAGACGCCTAGTTTAGGAGATATTGCCATTTAAGTATTTTGATTTTTTTTTCTAGTTTAGGAGATAGAGCCATTTTTGTGTTTTGAATTTTTTTTTCTGGTGCATAAAATGACAAACGCAGACGCTTAGTTTAGGAGATATAGAGATTTTTTTTTCTAGTTTAGGAGATATAGCCATTTTTGTGTTTAAATTTTTTTTTCTGGTGCATAAAATGACCCCCGCAGACGCCTAGTTTAGGAAATATAGCCATTTTAGTTTTTTGAATATTTTTTCTGGTGCATAAAATGACCCCCGCAGCCCCCTAGTTAAGGTGATATATCCATTTTAGTATTTTAATTTTTTTTTTCTGGTGCATAATTTGACCCTGCAGACGCCTAATTTAGGAGATTTAGCCATTTTAGTATTTTGAATTTTTTTTCTGGGGCATAAAATGACATCCGCAGATGCTTAGATTAGGAGATATAGCCATTTTAGTATTTTGATTATTTTTTTTCTGGTGCATAAAATGACCCCCGCAGATGCCCAGTTTAGGAGATATAGCCATTTTAGTATTTTCAATTTTTTTTTCTGGTGCAGAAAATGACCACCGCAGACCCCCAGTTTAGGAGATATATCCGTTTTAGTATTTTGGATTTTTTTTCTGAGACAAGTGACACCCGCAGACGCCTAGTTTCGGAGATATAGAGATTTTAGTATTTTGGATTTTTTTTCTGTGACACCCGCAGACGCCCAGTTTAGGTGATATTGCCAATTTAGTATTTAGAATTTTTTTTTCTGGTGCATAAAATGACCCACGCAGACGCTTAGTTTAGGAGATATAGCCATTTTAGTATTTTTATTTTTTTTTTCTAGTTTAGGAAATACAGCTGTTTTTGTGTTTTGAATTTTTTTTCTGGTGCATAAAATAACCCCCGCAGACGCCTAGTTTAGAAGATATAGCCATTTCTGTGTTTAGAATGTTTTTTGTCTGGTGCATCAAATGACCCTCGCAGACGCCTAGTTTAGGAGATATTGCCATTTAAGTATTTTGATTTTTTTTTTCTAGTTTAGGAGATATAGCCATTTTTGTGTTTTGAATTTTTTTTTCTGGTGCATAAAATGACCCACGCAGACGCTTAGTTTAGGAGATATAGAGATTTTAGTATCTTCATTTTTTTTTTTCTAGTTTAGGAGATATAGCCATTTTTGCGTTTAAATTTTTTTTTTTCTGGTGCATAAAATGACCCCCGCAGACGACCAGTTTAGGAGATATAGCCATTTTTGTGTTTTGAATTTTTTTTCTGGTGCATAAGATGACCCCCGCAGACGCCTAGTTTAGGAGATATAGCCATTTCTGTGTTTAGAATGTTTTTTGTCTGGTGCATCAAATGACCCTCGCAGACGCCTAGTTTAGGAGATATAGCCATTTAATATTTTTATTTTTTTTTTCTAGTTTAGGAGATATAGCCGTTTTTGTGTTTTGAATTTTTTTTCTGGTGCATAAAATAACCCCCGCAGACGCCTAGTTTAGGAGATATAGCCATTTCTGTGTTTAGAATGTTTTTTGTCTGGTGCATCAAATGACCCTCGCAGACGCCTAGTTTAGGAGATATTGCCATTTAAGTATTTTGATTTTTTTTTCTAGTTTAGGAGATATAGCCATTTTTTTGTTTAAATTTTTTTTTCTTTTGCATAAAATGACCCCCGCAGACGCCTAGTTTAGGAAATATAGCCATTTTAGTTTTTTGAATATTTTTTCTGGTGCATAAAATGACCCCCGCAGCCCCCTAGTTAAGGTGATATATCCATTTTAGTATTTTAATTTTTTTTTTCTGGTGCATAATTTGACCCTGCAGACGCCTAATTTAGGAGATTTAGCCATTTTAGTATTTTGAATTTTTTTTCTGGGGCATAAAATGACATCCGCAGATGCTTAGATTAGGAGATATAGCCATTTTAGTATTTTGATTATTTTTTTTCTGGTGCATAAAATGACCCCCGCAGATGCCCAGTTTAGGAGATATAGCCATTTTAGTATTTTCAATTTTTTTTTCTGGTGCATAAAATGACCACCGCAGACCCCCAGTTTAGGAGATATATCCGTTTTAGTATTTTGGATTTTTTTTCTGAGACAAGTGACACCCGCAGACTCCTAGTTTCGGAGATATAGAGATTTTAGTATTTTGGATTTTTTTTCTGGGACAAGTGACACCCGCAGACGCCCAGTTTATTTTTTTTCTGGTACATAAAATGACCCACGGAGATATAGCCATTTTAGTATTTTTATTTTTTTTCTCTTGTTTAGGAGATATAGCCGTTTTTGTGTTTTGAATTTTTTTTCTGGTGCATAAAATAACCCCCGCAGACGCCTAGTTTAGGAGATATAGCCATTTCTGTATTTAGAATGTTTTTTGTCTGGTGCATCAAATGACCCTCGCAGACGCCTAGTTTAGGAGATATTGCCATTTAAGTATTTTGATTTTTTTTTTTCTAGTTTAGGAGATGTAGCCATTTTTGTGTTTTGAATTTTTTTTTCTGGTGCATAAAATGACCCACGCAGACGCTTAGTTTAGGAGATATAGAGATTTTAGTATCTTCATTTTTTTTTTTCTAGTTTAGGAGATATAGCCATTTTTGCGTTTAAATTTTTTTTTTTCTGGTGCATAAAATGACCCCCGCAGACGACCAGTTTAGGAGATATAGCCATTTTTGTGTTTTGAATTTTTTTTCTGGTGCATAAGATGACCCCCGCAGACGCCTAGTTTAGGAGATATAGCCATTTCTGTGTTTAGAATGTTTTTTGTCTGGTGCATCAAATGACCCTCGCAGACGCCTAGTTTAGGAGATATAGCCATTTAATATTTTTATTTTTTTTTTCTAGTTTAGGAGATATAGCCGTTTTTGTGTTTTGAATTTTTTTTCTGGTGCATAAAATAACCCCCGCAGACGCCTAGTTTAGGAGATATAGCCATTTCTGTGTTTAGAATGTTTTTTGTCTGGTGCATCAAATGACCCTCGCAGACGCCTAGTTTAGGAGATATTGCCATTTAAGTATTTTGATTTTTTTTTCTAGTTTAGGAGATATAGCCATTTTTTTGTTTAAATTTTTTTTTCTTTTGCATAAAATGACCCCCGCAGACGCCTAGTTTAGGAAATATAGCCATTTTAGTTTTTTGAATATTTTTTCTGGTGCATAAAATGACCCCCGCAGCCCCCTAGTTAAGGTGATATATCCATTTTAGTATTTTAATTTTTTTTTTCTGGTGCATAATTTGACCCTGCAGACGCCTAATTTAGGAGATTTAGCCATTTTAGTATTTTGAATTTTTTTTCTGGGGCATAAAATGACATCCGCAGATGCTTAGATTAGGAGATATAGCCATTTTAGTATTTTGATTATTTTTTTTCTGGTGCATAAAATGACCCCCGCAGATGCCCAGTTTAGGAGATATAGCCATTTTAGTATTTTCAATTTTTTTTTCTGGTGCATAAAATGACCACCGCAGACCCCCAGTTTAGGAGATATATCCGTTTTAGTATTTTGGATTTTTTTTCTGAGACAAGTGACACCCGCAGACTCCTAGTTTCGGAGATATAGAGATTTTAGTATTTTGGATTTTTTTTCTGGGACAAGTGACACCCGCAGACGCCCAGTTTATTTTTTTTCTGGTACATAAAATGACCCACGGAGATATAGCCATTTTAGTATTTTTATTTTTTTTCTCTTGTTTAGGAGATATAGCCGTTTTTGTGTTTTGAATTTTTTTTCTGGTGCATAAAATAACCCCCGCAGACGCCTAGTTTAGGAGATATAGCCATTTCTGTATTTAGAATGTTTTTTGTCTGGTGCATCAAATGACCCTCGCAGACGCCTAGTTTAGGAGATATTGCCATTTAAGTATTTTGATTTTTTTTTTTCTAGTTTAGGAGATGTAGCCATTTTTGTGTTTTGAATTTTTTTTTCTGGTGCATAAAATGACCCACGCAGACGCTTAGTTTAGGAGATATAGAGATTTTTTTTTTCTAGTTTAGGAGATATACCCATTTTTGTGTTTAAATTTTTTTTTTCTGGTTCATAAAATAACCCCCGCTGACGCCTAGTTTAGGAAATATAGCCATTTTAGTTTTTTGAATATTTTTTCTGGTGCATAAAATGACCCCCGCAGCCCCCTAGTTTAGGTGATATATCCGTTTTTGTATTTTAATTTTTTTTTCTGGTGCATAAAATGACCCACGCAGACGCTTAGTTTAGGAGATATAGAGATTTGTTTTTTCTAGTTTAGGAGATATACCCATTTTTGTGTTTAAATTTTTTTTTTCTGGTTCATAAAATAACCCCCGCTGACGCCTAGTTTAGGAAATATAGCCATTTTAGTTTTTTGAATATTTCTTCTGGTGCATAAAATGACCCCCGCAGCCCCCTAGTTTAGGTGATATATCCGTTTTAGTATTTTGGATTTTTTTTCTGAGACAAGTGACACCCGCAGAAGCCTAGTTTCGGAGATATAGAGATTTTAGCATTTTGGATTTTTTTTCTGGGACAAGTGACACCCGCAGACGCCCAGTTTAGGTGATATAGCCAATTTAGTTTTTAGAATTTTTTTTTCTGGTACATAAAATGACCCACGGAGACGCTTAGTTTAGGAGATATAGCCATTTTAGTATTTTTATTTTTTTTTTCTAGTTTAGGAGATATAGCCGTTTTTGTGTTTTGAATTTTTTTTCTGGTGCATAAAATAACCCCCGCAAACGCCTAGTTTAGGAGATATAGCCATTTCTGTGTTTAGAATGTTTTTTGTCTGGTGCATCAAATGACCCTCGCAGACGCCTAGTTCAGGAGATATTGCCATTTAAGTATTTTGATTTTTTTTTTTCTAGTTTAGGAGATATAGCCATTTTTGTGTTTTGAATTTTTTTTCCTGGTGCATGAAATGACACACGCAGACGCTTAGTTTAGGAGATATAGCCATTTTAGTATTTTGATTATTTTTTTTCTGGTGCATAAAATGACCCCCGCAGACGCCCAGTTTAGGAGATATAGCCATTTTAGTATTTTGAATTTTTTTTTCTGGTGCATAAAATGACCCCCGCAGACCCCAAGTTTAGGAGATATAGCCATTTTAGTATTTTGAATTTTTTTTTCTGGTGCATAAAATGACCCCCGCAGACCCCTAGTTTTGGGAGATATATTCGTTTTAGAATTTTGATTTTTTTTTCTGGTGCATTTTTTGACCCTGCAGACGCCTAATTTAGGAGACTTAGCCATTTTGGTATTTTGAATTTTTTTTCTGGGGCATGAAATGACCCTCGCAGAGGCTTAGTTAAGGAGATATAGCAATTTTAGTATTTTGATTTTTTTTTCTGGTGCACAAAATGACCCCGCAGACGACCAGTTTAGGAGATATAGCCATTTTTGTGTTTAAATTTTTTTTTCTGGTGCATAAAATGACCCCCGCAGACGCCTAGTTTAGGAAATATAGCCATTTTAGTTTTTTGAATATTTGTTTCTGGTGCATAAAATGAACCCCGCAGACCCCTAGTTTAGGAGATATATCCGTTTTAGTGTTTTAATTTTTTTTTTCTGGTGCATAATTTGACCCTGCAGACGCCTAATTTAGGAGATTTAGCCATTTTAGTATTTTGAATTTTTTTTCTGGGGCATAAAATGCCCCCGCAGATGCTTAGATTAGGAGATATAGCCATTTTAGTATTTTGATTATTTTTTTTTCTGGTGCATGAAATGACCCTCGCAGAGGCCTAGTTAAGGAGATATAGCAATTTTAGTATTTTGATTTTTTTTTCTGGTGCATAAAATGACCCCCGCAGACGACCAGTTTAAGAGATATAGCCATTTTTGTGTTTTGAATTTTTTTTTCTGGTGCATAAAATGACCCCCGCAGACCCCTAGTTTAGGAGATATATCCGTTTTAGTATTTTAATTTTTTTTTTCTGGTGCATAATTTGACCCTGCAGACGCCTAGTTTAGGAGATTTAGCCATTTTAGTATTTTGAATTTTTTTTCTGGGGCATAAAATGCCCCCGCAGATGCTTAGATTAGGAGATATAGCCATTTTAGTATTTTGATTATTTTTTTTTCTGGTGCATGAAATGACCCTCGCAGAGGCCTAGTTAAGGAGATATAGCAATTTTAGTATTTTGATTTTTTTTTCTGGTGCATAAAATGACCCCCGCAGACGACCAGTTTAAGAGATATAGCCATTTTTGTGTTTTCAATTTTTTTTTCTGGTGCATAAAATGACCCCCGCAGACCCCTAGTTTAGGAGATATATCCGCTTTAGTATTTTAATTTTTTTTTTCTGGTGCATAATTTGACCCTGCAGACGCCTAGTTTAGGAGATTTAGCCATTTTAGTATTTTGAATTTTTTTTCTGGGGCATAAAATGCCCCCGCAGATGCTTAGATTAGGAGATATAGCCATTTTAGTATTTTGATTATTTTTTTTTCTGGTGCATGAAATGACCCTCGCAGAGGCCTAGTTAAGGAGATATAGCAATTTTAGTATTTTGATTTTTTTTTCTGTTGCATAAAATGACCCCCGCAGACGACTAGTTTAGGAGATATAGCCATTTTTGTGTTTTGAATTTTTTTTTCTGGTGCATAAAATGACCCCCGCAGACGCCTAGTTTAGGAAATATAGCCATTTTAGTTTTTTGAATATTTTTTTCTGGTGCATAAAATGAACCCCGCAGACCCCTAGTTTAGGAGATATATCCGTTTTAGTATTTTATTTTTTTTTTCTGGTGCATAATTTGACCCTGCAGACGCCTAGTTTATGAGATTTAGCCATTTTAGTATTTTGAATTTTTTTTCTGGGGCATAAAATGACCCCCCAGATGCTTAGATTAGGAAATATAGCTATTTTAGTATTTTTATTTTTTTGTTCTAGTTTAGGAGATATAGCCGTTTTTGTGTTTTGAATTTTTTTTCTGGTGCATAAAATAACCCCCGCAGACTCTTAGTTTAGGAGATTTAGCCATTTTAGTATTTTCATTTTTTTTTCTAGTTCAGGAGATTTAGCCATTTTTGTGTTTTGAATTTTTTTTTCTGGTGCATAGAATGACGCCCGCAGACGCCTAGTTTAGGAGATAAAGCCATTTTAGTATTTTGATTTTTTTTTGTCTGGTGCATAATTTGACCCCGCAGACGCCTAGTTTAGGGGATTTAGCCATTTTAGTATTCTGATTTTTTTTTCTGGTGCATAAAATGAACCCCGCAGACCCCTAGTGTAGGACATATAGCCATTTTAGTCTTTAGATTTTTCTTAACTGGTGCATAATTTGACCCCGCAGACGCCTAATTTAGGAGATATAGCCATTTTAGTATTTAGAAGATTTTTTTTCTGGTGCATAAAATGGCCACCGCAGATGCTTAGATTACTAGATATAGCCATTTTAGTATTTTGATTTTTTTTTTCTGGTGCATAATTTGACCCCGCAGACGCCTAGTTTAGAAGATGTAGCCATTTTAGTATTTAGAAGTTTTTTTTTCTGGTGCATAAAATGACCCCCGCAGATGCTTAGATTACTAGATATAGCCATTTTAGTATTTTGATTATTTTTTTTTCTGGTGCATAAAATGACCCTCGCAGAGGCCTAGTTTAGGAGATATAGCAATTTTAGTATTTTGATTTTTTTTTCTGGTGCTTAATCTGACCCCGCAGACGCCTAGTTTAGGAGATATAGCCGTTTTAGTATTTTGGATTTTTGGTGCATAAAATGACCCCCGCAGATACCTAGTTTAGGAGATATAGCCATTTCTGTGTTTAGAACGTTTTTTGTCTGGTGCTTCAAATGACCCTCGCAGACGCCTAATTTAGGAGATATTGCCATTTAAGTATTTTGATTTTTTTTTTCTAGTTTAGGAGATTTAGCCATTTTTGTGTTTTGAATTTTTTTTTTCTGGTGCATAGAATGACCCCCGCAGACGCCTAGTTTTGGAGATAAAGCCATTTTAGTATTTTGATTTTTTTTTCTGGAGCATAATTTGACCCCGCAGACGACTAGTTTAGGGGAATTAGCCATTTCAGTATTCTGTTTTTTTTTTCTGGTGCATAAAATGAACCCCGCAGACCCCTAGTGTAGGAGATATAGCCATCTTAGTCTTTAGATTTTTTTTTTCTGGTACATAATTTGACCCCGCAGACGCCTAGTTTAGGAGATATAGCCATTTTAGTATTTAGAAGTTTTTTTTTTTGGTGCATAAAATGACCCCCGCAGATGCTTAGATTACTAGATATAGCCATTTTAGTATTTTGATTTTTTTTTCTGGTGCATAATTTGACCCCGCAGACGATTAGTTTAGGAGATATAGGCCTTTTAGTATTTTGTATTTTTTTTTTCTGGTGCATAAAATGACCACCGCAGAGGCCCAGTTAAGGAGATATGGCAATTTTAGTATTTTGATTTTTTTTTCTGGTGCATAAAATGACCCCCGCAGACGACCAGTTTAGGAGATATAGCCATTTTTGCGTTTTGATTTTTTTTTTCTGGTGCATAAAATGACCCCCGCAAACGCCTAGTTTAGGAGATATAGCCATTTCAGTTTTTTGAATTTTTTTTTCTGGTGCATAAAATGACCCCCGCAGACCCTTAGTTAAGGAGATATATCCGTTTTAGTATTTTAATTTTTTTTTTCTGGTGCATAATTTGACCCTGCAGACGCCTAATTTAGGAGATTTAGCCAGTTTAGTATTTTGAATTTTTTTTCTGGGGCATAAAATGACCCCCGCAGACCCCTAGTTTAGGAGATATATCCGTTATAGTATTTTAATTTTTTTTTTCTGGTGCATAATTTGACCCTGCAGACGCCAAATTTAGGAGATTTAGCCATTTTAGTATTTTGAATTTTTTTTCTGGGGCATAAAATGACCCCCGCAGATGCTTAGATTAGGAGATATAGCCATTTTAGTATTTTGATTTTTTTTTTCTGGTGCATAAAATGACCCCCGCAGACCCCAAGTTTAAGAGATGTAGTCGTTTTAGTATTTTGATTTTTTTTTCTGGTGCATAAAATGACTCCCGCAGACGCCTTGTTCAGGAGATTTAGCCATTTTAGAATTTTGAATTTTTGGTGCTTAACATGATCCCCGCAGACGCATAGTTTAGGAGATACAACCATTTCAGTATTCTGATTTTTTTTTTCTGGTGCTTAAAATGACCCCCGCAGACCCCTAGGTAAGGAAATATCGCAATTTTAGTATTGTGGATTTCTTTTTCCTGGTGCATAAAATGACCCCCGCAGACGCCTATTTTAGGAGATATAGCCATTTTTGTGTTTTGACGTTTTTTTTTTGTGGTGCATGAAATGACCCCCGACGTCGCCTATTTTAGGAGATATAGCCGTTTTAGTATTTTGATTTGTTTTTTCTGGTGCATAAAATGACCCCCGCAGACGCATAGTTTAGGAGATAAAGCCATTTTAGTATTTTGGATTTTTGGTGCATAAAATGACCCCCGCAGACGCCTAGTTTAGGAGATATAGAAATTTTAGTATTTTGAGTTTTTTTTATGGTGCATAATTTGATCCCGCAGACGCCTTGCTTAGGAGATTTAGCCATTTTAGTATTCTGATTTTTTTTTTTCTGGTGCATAAAATGACCCCTGCAGACCACTAGTTTAGGAGTTATAGAAGTTTTAGTATTTTAATTTTTTGTTTCTGGTGCATAAATGACCCCCGCAGACCACTAGTTTAGGAGATATAGCCGTTTTAGTATTTTTTTTTTTTTTTTATGGTGCATAATTTGATCCCGCTGGCGCCTGGTTTAGGAGATTTAGCCATTTTAGTATTTTGATTTTTTTTTTCTGGTGCATAATTTGACCCTGCAGACGCCTAATTTAGGAGATTTAGCCAGTTTAGTATTTTGAATTTTTTTTCTGGGGCATAAAATGACCCCCGCAGACCCCTAGTTTAGGAGATATATCCGTTTTAGTATTTTAATTTTTTTTTTCTGGTGCATAATTTGACCCTGCAGACGCCAAATTTAGGAGATTTAGCCATTTTAGTATTTTGAATTTTTTTTCTGGGGCATAAAATGACCCCCGCAGATGCTTAGATTAGGAGATATAGCCATTTTAGTGTTTTGATTATTTTTTTTCTGGTGCATAAAATGACCCTCGCAGAGGCCTAGTTTAGGAAATATAGCAATTTTAGAATTTAATTTTTTTTTTCTGGTTCATAAAATGACCCCCGCAGACGCCCAGTTTAGGAGATATAGCCATTTTAGTATTTTGAATTTTCTTTTCTGGTGCATAATATGACCCCCGCAGACCCCCAGTTTAGGAGATACAACCGTTTTAGTATTTTGGATTTTTGGTGCATAAAATGACCCCCGCAGACGCCCAGTTTAGGAGATATAGCCATTTTTGTATTTTGAATTTTTTTTTCTGGTGCATAAAATGACCCCCGCAGACCCCCAGTTTAGGAGATATATCCGTTTTAGTATTTTGGATTTTTGGTGCATAAAATGACCCCCGCAGACGCCTAGTTTCGGAGATATAGAGATTTTAGTATCTTGGATTTTTTTTCTGAGACAAGTGACACCCGCAGACGCCTAGTTTCGGAGATATAGAGATTTTAGTATTTTGGATTTTTTTTCTGGGACAAGTCACACCCGCAGACGCCCAGTTTAGGTGATTTAGCCAATTTAGTATTTTGAATTTTTTTTTCTGGTGCATAAAATGACCCACGTTTAGGAGATATAGCCATTTTAGTATTTTTATTTTTTTTTTCTAGTTTAGGAAATACAGCTGTTTTTGTGTTTTGAATTTTTTTTCTGGTGCATAAAATAACCCCCGCAGACGCCTAGTTTAGAAGATATAGCCATTTCTGTGTTTAGAATGTTTTTTGTCTGGTGCATCAAATGACCCTCGCAGACGCCTAGTTTAGGAGATATTGCCATTTAAGTATTTTGATTTTTTTTTTCTAGTTTAGGAGATATAGCCATTTTTGAGTTTTGAATTTTTTTTTCTGGTGCATAAAATGACCCACGCAGACGCTTAGTTTAGGAGATATAGCCATTTTAGTATTTTTATTTTTTTTTCTAGTTTAGGAGATATAGCCGTTTTTGTGTTTTGGATTTTTTTTCTGGTGCATAAAATAACCCCCGCAGACGCCTAGTTTAGAAGATATAGCCATTTCTGTGTTCAGAATGTTTTTTGTCTGGTGCATCAAATGACCCTCGCAGACGCCTAGTTTAGGAGATATTGCCATTTAAGTATTTTGATTTTTTTTTTCTAGTTTAGGAGATATAGCCATTTTTGTGTTTTGAATTTTTTTTTCTGGTGCATAAAATGACCCACGCAGACGCTTAGTTTAGGAGATATAGAGATTTTAGTATCTTCATTTTTTTTTTCTAGTTTAGGAGATATAGCCATTTTTGTGTTTAAATTTTTTTTTTTCTGGTGCATAAAATGACCCCCGCAGACGACCAGTTTAGGAGATATAGCCATTTTTGTGTTTTGAATAATCTGGTGCATAAAATGAGACCCGCAGACCCCAAGTGTAGGAGATATAGCCATTTTAGTATTTAGATTTTTTTTCTTGTTCATAATTTGACCCCGCAAACGCCTAGTTTTGGGAGATATATCCGTTTTAGTATTTTTATTTTTTTTTCTGGTGCATTTTTTGACCCTGCAGACGCCTAATTTAGGAGACTTAGCCATTTTAGTATTTTGAATTTTTTTTCTGGGGCATAAAATGCCCCCGCAGATGCTTAAATTAGGAGATATAGCCATTTTAGTATTTTGATTATTTTTTTTTCTGGTGCATAAAATGACCCTCGCAGACGCCTAGTTTAGGAAATATAGCCATTTTAGTTTTTTGAATTTTTTTTTCTGGTGCATAAAATGACCCCCGCAGCCGCCCAGTTTAGGAGATATAGCCATTTTTGTATTTTGAATTTTTTTTTCTGGTGCATAAAATGACCCCCGCAGACCCCCAGTTTAGGAGATATATCCGTTTTAGTATTTTGGATTTTTGGTGCATAAAATGACCCCCGCAGACGACCAGTTTAGGTGGTATAGCCAATTTAGTATTTTGAATTTTTTTTTCTGGTGCATAAAATGACCCACACAGACGCTTAGTTTAGGAGATATAGCCATTTTAGTATTTTTATTTTTTTTTCTAGTTTAGGAGATATAGCCGTTTTTGTGTTTTGAATTTTTTTTCTGGTGCATAAAATAACCCCCGTAGACGCCTAGTTTAGGAGATATAGCCATTTCTGTGTTCAGAATGTTTTTTGTCTGGTGCATCAAATGACCCTCGCAGACGCCTAGTTTAGGAGATACTGCCATTTAAGTATTTTGATTTTTTTTTCTAGTTTAGGAGATATAGCCATTTTTGTGTTTTGAATTTTTTTTTCTGGTGCATAAAATGACCCCCGCAGACGCCCAGTTTAGGAGATATAGCCATTTTTGTATTTTGAATTTTTTTTTCTGGTGCATAAAATGACCCCCGCAGACCCCCAGTTTAGGAGATATATCCGTTTTAGTATTTTGGATTTTTGGTGCATAAAATGACCCCCGCAGACGCCTAGTTTCGGAGATATAGAGATTTTAGTATCTTGGATTTTTTTTCTGAGACAAGTGACACCCGCAGACGCCTAGTTTCGGAGATATAGAGATTTTAGTATTTTGGATTTTTTTTCTGGGACAAGTCACACCCGCAGACGCCCAGTTTAGGTGATATAGCCATTTTAGTATTTTTATTTTTTTTTCTAGTTTAGGAGATATAGCCGCTTTTGTGTTTTGAATTTTTTTTCTGGTGCATAAAATAACCCCCGCAGACGCCTAGTTTAGGAGATATAGCCATTTCTGTGTTCAGAATGTTTTTTGTCTGGTGCATCAAATGACCCTCGCAGACGCCTAGTTTAGGAGATATTGCCATTTAAGTATTTTGATTTTTTTTTTCTAGTTTAGGAGATATAGCCATTTTTGTGTTTTGAATTTTTTTTTCTGGTGCATAAAATGACCCACGCAGACGTTTAGTGTTGGAGATATAGCCATTTTTGTGTTAAAATTTTTTTTTTTCTGGTGCATAAAATGACCCCCGCAGACGCCTAGTTTAGGAAATATAGCCATTTTAGTTTTTTGAATATTTTTTTCTGGTGCATAAAATGACTCCCGCAGACCCCTAGTTAAGGAGATATATCCGTTTTAGTATTTTAATTTTTTTTTTCTGGTGCATAATTTGACCCTAATTTAGGAGATTTGGCCATTTTAGTATTTTGAATTTTTTTTCTGGGGCATAAAATGACCCCCGCAGATGCTTAGATTAGGAGATATAGCCATTTTAGTATTTTGATTATTTTTTTTCTGGTGCATAAAATGACCCTCGCAGAGGCCTAGTTTAGGAAATATAGCAATTTTAGAATTTAATTTTTTTTTTCTGGTTCATAAAATGACCCCCTCAGACGCCCAGTTTAGGAGATATAGCCATTTTAGTATTTTGAATTTTCTTTTCTGGTGCATAAAATGACCCCCGCAGACCCCCAGTTTAGGAGATACAACCGTTTTAGTATTTTGGGGTTTTGGTGCATAAAATGACCCCCGCAGACGCCTAGTTTCGGAGATATAGAGATTTTAGTATTTTGGATTTTTTTTCTGTGACACCCGCAGACGCCCAGTTTAGGTGATATTGCCAATTTAGTATTTAGAATTTTTTTTTCTGGCGCATAAAATGACCCACGCAGACGCTTAGTTTAGGAGATATAGCCATTTTAGTATTTTTATTTTTTTTTTCTAGTTTAGGAAATACAGTTGTTTTTGTGTTTTGAATTTTTTTTCTGGTGCATAAAATAACCCCCGCAGACGCCTAGTTTAGAAGATATAGCCATTTCTGTGTTTAGAATGTTTTTTGTCTGGTGCATCAAATGACCCTCGCAGACGCCTAGTTTAGGAGATATTGCCATTTAAGTATTTTGATTTTTTTTTTCTAGTTTAGGAGATATAGCCATTTTTGTGTTTTGAATTTTTTTTTCTGGTGCATAAAATGACCCACGCAGACGCTTAGTTTAGGAGATATAGAGATTTTAGTATCTTCATTTTTTTTTTTCTAGTTTAGGAGATATAGCCATTTTTGCGTTTAAATTTTTTTTTTCTGGTGCATAAAATGACCCCCGCAGACGACCAGTTTAGGAGATATAGCCATTTTTGTGTTTTGAATTTTTTTTTCTGGTGCATAAAATGACCCCCGCAGACGCCTAGTTTAGGAGATATAGCCATTTCTGTGTTTAGAATGTTTTTTGTCTGGTGCATCAAATGACCCTCTCAGACGCCTAGTTTAGGAGATATAGCCATTTAATATTTTTATTTTTTTTTTCTAGTTTAGGAGATATAGCCGTTTTTGTGTTTTGAATTTTTTTTCTGGTGCACAAAATAACCCCCGCAGACGCCTAGTTTAGGAGATATAGCCATTTCTGTGTTTAGAATGTTTTTTGTCTGGTGCATCAAATGACCCTCGCAGACGCCTAGTTTAGGAGATATTGCCATTTAAGTATTTTGATTTTTTTTTCTAGTTTAGGAGATAGAGCCATTTTTGTGTTTTGAATTTTTTTTTCTGGTGCATAAAATGACAAACGCAGACGCTTAGTTTAGGAGATATAGAGATTTTTTTTTCTAGTTTAGGAGATATAGCCATTTTTGTGTTTAAATTTTTTTTTCTGGTGCATAAAATGACCCCCGCAGACGCCTAGTTTAGGAAATATAGCCATTTTAGTTTTTTGAATATTTTTTCTGGTGCATAAAATGACCCCCGCAGCCCCCTAGTTAAGGTGATATATCCATTTTAGTATTTTAATTTTTTTTTTCTGGTGCATAATTTGACCCTGCAGACGCCTAATTTAGGAGATTTAGCCATTTTAGTATTTTGAATTTTTTTTCTGGGGCATAAAATGACATCCGCAGATGCTTAGATTAGGAGATATAGCCATTTTAGTATTTTGATTATTTTTTTTCTGGTGCATAAAATGACCCCCGCAGATGCCCAGTTTAGGAGATATAGCCATTTTAGTATTTTCAATTTTTTTTTCTGGTGCATAAAATGACCACCGCAGACCCCCAGTTTAGGAGATATATCCGTTTTAGTATTTTGGATTTTTTTTCTGAGACAAGTGACACCCGCAGACGCCTAGTTTCGGAGATATAGAGATTTTAGTATTTTGGATTTTTTTTCTGTGACACCCGCAGACGCCCAGTTTAGGTGATATTGCCAATTTAGTATTTAGAATTTTTTTTTCTGGTGCATAAAATGACCCACGCAGACGCTTAGTTTAGGAGATATAGCCATTTTAGTATTTTTATTTTTTTTTCTAGTTTAGGAAATACAGCTGTTTTTGTGTTTTGAATTTTTTTTCTGGTGCATAAAATAACCCCCGCAGACGCCTAGTTTAGAAGATATAGCCATTTCTGTGTTTAGAATGTTTTTTGTCTGGTGCATCAAATGACCCTCGCAGACGCCTAGTTTAGGAGATATTGCCATTTAAGTATTTTGATTTTTTTTTTCTAGTTTAGGAGATATAGCCATTTTTGTGTTTTGAATTTTTTTTTCTGGTGCATAAAATGACCCACGCAGACGCTTAGTTTAGGAGATATAGAGATTTTAGTATCTTCATTTTTTTTTTCTAGTTTAGGAGATATAGCCATTTTTGCGTTTAAATTTTTTTTTTTCTGGTGCATAAAATGACCCCCGCAGACGACCAGTTTAGGAGATATAGCCATTTTTGTGTTTTGAATTTTTTTTCTGGTGCATAAGAGGACCCCCGCAGACGCCTAGTTTAGGAGATATAGCCATTTCTGTGTTTAGAATGTTTTTTGTCTGGTGCATCAAATGACCCTCGCAGACGCCTAGTTTAGGAGATATAGCCATTTAATATTTTTATTTTTTTTTTCTAGTTTAGGAGATATAGCCGTTTTTGTGTTTTGAATTTTTTTTCTGGTGCATAAAATAACCCCCGCAGACGCCTAGTTTAGGAGATTTAGCCATTTCTGTGTTTAGAATGTTTTTTGTCTGGTGCATCAAATGACCCTCGCAGACGCCTAGTTTAGGAGATATTGCCATTTAAGTATTTTGATTTTTTTTTCTAGTTTAGGAGATAGAGCCATTTTTGTGTTTTGAATTTTTTTTTCTGGTGCATAAAATGACAAACGCAGACGCTTAGTTTAGGAGATATAGAGATTTTTTTTTCTAGTTTAGGAGATATAGCCATTTTTTTGTTTAAATTTTTTTTTCTTTTGCATAAAATGACCCCCGCAGACGCCTAGTTTAGGAAATATAGCCATTTTAGTTTTTTGAATATTTTTTCTGGTGAATAAAATGACCCCCGCAGCCCCCTAGTTAAGGTGATATATCCATTTTAGTATTTTAATTTTTTTTTTCTGGTGCATAATTTGACCCTGCAGACGCCTAATTTAGGAGATTTAGCCATTTTAGTATTTTGAATTTTTTTTCTGGGGCATAAAATGACATCCGCAGATGCTTAGATTAGGAGATATAGCCATTTTAGTATTTTGATTATTTTTTTTCTGGTGCATAAAATGACCCCCGCAGATGCCCAGTTTAGGAGATATAGCCATTTTAGTATTTTCAATTTTTTTTTCTGGTGCATAAAATGACCACCGCAGACCCCCAGTTTAGGAGATATATCCGTTTTAGTATTTTGGATTTTTTTTCTGAGACAAGTGACACCCGCAGACGCCTAGTTTCGGAGATATAGAGATTTTAGTATTTTGGATTTTTTTTCTGGGACAAGTGACACCCGCAGACGCCCAGTTTATTTTTTTTCTGGTACATAAAATGACCCACGGAGATATAGCCATTTTAGTATTTTTATTTTTTTTCTCTTGTTTAGGAGATATAGCCGTTTTTGTGTTTTGAATTTTTTTTCTGGTGCATAAAATAACCCCCGCAGACGCCTAGTTTAGGAGATATAGCCATTTCTGTATTTAGAATGTTTTTTGTCTGGTGCATCAAATGACCCTCGCAGACGCCTAGTTTAGGAGATATTGCCATTTAAGTATTTTGATTTTTTTTTTTCTAGTTTAGGAGATGTAGCCATTTTTGTGTTTTGAATTTTTTTTTCTGGTGCATAAAATGACCCACGCAGACGCTTAGTTTAGGAGATATAGAGATTTTTTTTTCTAGTTTAGGAGATATACCCATTTTTGTGTTTAAATTTTTTTTTTCTGGTTCATAAAATAACCCCCGCTGACGCCTAGTTTAGGAAATATAGCCATTTTAGTTTTTTGAATATTTTTTCTGGTGCATAAAATGACCCCCGCAGCCCCCTAGTTTAGGTGATATATCCGTTTTTGTATTTTAATTTTTTTTTCTGGTGCATAAAATGACCCCTGCAGACCACTAGTTTAGGAGTTATAGAAGTTTTAGTATTTTAATTTTTTGTTTCTGGTGCATAAATGACCCCCGCAGACCACTAGTTTAGGAGATATAGCCGTTTTAGTATTTTTATTTTTTTTTTATGGTGCATAATTTGATCCCGCTGGCGCCTGGTTTAGGAGATTTAGCCATTTTAGTATTTTGATTTGTTTTTTCTGGTGCATAAAATGACCCCCGCAGACGCATAGTTTAGGAGATAAAGCCATTTTAGTATTTTGGATTTTTGGTGCATAAAATGACCCCCGCAGACGCCTAGTTTAGGAGATATAGAAATTTTAGTATTTTGAGTTTTTTTTATGGTGCATAATTTGATCCCGCAGACGCCTTGCTTAGGAGATTTAGCCATTTTAGTATTTTGAATTTTTTTTCTGGGGCATAAAATGACCCCCCAGATGCTTAGATTAGGAAATATAGCTATTTTAGTATTTTTATTTTTTTGTTCTAGTTTAGGAGATATAGCCGTTTTTGTGTTTTGAATTTTTTTTCTGGTGCATAAAATAACCCCCGCAGACTCTTAGTTTAGGAGATTTAGCCATTTTAGTATTTTCATTTTTTTTTCTAGTTCAGGAGATTTAGCCATTTTTGTGTTTTGAATTTTTTTTTCTGGTGCATAGAATGACGCCCGCAGACGCCTAGTTTAGGAGATAAAGCCATTTTAGTATTTTGATTTTTTTTTGTCTGGTGCATAATTTGACCCCGCAGACGCCTAGTTTAGGGGATTTAGCCATTTTAGTATTCTGATTTTTTTTTCTGGTGCATAAAATGAACCCCGCAGACCCCTAGTGTAGGACATATAGCCATTTTAGTCTTTAGATTTTTCTTAACTGGTGCATAATTTGACCCCGCAGACGCCTAATTTAGGAGATATAGCCATTTTAGTATTTAGAAGATTTTTTTTCTGGTGCATAAAATGGCCACCGCAGATGCTTAGATTACTAGATATAGCCATTTTAGTATTTTGATTTTTTTTTTCTGGTGCATAATTTGACCCCGCAGACGCCTAGTTTAGAAGATGTAGCCATTTTAGTATTTAGAAGTTTTTTTTTCTGGTGCATAAAATGACCCCCGCAGATGCTTAGATTACTAGATATAGCCATTTTAGTATTTTGATTATTTTTTTTTCTGGTGCATAAAATGACCCTCGCAGAGGCCTAGTTTAGGAGATATAGCAATTTTAGTATTTTGATTTTTTTTTCTGGTGCTTAATCTGACCCCGCAGACGCCTAGTTTAGGAGATATAGCCGTTTTAGTATTTTGGATTTTTGGTGCATAAAATGACCCCCGCAGATACCTAGTTTAGGAGATATAGCCATTTCTGTGTTTAGAACGTTTTTTGTCTGGTGCTTCAAATGACCCTCGCAGACGCCTAATTTAGGAGATATTGCCATTTTAGTATTTAGAAGTTTTTTTTTTTGGTGCATAAAATGACCCCCGAAGATGCTTAGATTACTAGATATAGCCATTTTAGTATTTTGATTTTTTTTTCTGGTGCATAATTTGACCCCGCAGACGATTAGTTTAGGAGATATAGGCCTTTTAGTATTTTGTATTTTTTTTTTCTGGTGCATAAAATGACCACCGCAGAGGCCCAGTTAAGGAGATATGGCAATTTTAGTATTTTGATTTTTTTTTCTGGTGCATAAAATGACCCCCGCAGACGACCAGTTTAGGAGATATAGCCATTTTTGCGTTTTGATTTTTTTTTTCTGGTGCATAAAATGACCCCCGCAAACGCCTAGTTTAGGAGATATAGCCATTTCAGTTTTTTGAATTTTTTTTTCTGGTGCATAAAATGACCCCCGCAGACCCTTAGTTAAGGAGATATATCCGTTTTAGTATTTTAATTTTTTTTTTCTGGTGCATAATTTGACCCTGCAGACGCCTAATTTAGGAGATTTAGCCAGTTTAGTATTTTGAATTTTTTTTCTGGGGCATAAAATGACCCCCGCAGACCCCTAGTTTAGGAGATATATCCGTTTTAGTATTTTAATTTTTTTTTTCTGGTGCATAATTTGACCCTGCAGACGCCAAATTTAGGAGATTTAGCCATTTTAGTATTTTGAATTTTTTTTCTGGGGCATAAAATGACCCCCGCAGATGCTTAGATTAGGAGATATAGCCATTTTAGTATTTTGATTTTTTTTTTCTGGTGCATAAAATGACCCCCGCAGACCCCAAGTTTAAGAGATGTAGTCGTTTTAGTATTTTGATTTTTTTTTCTGGTGCATAAAATGACTCCCGCAGACGCCTTGTTCAGGAGATTTAGCCATTTTAGAATTTTGAATTTTTGGTGCTTAACATGATCCCCGCAGACGCATAGTTTAGGAGATACAACCATTTCAGTATTCTGATTTTTTTTTTCTGGTGCTTAAAATGACCCCCGCAGACCCCTAGGTAAGGAAATATCGCAATTTTAGTATTGTGGATTTCTTTTTCCTGGTGCATAAAATGACCCCCGCAGACGCCTATTTTAGGAGATATAGCCATTTTTGTGTTTTGACGTTTTTTTTTTTGTGGTGCATGAAATGACCCCCGACGTCGCCTATTTTAGGAGATATAGCCGTTTTAGTATTTTGATTTGTTTTTTCTGGTGCATAAAATGACCCCCGCAGACGCATAGTTTAGGAGATAAAGCCATTTTAGTATTTTGGATTTTTGGTGCATAAAATGACCCCCGCAGACGCCTAGTTTAGGAGATATAGAAATTTTAGTATTTTGAGTTTTTTTTATGGTGCATAATTTGATCCCGCAGACGCCTTGCTTAGGAGATTTAGCCATTTTAGTATTCTGATTTTTTTTTTTCTGGTGCATAAAATGACCCCTGCAGACCACTAGTTTAGGAGTTATAGTAGTTTTAGTATTTTAATTTTTTGTTTCTGGTGCATAAATGACCCCCGCAGACCACTAGTTTAGGAGATATAGCCGTTTTAGTATTTTTTTTTTTTTTTTATGGTGCATAATTTGATCCCGCTGGCGCCTGGTTTAGGAGATTTAGCCATTTTAGTATTTTGATTTTTTTTTTCTGGTGCATAATTTGACCCTGCAGACGCCTAATTTAGGAGATTTAGCCAGTTTAGTATTTTGAATTTTTTTTCTGGGGCATAAAATGACCCCCGCAGACCCCTAGTTTAGGAGATATATCCGTTTTAGTATTTTAATTTTTTTTTTCTGGTGCATAATTTGACCCTGCAGACGCCAAATTTAGGAGATTTAGCCATTTTAGTATTTTGAATTTTTTTTCTGGGGCATAAAATGACCCCCGCAGATGCTTAGATTAGGAGATATAGCCATTTTAGAGTTTTGATTATTTTTTTTCTGGTGCATAAAATGACCCTCGCAGAGGCCTAGTTTAGGAAATATAGCAATTTTAGAATTTAATTTTTTTTTTCTGGTTCATAAAATGACCCCCGCAGACGCCCAGTTTAGGAGATATAGCCATTTTAGTATTTTGAATTTTCTTTTCTGGTGCATAATATGACCCCCGCAGACCCCCAGTTTAGGAGATACAACCGTTTTAGTATTTTGGATTTTTGGTGCATAAAATGACCCCCGCAGACGCCCAGTTTAGGAGATATAGCCATTTTTGTATTTTGAATTTTTTTTTCTGGTGCATAAAATGACCCCCGCAGACCCCCAGTTTAGGAGATATATCCGTTTTAGTATTTTGGATTTTTGGTGCATAAAATGACCCCCGCAGACGCCTAGTTTCGGAGATATAGAGATTTTAGTATCTTGGATTTTTTTTCTGAGACAAGTGACACCCGCAGACGCCTAGTTTCGGAGATATAGAGATTTTAGTATTTTGGATTTTTTTTCTGGGACAAGTCACACCCGCAGACGCCCAGTTTAGGTGATTTAGCCAATTTAGTATTTTGAATTTTTTTTTCTGGTGCATAAAATGACCCACGTTTAGGAGATATAGCCATTTTAGTATTTTTATTTTTTTTTTCTAGTTTAGGAAATACAGCTGTTTTTGTGTTTTGAATTTTTTTTCTGGTGCATAAAATAACCCCCGCAGACGCCTAGTTTAGAAGATATAGCCATTTCTGTGTTTAGAATGTTTTTTGTCTGGTGCATCAAATGACCCTCGCAGACGCCTAGTTTAGGAGATATTGCCATTTAAGTATTTTGATTTTTTTTTTCTAGTTTAGGAGATATAGCCATTTTTGAGTTTTGAATTTTTTTTTCTGGTGCATAAAATGACCCACGCAGACGCTTAGTTTAGGAGATATAGCCATTTTAGTATTTTTATTTTTTTTTCTAGTTTAGGAGATATAGCCGTTTTTGTGTTTTGGATTTTTTTTCTGGTGCATAAAATAACCCCCGCAGACGCCTAGTTTAGAAGATATAGCCATTTCTGTGTTCAGAATGTTTTTAGTCTGGTGCATCAAATGACCCTCGCAGACGCCTAGTTTAGGAGATATTGCCATTTAAGTATTTTGATTTTTTTTTTCTAGTTTAGGAGATATAGCCATTTTTGTGTTTTGAATTTTTTTTTCTGGTGCATAAAATGACCCACGCAGACGCTTAGTTTAGGAGATATAGAGATTTTAGTATCTTCATTTTTTTTTTCTAGTTTAGGAGATATAGCCATTTTTGTGTTTAAATTTTTTTTTTTCTGGTGCATAAAATGACCCCCGCAGACGACCAGTTTAGGAGATATAGCCATTTTTGTGTTTTGAATAATCTGGTGCATAAAATGAGACCCGCAGACCCCAAGTGTAGGAGATATAGCCATTTTAGTATTTAGATTTTTTTTCTTGTTCATAATTTGACCCCGCAAACGCCTAGTTTTGGGAGATATATCCGTTTTAGTATTTTTATTTTTTTTTCTGGTGCATTTTTTGACCCTGCAGACGCCTAATTTAGGAGACTTAGCCATTTTAGTATTTTGAATTTTTTTTCTGGGGCATAAAATGCCCCCGCAGATGCTTAAATTAGGAGATATAGCCATTTTAGTATTTTGATTATTTTTTTTTCTGGTGCATAAAATGACCCTCGCAGACGCCTAGTTTAGGAAATATAGCCATTTTAGTTTTTTGAATTTTTTTTTCTGGTGCATAAAATGACCCCCGCAGCCGCCCAGTTTAGGAGATATAGCCATTTTTGTATTTTGAATTTTTTTTTCTGGTGCATAAAATGACCCCCGCAGACCACCAGTTTAGGAGATATATCCGTTTTAGTATTTTGGATTTTTGGTGCATAAAATGACCCCCGCAGACGACCAGTTTAGGTGGTATAGCCAATTTAGTATTTTGAATTTTTTTTTCTGGTGCATAAAATGACCCACACAGACGCTTAGTTTAGGAGATATAGCCATTTTAGTATTTTTATTTTTTTTTCTAGTTTAGGAGATATAGCCGTTTTTGTGTTTTGAATTTTTTTTCTGGTGCATAAAATAACCCCCGTAGACGCCTAGTTTAGGAGATATAGCCATTTCTGTGTTCAGAATGTTTTTTGTCTGGTGCATCAAATGACCCTCGCAGACGCCTAGTTTAGGAGATACTGCCATTTAAGTATTTTGATTTTTTTTTCTAGTTTAGGAGATGTAGCCATTTTTGTGTTTTGAATTTTTTTTTCTGGTGCATAAAATGACCCCCGCAGACGCCCAGTTTAGGAGATATAGCCATTTTTGTATTTTGAATTTTTTTTTCTGGTGCATAAAATGACCCCCGCAGACCCCCAGTTTAGGAGATATATCCGTTTTAGTATTTTGGATTTTTGGTGCATAAAATGACCCCCGCAGACGCCTAGTTTCGGAGATATAGAGATTTTAGTATCTTGGATTTTTTTTCTGAGACAAGTGACACCCGCAGACGCCTAGTTTCGGAGATATAGAGATTTTAGTATTTTGGATTTTTTTTCTGGGACAAGTCACACCCGCAGACGCCCAGTTTAGGTGATATAGCCATTTTAGTATTTTTATTTTTTTTTCTAGTTTAGGAGATATAGCCGCTTTTGTGTTTTGAATTTTTTTTCTGGTGCATAAAATAACCCCCGCAGACGCCTAGTTTAGGAGATATAGCCATTTCTGTGTTCAGAATGTTTTTTGTCTGGTGCATCAAATGACCCTCGCAGACGCCTAGTTTAGGAGATATTGCCATTTAAGTATTTTGATTTTTTTTTTCTAGTTTAGGAGATATAGCCATTTTTGTGTTTTGAATTTTTTTTTCTGGTGCATAAAATGACCCACGCAGACGTTTAGTGTTGGAGATATAGCCATTTTTGTGTTAAAATTTTTTTTTTTCTGGTGCATAAAATGACCCCCGCAGACGCCTAGTTTAGGAAATATAGCCATTTTAGTTTTTTGAATATTTTTTTCTGGTGCATAAAATGACTCCCGCAGACCCCTAGTTAAGGAGATATATCCGTTTTAGTATTTTAATTTTTTTTTTCTGGTGCATAATTTGACCCTAATTTAGGAGATTTGGCCATTTTAGTATTTTGAATTTTTTTTCTGGGGCATAAAATGACCCCCGCAGATGCTTAGATTAGGAGATATAGCCATTTTAGTATTTTGATTATTTTTGTTCTGGTGCATAAAATGACCCTCGCAGAGGCCTAGTTTAGGAAATATAGCAATTTTAGAATTTAATTTTTTTTTTCTGGTTCATAAAATGACCCCCTCAGACGCCCAGTTTAGGAGATATAGCCATTTTAGTATTTTGAATTTTCTTTTCTGGTGCATAAAATGACCCCCGCAGACCCCCAGTTTAGGAGATACAACCGTTTTAGTATTTTGGAGTTTTGGTGCATAAAATGACCCCCGCAGACGCCTAGTTTCGGAGATATAGAGATTTTAGTATTTTGGATTTTTTTTCTGTGACACCCGCAGACGCCCAGTTTAGGTGATATTGCCAATTTAGTATTTAGAATTTTTTTTTCTGGCGCATAAAATGACCCACGCAGACGCTTAGTTTAGGAGATATAGCCATTTTAGTATTTTTATTTTTTTTTTCTAGTTTAGGAAATACAGTTGTTTTTGTGTTTTGAATTTTTTTTCTGGTGCATAAAATAACCCCCGCAGACGCCTAGTTTAGAAGATATAGCCATTTCTGTGTTTAGAATGTTTTTTGTCTGGTGCATCAAATGACCCTCGCAGACGCCTAGTTTAGGAGATATTGCCATTTAAGTATTTTGATTTTTTTTTTCTAGTTTAGGAGATATAGCCATTTTTGTGTTTTGAATTTTTTTTTCTGGTGCATAAAATGACCCACGCAGACGCTTAGTTTAGGAGATATAGAGATTTTAGTATCTTCATTTTTTTTTTTTAGTTTAGGAGATATTGCCATTTTTGTGTTTAAATTTTTTTTTTCTGGTGCATAAAATGACCCCCGCAGACGACCAGTTTAGGAGATATAGCCATTTTTGTGTTTTGAATTTTTTTTTCTGGTGCATAAAATGACCCCCGCAGACGCCTAGTTTAGGAGATATAGCCATTTCTGTGTTTAGAATGTTTTTTGTCTGGTGCATCAAATGACCCTCTCAGACGCCTAGTTTAGGAGATATAGCCATTTAATATTTTTATTTTTTTTTTCTAGTTTAGGAGATATAGCCGTTTTTGTGTTTTGAATTTTTTTTCTGGTGCATAAAATAACCCCCGCAGACGCCTAGTTTAGGAGATATAGCCATTTCTGTGTTTAGAATGTTTTTTGTCTGGTGCATCAAATGACCCTCGCAGACGCCTAGTTTAGGAGATATTGCCATTTAAGTATTTTGATTTTTTTTTCTAGTTTAGGAGATAGAGCCATTTTTGTGTTTTGAATTTTTTTTTCTGGTGCATAAAATGACAAACGCAGACGCTTAGTTTAGGAGATATAGAGATTTTTTTTTCTAGTTTAGGAGATATAGCCATTTTTGTGTTTAAATTTTTTTTTCTGGTGCATAAAATGACCCCCGCAGACGCCTAGTTTAGGAAATATAGCCATTTTAGTTTTTTGAATATTTTTTCTGGTGCATAAAATGACCCCCGCAGCCCCCTAGTTAAGGTGATATATCCATTTCAGTATTTTAATTTTTTTTTTCTGGTGCATAATTTGACCCTGCAGACGCCTAATTTAGGAGATTTAGCCATTTTAGTATTTTGAATTTTTTTTCTGGGGCATAAAATGACATCCGCAGATGCTTAGATTAGGAGATATAGCCATTTTAGTATTTTGATTATTTTTTTTCTGGTGCATAAAATGACCCCCGCAGATGCCCAGTTTAGGAGATATAGCCATTTTAGTATTTTCAATTTTTTTTTCTGGTGCATAAAATGACCACCGCAGACCCCCAGTTTAGGAGATATATCCGTTTTAGTATTTTGGATTTTTTTTCTGAGACAAGTGACACCCGCAGACGCCTAGTTTCGGAGATATAGAGATTTTAGTATTTTGGATTTTTTTTCTGTGACACCCGCAGACGCCCAGTTTAGGTGATATTGCCAATTTAGTATTTAGAATTTTTTTTTCTGGTGCATAAAATGACCCACGCAGACGCTTAGTTTAGGAGATATAGCCATTTTAGTATTTTTATTTTTTTTTTCTAGTTTAGGAAATACAGCTGTTTTTGTGTTTTGAATTTTTTTTCTGGTGCATAAAATAACCCCCGCAGACGCCTAGTTTAGAAGATATAGCCATTTCTGTGTTTAGAATGTTTTTTGTCTGGTGCATCAAATGACCCTCGCAGACGCCTAGTTTAGGAGATATTGCCATTTAAGTATTTTGATTTTTTTTTTCTAGTTTAGGAGATATAGCCATTTTTGTGTTTTGAATTTTTTTTTCTGGTGCATAAAATGACCCACGCAGACGCTTAGTTTAGGAGATATAGAGATTTTAGTATCTTCATTTTTTTTTTCTAGTTTAGGAGATATAGCCATTTTTGCGTTTAAATTTTTTTTTTTCTGGTGCATAAAATGACCCCCGCAGACGACCAGTTTAGGAGATATAGCCATTTTTGTGTTTTGAATTTTTTTTCTGGTGCATAAGAGGACCCCCGCAGACGCCTAGTTTAGGAGATATAGCCATTTCTGTGTTTAGAATGTTTTTTGTCTGGTGCATCAAATGACCCTCGCAGACGCCTAGTTTAGGAGATATAGCCATTTAATATTTTTATTTTTTTTTTCTAGTTTAGGAGATATAGCCGTTTTTGTGTTTTGAATTTTTTTTCTGGTGCATAAAATAACCCCCGCAGACGCCTAGTTTAGGAGATTTAGCCATTTCTGTGTTTAGAATGTTTTTTGTCTGGTGCATCAAATGACCCTCGCAGACGCCTAGTTTAGGAGATATTGCCATTTAAGTATTTTGATTTTTTTTTCTAGTTTAGGAGATAGAGCCATTTTTGTGTTTTGAATTTTTTTTTCTGGTGCATAAAATGACAAACGCAGACGCTTAGTTTAGGAGATATAGAGATTTTTTTTTCTAGTTTAGGAGATATAGCCATTTTTTTGTTTAAATTTTTTTTTCTTTTGCATAAAATGACCCCCGCAGACGCCTAGTTTAGGAAATATAGCCATTTTAGTTTTTTGAATATTTTTTCTGGTGCATAAAATGACCCCCGCAGCCCCCTAGTTAAGGTGATATATCCATTTTAGTATTTTAATTTTTTTTTTCTGGTGCATAATTTGACCCTGCAGACGCCTAATTTAGGAGATTTAGCCATTTTAGTATTTTGAATTTTTTTTCTGGGGCATAAAATGACATCCGCAGATGCTTAGATTAGGAGATATAGCCATTTTAGTATTTTGATTATTTTTTTTCTGGTGCATAAAATGACCCCCGCAGATGCCCAGTTTAGGAGATATAGCCATTTTAGTATTTTCAATTTTTTTTTCTGGTGCATAAAATGACCACCGCAGACCCCCAGTTTAGGAGATATATCCGTTTTAGTATTTTGGATTTTTTTTCTGAGACAAGTGACACCCGCAGACGCCTAGTTTCGGAGATATAGAGATTTTAGTATTTTGGATTTTTTTTCTGGGACAAGTGACACCCGCAGACGCCCAGTTTATTTTTTTTCTGGTACATAAAATGACCCACGGAGATATAGCCATTTTAGTATTTTTATTTTTTTTCTCTTGTTTAGGAGATATAGCCGTTTTTGTGTTTTGAATTTTTTTTCTGGTGCATAAAATAACCCCCGCAGACGCCTAGTTTAGGAGATATAGCCATTTCTGTATTTAGAATGTTTTTTGTCTGGTGCATCAAATGACCCTCGCAGACGCCTAGTTTAGGAGATATTGCCATTTAAGTATTTTGATTTTTTTTTTTCTAGTTTAGGAGATGTAGCCATTTTTGTGTTTTGAATTTTTTTTTCTGGTGCATAAAATGACCCACGCAGACGCTTAGTTTAGGAGATATAGAGATTTTTTTTTTCTAGTTTAGGAGATATACCCATTATTGTGTTTAAATTTTTTTTTTCTGGTTCATAAAATAACCCCCGCTGACGCCTAGTTTAGGAAATATAGCCATTTTAGTTTTTTGAATATTTTTTCTGGTGCATAAAATGACCCCCGCAGCCCCCTAGTTTAGGTGATATATCCGTTTTTGTATTTTAATTTTTTTTTCTGGTGCATAAAATGACCCCTGCAGACCACTAGTTTAGGAGTTATAGAAGTTTTAGTATTTTAATTTTTTGTTTCTGGTGCATAAATGACCCCCGCAGACCACTAGTTTAGGAGATATAGCCGTTTTAGTATTTTTATTTTTTTTTTATGGTGCATAATTTGATCCCGCTGGCGCCTGGTTTAGGAGATTTAGCCATTTTAGTATTTTGATTTGTTTTTTCTGGTGCATAAAATGACCCCCGCAGACGCATAGTTTAGGAGATAAAGCCATTTTAGTATTTTGGATTTTTGGTGCATAAAATGACCCCCGCAGACGCCTAGTTTAGGAGATATAGAAATTTTAGTATTTTGAGTTTTTTTTATGGTGCATAATTTGATCCCGCAGACGCCTTGCTTAGGAGATTTAGCCATTTTAGTATTCTGAATTTTTTTTTTTTCTGGTGCATAAAATGACCCCTGCAGACCACTAGTTTAGGAGTTATAGAAGTTTTAGTATTTTAATTTTTTGTTTCTGGTGCATAAATGACCCCCGCAGACCACTAGTTTAGGAGATATAGCCGTTTTAGTATTTTGATTTTTTTTTTCTGGTGCATAATTTGACCCTGCAGACGCCTAATTTAGGAGATTTAGCCAGTTTAGTATTTTGAATTTTTTTTCTGGGGCATAAAATGACCCCCGCAGACCCCTAGTTTAGGAGATATATCCGTTTTAGTATTTTAATTTTTTTTTTCTGGTGCATAATTTGACCCTGCAGACGCCAAATTTAGGAGATTTAGCCATTTTAGTATTTTGAATTTTTTTTCTGGGGCATAAAATGACCCCCGCAGATGCTTAGATTAGGAGATATAGCCATTTTAGTATTTTGATTATTTTTTTTCTGGTGCATAAAATGACCCTCGCAGAGGCCTAGTTTAGGAAATATAGCAATTTTAGAATTTAATTTTTTTTTTCTGGTTCATAAAATGACCCCCGCAGACGCCCAGTTTAGGAGATATAGCCATTTTAGTATTTTGAATTTTCTTTTCTGGTGCATAATATGACCCCCGCAGACCCCCAGTTTAGGAGATACAACCGTTTTAGTATTTTGGATTTTTGGTGCATAAAATGACCCCCGCAGACGCCTAGTTTCGGAGATATAGAGATTTTAGTATTTTGGATTTTTTTTCTGTGACACCCGCAGAGGCCCAGTTTAGGTGATATTGCCAATTTAGTATTTAGAATTTTTTTTTCTGGTGCATAAAATAACCCACGCAGACGCTTAGTTTAGGAGATATAGCCATTTTAGTATTTTTATTTTTTTTTTCTAGTTTAGGAAATACAGCTGTTTTTGTGTTTTGAATTTTTTTTCTGGTGCATAAAATAACCCCCGCAGACGCCTAGTTTAGAAGATATAACCATTTCTGTGTATAGAATGTTTTTTGTCTGGTGCATCAAATGACCCTCGCAGACGCCTAGTTTAGGAGATATTGCCATTTAAGTATTTTGATCTTTTTTTCTAGTTTAGGAGATAGAGCCATTTTTGTGTTTTGAATTTTTTTTCTGGTGCATAAAATAACCCCCGCAGACGCCTAGTTTAGGAGATATAGCCATTTCTGTGTTTAGAATGTTTTTTGTCTGGTGCATCAAATGACCCTCGCAGACGCCTAGTTTAGGAGATATAGCCATTTAATATTTTTATTTTTTTTTTCTAGTTTAGGAGATATAGCCGTTTTTGTGTTTTGAATTTTTTTTCTGGTGCATAAAATAACCCCCGCAGACGCCTAGTTTAGGAGATATAGCCATTTCTGTGTTTAGAATGTTTTTTGTCTGGTGCATCAAATGACCCTCGCAGACGCCTAGTTTAGGAGATATTGCCATTTAAGTATTTTGATCTTTTTTTCTAGTTTAGGAGATAGAGCCATTTTTGTGTTTTGAATTTTTTTTTCTGGTGCATAAAATGACAAACGCAGACGCTTAGTTTAGGAGATATAGAGATTTTTTTTTCTAGTTTAGGAGATATAGCCATTTTTGTGTTAAAATTTTTTTTTCTGGTGCATAAAATGACCCCCGCAGACGCCTAGTTTAGGAAATATAGCCATTTTAGTTTTTTGAATATTTTTTCTGGTGCATAAAATGACCCCCGCAGCCCCCTAGTTAAGGTGATATATCCATTTTAGTATTTTAATTTTTTTTTTCTGGTGCATAATTTGACCCTGCAGACGCCTAATTTAGGAGATTTAGCCATTTTAGTATTTTGAATTTTTTTTCTGGTACTTAAAATGACCAACGGAGATATAGCCATTTTAGTATTTTTATTTTTTTTTTCTAGTTTAGGAGATATAGCCGTTTTTGTGTTTTGATTTTTTTTTCTGGTGCATAAAATAACCCCCGCAGACGCCTAGTTTAGGAGATATAGCCATTTCTGTGTTTAGAATGTTTTTTGTCTGGTGCATCAAATGACCCTCGCAGACGCCTAGTTTAGGAGATATTGCCATTTAAGTATTTTGATTTTTTTTTTCTAGTTTAGGAGATGTAGCCATTTTTGTGTTTTGAATTTTTTTTTCTGGTGCATAAAATGACCCACGCAGACGCTTAGTTTAGGAGATATAGAGATTTTTTTTTTCTAGTTTAGGAGATATACCCATTTTTGTGTTTAAATTTTTTTTTCTGGTTCATAAAATAACCCCCGCTGACGCCTAGTTTAGGAAATATAACCATTTTAGTTTTTTGAATATTTTTTCTGGTGCATAAAATGACCCCCGCAGCCCCCTAGTTTAGGTGATATATCCGTTTTTGTATTTTAATTTTTTTTTCTGGTGCATAAAATGACCCACGCAGACGCTTAGTTTAGGAGATATAGAGATTTGTTTTTTCTAGTTTAGGAGATATACCCATTTTTGTGTTTAAATTTTTTTTTTCTGGTTCATAAAATAACCCCCGCTGACGCCTAGTTTAGGAAATATAGCCATTTTAGTTTTTTGAATATTTCCTCTGGTGCATAAAATGACCCCCGCAGCCCCCTAGTTTAGGTGATATATCCGTTTTAGTATTTTGGATTTTTTTTCTGAGACAAGTGACACCCGCAGACGCCTAGTTTCGGAGATATAGAGATTTTAGCATTTTGGATTTTTTTTCTGGGACAAGTGACACCCGCAGACGCCCAGTTTAGGTGATATAGCCAATTTAGTTTTTAGAATTTTTTTTTCTGGTACATAAAATGACCCACGGAGACGCTTAGTTTAGGAGATATAGCCATTTTAGTATTTTTATTTTTTTTTTCTAGTTTAGGAGATATAGCCGTTTTTGTGTTTTGAATTTTTTTTCTGGTGCATAAAATAACCCCCGCAGACGCCTAGTTTAGGAGATATAGCCATTTCTGTGTTTAGAATGTTTTTTGTCTGGTGCATCAAATGACCCTCGCAGACGCCTAGTTCAGGAGATATTGCCATTTAAGTATTTTGATTTTTTTTTTCTAGTTTAGGAGATATAGCCATTTTTGTGTTTTGAATTTTTTTTCCTGGTGCATGAAATGACACACGCAGACGCTTAGTTTAGGAGATATAGCCATTTTAGTATTTTGATTATTTTTTTTCTGGTGCATAAAATGACCCCCGCAGACGCCCAGTTTAGGAGATATAGCCATTTTAGTATTTTGAATTTTTTTTTCTGGTGCATAAAATGACCCCCGCAGACCCCAAGTTTAGGAGATATAGCCATTTTAGTATTTTGAATTTTTTTTTCTGGTGCATAAAATGACCCCCGCAGACCCCTAGTTTTGGGAGATATATTCGTTTTAGAATTTTGATTTTTTTTTCTGGTGCATTTTTTGACCCTGCAGACGCCTAATTTAGGAGACTTAGCCATTTTGGTATTTTGAATTTTTTTTCTGGGGCATGAAATGACCCTCGCAGAGGCTTAGTTAAGGAGATATAGCAATTTTAGTATTTTGATTTTTTTTTCTGGTGCATAAAATGACCCCCGCAGACGACCAGTTTAGGAGATATAGCCATTTTTGTGTTTTGAATTTTTTTTTCTGGTGCATAAAATGACCCCCCCAGACGCCTAGTTTAGGAGATATAGCCATTTTTGTGTTTAAATTTTTTTTTCTGGTGCATAAAATGACCCCCGCAGACGCCTAGTTTAGGAAATATAGCCATTTTAGTTTTTTGAATATTTTTTTCTGCTGCATAAAATGAACCCCGCAGACCCCTAGTTTAGGAGATATATCCGTTTTAGTGTTTTAATTTTTTTTTTCTGGTGCATAATTTGACCCTGCAGACGCCTAATTTAGGAGACTTAGCCATTTTAGTATTTTGAATTTTTTTTCTGGGGCATAAAATGCCCCCGCAGATGCTTAGATTAGGAGATATAGCCATTTTAGTATTTTGATTATTTTTTTTTCTGGTGCATGAAATGACCCTCGCAGAGGCCTAGTTAAGGAGATATAGCAATTTTAGTATTTTGATTTTTTTTTCTGGTGCATAAAATGACCCCCGCAGACGAACAGTTTAAGAGATATAGCCATTTTTGTGTTTTCAATTTTTTTTTCTGGTGCATAAAATGACCCCCGCAGACCCCTAGTTTAGGAGATATATCCGCTTTAGTATTTTAATTTTTTTTTTCTGGTGCATAATTTGACCCTGCAGACGCCTAGTTTAGGAGATTTAGCCATTTTAGTATTTTGAATTTTTTTTCTGGGGCATAAAATGCCCCCGCAGATGCTTAGATTAGGAGATATAGCCATTTTAGTATTTTGATTATTTTTTTTTCTGGTGCATGAAATGACCCTCGCAGAGGCCTAGTTAAGGAGATATAGCAATTTTTGGAATCTGTTTTTTTTTTTCTGTTGCATAAAATGACCCCCGCAGACGACTAGTTTAGGAGATATAGCCATTTTTGTGTTTTGAATTTTTTTTTCTGGTGCTTAAAATGACCCCCGCAGACGCCTAGTTTAGGAAATATAGCCATTTTAGTTTTTTGAATATTTTTTTCTGGTGCATAAAATGAACCCCGCAGACCCCTAGTTTAGGAGATATATCCGTTTTAGTATTTTATTTTTTTTTTCTGGTGCATAATTTGACCCTGCAGACGCCTAGTTTATGAGATTTAGCCATTTTAGTATTTTGAATTTTTTTTCTGGGGCATAAAATGACCCCCCAGATGCTTAGATTAGGAAATATAGCTATTTTAGTATTTTTATTTTTTTGTTCTAGTTTAGGAGATATAGCCGTTTTTGTGTTTTGAATTTTTTTTCTGGTGCATAAAATAACCCCCGCAGACGCTTAGTTTAGGAGATTTAGCCATTTTAGTATTTTCATTTTTTTTTCTAGTTCAGGAGATTTAGCCATTTTTGTGTTTTGAATTTTTTTTTCTGGTGCATAGAATGACGCCCGCAGACGCCTAGTTTAGGAGATAAAGCCATTTTAGTATTTTGATTTTTTTTTTCTGGTGCATAATTTGACCCCGCAGACGCCTAGTTTAGGGGATTTAGCCATTTTAGTATTCTGATTTTTTTTTCTGGTGCATAAAATGAACCCCGCAGACCCCTAGTGTAGGACATATAGCCATTTTAGTCTTTAGATTTTTCTTAACTGGTGCATAATTTGACCCCGCAGACGCCTAATTTAGGAGATATAGCCATTTTAGTATTTAGAAGATTTTTTTTCTGGTGCATAAAATGGCCACCGCAGATGCTTAGATTACTAGATATAGCCATTTTAGTATTTTGATTTTTTTTTTCTGGTGCATAATTTGTCCCCGCAGACGACTAGTTTAGAAGATGTAGCCATTTTAGTATTTAGAAGTTTTTTTTTCTGGTGCATAAAATGACCACCGCAGATGCTTAGATTACTAGATATAGCCATTTTAGTATTTTGATTATTTTTTTTTCTGGTGCATAAAATGACCCTCGCAGAGGCCTAGTTTAGGAGATATAGCAATTTTAGTATTTTGATTTTTTTTTCTGGTGCTTAATCTGACCCCGCAGACGCCTAGTTTAGGAGATATAGCCGTTTTAGTATTTTGGATTTTTGGTGCATAAAATGACCCCCGCAGATACCTAGTTTAGGAGATATAGCCATTTCTGTGTTTAGAACGTTTTTTGTCTGGTGCTTCAAATGACCCTCGCAGACGCCTAATTTAGGAGATATTGCCATTTAAGTATTTTGATTTTTTTTTTCTAGTTTAGGAGATTTAACCATTTTTGTGTCTTGAATTTTTTTTTTCTGGTGCATAGAATGACCCCCGCAGACGCCTAGTTTTGGAGATAAAGCCATTTTAGTATTTTGATTTTTTTTTCTGGAGCATAATTTGACCCCGCAGACGACTAGTTTAGGGGAATTAGCCATTTCAGTATTCTGTTTTTTTTTTCTGGTGCATAAAATGAACCCCGCAGACCCCTAGTGTAGGAGATATAGCCATCTTAGTCTTTAGATTTTTTTTTTCTGGTACATAATTTGACCCCGCAGACGCCTAGTTTAGGAGATATAGCCATTTTAGTATTTAGAAGTTTTTTTTTTTGGTGCATAAAATGACCCCCGCAGATGCTTAGATTACTAGATATAGCCATTTTAGTATTTTGATTTTTTTTTCTGGTGCATAATTTGACCCCGCAGACGATTAGTTTAGGAGATATAGGCCTTTTAGTATTTTGTATTTTTTTTTTCTGGTGCATAAAATGACCACCGCAGAGGCCCAGTTAAGGAGATATGGCAATTTTAGTATTTTGATTTTTTTTTCTGGTGCATAAAATGACCCCCGCAGACGACCAGTTTAGGAGATATAGCCATTTTTGCGTTTTGATTTTTTTTTTCTGGTGCATAAAATGACCCCCGCAAACGCCTAGTTTAGGAGATATAGCCATTTCAGTTTTTTGAATTTTTTTTTCTGGTGCATAAAATGACCCCCGCAGACCCCTAGTTAAGGAGATATATCCGTTTTAGTATTTTAATTTTTTTTTTCTGGTGCATAATTTGACCCTGCAGACGCCTAATTTAGGAGATTTAGCCAGTTTAGTATTTTGAATTTTTTTTCTGGGGCATAAAATGACCCCCGCAGACCCCTAGTTTAGGAGATATATCCGTTTTAGTATTTTAATTTTTTTTTCTGGTGCATAATTTGACCCTGCAGACGCCAAATTTAGGAGATTTAGCCATTTTAGTATTTTGAATTTTTTTTCTGGGGCATAAAATGACCCCCGCAGATGCTTAGATTAGGAGATATAGCCATTTTAGTATTTTGATTTTTTTTTCTGGTGCATAAAATGACCCCCGCAGACCCCAAGTTTAAGAGATGTAGTCGTTTTAGTATTTTGATTTTTTTTTCTGGTGCATAAAATGACTCCCGCAGACGCCTTGTTCAGGAGATTTAGCCATTTTAGAATTTTGAATTTTTGGTGCTTAACATGATCCCCGCAGACGCATAGTTTAGGAGATACAACCATTTCAGTATTCTGATTTTTTTTTTCTGGTGCTTAAAATGACCCCCGCAGACCCCTAGGTAAGGAAATATCGCAATTTTAGTATTGTGGATTTCTTTTTCCTGGTGCATAAAATGACCCCCGCAGACGCCTATTTTAGGAGATATAGCCATTTTTGTGTTTTGACGTTTTTTTTTTTGTGGTGCATGAAATGACCCCCGACGTCGCCTATTTTAGGAGATATAGCCGTTTTAGTATTTTGATTTGTTTTTTCTGGTGCATAAAATGACCCCCGCAGACGCATAGTTTAGGAGATAAAGCCATTTTAGTATTTTGGATTTTTGGTGCATAAAATGACCCCCGCAGACGCCTAGTTTAGGAGATATAGAAATTTTAGTATTTTGAGTTTTTTTTATGGTGCATAATTTGATCCCGCAGACGCCTTGCTTAGGAGATTTAGCCATTTTAGTATTCTGAATTTTTTTTTTTCTGGTGCATAAAATGACCCCTGCAGACCACTAGTTTAGGAGTTATAGAAGTTTTAGTATTTTAATTTTTTGTTTCTGGTGCATAAATGACCCCCGCAGACCACTAGTTTAGGAGATATAGCCGTTTTAGTATTTTTATTTTTTTTTTATGGTGCATAATTTGATCCCGCTGGCGCCTGGTTTAGGAGATTTAGCCATTTTAGTATTTTGATTTGTTTTTTCTGGTGCATAAAATGACCCCCGCAGACGCATAGTTTAGGAGATAAAGCCATTTTAGTATTTTGGATTTTTGGTGCATAAAATGACCCCCGCAGACGCCTAGTTTAGGAGATA
Source organism: Volucella zonaria (assembly GCA_963966105.1). Lineage (NCBI taxonomy): Eukaryota > Metazoa > Arthropoda > Insecta > Diptera > Syrphidae > Volucella > Volucella zonaria. Next base: position 773,338 of record CAWYQB010000198.1, read on the forward strand.
TAGAAATTTTAGTATTTTGAGTTTTTTTTATGGTGCATAATTTGATCCCGCAGACGCCTTGCTTAGGAGATTTAGCCATTTTAGTATTCTGAATTTTTTTTTTTCTGGTGCATAAAATGACCCCTGCAGACCACTAGTTTAGGAGTTATAGAAGTTTTAGTATTTTAATTTTTTGTTTCTGGTGCATAAATGACCCCCGCAGACCACTAGTTTAGGAGATATAGCCGTTTTAGTATTTTGATTTTTTTTTTCTGGTGCATAATTTGACCCTGCAGACGCCTAATTTAGGAGATTTAGCCAGTTTAGTATTTTGAATTTTTTTTCTGGGGCATAAAATGACCCCCGCAGACCCCTAGTTTAGGAGATATATCCGTTTTAGTATTTTAATTTTTTTTTTCTGGTGCATAATTTGACCCTGCAGACGCCAAATTTAGGAGATTTAGCCATTTTAGTATTTTGAATTTTTTTTCTGGGGCATAAAATGACCCCCGCAGATGCTTAGATTAGGAGATATAGCCATTTTAGTATTTTGATTATTTTTTTTCTGGTGCATAAAATGACCCTCGCAGAGGCCTAGTTTAGGAAATATAGCAATTTTAGAATTTAATTTTTTTTTTTCTGGTTCATAAAATGACCCCCGCAGACGCCCAGTTTAGGAGATATAGCCATTTTAGTATTTTGAATTTTCTTTTCTGGTGCATAATATGACCCCCGCAGACCCCCAGTTTAGGAGATACAACCGTTTTAGTATTTTGGATTTTTGGTGCATAAAATGACCCCCGCAGACGCCTAGTTTCGGAGATATAGAGATTTTAGTATTTTGGATTTTTTTTCTGTGACACCCGCAGAGGCCCAGTTTAGGTGATATTGCCAATTTAGTATTTAGAATTTTTTTTTCTGGTGCATAAAATGACCCACGCAGACGCTTAGTTTAGGAGATATAGCCATTTTAGTATTTTTATTTTTTTTTTCTTGTTTAGGAAATACAGCTGTTTTTGTGTTTTGAATTTTTTTTCTGGTGCATAAAATAACCCCCGCAGACGCCTAGTTTAGAAGATATAACCATTTCTGTGTATAGAATGTTTTTTGTCTGGTGCATCAAATGACCCTCGCAGACGCCTAGTTTAGGAGATATTGCCATTTAAGTATTTTGATCTTTTTTTCTAGTTTAGGAGATAGAGCCATTTTTGTGTTTTGAATTTTTTTTCTGGTGCATAAAATAACCCCCGCAGACGCCTAGTTTAGGAGATATAGCCATTTCTGTGTTTAGAATGTTTTTTGTCTGGTGCATCAAATGACCCTCGCAGACGCCTAGTTTAGGAGATATAGCCATTTAATATTTTTATTTTTTTTTTCTAGTTTAGGAGATATAGCCGTTTTTGTGTTTTGAATTTTTTTTCTGGTGCATAAAATAACCCCCGCAGACGCCTAGTTTAGGAGATATAGCCATTTCTGTGTTTAGAATGTTTTTTGTCTGGTGCATCAAATGACCCTCGCAGACGCCTAGTTTAGGAGATATTGCCATTTAAGTATTTTGATCTTTTTTTCTAGTTTAGGAGATAGAGCCATTTTTGTGTTTTGAATTTTTTTTTCTGGTGCATAAAATGACAAACGCAGACGCTTAGTTTAGGAGATATAGAGATTTTTTTTTCTAGTTTAGGAGATATAGCCATTTTTGTGTTAAAATTTTTTTTTCTGGTGCATAAAATGACCCCCGCAGACGCCTAGTTTAGGAAATATAGCCATTTTAGTTTTTTGAATATTTTTTCTGGTGCATAAAATGACCCCCGCAGCCCCCTAGTTAAGGTGATATATCCATTTTAGTATTTTAATTTTTTTTTTCTGGTGCATAATTTGACCCTGCAGACGCCTAATTTAGGAGATTTAGCCATTTTAGTATTTTGAATTTTTTTTCTGGTACATAAAATGACCAACGGAGATATAGCCATTTTAGTATTTTTATTTTTTTTTTCTAGTTTAGGAGATATAGCCGTTTTTGTGTTTTGATTTTTTTTTCTGGTGCATAAAATAACCCCCGCAGACGCCTAGTTTAGGAGATATAGCCATTTCTGTGTTTAGAATGTTTTTTGTCTGGTGCATCAAATGACCCTCGCAGACGCCTAGTTTAGGAGATATTGCCATTTAAGTATTTTGATTTTTTTTTTCTAGTTTAGGAGATGTAGCCATTTTTGTGTTTTGAATTTTTTTTTCTGGTGCATAAAATGACCCACGCAGACGCTTAGTTTAGGAGATAAGGAGATTTTTTTTTTCTAGTTTAGGAGATATACCCATTTTTGTGTTTAAATTTTTTTTTCTGGTTCATAAAATAACCCCCGCTGACGCCTAGTTTAGGAAATATAGCCATTTTAGTTTTTTGAATATTTTTTCTGGTGCATAAAATGACCCCCGCAGCCCCCTAGTTTAGGTGATATATCCGTTTTTGTATTTTAATTTTTTTTTCTGGTGCATAAAATGACCCACGCAGACGCTTAGTTTAGGAGATATAGAGATTTGTTTTTTCTAGTTTAGGAGATATACCCATTTTTGTGTTTAAATTTTTTTTTTCTGGTTCATAAAATAACCCCCGCTGACGCCTAGTTTAGGAAATATAGCCATTTTAGTTTTTTGAATATTTCTTCTGGTGCATAAAATGACCCCCGCAGCCCCCTAGTTTAGGTGATATATCCGTTTTAGTATTTTGGATTTTTTTTCTGAGACAAGTGACACCCGCAGACGCCTAGTTTCGGAGATATAGAGATTTTAGCATTTTGGATTTTTTTTCTGGGACAAGTGACACCCGCAGACGCCCAGTTTAGGTGATATAGCCAATTTAGTTTTTAGAATTTTTTTTTCTGGTACATAAAATGACCCACGGAGACGCTTAGTTTAGGAGATATAGCCATTTTGGTATTTTTATTTTAGATATAGCCGTTTATTTAGGAGATATAGCCGTTTTTGTGTTTTGAATTTTTTTTCTGGTGCATAAAATAACCCCCGCAGACGCCTAGTTTAGGAGATATAGCCATTTCTGTGTTTAGAATGTTTTTTGTCTGGTGCATCAAATGACCCTCGCAGACGCCTAGTTTAGGAGATATTGCCATTTAAGTATTTTGATTTTTTTTTTCTAGTTTAGGAGATGTAGCCATTTTTGTGTTTTGAATTTTTTTTTCTGGTGCATAAAATGACCCACGCAGACGCTTAGTTTAGGAGATATAGAGATTTTTTTTTTCTAGTTTAGGAGATATACCCATTTTTGTGTTTAAATTTTTTTTTCTGGTTCATAAAATAACCCCCGCTGACGCCTAGTTTAGGAAATATAACCATTTTAGTTTTTTGAATATTTTTTCTGGTGCATAAAATGACCCCCGCAGCCCCCTAGTTTAGGTGATATATCCGTTTTTGTATTTTAATTTTTTTTTCTGGTGCATAAAATGACCCACGCAGACGCTTAGTTTAGGAGATATAGAGATTTGTTTTTTCTAGTTTAGGAGATATACCCATTTTTGTGTTTAAATTTTTTTTTTCTGGTTCATAAAATAACCCCCGCTGACGCCTAGTTTAGGAAATATAGCCATTTTAGTTTTTTGAATATTTCTTCTGGTGCATAAAATGACCCCCGCAGCCCCCTAGTTTAGGTGATATATCCGTTTTAGTATTTTGGATTTTTTTTCTGAGACAAGTGACACCCGCAGACGCCTAGTTTCGGAGATATAGAGATTTTAGCATTTTGGATTTTTTTTCTGGGACAAGTGACACCCGCAGACGCCCAGTTTAGGTGATATAGCCAATTTAGTTTTTAGAATTTTTTTTTCTGGTACATAAAATGACCCACGGAGACGCTTAGTTTAGGAGATATAGCCATTTTAGTATTTTTATTTTTTTTTTCTAGTTTAGGAGATATAGCCGTTTTTGTGTTTTGAATTTTTTTTCTGGTGCATAAAATAACCCCCGCAGACGCCTAGTTTAGGAGATATAGCCATTTCTGTGTTTAGAATGTTTTTTGTCTGGTGCATCAAATGACCCTCGCAGACGCCTAGTTCAGTAGATATTGCCATTTAAGTATTTTGATTTTTTTTTTCTAGTTTAGGAGATATAGCCATTTTTGTGTTTTGAATTTTTTTTTCTGGTGCATGAAATGACACACGCAGTCGCTTAGTTTAGGAGATATAGCCATTTTAGTATTTTGATTATTTTTTTTCTGGTGCATAAAATGACCCCCGCAGACGCCCAGTTTAGGAGATATAGCCATTTTAGTATTTTGAATTTTTTTTTCTGGTGCATAAAATGACCCCCGCAGACCACTAGTTTTGGGAGATATATCCGTTTTAGAATTTTGATTTTTTTTTCTGGTGCATTTTTTGACCCTGCAGACGCCTAATTTAGGAGACTTAGCCATTTTAGTATTTTGAATTTTTTTTCTGGGGCATAAAATACCCCCGCTTATGCTTAGATTAGGAGATATAGCCATTTTAGTATTTTGATTTTTTTTTTTTTCTGGTGCATGAAATGACCCTCGCAGAGGCTTAGTTAAGGAGATATAGCAATTTTAGTATTTTGATTTTTTTTTCTGGTGCATAAAATGACCCCCGCAGACGACCAGTTTAGGAGATATAGCCATTTTTGTGTTTTGAATTTTTTTTTCTGGTGCATAAAATGACCCCCCCAGACGCCTAGTTTAGGAGATATAGCCATTTTTGTGTTTAAATTTTTTTTTCTGGTGCATAAAATGACCCCCGCAGACGCCTAGTTTAGGAAATATAGCCATTTTAGTTTTTTGAATATTTTTTTCTGCTGCATAAAATGAACCCCGCAGACCCCTAGTTTAGGAGATATATCCGTTTTAGTGTTTTAATTTTTTTTTTCTGGTGCATAATTTGACCCTGCAGACGCCTAATTTAGGAGACTTAGCCATTTTAGTATTTTGAATTTTTTTTCTGGGGCATAAAATGCCCCCGCAGATGCTTAGATTAGGAGATATAGCCATTTTAGTATTTTGATTATTTTTTTTTCTGGTGCATGAAATGACCCTCGCAGAGGCCTAGTTAAGGAGATATAGCAATTTTAGTATTTTGATTTTTTTTTCTGGTGCATAAAATGACCCCCGCAGACGACCAGTTTAAGAGATATAGCCATTTTTGTGTTTTGAATTTTTTTTTCTGGTGAATAAAATGACCCCCTCAGACCCCTAGTTTAGGAGATATATCCGTTTTAGTATTTTAATTTTTTTTTTCTGGTGCATAATTTGACCCTGCAGACGTATAGTTTAGGAGATTTAGCCATTTTAGTATTTTGAATTTTTTTTCTGGGGCATAAAATGCCCCCGCAGATGCTTAGATTAGGAGATATAGCCATTTTAGTATTTTGATTATTTTTTTTTCTGGTGCATGAAATGACCCTCGCAGAGGCCTAGTTAAGGAGATATAGCAATTTTAGTATTTTGATTTTTTTTTTCTGGTGCATAAAATGACCCCCGCCGACGACTAGTTTAAGAGATATAGCCATTTTTGTGTTTTGAATTTTTTTTTCTGGTGCATAAAATGACCCCCGCAGACCCCTAGTTTAGGAGATATATCCGTTTTAGTATTTTAATTTTTTTTTTCTGGTGAATAATTTGACCCTGCAGACGCCTAGTTTAGGAGATTTAGCCGTTTTAGTATTTTGAATTTTTTTTCTGGGGCATAAAATGCCCCCGCAGATGCTTAGATTAGGAGATATAGCCATTTTAGTATTTTGATTATTTTTTTTTCTGGTGCATGAAATGACCCTCGCAGAGGCCTAGTTAAGGAGATATAGCAATTTTAGTATTTTGATTTTTTTTTCTGGTGCATAAAATGACCCCCGCAGACGACCAGTTTAGGTGATATAGCCATTTTTGTGTTTTGAATTTTTTTTTCTGGTGCATAAAATGACCCCCGCAGACGCCTAGTTTAGGAAATATAGCCATTTTAGTTTTTTGAATATTTTTTTCTGGTGCATAAAATGAACCCCGCAGACCCCTAGTTTAGGAGATATATCCGTTTTAGTATTTTATTTTTTTTTTCTGGTGCATAATTTGACCCTGCAGACGCCTAGTTTATGAGATTTAGCCATTTTAGTATTTTGAATTTTTTTTCTGGGGCATAAAATGACCCCCCAGATGCTTAGATTAGGAAATATAGCTATTTTAGTATTTTTATTTTTTTGTTCTAGTTTAGGAGATATAGCCGTTTTTGTGTTTTGAATTTTTTTTCTGGTGCATAAAATGACCCCCGCAGACGCTTAGTTTAGGAGATTTAGCCATTTTAGTATTTTCATTTTTTTTTCTAGTTCAGGAGATTTAGCCATTTTTGTGTTTTGAATTTTTTTTTCTGGTGCATAGAATGACGCCCGCAGACGCCTAGTTTAGGAGATAAAGCCATTTTAGTATTTTGATTTTTTTTTTCTGGTGCATAATTTGACCCCGCAGACGCCTAGTTTAGGGGATTTAGCCATTTTAGTATTCTGATTTTTTTTTCTGGTGCATAAAATGAACCCCGCAGACCCCTAGTGTAGGACATATAGCCATTTTAGTCTTTAGATTTTTCTTTTCTGGTGCATAAATTGACCCCGCAGACGCCTAGTTTAGGAGATATAGCCATTTTAGTATTTAGAAGATTTTTTTTCTGGTGCATAAAATGGCCACCGCAGATGCTTAGATTACTAGATATAGCCATTTTAGTATTTTGATTTTTTTTTCTGGTGCATAATTTGACCCCGCAGACGACTAGTTTAGAAGATGTAGCCATTTTAGTATTTAGAAGTTTTTTTTTCTGGTGCATAAAATGACCCCCGCAGATGCTTAGATTACTAGATATAGCCATTTTAGTATTTTGATTATTTTTTTTTCTGGTGCATAAAATGACCCTCGCAGAGGCCTAGTTTAGGAGATATAGCAATTTTAGTATTTTGATTTTTTTTTCTGGTGCTTAATCTGACCCCGCAGACGCCTAGTTTAGGAGATATAGCCGTTTTAGTATTTTGGATTTTTGGTGCATAAAATGACCCCCGCAGATACCTAGTTTAGGAGATATAGCCATTTCTGTGTTTAGAACGTTTTTTGTCTGGTGCATCAAATGACCCTCGCAGACGCCTAATTTAGGAGATATTGCCATTTAAGTATTTTGATTTTTTTTTTCTAGTTTAAGAGATTTAGCCATTTTTGTATTTTGAATTTTTTTTTTCTGGTGCATAGAATGACCCCCGCAGACGCCTAGTTTTGGAGATAAAGCCATTTTAGTATTTTGATTTTTTTTTCTGGGGCATAATTTGACCCCGCAGACGACTAGTTTAGGGGAATTAGCCATTTCAGTATTCTGTTTTTTTTTTCTGGTGCATAAAATGAACCCCGCAGACCCCTAGTGTAGGAGATATAGCCATTTTAGTCTTTAGATTTTTTTTTTCTGGTACATAATTTGACCCCGCAGACGCCTAGTTTAGGAGATATAGCCATTTTAGTATTTAGAAGTTTTTTTTTTTGGTGCATAAAATGACCCCCGCAGATGCTTAGATTACTAGATATAGCCATTTTAGTATTTTGATTTTTTTTTCTGGTGCATAATTTGACCCCGCAAACGATTAGTTTAGGAGATATAGGCCTTTTAGTATTTTGTATTTTTTTTTTCTGGTGCATAAAATGACCACCGCAGAGGCCCAGTTAAGGAGATATAGCAATTTTAGTATTTTGATTTTTTTTTCTGGTGCATAAAATGACCCCCGCAGACGACCAGTTTAGGATATATAGCCATTTTTGCGTTTTGATTTTTTTTTTCTGGTGCATAAAATGACCCCCGCAAACGCCTAGTTTAGGAGATATAGCCATTTCAGTTTTTTGAATTTTTTTTTCTTGTGCATAAAATGACCCCCGCAGACCCCTAGTTAAGGAGATATATCCGTTTTAGTATTTTAATTTTTTTTTTCTGGTGCTTAATTTGACCCTGCAGACGCCAAATTTAGGAGATTTAGCCATTTTAGTATTTTGAATTTTTTTTCTGGGGCATAAAATGACCCCCGCAGATGCTTAGATTAGGAGATATAGCCATTTTAGTATTTTGATTTTTTTTTTCTGGTGCATAAAATGACCCCCGCAGACCCCAAGTTTAAGAGATGTAGTCGTTTTAGTATTTTGATTTTTTTTTCTGGTGCATAAAATGACTCCCGCAGACGCCTTGTTCAGGAGATTTAGCCATTTTAGAATTTTGAATTTTTGGTGCTTAACATGATCCCCGCAGACGCATAGTTTAGGAGATACAACCATTTCAGTATTCTGATTTTTTTTTTCTGGTGCTTAAAATGACCCCCGCAGACCCCTAGGTTAGGAAATATCGCAATTTTAGTATTGTGGATTTCTTTTTCCTGGTGCATAAAATGACCCCCGCAGACGCCTATTTTAGGAGATATAGCCATTTTTGTGTTTTGACGTTTTTTTTTTTTTGTGGTGCATGAAATGACCCCCGACGTCGCCTATTTTAGGAGATATAGCCATTTTAGTATTTTTATTTTTTTTTATGGTGCATAATTTGATCCCGCTGGCGCCTGGTTTAGGAGATTTAGCCATTTTAGTATTTTGATTTGTTTTTTCTGGTGCATAAAATGACCCCCGCAGACGCATAGTTTAGGAGATAAAGCCATTTTAGTATTTTGGATTTTTGGTGCATAAAATGACCCCCGCAGACGCCTAGTTTAGGAGATATAGCCATTTTAGTATTTTGAGTTTTTTTTATGGTGCATAATTTGATCCCGCAGACGCCTTGCTTAGGAGATTTAGCCATTTTAGTATTCTGAATTTTTTTTTTCTGGTGCATAAAATGACCCCCGCAGACCACTAGTTTAGGAGATATAGAAGTTTTAGTATTTAAATTTTTTGTTTCTGGTGCATAAATGACCCCCGCAGACCACTAGTTTAGGAGATATAGCCGTTTTAGTATTTTGATTGTTTTTTCTGGTGCATAAAACGACAACCGCAGACGCCTTGTTTAGGAGATATTGCCATTTTAGTATTTTGGATTTTTGGTGCATAAAATGACCCCCGAAGACGACTAGTTTAGGAGATATAGCCGTTTTAGTATTTTGATTTTTTTCTCTGGTGCATAAAATGACTCCCGCAGACATTTAGTTTAGGAGATATAGCCATTTTAGTATTTTGAATTTTTTTCTCTGGTGCATAAAATGACCCCCGCACACGTCTAATTTAGTAGATATCGCCATTTTAGTATTTTGGATTTCTTTTTTCTGGTGCATAAAATGACACCCGCAGACGCCTAGTTTAGGAGATATAGCCATTTTTGTGATTTGAATTTTTTTTTTCTGGTGCATAATATGACCCGCAAACGCCCAGTTTAGGAGATATAGCCTTTTTAGTATTTTGATTTTTTTTTCTGGAGAATAAAATGACACCCGCAGAAGCCTAGTTAAGGAGATTTAGCCATTTTAGTGTTTTGAATTTTTTTTCTGGGGCATAAAATGACATCCGCAGATGCTTAGATTAGGAGATATAGCCATTTTAGTATTTTGAATTTTTTTCTCTGGTGCATAAATTGACCCCCGCACACGTCTAGTTTAGTAGATATCGCCATTTTAGTATTTCGGATTTCTTTTTTCTGGTGCATAAAATGACACCCGCAGACGCCTAGTTTAGGAGATATAGCCATTTTTGTGATTTGAATTTTTTTTTTCTGGTGCATAATATGACCCGCAAACGCCCAGTTTAGGAGATATAGCCTTTTTAGTATTTTGATTTTTTTTTTTCTGGAGAATAAAATGACACCCGCAGAAGCCTAGTTAAGGAGATTTAGCCATTTTGGTATTTTGAATTTTTTTTCTGGGGCATAAAATGACATCCGCAGATGCTTAGATTAGGAGATATAGAAATTTTAGTATTTTGATTTGTTTTTTCTGGTGCATAAAATGACCCCCGCAGACGCATAGTTTAGGAGATAAAGCCATTTTAGTATTTTGGATTTTTGGTGCAAAAAATGACTCCCGCAGTCGCCTAGTTTAGGAGATATTGCCATTTAAGTATTTTGATTTTTTTTTTCTAGTTTAGGAGATTTAGCCATTTTTGTGTTTTGAATTTTTTTTTTCTGGTGCATAGAATGACCCCCGCAGACGCCTAGTTTTGGAGATAAAGCCATTTTAGTATTTTGATTTTTTTTTCTGGGGCATAATTTGACCCCGCAGACGACTAGTTTAGGGGAATTAGCCATTTCAGTTTTCTGTTTTTTTTTTCTGGTGCATAAAATGAACCCCGCAGACCACTAGTTTAGGAGATATAAAAGTTTTAGTATTTTAATTTTTTGTTTCTGGTGCATAAATGACCCCCGAAGACGACTAGTTTAGGAGATATAGCCATTTTAGTATTTTGATTTTTTTTTTCTGGTGCATAAAATGACCCCCGCAGACCCCTAGTTTAGGAGATATAGCCATGTTAGAATGTTGAATTTTTTTTTCTGGTACTTAAATTGACCCCCGCACACGTCTAGTTTAGTAGACATCACCATTTTAGTATTTTGGATTTCTTTTTTCTGGTGCATAAAATGACCCCCGCAGACGCCTAGGTTTGGAGATTTATCCATTTTAGTGCTTAGAAATTTTTTTCTGGTGCTTAAAATGACCAACGCAGACCCCTAGTGTAGGGGATATAGCCATTTAAGTATTTTGATTTTTTTTTATGGTGCATAATTTGATCCCGCTGACGCCTGGTTTAGGAGATTTAGCCATTTTAGTATTTTGATTTGTTTTTTCTGGTGCATAAAATGACACCCGCAGACAACTAGTTTAGGAGATATAGCCATTTTTGTGATTTGAATTTTTTTTTCTGGTGCATAAAATGACCCCCGCAGAAGCCTAGTTAAGGAGATTTAGCCATTTTTGTATTAAGAATTTTTTTTTTCTGGTGCATAAAATGACCCCCGCAGACCACTAGTTTAGGAGATATAGAAGTTTTAGGATTTTAATTTTTTGTTTCTGGTGCATAAATGACCCCCGCAGACCACTAGTTTAGGAGATATAGCCGTTTTAGTATTTTGGATTTTTGGTGCATAAAATGACCCCCGAAGACGACTAGTTTAGGAGATATAGCCATTTTTGTGGTTTGAATTTTTTTTTTCTGGTGCATAAAATGACCCCCACAGACGCCTAGCTTAGGAGATGTAGGCATTTTAGTATCTTGGATTTTTTTTTCTGGTGCACAAACTGACTCTCGCAGACGCCTAGTTTAGGAGATATAGAAATTTAAGTATTTAGAATTTTTTTTTCTGGTGCATAAAATGAACCCCGCAGACCCCTAGTTTAGGAGATATAGCCATTTTAATATTTTAATTTTTTTTATGGTACATAATTTGACACCGCAGACGCCTAGCTTAGGAGATGCAGGCATTTTAGTATCTTGGATTTTTTTTTCTTGTGCACAAACTGACTCTCGCAGACGCCTATTTTAGGAGATATAGCCATTTTTTTGTTTTGAATTTTTTTTTTTGTGGTGCTTAAAATGACCCCCGAAGACGCCTATTTTAGGAGATATAGCCATTTTAGTATTTGGAATTTTTTTTTTCTGGTGCATAAAATGACCCCCGAAGATCCCTAGTTTAGGAGATATAGCCATTTAAGTGTTTTGATTTATTTTTCTGATGCAAATGACCCCCGCAGACGCCTAGTTTAGGAGATATAGCCATTTTAGTATTTAAATTTTTTTTTTCTGGTGCATAAAATGACCCCCGAAGACGACTAGTTTAGGAGATATAGCCATTTTTGTGTTTTGAATTTTTTTTTCTGGTGCATAAAATGACCCCCGCAGACCCCTAGTTTAGGAGAAATATCCGTTTTAGTATTTTAGTTTTTTTTTCTGGTGCATAATTTGACCCTGCAGATGCCTAGTTTAGGAGATTTAGCCATTTTAGTATTTTGAATTTTTTTTCTGGGGCATAAAATGCCCCCGCAGATGCTTAGATTAGGAGATATAGCCATTTTAGTATTTTGATTATTTTTTTTTCTGGTGCATGAAATGACCCTCGCAGAGGCCTAGTTAAGGAGATATAGCAATTTTAGTATTTTGATTTTTTTTTCTGGTGCATAAAATGACCCCCGCAGACGACCAGTTTAGGAGATATAGCCATTTTTGTGTTTTGAATTTTTTTTTCTGGTGCATAAAATGACCCCCGCAGACGCCTAGTTTAGGAAATATAGCCATTTTAGTTTTTTGAATATTTTTTTCTGGTGCATAAAATGAACCCCGCAGACCCCTAGTTTAGGAGATATATCCGTTTTAGTATTTTATTTTTTTTTTCTGGTGCATAATTTGACCCTGCAGACGCCTAGTTTAGGAGATTTAGCCATTTTAGTATTTTGAATTTTTTTTCTGGGGCATAAAATGACCCCCCAGATGCTTAGATTAGGAAATATAGCTATTTTAGTATTTTTATTTTTTTGTTCTAGTTTAGGAGATATAGCCGTTTTTGTGTTTTGAATTTTTTTTCTGGTGCATAAAATAACCCCCGCAGACGCTTAGTTTAGGAGATTTAGCCATTTTAGTATTTTCATTTTTTTTTCTAGTTTAGGAGATTTAGCCATTTTTGTGTTTTGAATTTTTTTTTCTGGTGCACAGAATGACCCCCGCAGACGCCTAGTTTAGGAGATAAAGCCATTTTAGTATTTTGATTTTTTTTTCTGGTGCATAATTTGACCCCGCTGACGCCTAGTTTAGGGGATTTAGAAATTTTAGTATTCTGATTTTTTTTTCTGATGCATAAAATGAACCCCGCAGACCCCTAGTGTAGGACATATAGCCATTTTAGTCTTTAGATTTTTCTTTTCTGGTGCATAATTTGACCCCGCAGACGCCTAGTTTAGGAGATATAGCCATTTTAGTATTTAGAAGATTTTTTTTCTGGTGCATAAAATGGCCACCGCAGATGCTTAGATTACTAGATATAGCCATTTTAGTATTTTGATTTTTTTTTCTGGTACATAATTTGACCCCGCAGACGATTTGTTTAGGAGATATAGCCATTTTAGAATTTTGAATTTTTTTTTCTGGTGCATAAAATGACCCCCGCAGACGCCTAGTTTAGGAGATAAAGCCATTTTAGTATTCTGAGTTATTTTTTTCTGGCGCATAAAATGACCCCCGCAGACCCCTAGTGTAGGACATATAGCCATTTTAGTCTTTAGATTTTTCTTTTCTGGTGCATAATTTGACCCCGCAGACGCCTAGTTTAGGAGATATAGCCATTTTAGTATTTAGAAGATTTTTTTTCTGGTGCATAAAATGGCCACCGCAGATGATTAGATTACTAGATATAGCCATTTTAGTATTTTGAGATATAGCAGATATAGCAGAGGCCTAGTTTAGGAGATATAGCAATTTTAGTATTCTGATGTTTTTTTTCTGGTGCATAAAATGACCCCCGCAGACCTCTAGTTTAGGAGATATAGCCGTTTTAGTATTTTGATTTTTTTCTCTGGTGCATAAAATGACTCCCACAGACATTTAGTTTAGGAGATATAGCCATTTTAGTATTTTGAATTTTTTTCTCTGGTGCATAAAATGACCCCCGCACACGTCTAGTTTAGTAGATATCGCCATTTTAGTATTTTGGATTTCTTTTTTCTGGTGCATAAAATGACCCCCGCAGACGCCTAGGTTTGGAGATATATCCATTTTAGTGCTTAAAAATTTTTTTCTGGTGCTTACAATGACCAACGCAGACCACTAGTGTAGGGGATATAGCCATTTTAGTATTTTGATTTTTTTATGGTGCATAATACGACCCGCAGACGCCCAGTTTAGGAGATATAGCCTTTTTAGTATTTTGATTTTTTTTTTCTGGAGAATAAAATGACACCCGCAGAAGCCTAGTTAAGGAGATTTTGCCATTTTAGTATTTTGAATTTTTTTTTCGGGTGCCTAATTTGACCCCGCAGACGCCTAGTTAAGGAGATTTAGTCATTTTAGTATTTTGAAATTTTTTTTCGGGTGCATAATTTGACCCGGAGACACCTAGTTAAGGAGATTTAGCCATTTTAGTATTCCGATTTTTTTTTTTCTGGTGCATGAAATGACCAACGCAGACCCCTAGTGTAGGGGATATAGCCATTCTAGTATTTAGGTTTTTTTTTCTTTTGCATAATATGACCCCGCAGGCGCCTAGTTTAGGAGATTTAGCCATTTTAGTATTCTGAATTTTTTTTTTCTGGTGCATAAAATGACCCCCGCAGACCACTAGTTTAGGAGATATAGAAGGTTTAGTATTTTAATTTTTTGTTTCTGGTGCATAAATGACCACCGCAGACCACTAGTTTAGGAGATATAGCCGTTTTAGTATTTTGATTTTTTTTTCTGGTGCATAAAACGACAACCGCAGACGCCTTGTTCAGGAGATTTAGCCATTTTAGAATTTTGGATTTTTGGTGCTTAACATGATCCCCGCAGACGCATAGTTTAGGAGATAGAACCATTTTAGTATTTTGGATTTTTGGTGCATAAAATGACCCCCGCAGACGCATAGTTTAGGAGATAAAGCCATTTTAGTATTTTGGATTTTTGGTGCATAAAATGACCCCCGCAGACGCCTAGTTTAGGAGATATAGCCATTTTAGTATTTTGATTTTTTTTATGGTGCATAAATTGATCCCGCAGACGCCAAGTTTAGGAGATTTAGCCATTTTAGTATTCTGAATTTTTTTTTTCTGGTGCATAAAATGACCCTCGCAGACCACTAGTTTAGGAGATATAGAAGTTTTAGTATTTTAATTTTTTGTTTCTGGTGCATAAATGACCCCCGCAGACCACTAGTTTAGGAGATATAGCCATTTTGGATTTTTGGTGCATAAAATGAACCCCACAGTCGCATAGGTTAGGAGATATAGCTATTTTAGTATTTTGGATTTTTGGCGCATAAAATAACCCCCGAAGACGACTAGCTTAGGAGATATAGCCATTTTAGTATTTTGATTTTTTTTTCTGGTGCATAAAATGACCAACGCAGAAGCCTAGTTAAGGAGATTTAGCCATTTTTGTATTAAGAATTTTTTTTTTCTGGTGCATAAAATGACCAACGCAGACCCCTAGTGTAGGGGATATAGCCATTTTAGTATTTAGGTTTTTTTTTCTGGTGCATAATTTGACCCCCAGACGCCTAGTTTAGGAGATTTAGCCATTTTAGTATTCTGAATTTTTTTTTTCTGGACCACTAGTTTAGGAGATATAGAAGTTTTAGTATTTTAATTTTTTGTTTCTGGTGCATAAATGACCCTCGCAGACCACTAGTTTAGGAGATATAGAAGTTTTAGTATTTTAATTTTTTGTTTCTGGTGCATAAATGACCCCCGCAGACCACTAGTTTAGGAGATATAGCCGTTTTAGTATTTCGTTTTTTTTTCTGGTGCATAACACGACAACCGCAGACGCCTTGTTTAGGAGATATTGCCATTTTAGTATTTTGGATTTTTGGTGCATAAAATGACCCCCGAACACGACTAGTTTAGGAGATATAGCCATTTTAGTATTTTGATTTTTTTTTTTCTGGTGCATAAAATGACCCCCGCAGACCCCTAGTTTAGGAGATATAGCCGTTTTAGTATTTTGATTTTTTTCTCTGGTGCATAAAATGACTCCAGCAGACACTTAGTTTAGGAGATATAGCCATGCCAGTATTTTGAATTTTTTTTTCTGGTGCATAAATTGACCCCCGCACACGTCTAGTTTAGTAGATATCACCATTTTAGTATTTTGGATTTCTTTTTTCTGGTGCATAAAATGACCCCCGCAGAAGCCTAGTTAAGGAGATTTAGCCATTTTTGTATTAAGAATTTTGTTTTTCTGGTGCATAAAATGACCCCCGCAGACCACTAGTTTAGGAGATATAGAAGTTTTAGTATTTTAATTTTTTGTTTCTGGAGCAGACCACTAGTTTAGGAGATATAGCCGTTTTAGTATTTTGATTGTTTTTTCTGGTGCATAAAACTACAACCGCAGACGCCTTGTTTAGGAGATATTGCCATTTTAGTATTTTGAATTTTTGGTGCATAAAATGACCCCCGAAGACGACTAGTTTAGGAGATATAGCCATTTTTGTGGTTTGAATTTTTTTTTTCTGGTGCATAAAATGACCCCCGAAGACGCCTATTTTAGGAGATATAGCCATTTTAGTATTTTAGTTTTTTTTTCTGGTGCACAATTTGACCCTGCAGACGCCTAGTTTAGGAGATTTAGCCATTTTAGTATTTTGAATTTTTTTTCTGGGGCATAAAATGCCCCCGCAGATGCTTAGATTAGGAGATATAGCCATTTTAGTATTTTGATTATTTTTTTTTCTGGTGCATGAAATGACCCTCGCAGAGGCCTAGTTAAGGAGATATAGCAATTTTAGTATTTTGATTTTTTTTTCTGGTGCATAAAATGACCCCCGCAGACGACCAGTTTAAGAGATATAGCCATTTTTGTGTTTTGAATTTTTTTTTCTGGTGCATAAAATGACCCCCGCAGACCCCTAGTTTAGGAGATATATCCGTTTTAGTATTTTAATTTTTTTTTTCTGGTGCATAATTTGACCCTGCAGACGCCTAGTTTAGGAGATTTAGCCATTTTAGTATTTTGAATTTTTTTTCTGGGGCATAAAATGCCCCCGCAGATGCTTAGATTAGGAGATATAGCCGTTTTAGTATTTTGATTATTTTTTTTTCTGGTGCATGAAATGACCCTCGCAGAGGCCCAGTTAAGGAGATATAGCAATTTTAGTATTTTGATTTTTTTTTCTTTTGCATGAAATGACCCCCGCAGACGACCAGTTTAGGAGATATAGCCATTTTTGTGTTTTGAATTTTTTTTTCTGGTGCATAAAATGACCCCCGCAGACGCCTAGTTTAGGAAATATAGCCATTTTAGTTTTTTGAATATTTTTTTCTGGTGCATAAAATGAACCCCGCAGACCCCTAGTTTAGGAGATATATCCGTTTTAGTATTTTATTTTTTTTTTCTGGTGCATAATTTGACCCTGCAGACGCCTAGTTTAGGAGATTTAGCCATTTTAGTTTTTTGAATTTTTTTTCTGGGGCATAAAATGACCCCCCAGATGCTTAGATTAGGAAATATAGCTATTTTAGTATTTTTATTTTTTTGTTCTAGTTTAGGAGATATAGCCGTTTTTGTGTTTTGAATTTTTTTTCTGGTGCATAAAATAACCCCCGCAGACGCTTAGTTTAGGAGATTTAGCCATTTTAGTATTTTCATTTTTTTTCTAGTTTAGGAGATTTAGCCATTTTTGTGTTTTGAATTTTTTTTTCTGGTGCATAGAATGACCCCCGCAGACGCCTAGTTTAGGAGATAAAGCCATTTTAGTATTTTGATTTTTTTTTCTGGTGCATAATTTGACCCCGCAGACGCCTAGTTTAGGGGATTTAGCCATTTTAGTATTCTGATTTTTTTTTCTGGTGCATAAAATGAACCCCGCAGACCCCTAGTGTAGGACATATAGCCATTTTAGTCTTTAGATTTTTCTTTTCTGGTGCATAATTTGACCCCGCAGACGCCTAGTTTAGGAGATATAGCCATTTTAGTATTTAGAAGATTTTTTTTCTGGTGCATAAAATGGCCACCGCAGATGCTTAGATTACTAGATATAGCCATTTTAGTATTTTGATTTTGTTTTCTGGTACATAATTTGACCCCGCAGACGATTTGTTTAGGAGATATAGCCATTTTAGAATTTTGAATTTTTTTTTCTGCTGCATAAAATGACCCCGCAGACGCCTAGTTTAGGAGATAAAGCCATTTTAGTATTCTGAGTTATTTTTTTCTGGCGCATAAAATGACCCCCGCAGACCCCCGGTATTGGAGATATAGCCATTTTACTCGTTAGATTTTTTTTTTCTGGTGCATAATTTGACCCCGCAGACGCCTAGTTTAGGAGATGTAGCCATTTTAGTATTTAGAAGTTTTTTTTCTTTTGCATAAAATGACCCCCGCAGATGATTAGATTACTAGATATAGCCATTTTAGTATTTTGAGATATAGCAGATATAGCAGAGGCCTAGTTTAGGAGATATAGCAATTTTAGTATTCTGATGTTTTTTTTCTGGTGCATAAAATGACCCCCGCAGACCTCTAGTTTAGGAGATATAGCCGTTTTAGTATTTTGATTTTTTTCTCTGGTGCATAAAATGACTCCCACAGACATTTAGTTTAGGAGATATAGCCATTTTAGTATTTTGAATTTTTTTCTCTGGTGCATAAAATGACCCCCGCACACGTCTAGTTTAGTAGATACCGCCATTTTAGTATTTTGGATTTCTTTTTTCTGGTGCATAAAATGACCCCCGCAGACGCCTAGGTTTGGAGATTTATCCATTTTAGTGCTTAAAAATTTTTTTCTGGTGCTTACAATGACCAACGCAGACCACTAGTGTAGGGGATATAGCCATTTTAGTATTTTGATTTTTTTTTGTGGTGCATAATATGACCCGCAGACGCCCAGTTTAGGAGATATAGCCTTTTTAGTATTTTGATTTTTTTTTGCTGGAGAATAAAATGACACCCGCAGAAGCCTAGTTAAGGAGATTTTGCCATTTTAGTATTTTGAATTTTTTTTTCGGGTGCCTAATTTGACCCCGCAGACGCCTAGTTAAGGAGATTTAGTCATTTTAGTATTTTGAAATTTTTTTTCGGGTGCATAATTTGACCCGGAGACACCTAGTTAAGGAGATTTAGCCATTTTAGTATTCCGATTTTTTTTTTTCTGGTGCATGAAATGACCAACGCAGACCCCTAGTGTAGGGGATATAGCCATTCTAGTATTTAGGTTTTTTTTTCTTTTGCATAATATGACCCCGCAGGCGCCTAGTTTAGGAGATTTAGCCATTTTAGTATTCTGAATTTTTTTTTCTGGTGAATAAAATGACCCCCGCAGACAACTAGTTTAGGAGATATAGCCATTTTAATATTTTGATTTTTTTTATGGTACATAATTTGACACCGCAGACGCCTAGTTTAGGAGATTTAGCCATTTTAGTATTCTGAATTTTTTTTTTCTGGTGCATAAAATGACCCCCGCAGACCACTAGTTTAGGAGATATAGCCGTTTTAGTATTTTGATTTTTTTTTCTGGTGCATAAAACGACAACCGCAGACGCCTTGTTTAGGAGATATAGCTATTTTAGTATTTTGGATTTTTGGTGCATAAAATAACCCCCGAAGACGACTAGCTTAGGAGATATAGCCATTTTAGTATTTTGATTTTTTTTTCTGGTGCATAAAATGACCAACGCAGAAGCCTAGTTAAGGAGATTTAGCCATTTTTGTATTAAGAATTTTTTTTTTCTGGTGCATAAAATGACCAACGCAGACCCCTAGTGTAGGGGATATAGCCATTTTAGTATTTAGGTTTTTTTTTCTGGTGCATAATTTGACCCCGCAGACGCCTAGTTTAGGAGATTTAGCCATTTTAGTATTCTGAATTTTTTTTTTCTGGTGCATAAAATGACCCCCGCAGACCACTAGTTTAGGAGATATAGAAGTTTTAGTATTTTAATTTTTTGTTTCTGGTGCATAAATGACCCTCGCAGACCACTAGTTTAGGAGATATAGAAGTTTTAGTATTTTAATTTTTTGTTTCTGGTGCATAAATGACCCCCGCAGACCACTAGTTTAGGAGATATAGCCGTTTTAGTATTTCGTTTTTTTTTCTGGTGCATAACACGACAACCGCAGACGCCTTGTTTAGGAGATATTGCCATTTTAGTATTTTGGATTTTTGGTGCATAAAATGACCCCCGAACACGACTAGTTTAGGAGATATAGCCATTTTAGTATTTTGATTTTTTTTTTCTGGTGCATAAAATGACCCCCGCAGACCCCTAGTTTAGGAGATATAGCCGTTTTAGTATTTTGATTTTTTTCTCTGGTGCATAAAATGACTCCAGCAGACACTTAGTTTAGGAGATATAGCCATGTCAGTATTTTGAATTTTTTTTTCTGGTGCATAAATTGACCCCCGCACACGTCTAGTTTAGTAGATATCACCATTTTAGTATTTTGGATTTCTTTTTTCTGGTGCATAAAATGACCCCCGCAGAAGCCTAGTTAAGGAGATTTAGCCATTTTTGTATTAAGAATTTTGTTTTTCTGGTGCATAAAATGACCCACGCAGACCACTAGTTTAGGAGATATAGAAGTTTTAGTATTTTAATTTTTTGTTTCTGGAGCAGACCACTAGTTTAGGAGATATAGCCGTTTTAGTATTTTGATTGTTTTTTCTGGTGCATAAAACTACAACCGCAGACGCCTTGTTTAGGAGATATTGCCATTTTAGTATTTTGAATTTTTGGTGCATAAAATGACCCCCGAAGAAGACTAGTTTAGGAGATATAGCCATTTTTGTGGTTTGAATTTTTTTTTTCTGGTGCATAAAATGACCCCCGAAGACGCCTATTTTAGGAGATATAGCCATTTTAGTATTTTAGTTTTTTTTTCTGGTGCATAATTTGACCCTGCAGACGCCTAGTTTAGGAGATTTAGCCATTTTAGTATTTTGAATTTTTTTTCTGGGGCATAAAATGCCCCCGCAGATGCTTAGATTAGGAGATATAGCCATTTTAGTATTTTGATTATTTTTTTTTCTGGTGCATGAAATGACCCTCGCAGAGGCCTAGTTAAGGAGATATAGCAATTTTAGTATTTTGATTTTTTTTTCTGGTGCATAAAATGACCCCCGCAGACGACCAGTTTAAGAGATATAGCCATTTTTGTGTTTTGAATTTTTTTTTCTGGTGCATAAAATGACCCCCGCAGACCCCTAGTTTAGGAGATATATCCGTTTTAGTATTTTAATTTTTTTTTTCTGGTGCATAATTTGACCCTGCAGACGCCTAGTTTAGGAGATTTAGCCATTTTAGTATTTTGAATTTTTTTTCTGGGGCATAAAATGCCCCCGCAGATGCTTAGATTAGGAGATATAGCCGTTTTAGTATTTTGATTATTTTTTTTTCTGGTGCATGAAATGACCCTCGCAGAGGCCCAGTTAAGGAGATATAGCAATTTTAGTATTTTGATTTTTTTTTCTTTTGCATAAAATCACCCCCGCAGACGACCAGTTTAGGAGATATAGCCATTTTTGTGTTTTGAATTTTTTTTTCTGGTGCATAAAATGACCCCCGCAGACGCCTAGTTTAGGAAATATAGCCATTTTAGTTTTTTGAATATTTTTTTCTGGTGCATAAAATGAACCCCGCAGACCCCTAGCTTAGGAGATATATCCGTTTTAGTATTTTATTTTTTTTTTCTGGTGCATAATTTGACCCTGCAGACGCCTAGTTTAGGAGATTTAGCCATTTTAGTTTTTTGAATTTTTTTTCTGGGGCATAAAATGACCCCCCAGATGCTTAGATTAGGAAATATAGCTATTTTAGTATTTTTATTTTTTTGTTCTAGTTTAGGAGATATAGCCGTTTTTGTGTTTTGAATTTTTTTTCTGGTGCATAAAATAACCCCCGCAGACGCTTAGTTTAGGAGATTTAGCCATTTTAGTATTTTCATTTTTTTTTCTAGTTTAGGAGATTTAGCCATTTTTGTGTTTTGAATTTTTTTTTCTGGTGCATAGAATGACCCCCGCAGACGCCTAGTTTAGGAGATATAGCCATTTTAGTATTTTGATTTTTTTTTCTGGTGCATAATTTGACCCCGCAGACGCCTAGTTTAGGGGATTTAGCCATTTTAGTATTCTGATTTTTTTTTCTGGTGCATAAAATGAACCCCGCAGACCCCTAGTGTAGGACATATAGCCATTTTAGTCTTTAGATTTTTCTTTTCTGGTGCATAATTTGACCCCGCAGACGCCTAGTTTAGGAGATATAGCCATTTTAGTATTTAGGAGATTTTTTTTCTGGTGCATAAAATGGCCACCGCAGATGCTTAGATTACTAGATATAGCCATTTTAGTATTTTGATTTTTTTTTCTGGTACATAATTTGACCCCGCAGACGATTTGTTTAGGAGATATAGCCATTTTAGAATTTTGAATTTTTTTTTCTGGTGCAAAAAATGACCCCCGCAGACGCCTAGTTTAGGAGATAAAGCCATTTTAGTATTCTGAGTTATTTTTTTCTGGCGCATAAAATGACCCCCGCAGACCCCCGGTATTGGAGATATAGCCATTTTACTCGTTAGATTTTTTTTTTCTGGTGCATAATTTGACCCCGCAGACGCCTAGTTTAGGAGATGTAGCCATTTTAGTATTTAGAAGTTTTTTTTCTTTTGCATAAAATGACCCCCGCAGATGATTAGATTACTAGATATAGCCATTTTAGTATTTTGAGATATAGCAGATATAGCAGAGGCCTAGTTTAGCAGATATAGCAATTTTAGTATTCTGATGTTTTTTTTCTGGTGCATAAAATGACCCCCGCAGACCTCTAGTTTAGGAGATATAGCCGTTTTAGTATTTTGATTTTTTTCTCTGGTGCATAAAATGACTCCCACAGACATTTAGTTTAGGAGATATAGCCATTTTAGTATTTTGAATTTTTTTCTCTGGTGCATAAAATGACCCCCGCACACGTCTAGTTTAGTAGATATCGCCATTTTAGTATTTTGGATTTCTTTTTTCTGGTGCATAAAATGACCCCCGCAGACGCCTAGGTTTGGAGATTTATCCATTTTAGTGCTTAAAAATTTTTTTCTGGTGCTTACAATGACCAACGCAGACCACTAGTGTAGGGGATATAGCCATTTTAGTATTTTGATTTTTTTTTATGGTGCATAATATGACCCGCAGACGCCCAGTTTAGGAGATATAGCCTTTTTAGTATTTTGATTTTTTTTTTCTGGAGAATAAAATGACACCCGCAGAAGCCTAGTTAAGGAGATTTAGTCATTTTAGTATTTTGAAATTTTTTTTCGGGTGCATAATTTGACCCGGAGACACCTAGTTAAGGAGATTTAGCCATTTTAGTATTCCGATTTTTTTTTTCTGGTGCATGAAATGACCAACGCAGACCCCTAGTGTAGGGGATATAGCCATTCTAGTATTTAGGTTTTTTTTTCTTTTGCATAATATGACCCCGCAGGCGCCTAGTTTAGGAGATTTAGCCATTTTAGTATTCTGAATTTTTTTTTCTGGTGAATAAAATGACCCCCGCAGACAACTAGTTTAGGAGATATAGCCATTTTAATATTTTGATTTTTTTTATGGTACATAATTTGACACCGCAGACGCCTAGTTTAGGAGATTTAGCCATTTTAGTATTCTGAATTTTTTTTTTCTGGTGCATAAAATGACCCCCGCAGACCACTAGTTTAGGAGATATAGAAGGTTTAGTATTTTAATTTTTTGTTTCTGGTGCATAAATGACCACCGCAGACCACTAGTTTAGGAGATATAGCCGTTTTAGTATTTTGATTTTTTTTTCTGGTGCATAAAACGACAACCGCAGACGCCTTGTTTAGGAGATATTGCCATTTTAGTATTTTGGATTTTTGGTGCATAAAATGACCCCCGAAGACGACTAGTTTAGGAGATATAGCCGTTTTAGTATTTTGATTTTTTTTTTCTGGTGCATAAAATGACCCCCGCAGACCCCTAGTTTAGGAGATATAGCCGTTTTAGTATTTTGATTTTTTTCTCTGGTGCATAAAATGACCACCGCAGACACCTAGTTTAGGAGATATAGCCATTTTAGTATTTTGGATTTTTGGTGAATAAAATGACCCCCGAAGACGACTAGTTTAGGAGATATAGCCATTTTAGATTTTTAATTTTTTTTTTCTGGTGCAAAATGACCCCCGCAGACCACTAGTGTAGGAGATATAGCCGTTTTAGTATTTTGATTTTTTTTTCTGGTGCATAAAATGACTCCCGCAGACGCCTTGTTCAGGAGATTTAGCCATTTTAGAATTTTGGATTTTTGGTGCTTAACATGATCCCCGCAGACGCATAGTTTAGGAGATAGAACCATTTTAGTATTTTGGATTTTTGGTGCATAAAATGACCCCCGCAGACGCATAGTTTAGGAGATAAAGCCATTTTAGTATTTTGGATTTTTGGTGCATAAAATGACCCCCGCAGACGCCTAGTTTAGGAGATATAGCCATTTTAGTATTTTGATTTTTTTTATGGTGCATAAATTGATCCCGCAGACGCCAAGTTTAGGAGATTTAGCCATTTTAGTATTCTGAATTTTTTTTTTCTGGTGCATAAAATGACCCTCGCAGACCACTTGTTTAGGAGATATAGAAGTTTTAGTATTTTAATTTTTTGTTTCTGGTGCATAAATGACCCCCGCAGACCACTAGTTTAGAAGATATAGCCATTTTGGATTTTTGGTGCATAAAATGAATACCACAGTCGCATAGGTTAGGAGATATAGCTATTTTAGTATTTTGGATTTTTGGTGCATAAAATAACCCCCGAAGACGACTAGCTTAGGAGATATAGCCATTTTAGTATTTTGATTTTTTTTTCTGGTGCATAAAATGACCAACGCAGAAGCCTAGTTAAGGAGATTTAGCCATTTTTGTATTAAGAATTTTTTTTTTCTGGTGCATAAAATGACCAACGCAGACCCCTAGTGTAGGGGATATAGCCATTTTAGTATTTAGGTTTTTTTTTTCTGGTGCATAATTTGACCCCGCAGACGCCTAGTTTAGGAGATTTAGCCATTTTAGTATTCTGAATTTTTTTTTTCTGGTGCATAAAATGACCCCCGCAGACCACTAGTTTAGGAGATATAGAAGTTTTAGTATTTTAATTTTTTGTTTCTGGTGCATAAATGACCCTCGCAGACCACTAGTTTAGGAGATATAGAAGTTTTAGTATTTTAATTTTTTGTTTCTGGTGCATAAATGACCCCCGCAGACCACTAGTTTAGGAGATATAGCCGTTTTAGTATTTCGTTTTTTTTTCTGGTGCATAACACGACAACCGCAGACGCCTTGTTTAGGAGATATTGCCATTTTAGTATTTTGGATTTTTGGTGCATAAAATGACCCCCGAACACGACTAGTTTAGGAGATATAGCCATTTTAGTATTTTGATTTTTTTTTTCTGGTGCATAAAATGACCCCCGCAGACCCCTAGTTTAGGAGATATAGCCGTTTTAGTATTTTGATTTTTTTCTCTGGTGCATAAAATGACTCCAGCAGACACTTAGTTTAGGAGATATAGCCATGTCAGTATTTTGAATTTTTTTTTCTGGTGCATAAATTGACCCCCGCACACGTCTAGTTTAGTAGATATCACCATTTTAGTATTTTGGATTTCCTTTTTCTGGTGCATAAAATGACCCCCGCAGAAGCCTAGTTAAGGAGATTTAGCCATTTTTGTATTAAGAATTTTGTTTTTCTCGTGCATAAAATGACCCCCGCAGACCACTAGTTTAGGAGATATAGAAGTTTTAGTATTTTAATTTTTTGTTTCTGGAGCAGACCACTAGTTTAGGAGATATAGCCGTTTTAGTATTTTGATTGTTTTTTCTGGTGCATAAAACTACAACCGCAGACGCCTTGTTTAGGAGATATTGCCATTTTAGTATTTTGAATTTTTGGTGCATAAAATGACCCCCGAAGACGACTAGTTTAGGAGATATAGCCATTTTTGTGGTTTGAATTTTTTTTTTCTGGTGCATAAAATGACCCCCACAGACGCCTAGCTTAGGAGATGTAGTCATTTTAGTATCTTGGATTTTTTTTTCTGGTGCACAAACTGACTCTCGCTGACGCCTAGTTTAGGAGATATAGAAATTTAAGTATTTAGAATTTTTTTTTCTGGTGCATAAAATGACCCCCTCAGACCCCTAGTTTAGGAGATATAGCCATTTTAATATTTTAATTTTTTTTATGGTACATAATTTGACACCGCAGACGCCTAGCTTAGGAGATTTAGCCATTTTAGTATTCTGAATTTTTTTTTTCTGGTGCATAAAATGACGCCCACAGACGCCTAGCTTAGGAGATGCAGGCATTTTAGTATCTTGGATTTTTTTTTCTGGTGCACAAACTGACTCTCGCAGACGCCTATTTTAGGAGATATAGCCATTTAAGTGTTTTGATTTTTTTTTCTGGGGCAAATTACAATGCAGACGCCTAGTGTAGGAGATAGAACCACTTTAGTATTTTGATTTTTTTTTCTGGTGCATAAAATGACCCCCGCAGACCCATAGTTTAGGAGATATCGCCATTTTAGTATTTTGGATTTCTTTTTCCTGGTGCATAAAATGACCCCGCAGACGCCTATTTTAGGAGATATATCCATTTTCATGTTTTGAATTTTTTTTTTTGTGGCGCATGAAATGACCCCCGACGATCCCTAGTTTAGGAGATATAGCCATTTAAGTGTTTTGATTTATTTTTCTGATGCAAATGACCCCCGCAGACGCCTAGTTTAGGAGATATAGCCATTTTAGTATTTAAATTTTTTTTTTCTGGTGCATAAAATGACCCCCGAAGACGACTAGTTTAGGATATATAGCCATTTTAGTATTTTGATTTTTTTTTTCTGGTGCATAAAATTACCCCCGCAGACCCCTAGTTTAGGAGATGTAGCTGTTTTAGTATTTTGAATTTTTTTTCTGGTGCATAAAATGACTCCCGCAGACGCCTTGTTCAGGAGATTTAGCCATTTTAGAATTTTGGATTTTTGGTGCTTAACATGATCCCCGCAGACGTATAGTTTAGGAGATAGAACCATTTTAGTATTTTGATTTTTTTTGTTCTGGTGCATAAATGACCCCCGCAGACCCCTAGTATAGGAGATATTGCCATTCTAGTATTTTGGAATTTTGGTGCTTAAAATGACCCCCGCAGACGCATAGTTTAGTAGATATAGCTATTTTAGTATTTTGGATTTTTGGTGCATAAAATAACCCCCGAAGACGACTAGCTTAGGAGATTTAGCCATTTTGGTATTTTGATTTTTTTTTTCTGGTGCATAAAATGACCCCCGAAGATCCCTAGTTTAGGAGATATAGCCATTTTTGTGGTTTGAATTTTTTTTTTCTGGTGCATAAAATGACCCCCACAGACGCCTAGCTTAGGAGAAGTAGGCATTTTAGTATATTGGATTTTTTTTTCTGGTGCACAAACTGACTCTCGCAGACGCCTAGTTAACGAGATATAGAAATTTAAGTATTTAGAATTTTTTATCTGGTGCATAAAATGACCCCCGCAGGCCCCTTGTTTAGGAGATATAGCCATTTTAATATTTTAATTTTTTTTATGGTACATAATTTGACACCGCAGACACCTAGTTTAGGAGATTTAGCCATTTTAGTATTCTGAATTTTTTTTTTCTGGTGCATAAAATGACACCCACAGACGCCTAGCTTAGGAGATGTAGGCATTTTAGTATCTTGAATTTTTTTTTCTGGTGCACAAACTGACTCTCGCAGACGCCTATTTTAGGAGATATAGCCATTTTTGTGTTTTGAATTTTTTTTTTTGTGGTGCATAAAATGACCCCCGAAGACGCCTATTTTAGGAGATATAGCCATTTTAGTATTTGGAATTTTTTTTTTCTGGTGCATAAAATGACCCCCGAAGATCCCTAGTTTAGGAGATATAGCCATTTAAGTGTTTTGATTTATTTTTCTGATGCAAATGACCCCCGCAGACGCCTAGTTTAGGAGATTTAGCCATTTTAGAATTTTAGATTTTTGGTGCTTAACATGATCCCCGCAGACGTATAGTTTAGGAGATAGAATCATTTTAGTATTTTGATTTTTTTTTTCTGGTGCATAAAATGACCCCCGCAGACCCCCAGTTTAGGAGATATTGCCATTTTAGTATTTTGGATTTTTGGTGCATAAAATGACCCCCGCAGACGCATAGTTTAGTAGATATAGCTATTTTAGTATTTTGGATTTTTGGTGCATAAAATAACCCCCGAAGACGACTAGGTTAGGAGATTTAGCCATTTTGGTATTTTGACTTTTTTTTCTGGTGCATAAAATGACCCCCGAGGATCCCCAGTTTAGGAGATATAGCCATTTAAGTGTTTTGATTTTTTTTCTGGGGCAAATTACAATGCAGACGCCTAGTTTAGGAGATAGAACCACTTTAGTATTTTGATTTTTTTTTTCTGGTGCATAAAATGACCCCCCCAGACCCGTAGTTTAGGAGATATCGCCATTTTAGTATTTTGGATTTCTTTTTCCTGGTGCATAAAATGACCCCCGCAGACGCCTATTTTAGGAGATATAGCCATTTTTATGTTTTGAATTTTTTTTTTTGTGGCGCATGAAATGACCCCCGACGATCCCTAATTTAGGAGATATAGCCATTTAAGTGTTTTGATTTATTTTTCTGATGCAAATGACCCCCGCAGACGCCTAGTTTAGGAGATATAGCCATTTTAGTATTTAAACTTTTTTTTCTATTGCATAAAATGACCCCCGAAGACGACAAATTTAGGATATATAGCCATTTTAGTATTTTGATTTTTTTTTTCTGGTGCATAAAATGACCCCCGCAGACCCCTAGTGTAGGAGATGTAGCCGTTTTAATATTTTGATTTTTTTTTTCTGGTGCATAAAATGACTCCCGCAGACGCCTTGTTCAGGAGATTTAGCCATTTTAGAATTTCGGATTTTTGGTGCTTTACATGATCCCCGCAGACGCATAGTTTAGGCGATAGAACCATTTTAGTATTTTGATTTTTTTTTCTGGTGCATAAAATGACTCTCGCACACGCCTAGCTTAGGAGATGTAGGCATTTTAGTATTTTGGATTTTTTTTTCTGCTGCACACACTGACTCTCGCAGACGCCTGTTTTAGGAGATATAGCCATTTTTGTGGTTTGAATTTTTTTTTTCTGGTGCATAAAATGACCCCCACAGACGCCTAGCTTAGGAGATGTAGGCATTTTAGTATCTTGGATTTTTTTTTCTGGTGCACAAACTGACTCTCGCAGACTCCTAGTTTAGGAGATAAAGAAATTTAAGTATTTAGAATTTTTTTTCTGGTGCATAAAATGACCCCCGCAGACCCCTAGTTTAGGAGATATAGGCATTTTAATATTTTTATTTTTTTTATGGTACATAATTTGACACCGCAGACGCCTAGTTTAGGAGATTTAGCCATTTTAGTATTTGGAATTTTTTTTTTCTGGTGCATAAAATGACCCCCGAAGATCCCTAGGTTAGGAGATATAGCCATTTAAGTGTTTTGATTTATTTTTCTGATGCAAATGACCCCCGCAAACGACTAGTCTAGGAGATATAGCCATTTTAGTATTTAAATTTTTTTTTTCTGGTGCATAAAATGACCCCCGAAGACGACTAGTTTAGGAGATATAACCATTTTAGTATTTTGATTGTTTTTTTCTGGTGCATAAAATGACCCCCGCAGACCCCTAGTTTAGGAGATGTAGCCGTTTTAGTATTTTGATTTTTTTTTTCTGGTGCATAAAATGACTCCCGCAGACGCCTTGTTCAGGAGATTTAGCCATTTTAGAATTTTGGATTTTTGGTGCTTAACATGATCCCCGCAGACGCATAGTTTAGGAGATAGAACCATTTTAGTATTTTGAGTTTTTTTTCTGGTGCATAAAATGACCCCCGCAAACCCCTAGTTTAGGAGATATTGCCATTTCAGTATTTTGGATTTTTGGTGCATAAAATAAGCTCCGAAGTCGACTAGCTTAGGAGATATAGCCATTTTGATATTTCGATTTTTTTTTTCTGGTGCATAAAATGACCCCCGAAGATCCCTAGTTTAGGAGATATAGCCATTTAAGTATTTTGATTTTTTTTTCTGGGGCAAATTACAATGCAGACGCCTAGTTTAGAAGATAGAACCATTTTAGTATTTTGAATTTTTTTCTGGTGCTTAACATGATCCCCGCAGACGCATAGTTTAGGAGATAGAACCAGTTTAGTATTTTGATTTTTTTTTCTGGTGCATAAAATGACCCCCGCAGACCCCTAGTTTAGGAGATATAGCCATTTAAGTGGTTTGATTCATTTTTCTGGGGCAAATTACAATGCAGACGCCTAGTTTAGGAGATAGAGCCATTTTAGTATTTTGAATTTTTTTCTGGTGCTTAACATGATCCCCGCAGACGCATAGTTTAGGAGATAGAACCAGTTTAGTATTTTGATTTCTTTTTCCTGGTGCATAAAATGACCCCCGCAGACGCCTATTTTACGAGATATAGCCATTTGTATGTCTTGAATTTTTTTTTTGTGGCGCATGAAATGACCCCCGACGATCCCTAGTTTAGGAGATATAGCCATTTAAGTGTTTTGATTTTTTTTTCTGGTTCAAATTACAATGCAGACGCCTAGTTTAGGAGATAGAGCCATTTTAGTATTTTGAATTTTTTTCTGGTGCTTAACATGATCCCCGCAGACGCATAGTTTAGGAGATAGAACCAGTTTAGTATTTTGATTTTTTTTTCTGGTGCATAAAATGACCCCCGCAGACCCCTAGTTTAGGAGATATAGCCATTTAAGTGGTTTGATTCATTTTTCTGGGGCAAATTACAATGCAGACGCCTAGTTTAGGAGATAGAGCCATTTTAGTATTTTGAATTTTTTTCTGGTGCTTAACATGATCCCCGCAGACGCATAGTTTAGGAGATATAGCTATTTTAGTATTTTGGATTTTTGGTGCATAAAATAACCCCCGAAGACGACTATCTTAGGAGATATAGCCATTTTGATATTTTGATTTTTTTTTTCTGGTGCATAAAATGACCCCCGAAGATCCCTAGTTTAGGAGATATAGCCATTTAAGTGTTTTGATTTTTTTTTCTGGGGCAAATTACAATGCAGACGCCTTGTTTAGGAGATACAGCCATTTTAGTATTTTGAGTTTTTTTTTCTGGTGCATAAAATGACCCACGAAGATCCCTAGTTTAGGAGATATAGCCATTTAAGTGTTTTGATTTTTTTTTCTGGGGCAAATTACAATGCAGACGCCTAGTTTAGGAGATAGAGCCATTTTAGTATTTTGAATTTTTTTCTGGTGCTTAACATGATCCCCGCAGACGCATAGTTTAGGAGATAGAACCATTTTAGTATTTTGATTTTTTTTTCTGGTGCATGAAATGACCCACGAAGATCCCTAGTGTAGAAGATATAGCCATTTAAGTGTTTTGATTTTTTTTTCTGGGGCAAATTACAATGCAGACGCCTAGTTTAGAAGATAGAACCATTTTAGTATTTTGAGTTTTTTTTCTGGTGCATAAAATGACCCCCGCAGACGCATAGTTTAGGAGATATAGCCATTTTAGTATTTTGGATTTTTGGTGCATAAAATGACCCCCAAAGACGACTAGTTTAGGAGATATATCCATTTAAGTGTTTTGATTTTTTTTTTCTGGTGCATAAAATGACAACCACAGACGCCTAGCTTAGGAGATGTAGGCATTTTAGTATCTTGAATTTTTTTTTCTGGTGCACAAACTGACTCTCGCAGACGCCTATTTTAGGAGATATAGCCATTTTTGTGTTTTGAATTTTTTTTTTTGTGGTGCATAAAATGACCCCCGAAGACGCCTATTTTAGGAGATATAGCCATTTTAGTATTTGGAATTTTTTTTTTCTGGTGCATAAAATGACCCCCGACGATCCCTAGTTTAGGAGATATAGCCATTTAAGTGTTTTGATTTATTTTTCTGATGCAAATGACCCCCGCAGACGCCTAGTTTAGGAGATTTAGCCATTTTAGAATTTTAGATTTTTGGTGCTTAACATGATCCCCGCAGACGTATAGTTTAGGAGATAGAATCATTTTAGTATTTTGATTTTTTTTTTCTGGTGCATAAAATGACCCCCGCAGACCCCCAGTTTAGGAGATATTGCCATTTTAGTATTTTGGATTTTTGGTGCATAAAATGACCCCCGCAGACGCATAGTTTAGTAGATATAGCTATTTTAGTATTTTGGATTTTTGGTGCATAAAATAACCCCCGAAGACGACTAGGTTAGGAGATTTAGCCATTTTGGTATTTTGACTTTTTTTTCTGGTGCATAAAATGACCCCCGAGGATCCCCAGTTTAGGAGATATAGCCATTTAAGTGTTTTGATTTTTTTTCTGGGGCAAATTACAATGCAGACGCCTAGTTTAGGAGATAGAACCACTTTAGTATTTTGATTTTTTTTTTCTGGTGCATAAAATGACCCCCCCAGACCCGTAGTTTAGGAGATATCGCCATTTTAGTATTTTGGATTTCTTTTTCCTGGTGCATAAAATGACCCCCGCAGACGCCTATTTTAGGAGATATAGCCATTTTAGTATTTAAACTTTTTTTTCTATTGCATAAAATGACCCCCGAAGACGACAAATTTAGGATATATAGCCATTTTAGTATTTTGATTTTTTTTTTCTGGTGCATAAAATGACCCCCGCAGACCCCCAGTGTAGGAGATGTAGCCGTTTTAATATTTTGATTTTTTTTTCTGGTGCATAAAATGACTCCCGCAGACGCCTTGTTCAGGAGATTTAGCCATTTTAGAATTTCGGATTTTTGGTGCTTTACATGATCCCCGCAGACGCATAGTTTAGGCGATAGAACCATTTTAGTATTTTGATTTTTTTTTCTGGTGCATAAAATGACTCTCGCACACGCCTAGCTTAGGAGATGTAGGCATTTTAGTATTTTGGATTTTTTTTTCTGCTGCACACACTGACTCTCGCAGACGCCTGTTTTAGGAGATATAGCCATTTTTGTGGTTTGAATTTTTTTTTTCTGGTGCATAAAATGACCCCCACAGACGCCTAGCTTAGGAGATGTAGGCATTTTAGTATCTTGGATTTTTTTTTCTGGTGCACAAACTGACTCTCGCAGACTCCTAGTTTAGGAGATATAGAAATTTAAGTTTTTTTTTCTGGTGCATAAAATGACCCCCGCAGACCCCTAGTTTAGGAGATATAGGCATTTTAATATTTTTATTTTTTTTATGGTACATAATTTGACACCGCAGACGCCTAGTTTAGGAGATTTAGCCATTTTAGTATTTGGAATTTTTTTTTTCTGGTGCATAAAATGACCCCCGAAGATCCCTAGGTTAGGAGATATAGCCATTTAAGTGTTTTGATTTATTTTTCTGATGCAAATGACCCCCGCAAACGACTAGTCTAGGAGATATAGCCATTTTAGTATTTAAATTTTTTTTTTCTGGTGCATAAAATGACCCCCGAAGACGACTAGTTTAGGAGATATAACCATTTTAGTATTTTGATTGTTTTTTTCTGGTGCATAAAATGACCCCCGCAGACCCCTAGTTTAGGAGATGTAGCCGTTTTAGTATTTTGATTTTTTTTTTCTGGTGCATAAAATGACTCCCGCAGACGCCTTGTTCAGGAGATTTAGCCATTTTAGAATTTTGGATTTTTGGTGCTTAACATGATCCCCGCAGACGCATAGTTTAGGAGATAGAACCATTTTAGTATTTTGAGTTTTTTTTCTGGTGCATAAAATGACCCCCGCAAACCCCTAGTTTAGGAGATATTGCCATTTCAGTATTTTGGATTTTTGGTGCATAAAATAAACTCCGAAGACGACTAGCTTAGGAGATATAGCCATTTTGATATTTCGATTTTTTTTTTCTGGTGCATAAAATGACCCCCGAAGATCCCTAGTTTAGGAGATATAGCCATTTAAGTATTTTGATTTTTTTTTCTGGGGCAAATTACAATGCAGACGCCTAGTTTAGGAGATAGAACCACTTTAGTATTTTGATTTTTTTCTCTGGTGCATAAAATGACCCCCGCAGACCCATAGTTTAGGAGATATCGCCATTTTAGTATTTTGGATTTCTTTTTCCTGGTGCATAAAATGACCCCCGCAGACGCCTATTTTACGAGATATAGCCATTTGTATGTCTTGAATTTTTTTTTTGTGGCGCATGAAATGACCCCCGACGATCCCTAGTTTAGGAGATATAGCCATTTAAGTGTTTTGATTTTTTTTTCTGGTTCAAATTACAATGCAGACGCCTAGTTTAGGAGATAGAGCCATTTTAGTATTTTGAATTTTTTTCTGGTGCTTAACATGATCCCCGCAGACGCATAGTTTAGGAGATAGAACCAGTTTAGTATTTTGAATTTTTTTTCTGGTGCATAAAATGACCCCCGCAGACCCCTAGTTTAGGAGATATAGCCATTTAAGTGGTTTGATTCATTTTTCTGGGGCAAATTACAATGCAGACGCCTAGTTTAGGAGATAGAGCCATTTTAGTATTTTGAATTTTTTTCTGGTGCTTAACATGATCCCCGCAGACGCATAGTTTAGGAGATATAGCTATTTTAGTATTTTGGATTTTTGGTGCATAAAATAACCCCCGAAGACGACTATCTTAGGAGATATAGCCATTTTGATATTTTGATTTTTTTTTTCTGGTGCATAAAATGACCCCCGAAGATCCCTAGTTTAGGAGATATAGCCATTTAAGTGTTTTGATTTTTTTTTCTGGGGCAAATTACAATGCAGACGCCTTGTTTAGGAGATACAGCCATTTTAGTATTTTGAGTTTTTTTTTCTGGTGCATAAAATGACCCACGAAGATCCCTAGTTTAGGAGATATAGCCATTTAAGTGTTTTGATTTTTTTTTCTGGGGCAAATTACAATGCAGACGCCTAGTTTAGGAGATAGAGCCATTTTAGTATTTTGAATTTTTTTCTGGTGCTTAACATGATCCCCGCAGACGCATAGTTTAGGAGATAGAACCATTTTAGTATTTTGATTTTTTTTTCTGGTGCATGAAATGACCCACGAAGATCCCTAGTGTAGAAGATATAGCCATTTAAGTGTTTTGATTTTTTTTTCTGGGGCAAATTACAATGCAGACGCCTAGTTTAGAAGATAGAACCATTTTAGTATTTTGAGTTTTTTTTCTGGTGCATAAAATGACCCCCGCAGACGCATAGTTTAGGAGATATAGCCATTTTAGTATTTTGGATTTTTGGTGCATAAAATGACCCCCAAAGACGACTAGTTTAGGAGATATATCCATTTAAGTGTTTTGATTTTTTTTTTCTGGTGCATAAAATGACCCCCGCAGACCCCTAGTTTAGGAGATGTAGCCGTTTTAGTATTTTGATTTTTTTTTCTGGTGCATAAAATGACTCCCGCAGACGCCTTGTTCAGGAGATTTAGCCATTTTAGAATTTTGGATTTTTGGTGCTTAACATGATCCCCACAGACGCATAGTTTAGGAGATAGAACCATTTTAGTATTTTGAGTTTTTTTTCTGGTGCATAAAATGACCCCCGCAGACCCCTAGTTTAGGAGATATTGCCATTTCAGTATTTTGGATTTTTGGTGCATAAAATGACCCCCGCAGATTCATAGTTTAGTAGATATAGCTATTTTAGCATTTTGGATTTTTGGTGCATAAAATAACCTCCGAAGACGACTAGCTTAGGAGATATAGCCATTTTGATATTTCGATTTTTTTTTTCTGGTGCATAAAATGACCCCCGAAGATCCCTAGTTTAGGAGATATAGCCATTTAAATATTTTGATTTTTTTCTCTGGTGCATAAAATGACCCCCGCAGACCCATAGTTTAGGAGATATCGCCATTTTAGTATTTTGGATTTCTTTTTCCTGGTGCATAAAATGACCCCCGCAGACGCCTATTTTATTTTTATGTTTTGAATTTTTTTTTTGTGGCGCATGAAATGACCCCGACGATCCCTAGTTTAGGAGATATAGCCATTTAAGTGTTTTGATTTTTTTTTCTGGGGCAAATTACAATGCAGACGACTAGCTTAGGAGATATAGCCATTTTGATATTTCGATTTTTTTTTTCTGGTGCATAAAATGACCCCCGCAGACACCTGGTTTAGGAGATGTAGCCGTTTTAGTATTTTGATTTTTTTTTTCTGGTGCATAAAATGATCCCCCAGACGCATAGTTTAGGAGATAGAACCATTTTAGTATTTTGATTTTTTTTTCTGGTGCATAAAATGACCCCCGCAGACCCCTAGTTTAGGAGATATAGACATTTTAGTATTTTGGATTTTTGGTGCATAAAATGACCCCCGCAGACGCATAGTTTAGTAGATATAGCTATTTTACTATTTTCGATTTTTGGTGCATAAAATAACCCCCGAAGACGACTAGCTTAGGAGATGTAGCCATTTTGGTATTTTGATTTTTTTCTTCTGGTGCATAAAATGACCCCCGAAGATCCCTTGTTTAAGAGATATAGCCTTTTAAGTGTTTTGATTTTTTTTCTGGGGCAAATTACAATGCAGACGCCTAGTTTAGGAGATATAGCCATTTTAGTATTTTGATTTTTTTTTTCTGGTGCATAAAATGACCCACGAAGATCCCTAGTGTAGAAGATATAGCCATTTAAGTGTTTTGATTTTTTTTTCTGGGGCAAATTACAATGCAGACGCCTAGTTTAAAAGATAGAACCATTTTAGTATTTTGAGTTTTTTTTCTGGTGCATAAAATGACCCCCGCAGACGCATAGTTTAGGAGATATAGCCATTTTAGTATTTTGGATTTTTGGTGCATAAAATGACCCCCAAAGATCCCTAGTTTAGGAGATATAGCCATTTAAGTGTTTTGATTTTTTTTTCTGGGGCAAATTACAATGCAGACGCCTAGTTTAGGAGATAGAGCCATTTTAGTATTTTGCATTTTTTTCTGGTGCTTAACATGATCCCCGCAGACGCATAGTTTAGGAGATAGAACCATTTTAGTATTTTGATTTTTTTTTTCTGGTGCATAAAATGACCCCCGAAGATCCCTAGTTTAGGAGATATAGCCATTTAAGTGTTTTGATTTTTTTTTCTGGGGCAAATTACAATGCAGACGCCTAGTTTAGGAGATATAGCCATTTTAGTATTTTGATTTTTTTTTTCTGGTGCATAAAATGACCCACGAAGATCCCTAGTGTAGAAGATATAGCCATTTAAGTGTTTTGATTTTTTTTTCTGGGGCAAATTACAATGCAGACGCCTAGTTTAGAAGATAGAACCATTTTAGTATTTTGAGTTTTTTTTCTGGTGCATAAAATGACCCCCGCAGACGCATAGTTTAGGAGATATAGCCATTTTAGTATTTTGGATTTTTGGTGCATAAAATGACCCCCAAAGATCCCTAGCTTAGGAGATATAGCCATTTAAGTGTTTTGATTTTTTTTTCTGGGGCAAATTACAATGCAGACGCCTAGTTTAGGAGATAGAGCCATTTTAGTATTTTGCATTTTTTTCTGGTGCTTAACATGATCCCCGCAGACGCATAGTTTAGGAGATAGAACCATTTTAGTATTTTGATTTTTTTTTCTGGTGCATAAAATGACCCACGAAGATCCCTAGTGTAGAAGATATAGCCATTTAAGTGTTTTGATTTTTTTTTCTGGGGCAAATTACAATGCAGACGCCTAGTTTAGAAGATAGAACCATTTTAGTATTTTGAGTTTTTTTTCTGGTGCATAAAATGACCCCCGCAGACGCATAGTTTAGGAGATATAGCCATTTTAGTATTTTGGATTTTTGGTGCATAAAATGACCCCCAAAAACGACTAGTGTAGGAGATATAGCCATTTTAGTATTTCGATTTTTTTTTCTGGTGCATAAAATGGCCCCCGAAGATCCCTAGTTTAGGAGATATAGCCATTTAAGTGTTTTGATTTTTTTCTCTGGGGCAAATTACAATGCACACGACTAGCTTAGGAGATATAGCCATTTTGATATTTCGATTTTTTTTTTCTGGTGCATAAAATGACCCCCGCAGACACCTGGTTTAGGAGATGTAGCCATTTTGGTATTTTGATTTTTTTCTTCTGGTGCATAAAATGACCCCCGAAGATCCCTTGTTTAGGAGATATAGCCTTTTAAGTGTTTTGATTTTTTTTCTGGGGCAAATTACAATGCAGACGCCTAGTTTAGGAGATATAGCCATTTTAGTATTTTGATTTTTTTTTTCTGGTGCATAAAATGACCCACGAAGATCCCTAGTGTAGAAGAAATAGCCATTTAAGTGTTTTGATTTTTTTTTCTGGGGCAAATTACAATGCAGACGCCTTGTTTAGAAGATAGAACCATTTTAGTATTTTGAGTTTTTTTTCTGGTGCATAAAATGACCCCCGCAGACGCATAGTTTAGGAGATATAGGCATTTTAGTATTTTGGATTTTTGGTGCATAAAATTACCCCCAAAGATCCCTAGTTTAGGAGATATAGCCATTTAAGTGTTTTGATTTTTTTTTCTGGGGCAAATTACAATGCAGACGCCTAGTTTAGGAGATAGAGCCATTTTAGAAGTTTGCATTTTTTTCTGGTGCTTAACATGATCCCCGCAGACGCATAGTTTCGGAGATAGAACCATTTTAGTATTTTGATTTTTTTTTC
The DNA here is from genome assembly GCA_963966105.1 of Volucella zonaria. NCBI lineage: Eukaryota > Metazoa > Arthropoda > Insecta > Diptera > Syrphidae > Volucella > Volucella zonaria. The sequence continues at coordinate 811,652 of CAWYQB010000198.1, forward strand.
TGGTGCATAAAATGACCCCCGCAGACCCCTAGTTTAGGAGATATAGCCATTTAAGTGGTTTGATTTATTTTTCTGGGGCAAATTACAATGCAGACGCCTAGTTTAGGAGATAGAGCCATTTTAGTATTTTGCATTTTTTTCTGGTGCTTAACATGATCCCCGCAGACGCATAGTTTAGGAGATATAGCTATTTTATTATTTTGGATTTTTGGTGCATAAAATAACCCCCGAAGACAACTAGCTTAGGAGATATAGCCATTTTGATATTTTGATTTTTTTTTTCTGGTGCATAAAATGACCCCCGAAGATCCCTAGTTTAGGAGATATAGCCATTTAAGTGTTTTGATTTTTTTTTCTGGGGCAAATTACAATGCAGACGCCTAGTTTAGGAGATATAGCCATTTTAGTATTTTGATTTTTTTTTCTGGTGCATAAAATGACCCACGAAGATCCCTAGTGCAAAAGATATAGCCATTTAAGTGTTTTGATTTTTTTTTCTGGGGCAAATTACAATGCAGACGCCTAGTTTAGAAGATAGAACCATTTTAGTATTTTGAGTTTTTTTTCTGGTGCATAAAATGACCCCCGCAGACGCATAGTTTAGGAGATATAGCCATTTTAGTATTTTGGATTTTTGGTGCATAAAATGACCCCCAAAGACGACTAGTTTAGGAGATATATCCATTTAAGTGTTTTGATTTTTTTTTTCTGGTGCATAAAATGACCCCCGCAGACCCCTAGTTTAGGAGATGTAGCCGTTTTAGTATTTTGATTTTTTTTTCTGGTGCATAAAATGACTCCCGCAGACGCCTTGTTCAGGAGATTTAGCCATTTTAGAATTTTGGATTTTTGGTGCTTAACATGATCCCCACAGACGCATAGTTTAGGAGATAGAACCATTTTAGTATTTTGAGTTTTTTTTCTGGTGCATAAAATGACCCCCGCAGACCCCTAGTTTAGGAGATATTGCCATTTCAGTATTTTGGATTTTTGGTGCATAAAATGACCCCCGCAGATTCATAGTTTAGTAGATATAGCTATTTTAGCATTTTGGATTTTTGGTGCATAAAATAACCTCCGAAGACGACTAGCTTAGGAGATATAGCCATTTTGATATTTCGATTTTTTTTTTCTGGAGCATAAAATGACCCCCGAAGATCCCTAGTTTAGGAGATATAGCCATTTAAATATTTTGATTTTTTTCTCTGGTGCATAAAATGACCCCCGCAGACCCATAGTTTAGGAGATATCGCCATTTTAGTATTTTGGATTTCTTTTTCCTGGTGCATAAAATGACCCCCGCAGACGCCTATTTTATTTTTATGTTTTGAATTTTTTTTTTGTGGCGCATGAAATGACCCCGACGATCCCTAGTTTAGGAGATATAGCCATTTAAGTGTTTTGATTTTTTTTTCTGGGGCAAATTACAATGCAGACGACTAGCTTAGGAGATATAGCCATTTTGATATTTCGATTTTTTTTTTCTGGTGCATAAAATGACCCCCGCAGACACCTGGTTTAGGAGATGTAGCCGTTTTAGTATTTTGATTTTTTTTTTCTGGTGCATAAAATGATCCCCCAGACGCATAGTTTAGGAGATAGAACCATTTTAGTATTTTGATTTTTTTTTCTGGTGCATAAAATGACCCCCGCAGACCCCTAGTTTAGGAGATATAGACATTTTAGTATTTTGGATTTTTGGTGCATAAAATGACCCCCGCAGACGCATAGTTTAGTAGATATAGCTATTTTACTATTTTCGATTTTTGGTGCATAAAATAACCCCCGAAGACGACTAGCTTAGGAGATGTAGCCATTTTGGTATTTTGATTTTTTTCTTCTGGTGCATAAAATGACCCCCGAAGATCCCTTGTTTAAGAGATATAGCCTTTTAAGTGTTTTGATTTTTTTTCTGGGGCAAATTACAATGCAGACGCCTAGTTTAGGAGATATAGCCATTTTAGTATTTTGATTTTTTTTTTCTGGTGCATAAAATGACCCACGAAGATCCCTAGTGTAGAAGATATAGCCATTTAAGTGTTTTGATTTTTTTTTCTGGGGCAAATTACAATGCAGACGCCTAGTTTAGAAGATAGAACCATTTTAGTATTTTGAGTTTTTTTTCTGGTGCATAAAATGACCCCCGCAGACGCATAGTTTAGGAGATATAGCCATTTTAGTATTTTGGATTTTTGGTGCATAAAATGACCCCCAAAGATCCCTAGTTTAGGAGATATAGCCATTTAAGTGTTTTGATTTTTTTTTCTGGGGCAAATTACAATGCAGACGCCTAGTTTAGGAGATAGAGCCATTTTAGTATTTTGCATTTTTTTCTGGTGCTTAACATGATCCCCGCAGACGCATAGTTTAGGAGATAGAACCATTTTAGTATTTTGATTTTTTTTTTCTGGTGCATAAAATGACCCCCGAAGATCCCTAGTTTAGGAGATATAGCCATTTAAGTGTTTTGATTTTTTTTTCTGGGGCAAATTACAATGCAGACGCCTAGTTTAGGAGATATAGCCATTTTAGTATTTTGATTTTTTTTTTCTGGTGCATAAAATGACCCACGAAGATCCCTAGTGTAGAAGATATAGCCATTTAAGTGTTTTGATTTTTTTTTCTGGGGCAAATTACAATGCAGACGCCTAGTTTAGAAGATAGAACCATTTTAGTATTTTGAGTTTTTTTTCTGGTGCATAAAATGACCCCCGCAGACGCATAGTTTAGGAGATATAGCCATTTTAGTATTTTGGATTTTTGGTGCATAAAATGACCCCCAAAGATCCCTAGTTTAGGAGATATAGCCATTTAAGTGTTTTGATTTTTTTTTCTGGGGCAAATTACAATGCAGACGCCTAGTTTAGGAGATAGAGCCATTTTAGTATTTTGCATTTTTTTCTGGTGCTTAACATGATCCCCGCAGACGCATAGTTTAGGAGATAGAACCATTTTAGTATTTTGATTTTTTTTTCTGGTGCATAAAATGACCCACGAAGATCCCTAGTGTAGAAGATATAGCCATTTAAGTGTTTTGATTTTTTTTTCTGGGGCAAATTACAATGCAGACGCCTAGTTTAGAAGATAGAACCATTTTAGTATTTTGAGTTTTTTTTCTGGTGCATAAAATGACCCCCGCAGACGCATAGTTTAGGAGATATAGCCATTTTAGTATTTTGGATTTTTGGTGCATAAAATGACCCCCAAAAACGACTAGTGTAGGAGATATAGCCATTTTAGTATTTCGATTTTTTTTTCTGGTGCATAAAATGGCCCCCGAAGATCCCTAGTTTAGGAGATATAGCCATTTAAGTGTTTTGATTTTTTTCTCTGGGGCAAATTACAATGCACACGACTAGCTTAGGAGATATAGCCATTTTGATATTTCGATTTTTTTTTTCTGGTGCATAAAATGACCCCCGCAGACACCTGGTTTAGGAGATGTAGCCATTTTGGTATTTTGATTTTTTTCTTCTGGTGCATAAAATGACCCCCGAAGATCCCTTGTTTAGGAGATATAGCCTTTTAAGTGTTTTGATTTTTTTTCTGGGGCAAATTACAATGCAGACGCCTAGTTTAGGAGATATAGCCATTTTAGTATTTTGATTTTTTTTTTCTGGTGCATAAAATGACCCACGAAGATCCCTAGTGTAGAAGAAATAGCCATTTAAGTGTTTTGATTTTTTTTTCTGGGGCAAATTACAATGCAGACGCCTTGTTTAGAAGATAGAACCATTTTAGTATTTTGAGTTTTTTTTCTGGTGCATAAAATGACCCCCGCAGACGCATAGTTTAGGAGATATAGCCATTTTAGTATTTTGGATTTTTGGTGCATAAAATTACCCCCAAAGATCCATAGTTTAGGAGATATAGCCATTTAAGTGTTTTGATATTTTTTTCTGGGGCAAATTACAATGCAGACGCCTAGTTTAGGAGATAGAGCCATTTTAGAAGTTTGCATTTTTTTCTGGTGCTTAACATGATCCCCGCAGACGCATAGTTTCGGAGATAGAACCATTTTAGTATTTTGATTTTTTTTTCTGGTGCATAAAATGACCCCCGCAGACCCCTAGTTTAGGAGATATAGCCATTTAAGTGGTTTGATTTATTTTTCTGGGGCAAATTACAATGCAGACGCCTAGTTTAGGAGATAGAGCCATTTTAGTATTTTGCATTTTTTTCTGGTGCTTAACATGATCCCCGCAGACGCATAGTTTAGGAGATATAGCTATTTTATTATTTTGGATTTTTGGTGCATAAAATAACCCCCGAAGACAACTAGCTTAGGAGATATAGCCATTTTGATATTTTGATTTTTTTTTTCTGGTGCATAAAATGACCCCCGAAGATCCCTAGTTTAGGAGATATAGCCATTTAAGTGTTTTGATTTTTTTTTCTGGGGCAAATTACAATGCAGACGCCTAGTTTAGGAGATATAGCCATTTTAGTATTTTGATTTTTTTTTCTGGTGCATAAAATGACCCACGAAGATCCCTAGTGCAAAAGATATAGCCATTTAAGTGTTTTGATTTTTTTTTCTGGGGCAAATTACAATGCAGACGCCTAGTTTAGAAGATAGAACCATTTTAGTATTTTGAGTTTTTTTTCTGGTGCATAAAATGACCCCCGCAGACGCATAGTTTAGGAGATATAGACATTTTAGTATTTTGGATTTTTGGTGCATAAAATGAACCCCAAAGACGACTAGTTTAGGAGATATAGCCATTTTAGTATTTTGATTTTTTTTTCTGGTGCATAAAATGACCCCCGCAGACGCATAGTTTAGGAGATATAGCCATTTTAGTATTTTGGATTTTTGGTGCATAAAATGAACCCCAAAGACGACTAGTTTAGGTGATATAGCTATTTTAGTATTTTGATTTTTTTTTCTGGTGCATAAAATGACCCCCGCAGACGCATAGTTTAGGAGATATAGCCATTTTAGTATTTTGGATTTATGGTGCATAAAATGACCCCCGCAGACGCATAGTTTAGGAGATATAGCTATTTTAGTATTTTGGATTTTTGGTGCATAAAATAACGCCCGAAGAAAACTAGCTTAGGAGATATAGCCATTTTAGTATTTTGATTTTTTTTTTCTGGTGCATAAAATGACTCCCGCAGACGCCTTGTTCAGGAGATTTAGCCATTTTAGAATTTTGGATTTTTGGTGCTTAACATGATCCCCGCAGACGCATAGTTTAGGAGATATAGCTATTTTAGTATTTTGGATTTTTGGTGCATAAAATAACGCCCGAAGAAAACTAGCTTAGGAGATATAGCCATTTTAGTATTTTGATTTTTTTTTTCTGGTGCATAAAATGACTCCCGCAGACGCCTTGTTCAGGAGATTTAGCCATTTTAGAATTTTGGATTTTTGGTGCTTAACATGATCCCCGCAGACGCATAGTTTAGGAGATAGAACCATTTTAGTATTTGGATTTTTTTTTTCTGGTGCATGAAATGACCTCCACAGACGCCTAGTTTAGGAGTTATAGCCATGTCAGTATTTAGAATTTTTGTTTTCTGGTGCATAAAATGACCCCGACAGACGCTTAGTTTTGGAGAGATAACCACTTTAGTATTTTGAATTTTTTTTCTAGGGCAAATGACCTCCACAAACGCCTAGTTTAGGAGTTATAGCCATGTTAGTATTTAGAATTTTTGTTTTCTGGTGCATAAAATGACCCCGGCAGACGCTTAGTTTTTGAGAGATAGCCATTTAAGTATTTTGATTTTTTTTTTTTGGTGCATAAAATGACCCTCGCAGACGCCTAGCTTAGGAGGTATAGCCATTCTAGTATTTTGATTTTTTTTTCTGGGGCAAATGACCCCCGCAGACGCCTAGTTTAGGAGATACAGCCATCTTGGAATTTAGATTTTTTTTTTTCTGGTGCATAAAATGACCCCGCAGACGCTTAGTTTTGAAGAGATAGCCATCTTAGTATTTAGAATTTTTTTTTTCTGGTGCATAAAATGACCCCGCAGGCGCTTAGTTTTGAAGAGATAGCCTTCTTAGTATTTAGAATTTTTTTTTCTGGTGCATAAAATGACCCCGCAGACGCCTAGTTTAGGAGATATAGCAATTTTAGTATTTTGATTTTTTTTTTGGCGCATAAAATGACCCCCGCAGACGCCTAGTTTAGGAGATATAGCCATTTTTGTGTTTTGAATTTTTTTTTTCTGGTGCATAATTTGACCCAGCAGACGCTTAGTTTAGGAGATTTTGCCATTTTAGTATTTAGAAGTTTTTTTTCGGGTGCATAAAATGACCTCCGCAGACGCCTAGTTTAGGAGATATAGTCATCTTAGTATTTAGAATTTTTTTTTCCTGGTGCATAAAATGACCCCCGCAGACGCATAGTTTTGGAGAGATAGCCATTTAAGTATTTTGATTTTTTTTTTGGTGCATAAAATGACCCTCTCAGACGCCTAGTTTAGGAGATATAGCCATTTTTGTGTTATGAATTTTTTTTTTCTGGTGCATAATTTGACCCAGCAGACGCTTAGTTTAGGAGATATAGCCATTTTACTATTTTGATTTTTTTTTTGGTGCATAAAATGACCCCCGCAGACGCCCAGTTTAGGAGATATAGCCATTTTTGTGTTTTGAATTTTTTTTTCTGGTGCATAATTTGACCTAGCAGACGCCTAGTTTAGGAGATTTAGCCATTTTAGTATTTAGAAGCTTTTTTCGGGTGCATAAAATGACCCCCGCAGACGCTTAGTTTTGGTGATATAGCCACTTTAGTATTTTAAATTTTTTTTCTAGGGCAAATGACCTCCACAGACGCCTAGTTTAGGAGTTATAGCGTTGTTAGTATTTAGAATTTTTTTTTTCTGGTGCATAAAATGACCCCCGCAGACGCTTAGTTTTGGAGAGATAGCCATTTAAGTATTTTGATTTTTTTTTTGGTGCATAAAATGACCCTCGCAGATGCCTAGCTTAGGAGATGTAGACATTCTAGTATTTTGATTTTTTTTTCTGGGGCAAATGACCCCCGCAGACGCCTAGTTTAGGAGATATAGCCATCTTAGTATTTAGAATTTTTTTTTTCTTCTGCATAATTTGACCCAGCAGACGCTTAGTTAAGGAGATTTAGCCATTTTAGTATTTAGAATTTTTTTTTTCCTGGTGCATAAAATGACCCCCGCAGACGCTTAGTTTTGGAGAGATAGCCATTTTAGTATTTTAATTTTTTTTTCTGGTGCATAAAATGACCCTCGCAGACGCCTAGCTAAGGAGATGTAGACATTCTAGTATTTTGATTTTTTTTTCTGGGGCAAATGACCCCCGCAGACGCCTAGTTTAGGAGATATAGATATCTTAGTATTTAGAATTTTTTTTTTCTGGTGCATAATTTGACCCAGCAGACGCTTAGTTAAGGAGATTTAGCCATTTTAGTATTTAGAATTTTTTTTTTCTGGTGCATAAAATGACCCCCGCAGACGCTTAGTTTTGGAGAGATAGCCATTTTAGTATTTTAATTTTTTTTTCTGGTGCATAAAATGACCCTCGCAGACGCCTAGCTTAGGAGATGTAGACATTCTAGTATTTTGATTTTTTTTTCTGGGGCAAATGACCCCCGCAGACGCCTAGTTTAGGAGATATAGCCATCTTAGTATTTAGAATTTTTTTTTTCTGGTGCATAATTTGACCCAGCAGACGCTTAGTTTAGGAGATATAGCCATTTTACTATTTTGATTTTTTTTTGGTGCATAAAATGACCCCCGCAGACGCCCAGTTTAGGAGATATAGCCATTTTTGTGTTTTGAATTTTTTTTTCTGGTGCATAATTTGACCTAGCAGACGCCTAGTTTAGGAGATTTAGCCATTTTAGTATTTAGAAGCTTTTTTCGGGTGCATAAAATGACCCCCGCAGACGCTTAGTTTTGGTGATATAGCCACTTTAGTATTTTAAATTTTTTTTCTAGGGCAAATGACCTCCACAGACGCCTAGTTTAGGAGTTATAGCGTTGTTAGTATTTAGAATTTTTTTTTTCTGGTGCATAAAATGACCCCCGCAGACGCTTAGTTTTGGAGAGATAGCCATTTAAGTATTTTGATTTTTTTTTTGGTGCATAAAATGACCCTCGCAGATGCCTAGCTTAGGAGATGTAGACATTCTAGTATTTTGATTTTTTTTTCTGGGGCAAATGACCCCCGCAGACGCCTAGTTTAGGAGATATAGCCATCTTAGTATTTAGAATTTTTTTTTTCTGGTGCATAATTTGACCCAGCAGACGCTTAGTTAAGGAGATTTAGCCATCTTAGTATTTAGAATTTTTTTTTTCCTGGTGCATAAAATGACCCCCGCAGACGCTTAGTTTTGGAGAGATAGCCATTTAAGTATTTTGATTTTTTTTTTGGTGCATAAAGTGACCCTCTCAGACGCCTAGCTTAGGAGATGTAGCCATTCTAGTATTTTGATTTTTTTTTCTGGGGCAAATGACCCCCGCAGACGCCTAGTTTAGGAGATATAGCCATCTTAGTATTTAGATTTTTTTTTTTCTGGTGCATAGAATGACCCCGCAGACGCCTAGTTTAGGAGATATAGCCGTTTCAGTATTTTGCATTTTTGGTGCATAAAATGACCCCCGCAGACGCTTAGCTTAGGAGATATAACCATTTTAGTATTTGGATTTTTTTTTTCTGGTGCATGAAATGACCTCCACAGACGCCTAGTTTAGGAGTTATAGCCATGTCAGTATTTAGAATTTTTGTTTTCTAGTGCATAAAATGACCCCGACAGACGCTTAGTTTTGGAGAGATAGCCACTTTAGTATTTTGAATTTTTTTTCTAGGGCAAATGACCTCCACAAACGCCTAGTTTAGGAGTTATAGCCATTTTAGTATTTAGAATTTTTGTTTTCTGGTGCATAAAATGACCCCGGCAGACGCTTAGTTTTTGAGAGATAGCCATTTAAGTATTTTGATTTTTTTTTTTGGTGCATAAAATGACCCGCGCAGACGCCTAGCTTAGGAGGTATAGCCATTCTAGTATTTTGATTTTTTTTTCTGGGGCAAATGACCCCCGCAGACGCCTAGTTTAGGAGATATAGCCATATTAGAATTTAAATTTTTTTTTTCTGGTGCATAAAATGACCCCGCAGACGCTTAGTTTTGAAGAGATAGCCATCTTAGTATTTAGAATTTTTTTTTTCTGGTGCATGAAATGACCTCCACAGACGCCTAGTTTAGGAGTTATAGCCATGTCAGTATTTAGAATTTTTGTTTTCTGGTGCATAAAATGACCCCGAAAGACGCTTAGTTTTGGAGAGATAGCCACTTTAGTATTTTGAATTTTTTTTCTAGGGCAAATGACCTCCACAAGCGCCTAGTTTAGGAGTTATAGCCATGTTAGTATTTAGAATTTTTGTTTTCTGGTGCATAAAATGACCCCGGCAGACGCTTAGTTTTTGAGAGATAGCCATTTAAGTATTTTGATTTTTTTTTTGGTGCATAAAATGACCCTCGCAGACGCCTAGCTTAGGAGGTACAGCCATTCTAGTATTTTGATTTTTTTTTCTGGGGCAAATGACCCCCGCAGACGCCTAGTTTAGGAGATATAGCCATCTTAGAATTTAGATTTTTTTTTTCTGGTGCATAAAATGACCCCGCAGACGCTTAGTTTTGAAGAGATAGCCATCTTAGTATTTAGAATTTTTTTTTCTGGTGCATAAAATGACCCCGCAGACGCCTAGTTTAGGAGATATAGCAATTTTAGTATTTTGATTTTTTTTTTGGCGCATAAAATGACCCCCGCAGACGCCTAGTTTAGGAGATATAGCCATTTTTGTGTTTTGAATTTTTTTTTTCTGGTGCATAATTTGACCCAGCAGACGCTTAGTTTAGGAGATTTAGCCATTTTAGTATTTAGAAGTTTTTTTTCGGGTGCATAAAATGACCTCCGCAGACGCCTAGTTTAGGAGATATAGTCATCTTAGTATTTAGAATTTTTTTTTTCCTGGTGCATAAAATGACCCCCGCAGACGCTTAGTTTTGGAGAGATAGCCATTTAAGTATTTTGATTTTTTTTTTGGTGCATAAAATGACCCTCTCAGACGCCTAGCTTAGGAGATGTAGCCATTCTAGTATTTTGATTTTTTTTTTCTGGGGCAAATGACCCCCGCAGACGCCTAGTTTAGGAGATATAGCCATCTTAGTATTTAGATTTTTTTTTTCTGGTGCATAGAATGACCCCGCAGACGCCTAGTTTAGGAGATATAGCCATTTTAGTATTTTGATTTATTTTTTGGTGCATAAAATGACCCCCGAAGACGCCTAGTTTAGGAGATATAGCCATTTTTGTGTTATGAATTTTTTTTTTCTGGTGCATAATTTGACCCAGCAGACGCTTAGTTTAGGAGATATAGTCATTTTACTATTTTGATTTTTTTTTTGGTGCATAAAATGACCCCCGCAGACGCCTAGTTTAGGAGATACAGCCATCTTAGTATTTAGATTTTTTTTTTCTGGTGCATAGAATGACCCCGCAGACGCCTAGTTTAGGAGATATAGCCATTTTAGTATTTTGATTTTTTTTTTGGTGCATAAAATGACCCCCGCAGACGCCTAGTTTAGGAGATATAGCCATTTTTGTGTTATGAATTTTTTTTTTCTGGTGCACAATTTGACCCAGCAGACGCTTAGTTTAGGGGATATAGTCATTTTACTATTTTGATTTTTTTTTTGGTGCATAAAATGACCCCCGCAGACGCCCAGTTTAGGAGATATAGCCATTTTTGTGTTTTGAATTTTTTTTTTTCTGGTGCATAATTTGACCTAGCAGACGCCTAGTTTAGGAGATTTAGCCATTTTAGTATTTAGAAGCTTTTTTCGGGTGCATAAAATGACCCCCGCAGACGCTTAGTTTTGGTGATATAGCCACTTTTGTATTTTAAATTTTTTTTCTAGGGCAAATGACCTCCACAGACGCCTAGTTTAGGAGTTATAGCGTTGTTAGTATTTAGAATTTTTTTTTTCTGGTGCATAAAATGACCCCCGCAGACGCCTAGTTTTGGAGAGATAGCCATTTAAGTATTTCGATTTTTTTTTTGGTGCATAAAATGACCCTAGCAGATGCCTAGGTTAGGAGATGTAGACATTCTAGTATTTTGATTTTTTTTTCTGGGGCAAATGACCCCCGCAGACGCCTAGTTTAGGAGATATAGCCATCTTAGTATTTAGAATTTTTTTTCTGGTGCATAATTTGACCCAGCAGACGCTTAGTTAAGGAGATTTAGCCATTTTAGTATTTAGAACTTTTTTTTCGGGTGCATAAAATGACCCCCGCAGACGCCTAGTTTAGGAGATATAGCCATCTTAGTATTTAGAATTTTTTTTTTCCTGGTGCATAAAATGACCCCCGCAGACGCTTAGTTTTGGAGAGATAGCCATTTTAGTATTTTAAGTTTTTTTCCTGGTGCATAAAATGACCCTCGCAGACGCCTAGTTTAGGAGATATAGCCACTTTAGTATTTCGAATTTTTTTTCTAGGGCAAATGACCCCCACAGACGCCTAGTTTAGGAGTTATAGCCATGATAGTATTTAGAATTTTTTTTTTTCTGGTGCATAAAATGACCCCCGCAGACGCTTAGTTTTGGAGAGATAGCCATTTAAGTATTTTGATTTTTTTGTGGTGCATAAAATGACCCTCGCAGACGCCTAGCTTAGGAGATGTAGCCATTCTGGTATTTTGATTTTTTTTTCTGGGGCAAATCACCCCCGCAGACGCCTAGTTTAGGAGATATAGCCATTTTAGTATTTTGAATTTTTGTTTTTCTGGTGCATAAAATGACCCCCGCAGACGCCTAGTTTAGGAGATATAGCCACTTTAGTATTTTGAATTTTTTTTTTTTCTGTTGCATAAAATGGCCCTCGCAGACGCCTAGTTTTGGAGATATAGCCATTTTAGTATTTTGATTTTTTTTTTTGCATAAAATGACCCTCACAGACGCCTAGCTTAGGAGATGTAGCCATTCTAGTATTTTGATTTCTTTTTCTGGGGGAAATGACCCCCGCAGACGCCTAGTTTAGGAGATATGGCCATTTTTGTGTTTTGAATTTTTTTTGCTAGTGCATAAAATGACCCCCGCAGACGCCTAGTTTAGGAGATATAGCCATTTTAGTATTCTGAATTATTTTTTTCTTTCGCATAAAATGACCCCCGCAGACCGCCAGTGTATGAGGTATAGCCATTTTACTCTTTAGATTTTTTTTTCTGGTGCATAATTTGCCCTGCAGACGCCTAGTATAGGAGATATAGCCATTTTAGTATTCTGAATTATTTTTTTCTTTCGCATAAAATGACCCCCGCAGACCGCCAGTGTAGGAGATATAGCCATTTTACTCTTTAAATTTCTTTTTCTGGTGCATAATTTGACCCCGCAGACGCCTAGTTTAGGAGATATAGCCATTTTAGTATTCTGAATTATTTTTTTCTTTCGCATAAAATGACCCCCGCAGATGCTTAGATTACTAGATATAGCCATTTTAGTATTTTGATTATTTTTTTTTCTGGTGCATAAAATGACCCTCGCAGACGCCTAGTTTTGGAGATATAGCCATTTTTGTGTTTTGAATTTTTTTTTTTTCTGGTGCGTAATTTGACCCAGCAGACGCGTAGTTTATGAGATTTAGCCATTTTAGTATTTAGAAGTTTTTTTTCGGATGCATAAAATGACCCCCGCAGACGCTTAGGTTTGGTGATATAGACACTTTAGTATTTCGAATTTTTTTTCTAGGGCAAATGACCTCCACAGACGCCTAGTTTAGGAGTTATAGCCTTGTTAGTATTTAGAATTTTTTTTTTCGGGTGCATGAAATGACCCCTGCAGACGCCTAGTTTAGGAGATATAGCCATTTTAGTATTTTGAATTTTTGTTTTTCTGGTGCATAAAATGACCCCCGCAGACGCCTAGTTTAGGAGATATTGCCATTTTAGTATTTTGAATTTTTTTTTTCTGGTGCATAAAATGACCCCCGCAGCTGCTTAGATTACTAGATATAGCCATTTTAGTATTTTGATTATTTTTTTTTCTGGTGCATAAAATGACCCTCCCAGAGGCCTAGTTTAGGAGATATAGCAATTTTAGTATTTTGATTTTTTTTTCTGGTGCTTAATTTGACCCCGCAGACGCCTAGTTTAGGAGATATAGCCGTTTTAGTATTTTGCATTTTTGGTGCATAAAATGACCCCCCCAGACGCCTAGCTGAGGAGATATAACCATTTTAGTATTTGGATTTTTTTTTTCTGGTGCATGAAATGACCCCCGCAGACGCCTAGTTTAGGAGATATAGCCATTTTAGTATTCTGAATTATTTTTTTCTTTCGCATAAAATGACCCCCGCAGATGCTTAGATTACTAGATATAGCCATTTTAGTATTTTGATTATTTTTTTTTCTGGTGCATAAAATGACCCTCGCAGACGCCTAGTTTTGGAGATATAGCCATTTTTGTGTTTTGAATTTTTTTTTTTTCTGGTGCATAATTTGACCCAGCAGACGCGTAGTTTAGGAGATTTAGCCATTTTAGTATTTAGAAGTTTTTTTTCGGATGCATAAAATGACCCCCGCAGACGCTTAGGTTTGGTGATATAGACACTTTAGTATTTCGAATTTTTTTTCTAGGGCAAATGACCTCCACAGACGCCTAGTTTAGGAGTTATAGCCATGTTAGTATTTAGAATTTTTTTTTTCGGGTGCATGAAATGACCCCTGCAGACGCCTAGTTTAGGAGATATAGCCATTTTAGTATTTTGAATTTTTTTTTTCTGGTGCATAAAATGACCCTCGCAGACGCCTGGTTTTGGAGATATAGCCATTTTAGTATTTTGATTTTGTTTTTTTGCATAAAATGGCCCTAACAGACGCCTAGCTTAGGAGATGTAGCCATTCTAGTATTTTGATTTCTTTTTCTGGGGTAAATGACCCCCGCAGACGCCTAGTTTAGGAGATATAACTATTTTTGAGTTTTGAATTTTTTTTTTCTGGTGCATAAAATGACCCCCGCAGACGCCTAGTTTAGGAGATATAGCCATTTTAGTATTCTGAATTATTTTTTTCTTTCGCATAAAATGACCCCCGCAGACCTCCAGTGTAGGAGATATAGCCAGTTTACTCTTTAGATTTTTTTTGTCTGGTGCTTAATTTGACCCCGCAGACGCCTAGTTTAGGAGATATAGCCGTTTTAGTATTTTGGGTTTTTGGTGCATAAAATGATACCCGCAGACGCCTAGTTTTGGAGTTATAGCCACTTAAGTGTTCTGATTTTTTTTTCTGGGGCAAGTGACCGCCGCAGACGCCTAGTTTTGGGAGATATAGCTATTTTGGTATTTAGAATGTTTTTTTCTGGTGCATAAAATGACCCCCGCAGACCCCTAGTTTAGGAGATATATCCGTTTTAATATTTTCATTTTTATTTCTGGTGCATTTTTTGACCCTGCAGACGCCTAATTTATGAGATTTAGCCATTTTAGTATTTTGAATTTTTTTTCTGGGGCATAAAATGACCCCCGCAGATGCTTAGATTAGGAGATTTAGCTGTTTTAGTATTTTGAATTTTTTTTCTGGTGCATAATTTGACCCCGCAGACGCCTAGTTTAGGAGATATAGCCATTTTTGTGTTTTCAATTTTTTTTTCTGGTGCTTAAAATGACCCCCGCACACGCCTAGTTTAGGATATATAGCCATTTTAGTATTTAGATTTTTCTGGTGCATAATTTGACCCCACAGACGCCTAGTTTAGGAGATTTAGCCTTTTTAGTATTCTGAATTTTTTTTTCTGGTGCATTAAATGACCCCCGCAGACCCCCAGTGACGGAGATATAGCCATTTTAGTCCTTAGACTTTTTTTTCTGGTGCATAATTTGACCCCGCAGACGCCTAGTTTAGGAGATTTAGACATTTTAGTATTTTGAATTTTTTTTTCTGGTGCATAAAATGACCTACGCATACCCCTAGTGTAGGAGATATATCCATTTTAGTATTTTGAATTCTTTTTTTTCTGGTGCATAAAATGACCCCCGCAGACGCCTAGTTTTGCAGATATATCCATTTTAGTATTTTGATTTTTTTTGGTGCATAAAATGACCCCCTCAGACGCCTAGTTTAGGAGATATAGCCATTTTAGTATTTTGATTTTTTTTTTGGTGCATAAAATGACCCCCGCAGACACCTAGTTTAGGAGATATAGCCATTTTTGTGCTTTGAATTTTTTTTTTCTGGTGCATAATTTGACCCAGCAGAGGCTTAGTTTAGGAGATTTATCCATTTTAGTATTTAGAAGTTTTTTTTCGGGTGCATAAAATGACCCCCGCAGACGCTTAGTTTTGGAGATATAGCCACTTTAGTATTTTGAATTTTTTTTCTAGGGCAAATGACATCCACAGACGCCTAGATTAGGAGTTATAGCCATCTTAGTATTTCGAATTTTTTTTTTCTGGTGCATAAAATGACCCCCGCAGACGCTTAGTTTTGGAGAGATAGCCATATAAGTATTTTGATTTTTTTTTCTTTTGCATAAAATGACCCTCGCAGACGCCTAGTTTAGGAGATACAGCCATTTTAGTATTTTGATTTCTTTTTTCGGGTGCATAATTTGACCCCGCAGACGCCTAGTTTAGGAGATATAGCCATTTTAGTATTCTGAATTATTTTTTTCTTTCGCATAAAATGACCCCAGCAGACCCCCAGTGTAGGAGATATAGCCATGTTACTCTTTAGATTTTTTTTTCTGGTGCATAATTTGACCCTGCAGACGCCTAGTTTAGGAGATATAGCCATTTTAGTCTTTAGAAGTTTTTTTTTCTTTTGCATAAAATGACCCCCGCAGATGCTTAGATTACTAAATATAGCCATTTTAGTATTTTGATTATTTTTTTTTCTGGTGCATAAAATGACCCTTGCAGACTCCTAGTTTTGCAGATATAGCCATTTTAGTATTTTCATTTTTTTTTTTGCATAAAATGACCCTCGCAGACGCCTAGCTTAGGAGATGTAGCCATTCTAGTATTTTGATTTCTTTTTCTGGGGCAAATGACCCCCGCAGATGAATAGTTTAGGAGATATAGCCATTTTTGTGTTCTGAATTTTTTGTTTCTGGTGCATAAAATAAACCCCGCAGACGCCTAGTTTTGGGGATGTAGCCATTTTAGTATTTAGGTTTTTTTTTCTGGTGCACAATTTGGCCCCGCAGTCGCCCAGTTTAGGAGATATAACCATTTTAGTATTTTGAACTTTTTTTTTCTGGTGCATAAAATGACCCCTGCAGACGCCTAGTTTAGTAGATATAGCCATTTTAGTATGCTGAATTATTTTTTTCTGGCGCATTAAATGACCCCCGCAGAGCCCCAGTGTAGGAGATATAGCCATTTTACTCTTTACATTTTTTTTTCTGGTGCATAATTTGACCCCGCAGACACCTAGTTTAGGAGATATAGACATTTTAGTATGTAGAAGTTTTTTTTTCTGGTTTATAAAATGACCCCAGCAGATGCTTAGATTACTAGATATAGCCATTTTAGTATTTTGATTATTTTTTTTTCGGGTGCATAAAATGACCCTCGCAGAGGCCTAGTTTAGGAGATATAGCAATTTTAGTGATTTGATTTTTTTTTTCTGGTGCTTAATTTGACCCTGCAGACGCCTAGTTTAGGAAATATAGCCGTTTTAGAATTGTGGATTTTTGGTGCATAAAATGACCCCCGCAGACGCCTAGCTTAGGAGAAATAACCATTTTAGTATTTGGATTTTTTTTTTCTTTGGCATAAAATGATACCCGCAGACGCCTAGTTTTTGAGATATAGCCACTTAAGTGTTTTGATTTTTTTTTCTGTGGCAAATGACCGCCGCAGACGCCTAGTTTAGGAGATATAGCCATTTTAGTATTTAGAAGTTTTTTTCTTCTGGTGCATAAAATGACCCTCGCAGAGGCCTAGTTTAGGAGATATAGCCATTTTTGTGTTCTGAATTTTTTTTTTCTGGTGCATAAAATAAACCCCGCAGACGCCTAGTTTTGGGGATGTAGCCATTTTAGTATTTTGATTATTTTTTTTTCTGGTGCATAAAATGACCCTTGCAGACTCCTAGTTTTGCAGATATAGCCATTTTAGTATTTTCATTTTTTTTTTTGCATAAAATGACCCTCGCAGACGCCTAGCTTAGGAGATGTAGCCATTCTAGTATTTTGATTTCTTTTTCTGGGGCAAATGACCCCCGCAGATGAATAGTTTAGGAGATATAGCCATTTTTGTGTTCTGAATTTTTTTTTTCTGGTGCATAAAATAAACCCCGCAGACGCCTAGTTTTGGGGATGTAGCCATTTTAGTATTTAGGTTTTTTTTTCTGGTGCACAATTTGGCCCCGCAGTCGCCCAGTTTAGGAGATATAACCATTTTAGTATTTTGAACTTTTTTTTTCTGGTGCATAAAATGACCCCTGCAGACGCCTAGTTTAGTAGATATAGCCATTTTAGTATGCTGAATTATTTTTTTCTGGCGCATTAAATGACCCCCGCAGAGCCCCAGTGTAGGAGATATAGCCATTTTACTCTTTAGATTTTTTTTCGGGTGCATAATTTGACCCCGCAGACACCTAGTTTAGGAGATATAGACATTTTAGTATGTAGAAGTTTTTTTTTCTGGTTTATAAAATGACCCCAGCAGATGCTTAGATTACTAGATATAGCCATTTTAGTATTTTGATTATTTTTTTTTCGGGTGCATAAAATGACCCTCGCAGAGGCCTAGTTTAGGAGAAATAGCAATTTTAGTGATTTGATTTTTTTTTTCTGGTGCTTAATTTGACCCCGCAGACGCCAAGTTTAGGAAATATAGCCGTTTTAGAATTGTGGATTTTTGGTGCATAAAATGACCCCCGCAGACGCCTAGCTTAGGAGAAATAACCATTTTAGTATTTGGATTTTTTTTTTCTTTGGCATAAAATGATACCCGCAGACGCCTAGTTTTTGAGATATAGCCACTTAAGTGTTTTGATTTTTTTTTCTGTGGCAAATGACCGCCGCAGACGCCTAGTTTAGGAGATATAGCCATTTTAGTATTTAGAAGTTTTTTTCTTCTGGTGCATAAAATGACCCTCGCAGAGGCCTAGTTTAGGAGATATAGCCATTTTTGTGTTCTGAATTTTTTTTTTCTGGTGCATAAAATAAACCCCGCAGACGCCTAGTTTTGGGGATGTAGCCATTTTAGTATTTTGATTATTTTTTTTTCTGGTGCATAAAATGACCCTTGCAGACTCCTAGTTTTGCAGATATAGCCATTTTAGTATTTTCATTTTGTTTTTTGCATAAAATGACCCTCGCAGACGCCTAGCTTAGGAGATGTAGCCATTCTAGTATTTTGATTTCTTTTTCTGGGGCAAATGACCCCCGCAGATGAATAGTTTAGGAGATATAGCCATTTTTGTGTTCTGAATTTTTTTTTTCTGGTGCATAAAATAAACCCCGCAGACGCCTAGTTTTGGGGATGTAGCCATTTTAGTATTTAGGTTTTTTTTTCTGGTGCACAATTTGGCCCCGCAGACACCTAGTTTAGGAGATATAGCTATTTTAGTATTCTGAATTATTTTTTTCTGGCGCATAAAATGACCACCGCAGACCCCCGGTGTAGGAGATATAGCCATTTTACTCTTTAGATTTTTTTTTCTGGTGCATAATTTGACCGCGCAGACGCCTAGTTTAGGAGAGAAAGCCATTTTAGTATTTAGAATTTTTTTTTCTAGTTCATAAAATGACCCCCGCAGATGCTTAGATTACTAGATATAGCCATTTTAGTATTTTGATTATTTTTTTTTCTGGTGCTTAAAATGACCCTCGCAGAGGCCTAGTTTAGGAAATATAGCAATTTTAGTATTTTAATTTTTTTTTGTGGTGCTTAATTTGGCCCCGCAGACGCCTAGTTTAGGAGATATAGCCGTTTTAGTATTTTGTATTTTTGGTGCATAAAATGACCCCACCAGACGCCTAGCTTAGGAGATATAGCCATTTTAGTATTTTGATTTTTTTTTTCTGGTGCATAGAATGACACCCGCAGACCCCAAGTGTAGGAGATATAGCCATTTTAGTATTTAGATTTTTTTTTCTTGTTCATAATTTGACCCCGCAGACGCCTAGTTTTGGGAGATATAGCTATTTCAGTATTTAGAATTTTTTTTTCTGGTGCATAAAATAACGCCCGCAGACGCCTAGTTTAATAGATATAGCCATTTCTGTGTTTAGAATGTTTTTTGTCTGGTGCATCAAATGTCCCTCGCAGACGCCTAGTTTAGGAGATATTGCCATTTAAGTGTTTTGATTTTTTTTTTCTAGTTCAGGAGATATAGCCATTTTTGTGTTTTGAATTTTTTTTTCTGGTGCATAAAATGACCCACGCAGACGCTTAGTTTAGGAGATATAGAGATTTTAGTATCTTCCTTTTTTTTTCTAATTTAGGAGATATGGCCATTTTTGTGTTTAAATTTTTTTTTTCTGGCGCATAAAATGACCCCCGCAGACGCCTAATTTAGGAAATATAGCCATTTTAGTTTTTTGAATATTTTTTTCTGGTGCATAAAATGACCCCCGCAGACCCCTAGTTTAGGAGATATATCCGTTTTAGTATTTTAATTTTTTTTTCTGGTGCATAATTTGACCCTGCAGACGCCTAATTTAGGAGATTTAGCCATTTTAGTATTTTGAATTTTTTTTCATGGGCATAAAATGACCCCCGCAGATGCTTAGATTAGGAGATATAGCCATTTGAGTATTTTGATTATTTTTTTTTCTGGTGCATAATATGACCCCCGCAGACGCCCAGTTTAGGAGATATTGCCATTTTAGTATTTTCAATTTTTTTTTCTGGTGCATAAAATGAACCCCGCAGACCACCAGTTTAGGAGATATAGCCATTTTAGTATTTTGAATTTTTTTTTTTCTGGTGCATAAAATGACCCCCGCAGACGCCTAGTTTAGGAGATATTGCCATTTAAGTATTTTGATTTTTTTTTCTAGTTTAGGGGATATAGCCGTTTTTGTGTTTTGAATTTTTTTTCTGGTGCATAAAATAACCCCCGCAGACGCCTAGTTTAGGAGATATTGCCATTTAAGTATTTTGATTTTTTTTTCTAGTTTAGGGGATTTAGCCATTTTAGTATTCTGATTTTTCTGGTGCATAAAATGAACCCCGCAGACCCCTAGTGTAGGAGATATAGCCATTTTAGTCTTTAGATTTTTTTTTTCTGGTGCATAATTTGACCCCGCAGACACCTAGTTTAGGAGATATAGCCATTTTAGTATTCTGAATTATTTTTTTCTGGCGCATAAAATGACCACCGCAGACCCCCGGTGTAGGAGATATAGCCATTTTACTCATTAGATTTTTTTTTCTGGTGCATAATTTGACCCCGCAGACGCCTAGTTTAGGAGATATAGCCATTTTAGTATTTAGAAGTTTTTTTTCTGGTGCATAAAATGACCCCCGCAGATGCTTAGATTACTAGATATAGCCATTTTAGTATTTTGATTATTTTTTTTTCTGGTGCATAAAATGACCCTCGCAGAGGCCTAGTTTAAGAGATATAGCAATTTTAGTATTTTAATTTTTTTTTCTGGTGCTTAATTTGACCCCGCAGACGCCTAGTTTAGGAGATATAGCCGTTTTAGTATTTTGGATTTTTGGTGCATAAAATGACCCCCGCAGACGCCTAGCTTAGGAGATATAACCATTTTAGTACTTGGATTTTTTTTTTCAGAGGCATAAAATGATACCCGCAGACGACCAGTTTAGGAGATATAGCCATTTTTGTGTTTTGAATTTTTTTTTCTGGTGCATAAAATGACCCCCGCAGACGCCTAGTTTAGGAGATATAGCCATTTTTGTGTTTAAATTTTTTTTTTCTGGTGCATAAAATGACCCCCGCAGACGCCTAATTTAGGAAATATAGCCATTTTAGTTTTTTGAATATTTTTTTCTGGTGCATAAAATGACCCCCGCAGACCCCTAGTTTAGGAGATATATCCGTTTTAGTATTTTAATTTTTTTTTTCTGGTGCATAATTTGACCCTGCAGACGCTTAATTTAGGAGATTTAGCCATTTCAGTATTTTGAATTTTTTTTTCTGGTGCATAACTTGACCCCGCAGACGCCTAGTTTTGGAGATATAGCCATTTCTGTGTTTAGAATGTTTTTTGTCTGGTGCATCAAATGACCCTCGCAGACGCCTAGTTTAGGAGATATTGCCATTTAAGTATTTTGATTTTTTTTTTCTAGTTTAGGAGATATAGCCATTTTTGTGTTTTGAATTTTTTTTTCTGGTGCATAAAATGAGCCACGCAGACGCTTAGTTTAGGAGATATAGAGATTTTAGTATCTTAATTTTTTTTTCTAGTTTAGGAGATATAGCCATTTTTGTGTTTAAATTTTTTTTTCTGGTGCATAAAATGACCCCCGCAGACGACCAGTTTAGGACATATAGCCATTTTTGTGTTTTGAATTTTTTTTTCTGGTGCAAAAGATGACCCCCGCAGACGCCTAGTTTAGGAGATATAGCCATTTCTGTGTTCAGAATGTTTTTTGTCTGGTGCATCAAATGACCCTCGCAGACGCCTAGTTTAGGAGATATAGCCATTTTAGTATTTTTTTTTGTTTTTCTAGTTTAGGAGATATAGCCGTTTTTGTGTGTTTTGAATTTTTTTTCTGGTGCATAAAATAACCCCCGCAGACGCCTAGTTTAGGAGATATAGCCATTTCTGTGTTTAGAATGTTTTTTGTCTGGTGCATCAAATGACCCTCGCAGACGCCTAGTTTAGGAGATATTGCCATTTAAGTATTTTGATTTTTTTTTTCTAGTTTAGGAGATATAGCCATTTTTGTGTTTTGAATTTTTTTTTTCTGGTGCAAAAAATGACCCACGCAGACGCTTAGTTTAGGAGATTTAGTATCTTCATTTTTTTTTTCTAGTTTAGGAGATATAGCCATTTTTGTGTTTTGAATTTTTTTTTCTGGTGCATAAAATGACCCCCGCAGACGCCTAATTTAGGAAATATAGCCATTTTAGTTTTTTGAATATTTTTTCTGGTGCATAAAATGACCCCGCAGACCCCTAGTTTAGGAGATATAACCGTTTTCGTATTTTAATTTTTTTTTTCTGGTGCATAATTTGACATTTTTGTGTTTTGAATTTTTTTTTCTGGTGCATAAAATGACACACGCAGACGCTTAATTTAAGAGATATAGAGATTTTAGTATCTTCATTTTTCTTTTTCTAGTTTAGGAGATATAGCTATTTCTGTGTTTAGAATGTTTTTTGTCTGGTGCATCAAATGACCCTCGCAGACCCCTAGTTTAGGAGACATATTCGTTTTCGTATTTTAATTTTTTTTTTCTGGTGCATAATTTGACATTTTTGTGTTTTGAATTTTTTTTTTCTGGTGCATAAAATGACACACGCAGACGCTTAGTTTAGGAGATATAGAGATTTTAGTATCTTCATTTTTTTTTCTAGTTTAGGAGATATAGCCATTTTTGTGTTTAAATTTTTTTTTCTGGTGCATAAAATGACCCCCGCAGACCCCTAGTTTAGGAGATATATCCGTTTTCGTATTTTAATTTTTTTTTCTGGTGCATAATTTGACATTTTTGTGTTTTGAAGTTTTTTTTCTGGTGCATAAAATGACACACGCAGACGCTTAGTTTAGGAGATATAGAGATTTTAGTATCTTCATTTTTCTTTTTCTAGTTTAGGAGAAATAGCCATTTTTGTGTTTAAATTTTTTTTTTCTGGTGCATAAAATGACCCCCGCAGACGCCTAGTTTAGGAGATATAGCCATTTCTGTGTTTAGAATGTTTTTTGTCTGGTGCATCAAATGACCTTCGCAGACGCTTAGTTTAGGAGATATATCCGTTTTCGTATTTTAATTTTTTTTTTCTGGTGCATAATTTGACATTTTTGTGTTTTGAATTTTTTTTTCTGGTGCATAAAATGACACACGCAGACGCTTAGTTTAGGAGATATAGAGATTTTAGTTTGTTCATTTTTTTTTTCTAGTTTAGGAGATATAGCCATTTTTGTGTTTAAATTTTTTTTCTGGTGCTTAAAATGACCCCCGCAGACGCCTAATTTAGGAAATATAGCCATTTTAGTTTTTTGAATATTTTTTCTGGTGCATAAAATGACCCCCGCAGACCCCTAGTTAAGGAGATATATCCGTTTTCGTATTTTAATTTTTTTTTTCTGGTGCATAATTTGACATTTTTGTGTTTTGAATTTTTTTTTCTGGTGCATAAAATGACACACGCAGACGCTTAGTTTAAGAGATATAGAGATTTTAGTATCTTCATTTTTCTTTTTCTAGTTTAGGAGATATAGCCATTTTTGTGTTTAAATTTTTTTTTTCTGGTGCATAAAATGACCCCCGCAGACGCCTAGTTTAGGAGATATAGCCATTTTAGTATTTAGAAGTTTTTTTTCTGGTGCATTTTTTGACCCTACACACGCCTAATTTAGGAGACTTAGCCATTTTAGTATTTTGAATTTTTTTTCTGGTGCATAATTTGACCCCGCAGACGCCTAGTTTAGGAGATATAGCCATTTTAGTATTTAGAAGTTTTTTTTCTGGTGCATAAAATGACCCCCGCAGATGCTTAGATTACTAGATATAGCCATTTTAGTATTTTGATTATTTTTTTGTCTGGTGCATAAAATGACCCTCGCAGAGGCCTAGTTTAAGAGATATAGCAATTTTAGTATTTTAATTTTTTTTTCTAGTGCTTAATTTGACCCCGCAGACGCCTAGTTTAGGAGATATAGCCGTTTTAGTAATTTGGATTTTTGGTGCATAAAATGACCCCCGCAGACGCCTAGCTTAGGAGATATAACCATTTTAGTACTTGGATTTTTTTTTTCAGAGGCATAAAATGATACCCGCAGACGCCTAGTTTAGGAGATGTAGCCAGTTTTGTGTTTCGAATTTTTTTTCTGGTGCATAGAATGACACCCGCAGACCCCAAGTGTAGGAGATATAGCCATTTTAGTATTTAAATTTTGTTTTCTTGTTCATAATTTGACCCCGCAGACGCCTAGTTTTGGGAGATATAGCTATTTTAGTATTTAGAATTTTTTTTTCTGGTGCATAAAATGACACCCGCAGACCCCTAGTTAGGGAGATATATCCGTTTTAGTACTTAGATTTTTTTTTCTGGTGCATTTTTTGACCCTACACACGCCTAATTTAGGAGACTTAGCCATTTTAGTATTTTGAATTTTTTTTCTGGTGCATAATTTGACCCCGCAGACGCCTAGTTTAGGAGATATAGCCATTTTAGTATTTAGAAGTTTTTTTTCTGGTGCATAAAATGACCCCCGCAGATGCTTAGATTACTAGATATAGCCATTTTAGTATTTTGATTATTTTTTTTTCTGGTGCATAAAATGACCCTCGCAGAGGCCTAGTTTAAGAGATATAGCAATTTTAGTATTTTAATTTTTTTTCTGGTGCTTAATTTGACCCCGCAGACGCCTAGTTTAGGAGATATAGCCGTTTTAGTATTTTGGATTTTTGGTGCATAAAATGACCCCCGCAGACGCCTAGCTTAGGAGATATAACCATTTTAGTACTTGGTTTTTTTTGTTCAGAGGCATAAAATGATACCCGCAGACAACCAGTTTAGGAGATATAGCCATTTTTGTGTTTTGAATTTTTTTTTCTGGTGCATAAAATGACCCCCGCAGACGCCTAGTTTAGGAGATATAGCCATTTTTGTGTTTAAATTTTTTTTTTTCTGGTGCATAAAATGACCCCCGCAGACGCCTAATTTAGGAAATATAGCCATTTTAGTTTTTTGAATATTTTTTTCTGGTGCATAAAATGACCCCCGCAGACCCCTAGTTTAGGAGATATATCCGTTTTAGTATTTTATTTTTTTTTTTCTGGTGCATAATTTGACCCTGCAGACGCTTAATTTAGGAGATTTAGCCATTTCAGTATTTTGAATTTTTTTTTCTGGTGCATAACTTGACCCCGCAGACGCCTAGTTTTGGAGATATTGCCATTTCTGTGTTTAGAATGTTTTTTGTCTGGTGCATCAAATGACCCTCGCAGACGCCTAGTTTAGGAGATATTGCCATTTAAGTATTGTGATTTTTTTTTTTCTTGTTTAGGAGATATAGCCATTTTTGTGTTTTGAATTTTTTTTTCTGGTGCATAAAATGAGCCACGCAGACGCTTAGTTTAGGAGATATAGAGATTTTAGTATCTTAATTTTTTTTTCTAGTTTAGGAGATATAGCCATTTTTGTGTTTAAATTTTTTTTTCTGGTGCATAAAATGACCCCCGCAGACGACCAGTTTAGGACATATAGCCATTTTTGTGTTTAGAATTTTTTTTTCTGGTGCAAAAGATGACCCCCGCAGACGCCTAGTTTAGGAGATATAGCCATTTCTGTGTTTAGAATGTTTTTTGTCTGGTGCATCAAATGACCCTCGCAGAGGCCTAGTTTAGGAGATATAGCCATTTTAGTATTTTTTTTTGTTTTTCTAGTTTAGGAGATATAGCCGTTTTTGTGTGTTTTGAATTTTTTTTCTGGTGCATAAAATAACCCCCGCAGACGCCTAGTTTAGGAGATATAGCCATTTCTGTGTTTAGAATGTTTTTTGTCTGGTGCATCAAATGACCCTCGCAGACGCCTAGTTTAGGAGATATTGCCATTTAAGTATTTTGATTTTTTTTTTCTAGTTTAGGAGATATAGCCATTTTTGTGTTTTGAATTTTTTTTTTCTGGTGCATAAAATGACCCACGCAGACGCTTAGTTTAGGAGATTTAGTATCTTCATTTTTTTTTTCTAGTTTAGGAGATATAGCCATTTTTGTGTTTTGAATTTTTTTTTCTGGTGCATAAAATGACCCCCGCAGACGCCTAATTTAGGAAATATAGCCATTTTAGTTTTTTGAATATTTTTTCTGGTGCATAAAATGACCCCGCAGACCCCTAGTTTAGGAGATATAACCGTTTTCGTATTTTAATTTTTTTTTTCTGGTGCATAATTTGACATTTTTGTGTTTTGAATTTTTTTTTTCTGGTGCATAAAATGACACACGCAGACGCTTAATTTAAGAGATATAGAGATTTTAGTATCTTCATTTTTCTTTTTCTAGTTTAGGAGATATAGCCATTTTTGTGTGTAAATTTTTTTTTTCTGGTGCATAAAATGACCCCCGCAGACGCCTAGTTTAGGAGATATAGCTATTTCTGTGTTTAGAATGTTTTTTGTCTGGTGCATCAAATGACCCTCGCAGACCCCTAGTTTAGGAGATATATTCGTTTTCGTATTTTAATTTTTTTTTTCTGGTGCATAATTTGACATTTTTGTGTTTTGAATTTTTTTTTTCTGGTGCATAAAATGACACACGCAGACGCTTAGTTTAGGAGATATAGAGATTTTAGTATCTTCATTTTTTTTTCTAGTTTAGGAGATATAGCCATTTTTGTGTTTAAATTTTTTTTTCTGGTGCATAAAATGACCCCCGCAGACGCCTAATTTAGGAAATATAGCCATTTTAGTTTTTTGAATATTTTTTCTGGTGCATAAAATGACCCCCGCAGACCCCTAGTTAAGGAGATATATCCGTTTTCGTATTTTAATTTTTTTTTTCTGGTGCATAATTTGACATTTTTGTGTTTTGAATTTTTTTTTCTGGTGCATAAAATGACACACGCAGACGCTTAGTTTAAGAGATATAGAGATTTTAGTATCTTCATTTTTCTTTTTCTAGTTCAGGAGATATAGCCATTTTTGTGTTTAAATTTTTTTTTTCTGGTGCATAAAATGACCCCCGCAGACGCCTAGTTTAGGAGATATAGCCATTTTAGTATTTAGAAGTTTTTTTTCTGGTGCATTTTTTGACCCTACACACGCCTAATTTAGGAGACTTAGCCATTTTAGTATTTTGAATTTTTTTTCTGGTGCATAATTTGACCCCGCAGACGCCTAGTTTAGGAGATATAGCTATTTCTGTGTTTAGAATGTTTTTTGTCTGGTGCATCAAATGACCCTCGCAGACCCCTAGTTTAGGAGATATATTCGTTTTCGTATTTTAATTTTTTTTTTCTGGTGCATAATTTGACATTTTTGTGTTTTGAATTTTTTTTTTCTGGTGCATAAAATGACACACGCAGACGCTTAGTTTAGGAGATATAGAGATTTTAGTATCTTCATTTTTTTTTCTAGTTTAGGAGATATAGCCATTTTTGTGTTTAAATTTTTTTTTCTGGTGCATAAAATGACCCCCGCAGACGCCTAATTTAGGAAATATAGCCATTTTAGTTTTTTGAATATTTTTTCTGGTGCATAAACTGACCCCCGCAGACCCCTAGTTAAGGAGATATATCCGTTTTCGTATTTTAATTTGTTTTTTCTGGTGCATAATTTGACATTTTTGTGTTTTGAAGTTTTTTTTCTGGTGCATAAAATGACACACGCAGACGCTTAGTTTAGGAGATATAGAGATTTTAGTATCTTCATTTTTCTTTTTCTAGTTTAGGAGAAATAGCCATTTTTGTGTTTAAATTTTTTTTTCTGGTGCATAAAATGACCCCCGCAGACGCCTAGTTTAGGAGATATAGCCATTTCTGTGTTTAGAATGTTTTTTGTCTGGTGCATCAAATGACCTTCGCAGACGCTTAGTTTAGGAGATATATCCGTTTTCGTATTTTAATTTTTTTTTTCTGGTGCATAATTTGACATTTTTGTGTTTTGAATTTTTTTTTCTGGTGCATAAAATGACACACGCAGACGCTTAGTTTAGGAGATATAGAGATTTTAGTATGTTCATTTTTTTTTTTCTAGTTTAGGAGATATAGCCATTTTTGTGTTTAAATTTTTTTTCTGGTGCCTAAAATGACCCCCGCAGACGCCTAATTTAGGAAATATAGCCATTTTAGTTTTTTGAATATTTTTTCTGGTGCATAAAATGACCCCCGCAGACCCCTAGTTAAGGAGATATATCCGTTTTCGTATTTTAATTTTTTTTTTCTGGTGCATGATTTGACATTTTTGTGTTTTGAATTTTTTTTTCTGGTGCATAAAATGACACACGCAGACGCTTAGTTTAAGAGATATAGAGATTTTAGTATCTTCATTTTTCTTTTTCTAGTTTAGGAGATATAGCCATTTTTGTGTTTAAATTTTTTTTTTCTGGTGCATAAAATGACCCCCGCAGACGCCTAGTTTAGGAGATATAGCCATTTTAGTATTTAGAAGTTTTTTTTCTGGTGCATTTTTTGACCCTACACACGCCTAATTTAGGAGACTTAGCCAGTTTAGTATTTTGAATTTTTTTTCTGGTGCATAATTTGACCCCGCAGACGCCTAGTTTAGGAGATATAGCCATTTTAGTATTTAGAAGTTTTTTTTCTGGTGCATAAAATGACCCCCGCAGATGCTTAGATTACTATATATAGCCATTTTAGTATTTTGATTATTTTTTTTTCTGGTGCATAAAATGACCCTCGCAGAGGCCTAGTTTAAGAGATATAGCAATTTTAGTATTTTAATTTTTTTTTCTGGTGCTTAATTTGACCCCGCAGACGCCTAGTTTAGGAGATATAGCCGTTTTAGTATTTTGGATTTTTGGTGCATAAAATGACCCCCGCAGACGCCTAGCTTAGGAGATATAACCATTTTAGTACTTGGATTTTTTTTTTCAGAGGCATAAAATGATACCCGCAGACGCCTAGTTTAGGAGATGTAGCCAGTTTTGTGTTTCGAATTTTTTTTCTGGTGCATAGAATGATACCCGCAGACCCCAAGTGTAGGAGATATAGCCATTTTAGTATTTAAATTTTTTTTTCTTGTTCATAATTTGACCCCGCAGACGCCTAGTTTTGGGAGATATAGCTATTTTAGTATTTAGAATTTTTTTTTCTGGTGCATAAAATGACACCCGCAGACCCCTAGTTAAGGAGATATATCCGTTTTAGTATTTAGATTTTTTTTTTTCTGGTGCATTTTTTGACCCTACACACGCCTAATTTAGGAGACTTAGCCATTTTAGTATTTTGAATTTTTTTTCTGGTGCATAATTTGACCCCGCAGACGCCTAGTTTAGGAGATATAGCCATTTTAGTATTTAGAAGTTTTTTTTCTGGTGCATAAAATGACCCCCGCAGATGCTTAGATTACTAGATATAGCCATTTTAGTATTTTGATTATTTTTTTTTCTGGTGCATAAAATGACCCTCGCAGAGGCCTAGTTTAAGAGATATAGCAATTTTAGTATTTTAATTTTTTTTTCTGGTGCTTAATTTGACCCCGCAGACGCCTAGTTTAGGAGATATAGCCGTTTTAGTATTTTGGATTTTTGGTGCATAAAATGACCCCCGCAGACGCCTAGCTTAGGAGATATAACCATTTTAGTACTTGGATTTTTTTTTTCAGAGGCATAAAATGATACCCGCAGACGACCAGTTTAGGAGATATAGCCATTTTTGTGTTTTGAATTTTTTTTCTGGTGCATAAAATGACCCCCGCAGACGCCTAGTTTAGGAGATATAGCCATTTTTGTGTTTAAATTTTTTTTTTCTGGTGCATAAAATGACCCCCGCAGACGCCTAATTTAGGAAATATAGCCATTTTAGTTTTTTGAATATTTTTTTCTGGTGCATAAAATGACCCCCACAGACCCCTAGTTTAGGAGATATATCCGTTTTAGTATTTTAATTTTTTTTTTCTGGTGCATAATTTGACCCTGCAGACGCTTAATTTAGGAGATTTAGCCATTTCAGTATTTTGAATTTTTTTTTCTGGTGCATAACTTGACCCGCAGACGCCTAGTTTTGGAGATATAGCCATTTCTGTGTTTAGAATGTTTTTTGTCTGGTGCATCAAATGACCCTCGCAGACGCCTAGTTTAGGAGATATTGCCATTTAAGTATTTTGATTTTTTTTTTCTAGTTTAGGAGATATAGCCATTTTTGTGTTTTGAATTTTTTTTTCTGGTGCATAAAATGAGCCACGCAGACGCTTAGTTTAGGAGATATAGAGATTTTAGTATCTTAATTTTTTTTTCTAGTTTAGGAGATATAGCCATTTTTGTGTTTAAATTTTTTTTTCTGGTGCATAAAATGACCCCCGCAGACGACCAGTTTTAGGACATATAGCCATTTTTGTGTTTTGAATTTTTTTTTCTGGTGCAAAAGATGACCCCCGCAGACGCCTAGTTTAGGAGATATAGCCATTTCTGTGTTTAGAATGTTTTTTGTCTGGTGCATCAAATGACCCTCGCAGACGCCTAGTTTAGGAGATATTGCCATTTAAGTATTTTGATTTTTTTTTTTCTAGTTTAGGAGATATAGCCATTTTTGTATTTTGAATTTTTTTTTTCTGGTGCATAAAATGACCCACGCAGCCGCTTAGTTAGGAGATTTAGTATCTTCATTTTTTTTTCTAGTTTAGGAGATATAGCCATTTTTGTGTTTTGAATTTTTTTTTCTGGTGCATAAAATGACCCCGCAGACGCCTAATTTAGGAAATATAGCCATTTTAGTTTTTTGAATATTTTTTCTGGTGCATAAAATGACCCCGCCAGACCCCTAGTTTAGGAGATATAACGTTTTCGTATTTTAATTTTTTTTTTTCTGGTGCATAATTGACATTTTTGTGTTTTGAATTTTTTTTTCTGGTGCATAAATGACACACGCAGACGCTTAATTTAAGAGATATAGAGATTTTAGTATCTTCATTTTTGTTTTCTAGTTTAGGAGATATAGCCATTTTTGAGTGTAAATTTTTTTTTTCTGGTGCATAAAATGACCCCCGCAGACGCCTAGTTTAGGAGATATAGCCATTTCTGTGTTTAGAATGTTTTTTGTCTGGTGCATCAAATGACCCTCGCAGACGCTTAGTTTAGGAGATATATCCGTTTTCGTATTTTAATTTTTTTTTTCTGGTGCATAATTTGACATTTTTTGTGCTTTGAATTTTTTTTTCTGCTGCATAAAATGACACACGCAGACGCTTAGTTTAGGAGATATAGAGATTTTAATATCTTCATTTTTTTTTTTCTAGTTTAGGAGATTATAGCCATTTTTGTGTTTAAATTTTTTTCTGGTGCTTAAAATGACCCCGCAGACGCCTAATTTAGGAAATATAGCCATTTTAGTTTTTTGAATATTTTTTCTGGTGCCATAAAATGACCCCCGCAGACCCCTAGTTAAGGAGATATATCCGTTTTCGTATTTTAATTTTTTTTTCTGGTGCATAATTTGACATTTTTGTGTTTTGAATTTTTTTTTCTGGTGCATAAAATGACACACGCAGACGCTTAGTTTAGGAGATATAGAGATTTTAGTATCTTCATTTTTCCTTTTCTAGTTTAGGAGAAATAGCCATTTTTGTGTTAAAATTTTTTTTTTCTGGTGCATAAAATGACCCCCGCAGACGCCTAGTTTAGGAGATATAGCCATTTCTGTGTTTAGAATGTTTTTTGTCTGGTGCATCAAAATGACCCTCGCAGACGCCTAGTTTAGGAGATATATCCGTTTTCGTATTTTTAATTTTTTTTTTCTGGTGCATAATTTGACATTTTTGTGTTTTGAATTTTTTTTTCTGGTGCATAAAATGACACACGCAGACGCTTAGTTTAGGAGATATAGAGATTTTAGTATCTTCATTTTTTTTTTCTAGTTTAGGAGATATAGCCATTTTTGTGTTTAAATTTTTTTCTGGTGCTTAAAATGACCCCCGCAGACGCCTAATTTAGGAAATATAGCCATTTTAGTTTTTTGAATATTTTTTCTGGTGCATAAAATGACCCCAACAGACGCCTAGTTTAGGAGATATAGCCATTTTCTGCGTTTAGAATGTTTTTGTCTGGTGCATCAAATGACCCTCGCAGACCCCTAGTTTAGGAGATATATTCGTTTTCGTATTTTAATTTTTTTTTTCTGGTGCATAATTTGACATTTTTGTGTTTTGAATTTTTTTTTCTGGTGCATAAAATGACACACGCAGACGCTTAGTTTAGGAGATATAGAGATTTAGTATCTTCATTTTTCTTTTTCTAGTTTAGGAGAAATAGCCGTTTTTGTGTTTAAATTTTTTTTTCTGGTGCATAAAATGACCCCCGCAGACGCCTAGTTTAGGAGATATAGCCATTTTCTGTGTTTAGAATGTTTTTTGTCTGGTGCATCAAATGACCCTCGCAGACGCCTAGTTTAGGAGATATATCCGTTTTCGTATTTTAATTTTTTTTTTCTGGTGCATAATTTTGACTTTTTTGTGTTTTGAATTTTTTTTTCTGGTGCATAAAATGACACACGCAGACGCTTAGTTTAAGAGGATATAGAGATTTTAGTATCTTCATTTTTCTTTTTCTAGTTTTAGGAGATATAGCCATTTATGTGTTTAAAATTTTTTTTTTCTGGTGCATAAAATGACCCCCGCAGACGCCCTAGTTTAGGAGATATAGCCATTTATGTGTTTAGAATGTTTTTTGTCTGGTGCATCAAATGACCCTCGCAGACGCTTAGTTTAGGAGATATATCCGTTTTCGTATTTTAATTTTTTTTTTCTGGTGCATAATTTGACATTTTTGTGTTTTGAATTTTTTTCTCTGGTGCATAAAATGACACACGCGGACGCTTAGTTTAATAGATATAGAGATTTTAGTATCTTCATTTTTCTTTTTCTAGTTTAGGAGATATAGCCATTTTTGTGTTTAAATTTTTTTTTTCTGGTGCATAAAATGACCCCAACAGACGCCTAGTTTAGGAGATATAGCCATTTCTGCGTTTAGAATGTTTTTTGTCTGGTGCATCAAATGACCCTCGCAGACCCCTAGTTTAGGAGATATATTCGTTTTCGTATTTTAATTTTTTTTTTCTGGTGCATAATTTGACATTTTTGTGTTTTGAATTTTTTTTTCTGGTGCATAAAATGACACACGCAGACGCTTAGTTTAGGAGATATAGAGATTTAGTATCTTCATTTTTCTTTTTCTAGTTTAGGGGAAATAGCCGTTTTTGTGTTTAAATTTTTTTTTCTGGTGCATAAAATGACCCCCGCAAACGCCTAGTTTAGGAGATATAGCCATTTCTGTGTTTAGAATGTTTTTTGTCTGGTGCATCAAATGACCCTCGCAGACGCCTAGTTTAGGAGATATATCCGTTTTCGTATTTTAATTTTTTTTTTCTGGTGCATAATTTCACTTTTTTGTGTTTTGAATTTTTTTTTCTGGTGCATAAAATGACACACGCAGACGCTTAGTTTAAGAGATATAGAGATTTTAGTATCTTCATTTTTCTTTTTCTAGTTTAGGAGATATAGCCATTTATGTGTTTAAATTTTTTTTTTCTGGTGCATAAAATGACCCCCCGCAGACGCCTAGTTTAGGAGATATAGCCATTTATGTGTTTAGAATGTTTTTTGTCTGGTGCATCAAATGACCCTCGCAGACGCTTAGTTTAGGAGATATATCCGTTTTCGTATTTTAATTTTTTTTTTCTGGTGCATAATTTGACATTTTTGTGTTTTGAATTTTTTTTTCTGGTGCATAAAATGACACACGCAGACGCTTAGTTTAGGAGATATAGAGATTTTAGTATCTTCATTTTTTTTTTTCTAGTTTAGGAGATATAGCCATTTTTGTGTTTAAATTTTTTTTCTGGTGCTTAAAATGACCCCCGCAGACGCCTAATTTAGGAAATATAGCCATTTTAGTTTTTTGAATATTTTTTCTGGTGCATAAAATGACCCCCGCAGACCCCTAGTTAAGGAGATATATCCGTTTTCGTATTTTAATTTTTTTTTTCTGGTGCATAATTTGACATTTTTGTGTTTTGAATTTTTTTTTCTGGTGCATAAAATGACACACGCAGACGCTTAGTTTAAGAGATATAGAGATTTTAGTATCTTCATTTTTCTTTTTCTAGTTTAGGAGATATAGCCATTTTTGTGTTTACATTTTTTTTTTCTGGTGCATAAAATGACCCCCGCAGACGCCTAGTTTAGGAGATATAGCCATTTCTGTGTTTAGAATGTTTTTTGTCTGGTGCATCAAATGACCCTCGCAGACCCCTAGTTTAGGAGATATATTCGTTTTCGTATTTTAATTTTTTTTTTCTGGTGCATAATTTGACATTTTTGTGTTTTGAATTTTTTTTTCTGGTGCATAAAATGACACACGCAGACGCTTAGTTTAGGAGATATAGAGATTTTAGTATCTTCATTTTTCTTTTTCTAGTTTAGGAGAAATAGCCATTTTTGTGTTTAAATTTTTTTTACTGGTGCATAAAATGACCCCCGCAGACGCCTAGTTTAGGAGATATAGCCATTTCTGTGTTTAGAATGTTTTTTGTCTGGTGCATCAAATGACCCTCGCAGACGCCTAGTTTAGGAGATATATCCGTTTTCGTATTTTAATTTTTTTTTTCTGGTGCATAATTTGACATTTTTGTGTTTTGAATTTTTTTTTCTGGTGCATAAAATGACACACGCAGACGCTTAGTTTAGGAGATATAGAGATTTTAGTATCTTCATTTTTTTTTTCTAGTTTAGGAGATATAGCCATTTTTGTGTTTAAATTTTTTTTCTGGTGCTTAAAATGACCCCCGCAGACGCCTAATTTAGGAAATATAGCCATTTTAGTTTTTTGAATATTTTTTCTGGTGCATAAAATGACCCCCGCAGACCCCTAGTTTAGGAGATATATCCGTTTTCGTATTTTAATTTTTTTTTTCTGGTGCATAATTTGACATTTTTGTGTTTTGAATTTTTTTTTCTGGTGCATAAAATGACACACGCGGACGCTTAGTTTAGGAGATATAGAGATTTAGTATCTTCATTTTTCTTTTTCTAGTTTAGGAGAAATAGCCATTTTTGTGTTTAAATTTTTTTTTCTGGTGCATAAAATGACCCCCGCAGACGCCTAGTTTAGGAGATATAGCCATTTCTGTGTTTAGAATGTTTTTTGTCTGGTGCATCAAATGACCCTCGCAGACCCCTAGTTTAGGAGATATATCCGTTTTCGTATTTTAATTTTTTTTTTCTGGTGCATAATTTGACTTTTTTGTGTTTTGAATTTTTTTTCTGGTGCATAAAATGACACACGCAGACGCTTAGTTTAAGAGATATAGAGATTTTAGTATCTTCATTTTTCTTTTTCTAGTTTAGGAGATATAGCCATTTATGTGTTTAAATTTTTTTTTTCTGGTGCATAAAATGACCCCCGCAGACGCCTAGTTTAGGAGATATAGCCATTTCTGCGTTTAGAATGTTTTTTGTCTGGTGCATCAAATGACCCTCGCAGACCCCTAGTTTAGGAGATATATTCGTTTTCGTATTTTAATTTTTTTTTTTCTGGTGCATAATTTGACATTTTTGTGTTTTGAATTTTTTTTTCTGGTGCATAAAATGACACACGCAGACGCTTAGTTTAGGAGATATAGAGATTTAGTATCTTCATTTTTCTTTTTCTAGTTTAGGAGAAATAGCCATTTTTGTGTTTAAATTTTTTTTTCTGGTGCATAAAATGACCCCCGCAGACGCCTAGTTTAGGAGATATAGCCATTTCTGTGTTTAGAATGTTTTTTGTCTGGTGCATCAAATGACCCTCGCAGACGCCTAGTTTAGGAGATATATCCGTTTTCGTATTTTAATTTTTTTTTTCTGGTGCATAATTTGACTTTTTTGTGTTTTGAATTTTTTTTTCTGGTGCATAAAATGACACACGCAGACGCTTAGTTTAAGAGATATAGAGATTTTAGTATCTTCATTTTTCTTTTTCTAGTTTAGGAGATATAGCCATTTATGTGTTTAAATTTTTTTTTTCTGGTGCATAAAATGACCCCCGCAGACGCCTAGTTTAGGAGATATAGCCATTTCTGTGTTTAGAATGTTTTTTGTCTGGTGCATCAAATGACCCTCGCAGACCCCTAGTTTAGGAGATATATTCGTTTTCGTATTTTAATTTTTTTTTTCTGGTGCATAATTTGACATTTTTGTGTTTTGAATTTTTTTTCTGGTGCATAAAATGACACACGCAGACGCTTAGTTTAGGAGATATAGAGATTTTAGTATCTTCATTTTTCTTTTTCTAGTTTAGGAGATATAGCCATTTTTGTGTTTAAATTTTTTTTTCTGGTGCTTA
The DNA here is from genome assembly GCA_963966105.1 of Volucella zonaria. Classification (NCBI taxonomy): domain Eukaryota; kingdom Metazoa; phylum Arthropoda; class Insecta; order Diptera; family Syrphidae; genus Volucella; species Volucella zonaria. Next base: position 847,795 of record CAWYQB010000198.1, read on the forward strand.
AAATGACCCCCGCAGACGCCTAGTTTAGGAGATATAGCCATTTCTGTGTTTAGAATGTTTTTTGTCTGGTGCATCAAATGACCCTCGCAGACGCCTAGTTTAGGAGATATATCCGTTTTCGTATTTTAATTTTTTTTTTCTGGTGCATAATTTGACATTTTTGTGTTTTGAATTTTTTTTTCTGGTGCATAAAATGACACACGCAGACGCTTAGTTTAGGAGATATAGAGATTTTAGTATCTTCATTTTTTTTTTCTAGTTTAGGAGATATAGCCATTTTTGTGTTTAAATTTTTTTTTCTGGTGCATAATTTGACCCTGCAGACGCCTAATTTAGGAGATTTATCCATTTTAGTATTTTGAATTTTTTTTCTGCGGCATAAAATGACCCCCGCAGATGCTTAGATTAGGAGATATAGCCATTTTAGTATTTTGATTATTTTTTTTCCTGGTGCATAAAATGACCTCCGCAGACCCCCAGTTTAGGAGATATATCCGTTTTAGTATTTTAATTTTTTTTTTCTGGTGCATAATTTGACTCTGCAGACGCATAATTTAGGAGATTTATCCATTTTAGTTTTTTGAATATTTTTTCTGGAGCATAAAATGACCCACGCAGAGGCCTAGTTTAGGAGATATAGCAATTTTAGAATTTAAATTTTTTTTTCTGGTGCATCAAATGACCCTCGCAGACGCCTAGTTTAGGAGATATTGCCATTTAAGTATTTTGATTTTTTTTTTCTAGTTTAGAAGATATAGCCATTTTTGTGTTTTGAATTTTTTTTTCTGGTGCATAAAATGACCCACGCAGACGTTTAGTGTTGGAGATATAGCCATTTTTGTGTTAAAATTTTTTTTTTCTGGTGCATAAAATGACCCCCGCAGACGCCTAATTTAGGAAATATAGCCATTTTAGTTTTTTGAATATTTTTTTCTGGTGCATAAAATGACTCCCGCAGACCCCTAGTTTAGGAGATATATCCGTTTTAGTATTTTAATTTTTTTTTTCTGGTGCATAATTTGACCCTGCAGACGCCTAATTTAGGAGATTTTGCCATTTTAGTATTTTGAATTTTTTTTCTGGGGCATAAAATGACCCCCGCAGATGCTTAGATTAGGAGATATAGCCATTTTAGTATTTTGATTATTTTTTTTCTGGTGCATAAAATGACCCTCGCAGAGGCCTAGTTTAGGAAATATAGCAATTTTAGAATTTAATTTTTTTTTTCTGGTTCATAAAATGACCCCCGCAGACGCCCAGTTTAGGAGATATAGCCATTTTAGTATTTTGAATTTTCTTTTCTGGTGCATAAAATGACCCCCGCAGACCCCCAGTTTAGGAGATACAACCGTTTTAGTATTTTGGATTTTTGGTGCATAAAATGACCCCCGCAGACGCCTAGTTTCGGAGATATAGAGATTTTAGTATTTTGGATTTTTTTTCTGGGACAAGTCACACCCGCAGACGCCCAGTTTAGGTGATATAGCCAATTTAGTATTTTGAATTTTTTTTTCTGGTGCATAAAATGACCCACGCAGACGCTTAGTTTAGGAGATATAGCCATTTTAGTATTTTTTTTTTTTTTTCTAGTTTAGGAGATATAGCCGTTTTTGTGTTTTGAATTTTTTTTCTGGTGCATAAAATAACACCCGCAGACGCCTAGTTTAGGAGATATAGCCATTTCTGTGTTCAGAATGTTTTTTGTCTGGTGCATCAAATGACCCTCGCAGACGCCTAGTTTAGGAGATATTGCCATTTAAGTATTTTGATTTTTTTTTTCTAGTTTAGAAGATATAGCCATTTTTGTGTTTTGAATTTTTTTTTCTGGTGCATAAAATGACCCACGCAGACGTTTAGTGTTGGAGATATAGCCATTTTTGTGTTAAAATTTTTTTTTTCTGGTGCATAAAATGACCCCCGCAGACGCCTAATTTAGGAAATATAGCCATTTTAGTTTTTTGAATATTTTTTTCTGGTGCATAAAATGACTCCCGCAGACCCCTAGTTTAGAAGATATATCCGTTTTAGTATTTTAATTTTTTTTTTCTGGTGCATAATTTGACCCTGCAGACGCCTAATTTAGGAGATTTAGCCATTTTAGTATTTTGAATTTTTTTTCTGGGGCATAAAATGACCCCCGCAGATGCTTAGATTAGGAGATATAGCCATTTTAGTATTTTGATTATTTTTTTTCTGGTGCATAAAATGACCCTCGCAGAGACCTAGTTTAGGAAATATAGCAATTTTAGAATTTAATTTTTTTTTTCTGGTTCATAAAATGACCCCCGCAGACGCCCAGTTTAGCAGATATAGCCATTTTAGTATTTTGAATTTTCTTTTCTGGTGCATAAAATGACCCCCGCAGACCCCCAGTTTAGGAGATACAACCGTTTTAGTATTTTGGATTTTTGGTGCGTAAAATGACCCCCGCAGACGCCTAGTTTCGGAGATATAGAGATTTTAGTACTTTGGATTTTTTTTCTGTGACACCCGCAGACGCCCAGTTTAGGTGATATTGCCAAATTAGTATTTAGAATATTTTTTTCTGGTGCATAAAATAACCCCCGCAGACGCCTAGTTTAGAAGATATAGCCATTTCTGTGTTTAGAATGTTTTTTGTCTGGTGCATCAAATGACCCTCGCAGACGCCTAGTTTAGGAGATATAGCCATTTTTGTGTTTTGAATTTTTTTTTCTGGTGCATAAAATGACCCACGCAGATGCTTAGTTTAGGAGATATAGAGATTTTAGTATCTTCATTTTTTTTTTTCTAGTTTAGGAGATATAGCCATTTTTGTGTTTAAATTTTTTTTTTTCTGGTGCATAAAATGACCCCCGCAGACGACCAGTTTAGGAGATATAGCCATTTTTGTGTTTTGAATTTTTTTTTCTGGTGCATAAGATGACCCCCGCAGACGCCTAGTTTAGGAGATATAGCCATTTCTGTGTTTAGAATGTTTTTTGTCTGGTGCATCAAATGACCCTCGCAGACGCCTAGTTTAGGAGATATAGCCATTTAATATTTTTATTTTTTTTTCTAGTTTAGGAGATATAGCCGTTTTTGTGTTTTGAATTTTTTTTCTGGTGCATAAAATAACCCCCGCAGACGCCTAGTTTAGGAGATATAGCCATTTCTGTGTTTAGAATGTTTTTTGTCTGGTGCCTCAAATGACCCTCGCTGACGCCTAGTTTAGGAGATATAGCCATTTCTGTGTTTAGAATGTTTTTTGTCTGGTGCATCAAATGACCCTCGCAGACGCCTAGTTTAGGAGATATTGCCATTTAAGTATTTTGATCTTTTTTTCTAGTTTAGGAGATAGAGCCATTTTTGTGTCTTGAATTTTTTTTTCTGGTGCATAAAATGACAAACGCAGACGCTTAGTTTAGGAGATATAGAGATTTTTTTTTCTAGTTTAGGAGATATAGCCATTTTTGTGTTTAAATTTTTTTTTTCTGGTGCATAAAATGACAACCGCAGACGCCTAGTTTAGGAAATATAGCTATTTTAGTTTTTTGAATATTTTTTCTGGTGCATAAAATGACCCCCGCAGCCCCCTAGTTAAGGTGATATATCCGTTTTAGTATTTTAATTTTTTTTTTCTGGTGCATAATTTGACCCTGCAGACGCCTAATTTAGGAGATTTAGCCATTTTAGTATTTTGAATTTTTTTTCTGGTGCATAAAATGACCCCCGCAGATGCCCAGTTTAATAGATATAGCCATTTTAGTATTTTCAATTTTTTTTTCTGGTACATAAAATGACCCCCGCAGACCCCCAGTTTAGGAGATATATCCGTTTTAGTATTTTGGATTTTTTTTCTGAGACAAGTGACACCCGCAGACGCCTAGTTTCGGAGATATAGAGATTTTAGTATTTTGGATTTTTTTTCTGGGACAAGTGACACCCGCAGACGCCCAGTTTAGGTGATATAGCCAATTTAGTTTTTAGAATTTTTTTTTCTGGTACATAAAATGACCCACGGAGACGCTTAGTTTAGGAGATATAGCCATTTTAGTATTTTTATTTTTTTTTTCTAGTTTAGGAGATATAGCCGTTTTTGTGTTTTGAATTTTTTTTCTGGTGCATAAAATAACCCCAGCAGACGCCTAGTTTAGGAGATATAGCTATTTCTGTGTTCAGAATGTTTTTTGTCTGGTGCATCAAATGACCCTCGCAGACGCCTAGTTTAGGAGTTATTGCCATTTAAGTATTCTGATTTTTTTTTTCTAGTTTAGGAGATATAGCCATTTTTGTGTTTTGAATTTTTTTTTCTGGTGCATAAAATGACCCACGCAGACGTTTAGTGTTGGAGATATAGCCATTTTTGTGTTAAATTTTTTTTTTTCTGGTGCATAAAATGACCCCCGCAGACGCCTAATTTAGGAAATATAGCCATTTTAGTTTTTTGAATATTTTTTTCTGGTGCATGAAATGACTCCCGCAGACCCCTAGTTTAGGAGATATATCCGTTTTAGTATTTTAATTTTTTTTTTCTGGTGCATAATTTGACCCTGCAGACGCCTAGTTTAGGAGATTTAGCCATTTTAGTATTTTGAATTTTTTTTCTGGGGCATAAAATGACCCCCGCAGATGCTTAGATTAGGAGATATAGCCATTTTGATTATTTTTTTTCTGGTGCATAAAATGACCCCCGCAGATGCCCAGTTTAGGAGATATAGCCATTTTAGTATTTTCAATTTTTTTTTCTGGTGCATAAAATGACCCACGCAGACGCTTAGTTTAGGAGATATAGCCATTTTAGTATTTTTATTTTTTTTTCTAGTTTAAGAGATATAGCCGTTTTTGTGTTTTGAATTTTTTTTCTGGTGCATAAAATAACCCCAGCAGACGCCTAGTTTAGGAGATATAGCTATTTCTGTGTTCAGAATGTTTTTTGTCTGGTGCATCAAATGACCCTCGCAGACGCCTAGTTTAGGAGTTATTGCCATTTAAGTATTCTGATTTTTTTTTTCTAGTTTAGGAGATATAGCCATTTTTGTGTTTTGAATTTTTTTTTCTGGTGCATAAAATGACCCACGCAGACGTTTAGTGTTGGAGATATAGCCATTTTTGTGTTAAATTTTTTTTTTTCTGGTGCATAAAATGACCCCCGCAGACGCCTAATTTAGGAAATATAGCCATTTTAGTTTTTTGAATATTTTTTTCTGGTGCATGAAATGACTCCCGCAGACCCCTAGTTTAGGAGATATATCCGTTTTAGTATTTTAATTTTTTTTTTCTGGTGCATAATTTGACCCTGCAGACGCCTAGTTTAGGAGATTTAGCCATTTTAGTATTTTGAATTTTTTTTCTGGGGCATAAAATGACCCCCGCAGATGCTTAGATTAGGAGATATAGCCATTTTGATTATTTTTTTTCTGGTGCATAAAATGACCCCCGCAGATGCCCAGTTTAGGAGATATAGCCATTTTAGTATTTTCAATTTTTTTTTCTGGTGCATAAAATGACCCCCGCAGACCCCCAGTTTAGGAGATATATCCGGTTTAGTATTTTGGATTTTTTTTCTGAGACAAGTGACACCCGCAGACGCCTAGTTTCGGAGATATAGAGATTTTAGTATTTTGGATTTTTTTTCTGGGACAAGTGACACCCGCAGACGCCCAGTTTAGGTGATATAGCCAATTTAGTTTTTAGAATTTTTTTTTCTGGTACATAAAATGACCCACGGAGACGCTTAGTTTAGGAGATATAGCCATTTCTGTGTTTAGAATGTTTTTTGTCTGGTGCATCAAATGACCCTCGCAGACGCCTAGTTTAGGAGATATTGCCATTTAAGTCTTTTGATTTTTTTTTTCTAGTTTAGGAGATATAGCCATTTTTGTGTTTTGAATTTTTTTTTCTGGTGCATAAAATGACCCTCGCAGACGCTTAGTTTAGGAGATATAGAGATTTTTTTTTCCTAGTTTAGGAGATATACCCATTTTTGTGTTTAAATTTTTTTTTCTGGTTCATAAAATAACCCCCGCTGACGCCTGGTTTAGGAAATATAGCCATTTAAGTTTTTTGAATATTTTTTCTGGTGCATAAAATGACCCCCGCAGCCCCCTAGTTTAGGTGATATATCCGTTTTTGTATTTTAATTTTTTTTTCTGGTGCATAAAATGACCCACGCAGACGCTTAGTTTAGGAGATATAGAGATTTTTTTTTTCTAGTTTAGGCGATACAGCCATTTTTGTGTTTAAATTTTTTTTTTCTGGTTCATAAAATGACCCCCGCTGACGCCTAGTTTAGGAAATATAGCCATTTTAGTTTTTTGAATATTTTTTCTGGTGCATAAAATGACCCCCGCAGCCCCCTAGTTTAGGTGATATATCCGTTTTAGTATTTTGGATTTTTTTTCTGAGACAAGTGACACCCGCAGACGCCTAGTTTCGGAGATATAGAGATTTTAGCATTTTGGATTTTTTTTCTGGGACAAGTGACACCCGCAGACGCTCAGTTTAGGTGATATAGCCAATTTAGTTTTTAGAATTTTTTTTTCTGGTACATAAAATGACCCACGGAGACGCTTAGTTTAGGAGATATAGCCATTTCTGTGTTTAGAATGTTTTTTGTCTGGTGCATCAAATGACCCTCGCAGACGCCTAGTTTAGGAGATATTGCCATTTTAGCAATATTGAGCAGACGCTCAGTTTAGGTGATATAGCCAATTTAGTTTTTAGAATTTTTTTTTCTGGTACATAAAATGACCCACGGAGACGCTTAGTTTAGGAGATATAGCCATTTCTGTGTTTAGAATGTTTTTTGTCTGGTGCATCAAATGACCCTCGCAGACGCCTAGTTTAGGAGATATTGCCATTTTAGTATTTTTATTTTTTTTTTTTCTAGTTTAGGAGATATAGCCGTTTTTGTGTTTTGAATTTTTTTCTGGTGCATAAAATAACCCCCGCAGACGCCTAGTTTAGGAGATATAGCCATTTCTGTGTTTAGAATGTTTTTTGTCTGGTGCATCAAATGACCCTCGCAGACGCCTAGTTTAGGAGATATTGCCATTTAAGTATTTTGATTTTTTTTTTCTAGTTTAGGAGATATAGCCATTTTTGTGTTTTGAATTTTTTTTTCTGGTGCATAAAATGACCCACGCAGACGCTTAGTTTAGGAGATATAGAGATTTTTTTTTCCTAGTTTAGGAGATATACCCATTTTTGTGTTTAAATTTTTTTTTTCTGGTTCATAAAATAACTCCCGCTGACGCCTAGTTTAGGAAATATAGCCATTTTAGTTTTTTGATTATTTTTTCTGGTGCATGAAATGACCCCCGCAGCCCCCTAGTTTAGGTGATATATCCGTTTTTGTATTTTAATTTTTTTTTCTGGCGCATAAAATGACCCACGCAGACGCTTAGTTTAGGAGATATAGAGATTTTTTTTTTCTAGTTTAGGAGATATAGCCATTTTTGTGTTTAAATTTTTTTTTCTGGTTCATAAAGTGAACCCCGCTGACGCCTAGTTTAGGAAATATAGCCATTTTAGTTTTTTGAATATTTTTTCTGGTGCATAAAATGACCCCCGCAGCCCCCTAGTTTAGGTGATATATCCGTTTTAATATTTTGGATTTTTTTTCTGAGACAAGTGACACCCGCAGACGCCTAGTTTCGGAGATATAGAGATTTTAGCATTTTGGATTTTTTTTCTGGGACAAGTGACACCCGCAGACGCCCAGTTTAGGTGATATAGCCAATCTAGTTTTTAGAATTTTTTTTTTTTTGTACATAAAATGACCCACGGAGACGCTTAGTTTAGGAGATATAGCCATTTTAGTATTTTTATTTTTTTTTCTAGTTTAGGAGATATAGCCGTTTTTGTGTTTTGAATGTTTTTTCTGGTGCATAAAATAACCCCCGCAGACGCCTAGTTTAGGAGATATAGCCATTTCTGTGTTTAGAATGTTTTTTGTCTGGTGCATCAAATGACCCTCGCAGACGCCTAGTTTAGGAGATATTGCCATTTAAGTATTTTGATTTTTTTTTTCTAGTTTAGGAGATATAGCCATTTTTGTGTTTTGAATTTTTTTTTCTGGTGCATAAAATGACACACGCAGACGCTTAGTTTAGGAGATATAGAGATTTTTTTTTTCTAGTTTAGGAGATTTAGCCATTTTAGTATTTTGAATTTTTTTTCTGGGGCATCAAATGACCCCCGCTGACGCCTAGTTTAGGAGATATAGCCATTTCTGTGTTTAGAATGTTTTTTGTCTGGTGCATCAAATGACCCTCGCAGACGCCTAGTTTAGGAGATATATCCGTTTTCGTATTTTAATTTTTTTTTTCTGGTGCATAATTTGACATTTTTGTGTTTTGAATTTTTTTTTCTGGTGCATCAAATGACCCTCGCAGACGCCTAGTTTAGGAGATATTGCCATTTAAGTATTTTGATTTTTTTTTTCTAGTTTAGGAGATATAGCCATTTTTGTGTTTTGAATTTTTTTTTCTGGTGCATAAAATGACACACGCAGACGCTTAGTTTAGGAGATATAGAGATTTTTTTTTTCTAGTTTAGGAGATTTAGCCATTTTAGTATTTTGAATTTTTTTTCTGGGGCATAAAATGACATCCGCAGATGCTTAGATTAGGAGATATAGCCATTTTAGTATTTTGATTATTTTTTTTCTGGTGCATAAAATGACCCCCGCAGACGCCAAGTTTAGGAGATATAGCCATTTTAGTATTTTCAATTTTTTTTTCTGGTGCATAAAATGACCCCCGCAGACCCGCAGTTTAGGAGATATATCCGTTTTAGTATTTTGGATTTTTGGTGCATAAAATGACCCCCGCAGACGCCTAGTTTCGGAGATATAGTGATTTTAGTATTTTGGATTTTTTTTCTGAGACAAGTGACAACCGCAGACGCCTAGTTTCGGAGATATAGTGATTTTAGTATTTTGGATTTTTTTTCTGGGACAAGTGACACCCGCAGACGCCCAGTTTAGGTGATATAGCCAATTTAGTATTTAGAATTTTTTTTTCTGGTACATAAAATGACCCACGGAGACGCTTTGTTTAGGAGATATAGCCATTTTAGTATTTTTTTTTTTTTTTCTAGTTTAGGAGATATGGCCGTTTTTGTGTTTTGAATTTTTTTTCTGGTGCATAAAATAACCCCCGCAGATGCCTAGTTTAGGAGATATTGCCATTTAAGTATTTTGATTTTTTTTTCTTGTTTAGGGGATTTAGCCATTTTAGTATTCTGTTTTTTTTTTCCTGGTGCATAAAATGAACCCCGCAGACCACAAGTGTAGGAGATATAGCCATTTTAGTCTTTAGATTTTTTTTTTCTGGTGCATAATTTGACCCCGCAGACGCCTAGTTTAGGGGATAAAGCCATTTTAGTATTTAGAAGTTTTTTTTTCTGGTGCATAAAATGACCCCAGATGCTTAGATTACTAGATATAGCCATTTTAGTATTTTGATTATTTTTTTTTCTGGTGAATAAAATGACCCTCGCAGAGGCCTAGTTTAGGAGATATAGCAATTTTAGAATTTTAATTTTTTTTTCTGGTGCTTAATTTGACCCCGCAGACGCCTAGTTTAGGAGATATAGCCGTTTTAGTATTTCGGATTTTTGGTGCATAAAATGACCCCCGCAGACGCCTAGCTTAGGAGATATAACCATTTTAGTATTTGGATTTTTTTTTCAGAGGCATAAAATGATACCCGCAGACGCCTAGTTTTGGAGATATAGCCACTTAAGTGTTTTGATTTTTTTTTCTGGGGCAAATGACCGCCGCAGACGCCTAGTTCAGGAGATATAGCCATTTTAGTATTTTGATTTTTTTTTTCTGGTGCATAAAATGAGACCCGCAGACCCGAAGTGTAAGAGATATAGCCATTTTAGTATTTAGATATTTTTTTCTTGTTCATAATTTGACCCCGCAGACGCCTAGTTTTGGGAGATATATCCGTTTTAGTGTTTTGATTTTTTTTTCTGTTGCATTTTTTGACCCTGCAGACGCCTAATTTAGGAGACTTAGGCATTTTAGTATTTTGAATTTTTTTTCTGGGGCATAAAATGCCCCCTCAGATGCTTAGATTTGGAGATATAGCCATTTTAGTATTTTGATTATTTTTTTTTCTGGTGCATGAAATGACCCTCGCAGAGGCCTAGTTAAGGAGATATAGCAATTTTAGTATTTTGATTTTTTTTTCTGGTGCATAAAATGACCCCCGCAGACGACCAGTTTAGGAGATATAGCCATTTTTGTGTTTTGAATTTTTTTTTCTGGTGCATAAAATGACCCCCGCAGACGCCTAGTTTAGGAGATATAGCCATGTTTGTGTTTACATTTTTTTTTTCTGGTGCATAAAATGACCCCCGCAGACGCCTAGTTTAGGAAATAGAGCCTTTTTAGTTTTTTGAATATTTTTTTCTGGTGCATAAAATGAACCCCGGAGACCCCTAGTTTAGGAGCTATATCCGTTTTAGTATTTTAATTTTTTTTTTCTGGTACATAATTTGACCCTGCAGACGCCTAGTTTAGGAGATTTAGCTATTTTAGTATTTTGAATTTTTTTTCTGGGGCATAAAATGACCCCCCAGATGCTTAGATTAGGAGATATAGCCATTTTAGTATTTTAATTATTTTTTTTTCTGGTGCATAAAATGACCCTCGCAGAGGCCTAGTTTAGGAGATACAGCAATTTTAGAATTTAAATTTTTTTTTCTGGTGCATAAAATGACCCCCGCAGACGCCCAGTTTAGGAGATATAGCCATTTTAGTATTTTGAATTTTTTTTTCTGGTGCCTAAAATGACCCCTCAGACCCCAAGTTTAGTATTTTGAATTTTTTTTTCTGGTGCACAAAATGACCCCCGCAGACCCTTAGTTTTGGGTGATATATCCGTTTTAGAATTTTGATTTTTTTTTCTGGTGCATTTTTTGACACTGCAGACGCCTAATTTAGGAGACTTAGCCATTTTAGTATTTTGAATTTTTTTTCTGGGGCATAAAATGCCCCCGCTTATGCTTAGATTAGGAGATATAGCCATTTTAGTATTTTGATTATTTTTTTTTCTGGTGCATGAAATGACCCTCGCTGAGGCTTAGTTAAGGAGATATAGCAGTTTTAGTATTTTGATTTTTTTTTCTGGTGCATAAAATGACCCCCGCAGACGACCAGTTTAGGAGATATAGCCATTTTTGTGTTTTGAATTTTTTTTTCTGGTGCATAAAATGACCCCCCCAGACGCCTAGTTTAGGAGATATAGCCATTTTTGTGTTTAAATTTTTTTTTCTGGTGCATAAAATGACCCCCGCAGACGCCTAGTTTAGGAAATATAGCCATTTTAGTTTTTTGAATATTTTTTTCTGGTGCATAAAATGAACCCCGCAGACCCCTAGTTTAGGAGATATATCCGTTTTAGTGTTTTAATTTTTTTTTTCTGGTGCATAATTTGACCCTGCAGACGCCTAGTTTAGGAGATTTAGCCATTTTAGTATTTTGAATTTTTTTTCTGGGGCATAAAATGCCCCCGCAGATGCTTAGATTAGGAGATATAGCCATTTTAGTATTTTGATTATTTTTTTTTCTGGTGCATGAAATGACACTCGCAGAGGCCTAGTTAAGGAGATATAGCAATTTTAGTATTTTGATTTTTTTTTCTGGTGCATAAAATGACCCCCGCAGACGACCAGTTTAAGAGATATAGCCATTTTTGTGTTTAGAATTTTTTTTTCTGGTGCATAAAATGACACCCGCAGACCCCTAGTTTAGGAGATATATCCGTTTTAGTATTTTATTTTTTTTTTTCTGGTGCATAATTTGACCCTGCAGACGCCTAGTTTAGGAGATTTAGCCATTTTAGTATTTTGAATTTTTTTTTTCTGGTGCATAAAATGAACCCCGCAGACCCCTAGTTCAGGAGATATATCCGTTTTAGTGTTTTAATTTTTTTTTTCTGGTACATAATTTGACCCTGCAGACGCCTAGTTTAGGAGATTTAGCCATTTTAGTATTTTGAATTTTTTTTCTGGGGCATAAAATGCCCCCGCAGATGCTTATATTAGGAGATATAGCCATTTTAGTATTTTGATTATTTTTTTTTCTGGTGCATGAAATGACACTCGCAGAGGCCTAGTTAAGGAGATATAGCAATTTTAGTATTTTGATTTTTTTTTCTGGTGCATAAAATGACCCCCGCAGACGACCAGTTTAAGAGATATAGCCATTTTTGTGTTTAGAATTTTTTTTTCTGGTGCATAAAATGACACCCGCAGACCCCTAGTTTAGGAGATATATCCGTTTTAGTATTTTATTTTTTTTTTCTGGTGCATAATTTGACCCTGCAGACGCCTAGTTTAGGAGATTTAGCCATTTTAGTATTTTGAATTTTTTTTCTGGGGCATAAAATGCCCCCGCAGGTGCTTAGATTAGGAGATATAGCCATTTTAGTATTTTGATTATTTTTTTTTCTGGTGCATGAAATGACCCTCGCAGAGGCCTAGTTAAGGAGATATAGCAATTTTAGTATTTTGATTTTTTTTTCTGGTGCATCAAATGACCCCCGCAGACGACCAGTTTAGGAGATATAGCCATTTTTGTGTTTTGAATTTTTTTTTCTGGTGCATAAAATGACCCCCGCAGACGCCTAGTTTAGGAAATATAGCCATTTTAGTTTTTTGAATATTTTTTTCTGGTGCATAAAATGAACCCCGCAGGCCCCTAGTTTAGGAGATATATCCGTTTTAGTATTTTATTTTTTTTTTTCTGGTGCATAATTTGACCCTGCAGACGCCTAGTTTATGAGATTTAGCCATTTTAGTATTTTGAATTTTTTTTCTGGGGCATAAAATGACCCTCCAGATGCTTAGATTAGGAAATATAGCTATTTTAGTATTTTTATTTTTTTGTTCTAGTTTAGGAGATATAGCCGTTTTTGTGTTTTGAATTTTTTTTCTGGTGCATAAAATGGCCACCGCAGATGTTTAGATTACTAGATATAGCCATTTTAGTATTTTGATTTTTTTTTCTGGTGCATAATTTGACCCCGCAGACGATTTGTTTAGGAGATATAGCCATTTTAGTATTTTGAATTTTTTTTTCTGGTGCATAAAATGACCCCCGCAGACGCCTAGTTTAGGAGATAAAGCCATTTTAGTATTCTGAATTATTTTTTTCTGGCGCATAAAATGACCCCCGCAGACCCCCGCAGACCCCCGCAGACCCCCGCAGACCCCCGCAGACCCCCGGTATAGGAGATATAGCCATTTTACTCGTTAGATTTTTTTTTTCTGGTGCTTAATTTGACCCCGCAGACGCCTAGTTTAGGAGATGTAGCCATTTTAGTATTTACAAGTTTTTTTTTCTGGTGCATAAAATGACCCCCGCAGATGCTTAGATTACTAGATATAGCCATTTTAGTATTTTGATTATTTTTTTTTCTGGTGCATAAAATGACCCTCGCAGAGGCCTAGTTTAGGAGATATAGCAATTTTAGTATTTTGATTTTTTTTTCTAGTGCTTAATCTGACCCCGCAGACGCCTGGTATAGGAGATATAGCCGTTTTAGTATTTTGGATTTTTGGTGCATAAAATGACCCCCGCAGACACCTAGTTTAGGAGATATAGCCATTTTTGTGTTTAGAACGTTTTTTGTCTGGTGCATCAAATGACCCTCGCAGACGCCTAATTTAGGAGATATTGCCATTTAAGTATATTGATTTTTTTTTTCTAGTTTAGGAGATTTAGCCATTTTTGTGTTTTGAATTTTTTTTTTCTGGTGCATAGAATGACCCCCGCAGACGCCTAGTTTTGGAGATAAAACCATTTTAGTATTTTGATTTTTTTTTCTGGGGCATAATTTGACCACGCAGACGACTAGTTTAGGGGAATTAGCCATTTCAGTATTCTGTTTTTTTTTCTGGTGCATAAAATGAACCCCGCAGACCCCTAGTGTAGGAGATATAGCCATTTTAGTCTTTAGATTTTTTTTTTCTGGTACATAATTTGACCCCGCAGACGCCTAGTTTAGGAGATATAGCCATTTTAGTATTTAGAAGTTTTTTTTTCTGGTGCATAAAATGACCCCCGCAGATGCTTAGATTACTAGATATAGCCATTTTAGTATTTTGATTTTTTTTTCTGGTGCATAATTTGACCCCGCAGACGATTAGTTTAGGAGATATAGCCCTTTTAGTATTTTGTATTTTTTTTTTGTGGTGCATAAAATGACCACCGCAGAGGCCCAGTTAAGGAGATATAGCAATTTTAGTATTTTGAATTTTTTTTCTGGGGCATAAAATGACCCCCGCAGATGCTTAGATTAGGAGATATAGCCATTTTAGTATTTTGATTTTTTTTTTCTGGTGCATAAAATGACCCCCGCAGACCCCTAGTTTAAGAGATGTAGTCGTTTTAGTATTTTGATTTTTTTTTCTGGTGCATAAAATGACTCCCGCAGACGCCTTGTTCAGGAGATTTAGGCGTTTTAGAATTTTGGATTTTTGGTGCTTAACATGATCCCCGCAGACGCATAGTGTAGGAGATACAACCATTTTAGTATTTTGATTTTTTTTTTCTGGTGCTTAAAATGACCCCCGCAGGCCCCTAGGTTAGGAAATATCGCAATTTTAGTATTGTGGATTTCTTTTTCCTGGTGCATAAAATGACCCCCGCAGACGCCTATTTTAGGAGATATAGCCATTTTTGTGTTTTGAAGTTTTTTTTTTTGTGGTTCATGAAATGACCCCCGACGTCGCCTATTTTAGGAGATATAGCCATTTTAGTATTTTTATTTTTTTTTATGGTGCATAATTTGATCCCGCTGGCGCCTGGTTTAGGAGATTTAGCCATTTTAGTATTTTGATTTGTTTTTTCTGGTGCATAAAATGACCCCCGCAGACGCATAGTTTAGGAGATAAAGCCATTTTAGTATTTTGGATTTTTGGTGCATAAAATGACCCCCGCAGACGCCTAGTTTAGGAGATATAGCCATTTTAGTATTTTGAGTTTTTTTTATGGTGCATAATTTGATCCCGCAGACGCCTTGCTTAGGAGATTTAGCCATTTTAGTATTCTGAATTTTTTTTTTCTGGTGCATAAAATGACCCCCGCAGACCACTAGTTTAGGAGATATAGAAGTTTTAGTATTTTAATTTTTTGTTTCTGGTGAATAAATGACCCCCGCAGACCACTAGTTTAGGAGATATTGCCGTTTTAGTATTTTGATTTTTTTTTCTGGTGCATAAAACGACAACCGCAGACGCCTTGTTTAGGAGATATTGCCATTTTAGTATTTTGGATTTTTGGTGCATAAAATGACCGCCGAAGACGACTAGTTTAGGAGATATAGCCATTTTAGTATTTTGATTTTTTTTTCTGGTGCATAAAATGACCCCCGCAGACGCCTAGGTTTGGAGATTTATCCATTTCAGTATTTTGATTTTTTTCTCTGGAGAATAAAATGACACCCGCAGAAGCCTAGTTAAGGAGATTTAGCCATTTTAGTATTTTGAATTTTTTTTTCGGGTGCCTAATTTGACCCCGCAGACGCCTAGTTAAGGAGATTTAGTCATTTTAGTATTTTGAAATTTTTTTTCGGGTGCATAATTTGACCCGGAGACACCTAGTTAAGGAGATTTAGCCATTTTAGTATTCCGATTTTTTTTTTTCTGGTGCATAAAATGACCAACGCAGACCCCTTGTGTAGGGGATATAGCCATTTTAGGTTTTTTTTTTCTGGTGCATAATTTGACCCCGCAGAAGCCTAGTTTAGGAGATTTAGCCATTTTAGTATTCTGAATTTTTTTTTCTGGTGAATAAAATGACCCCCGCAGACAACTAGTTTAGGAGATATAGCCATTTTCATATTTTGATTTTTTTTATGGTACATAATTTGACACCGCAGACGCCTAGTTTAGGAGATTTAGCCATTTTAGTATTCTGAATTTTTTTTTTCTGGTGCGTAAAATGACCCCCGCAGACCACTAGTTTAGGAGATATAGAAGTTTTAGTATTTTAATTTTTTGTTTCTGGTGCATAAATGACCCCCGCAGACCACTAGTTTAGGAGATATAGCCGTTTTAGTATTTTGATTTTTTTTTCTGGTGCATAAAACGACAACCGCAGACGCCTTGTTTAGGAGATATTGCCATTTTAGTATTTTCGATTTTTGGTGCATAAAATGACCCCCGAAGACGACTAGTTTAGGAGATATAGCCATTTTAGTATTTTGATTTTTTTTTTCTGGTGCATTAAATGACCCCCGCAGACCCCTAGTTTAGGAGATATAGCCGTTTTAGTATTTTGATTTTTTTCTCTGGTGCATAAAATGACCACCGCAGACACCTAGTTTAGGAGATATAGCCATTTTAGTATTTTGGATTTTTGGTGAATAAAATGACCCCCGAAGACGACTAGTTTAGGAGATATAGCCATTTTAGATTTTTAATTTTTTTTTTCTGGTGCAAAATGACCCCCACAGACCCCTAGTGTAGGAGATATAGCCGTTTTAGTATTTTGATTTTTTTTTTCTTGTGCATAAAATGACTCCCGCAGACACCTTGTTCATGAGATTTAGCCATTTTAGAATTTTGGATTTTTGGTGCTTAACATGATCCCCGCAGACGCATAGTTTAGGAGATAGAAACATTTTAGTATTTTGATTTTTTTTTCTGGTGCATAAAATGACCCCCGCAGACCCCTAGTTTAGAAGATATAGCCATTTTGGATTTTTGGTGAATAAAATGAACCCCACAGTCGCATAGGTTAGGAGATATAGCTATTTTAGTATTTTGGATTTTTGGTGCATAAAATAACCCCCGAAGACGACTAGCTTAGGAGATATAGCCATTTTAGTATTTTGATTTTTTTTTCTGGTGCATAAAATGACCCCCAAAGATCCCTAGTTTAGGAGATATAGCCATTTAAGTGTTTTGATTTTTTTTTCTGGGGCAAATTACAATGCAGAGCCTAGTTTAGGAGATATAGCCGTTTTAGTATTTTGATTTTTTTTTTCTGGTGCATAAAATGACCCACGAAGATCCCTAGTGTAGAAGATATAGCCATTTAAGTGTTTTGATTTTTTTTTCTAGGGCAAATTACAATGCAGACGCCTAGTTTAGGAGATAGAACCATTTAAGTATTTTGGATTTTTGGTGCATAAAATGACCCCCGCAGACGCATAGTTTAGGAGATAAAGCCATTTTAGTATTTTGGATTTTTGGTGCATAAAATGACCCCCGCAGACGCCTAGTTTAGGAGATATAGCCATTTTAGTATTTTGATTTTTTTTTATGGTGCATAAATTGATCCCGCATACGCCTAGTTTAGGAGATTTAGCCATTTTAGTATTCTGAATTTTTTTTTTCTGGTGCATAAAATGACCCTCGCAGACCACTAGTTTAGGAGATATAGAAGTTTTAGTATTTTAATTTTTTGTTTCTGGTGCATAAATGACCCCCGCAGACCACTAGTTTAGGAGATATAGCCATTTTAGTATTCTGAATTTTTTTTTTCTGGTGCATAAAACGACAACCGCAGACGCTTTGTTTAGGAGATATTGCCATTTTAGTATTTTGGATTTTTGGTGCAAAAAATGACCCCCGAAGACGACTAGTTTAGGAGATATAGCCATTTTAGTATTTTGATTTTTTTTTTCTGGTGCATAAAATGACCCCCGCAGACCCCTAGTTTAGGAGATATAGCCGTTTTAGTATTTTGAGTTTTTTCTCTGGTGCATAAAATGACTCCCGCAGACACTTAGTTTAGGAGATATAGCCATGTTAGTATTTTGAATTTTTTTTTCTGGTGCATAAATTGACCCCCGCACACGTCTAGTTTAGTAGATATCACCATTTTAGTATTTTGGATTTCTTTTTTCTGGTGCATAAAATGACCGCCGCAGACGCCTAGGTTTGGAGATTTATCCATTTTAGTGCTTAGAAATTTTTTTCTGGTGCTTAAAATGACCAACGCAGACCCCTAGTGTAGGGGATATAGCCGTTTTAGTATTTTGATTTTTTTTTCTGGTGCATAAAACGACAACCGCAGACGCCTTGTTTAGGAGATATTGCCATTTTAGTATTTTGGATTTTTGGTGCATAAAATGACCCCCGAAGACGACTAGTTTAGGAGATATAGCCATTTTAGATTTTTAATTTTTTTTTTCTGGTGCAAAATGACCCCCGCAGACCCCTAGTGTAGGAGATAGAGCCGTTTTAGTATTTTGATTTTTTTTTTCTGGTGCATAAAATGACTCCCGCAGACGCCTTGTTCAGGAGATTTAGCCATTTTAGAATTTTGGATTTTTGGTGCTTAACATGATCCCCGCAGACGCATAGTTTAGGAGATAGAACCATTTTAGTATTTTGATTTTTTTTTCTGGTGCATAAAATGACCCCCGCAGACCCCTAGTTTGGAAGATATAGCCATTTTGGATTTTTGGTGCATAAAATGAATCCCACAGTCGCATAGGTTAGGAGATATAGCCGTTTTAGTATTTTGATTTTTTTTTCTGGTGCATAAAATGACCCACGAAGATCCCTAGTGTAGAAGATATAGCCATTTAAGTGTTTTGATTTTTCTTTCTAAGGCAAATTACAATGCAGACGCCTAGTTTAGGAGATAGAACCATTTAAGTATTTTGGATTTTTGGTGCATAAAATGACCCCCGCAGACGCATAGTTTAGGAGATAAAGCCATTTTAGTATTTTGGATTTTTGGTGCATAAAATGACCCCCGCAGACGCCTAGTTTAGGAGATATAGCCATTTTAGTATTCTGAATTTTTTTTTTCTGGTGCATAAAATGACCCTCGCAGACCACTAGTTTAGGAGATATAGAAGTTTTAGTATTTTAATTTTTTGTTTCTGGTGCATAAATGACCCCCGCAGACCACTAGTTTAGGAGATATAGCCATTTTAGTATTCTGAATTTTTTTTTTCTGGTGCATAAAACGACAACCGCAGACGCCTTGTTTAGGAGATATTGCCATTTCAGTATTTTGGATTTTTGGTGCATAAAATGACCCCCGAAGACGACTAGTTCAGGAGATATAGCCATTTTAGTATTTTGATTTTTTTTTTCTGGTGCATAAAATGACCCCCGCAGACCTCTAGTTTAGGAGATATAGCCATTTAAGTATTTTGATTTTTTTTATGGTGCATAATTTGATCCCGCTGACGCCTGGTTTAGGAGATTTAGCCATTTTAGTATTTTGATTTGTTTTTTCTGGTGCATAAAATGACACCCGCAGACGCCTAGTTTAGGAGATATAGCCATTTTTGTGATTTGAATTTTTTTTTCTGGTGCATAAAATGACCCCCGCAGAAGCCTAGTTAAGGAGATTTAGCCATTTTAGTATTCTGAATTTTTTTTTTCTGGTGCATAAAACGACCCCCGCAGACCACTAGTTTAGGAGATATAGAAGTTTTAGTATTTTAATTTTTTGTTTCTGGTGCATAAATGACCCCCGCAGACCACTAGTTTAGGAGATATAGCCGTTTTAGAATTTGGTTTTTTTTTCTGGTGCATAAAACGACAACCGCAGACGCCTTGTTTAGGATATATTGCCATTTTAGTATTTAGAAGTTTTTTTTTCTGGTGCATAAAATGACCCCCGCAGATGCTTAGATTACTAGATATAGCCATTTTAGTATTTTGATTATTTTTTTTTCTGGTGAGTAAAATGACCCTCGCAGAGGCCTAGTTTAGGAGATATAGCCGTTTTAGTATTTTGGATTTTTGGTGCATAAAATGACCCCCGCAGACGCCTAGCCTAGGAGATATAACCATTTTAGTATTTGGATTTTTTTTTCAGAGGCATAAAATGATACCCGCAGACGCCTAGTTTTGGAGATATAGCCACTTAAGTGTTTTGATTTATTTTTCTGGGGCAAATGACCGCCCCAGACGCCTAGTTCAGGAGATATAGCCATTTTAGTATTTTGATTTTTTTTTCTGGTGCATAAAATGAGACCCGCAGACCCCAAGTGTAGGAGATATAGCCATTTTAGTATTTAGATTTTTTTTCTTGTTCATAATTTGACCCCGCAAACGCCTAGTTTTGGGAGATATATCCGTTTTAGTATTTTTATTTTTTTTTCTGGTGCATTTTTTGACCCTGCAGACGCCTAATTTAGGAGACTTAGCCATTTTAGTATATTGAATTTTTTTTGTGGGGCATAAAATGCCCCCGCAGATGCTTAAATTAGGAGATATAGCCATTTTAGTATTTTGATTATTTTTGTTTCTGGTGCATAAATGACCCCCGCAGACCACTAGTTTAGGAGATATAGCCGTTTTAGTATTTTGATTTTTTTTTCTGGTGCATAAAACGACAACCGCAGACGCCTTGTTTAGGAGATATAGCCATTTTTGTGGTTTGAATTTTTTTTTTCTGGTGCATAAAATGACCCCCACAGACGCCTGCCTAGCTTAGGAGATGTAGGCATTTTAGTATCTTGGATTTTTTTTTCTGGTGCACAAACTGACTCTCGCAGACGCCTAGTTTAGGAGATATAGAAATTTAAGTATTTAGAATTTTTTTTTCTGGTGCATAAAATGACCCCCGCAGACCCCTAGTTTAGGAGATATAGCCATTTTAATATTTGAATTTTTTTTATGGTACATAATTTGACACCGCAGACGCCTAGCTTAGGAGATTTAGCCATTTTAGTACTCTGAATTTTTTTTTTCTGGTGCATAAAATGACCCCCACAGACGCCTAGCTTAGGAGATGCAGGCATTTTAGAATCTTGGATTTTTTTTTCTTGTGCACAAACTGACTCTCGCAGACGCCTATTTTAGGAGATATAGCCATTTTTGTGTTTTGAATTTTTTTTTTTGTATTGCTTAAAATGACCCACGCAGACGCTTAGTTTAGGAGATATTGCCATTTAAGTATTTTGATTTTTTTTCTAGTTTAGGGGATTTAGCCATTTTAGTATTCTGATTTTTTTTTCTGGTGCATAAAATGAACCCCGCAGACCCCTAGTGTAGGAGACATAGCCATTTTAGTCTTAAGATTTTTTTTTCTGGTGCATAATTTGACCCCGCAGACGCCTAGTTTAGGAGATAAAGCCATTTTAGTATTTAGAAGTTTTTTTTTCTGGTGCATAAAATGACCCCCGCAGATGCTTAGATTACTAGATATAGCCATTTTAGTATTTTGATTATTTTTTTTTCTGGTGAGTAAAATGACCCTCGCAGAGGCCTAGTTTAGGAGATATAGCCGTTTTAGTATTTTGGATTTTTGGTGCATAAAATGACCCCCGCAGACGCCTAGCCTAGGAGATATAACCATTTTAGTATTTGGATTTTTTTTTCAGAGGCATAAAATGATACCCGCAGACGCCTAGTTTTGGAGATATAGCCACTTAAGTGTTTTGATTTATTTTTCTGGGGCAAATGACCGCCCCAGACGCCTAGTTCAGGAGATATAGCCATTTTAGTATTTTGATTTTTTTTTCTGGTGCATAAAATGAGACCCGCAGACCCCAAGTGTAGGAGATATAGCCATTTTAGTATTTAGATTTTTTTTCTTGTTCATAATTTGACCCCGCAAACGCCTAGTTTTGGGAGATATATCCGTTTTAGTATTTTTATTTTTTTTTCTGGTGCATTTTTTGACCCTGCAGACGCCTAATTTAGGAGACTTAGCCATTTTAGTATATTGAATTTTTTTTGTGGGGCATAAAATGCCCCCGCAGATGCTTAAATTAGGAGATATAGCCATTTTAGTATTTTGATTATTTTTGTTTCTGGTGCATAAAATGACCCTCGCAGACGCCTAGTTTAGGAAATATAGCCATTTTAGTTTTTTGAATTTTTTTTTCTGGTGCATAAAATGACCCCCGCAGACGCCCAGTTTAGGAGATATAGCCATTTTTGTATTTTGAATTTTTTTTTCTGGTGCATAAAATGACCCCCGCAGACCCCCAGTGTAGGAGATATATACGTTTTAGTATTTTGGATTTTTGGATTTCTTAGATATAGAGATTTTAGTATCTTGGATTTTTTTTCTGAGACAAGTGACACCCGCAGACGCCTAGTTTCGGAGATATAGAGATTTTAGTATTTTGGATTTTTTTTCTGGGACAAGTCACACAAGGAGACGCCCAGTTTAGGTGATATAGCCAATTTAGTATTTTGAATTTTTTTTTCTGGTGCATAAAATGACCCACGCAGACGCTTAGTTTAGGAGATATTGCCATTTTAGTATTTTGATTTTTTTTTCTAGTTTAGGAGATATAGCCATTTTTGTGTTTTGAATTTTTTTTTCTGGTGCATAAAATAACCCCCGCAGACGCCTAGTTTAGGAGATATAGCCATTTCTGTGTTCAGAATGTTTTTTGTCTGGTGCATCAAATGACCCTCGCAGACGCCTAGTTTAGGAGATATTGCCATTTAAGTATTTTGATTTTTTTTTTCTAGTTTAGGAGATATAGCCATTTTTGTGTTTTGAATTTTTTTTTCTGGTGCATAAAATGACAACCGCAGACGCCTAATTTAGGAAATATAGCCATTTTAGTTTTTTGAATATTTTTTTCTGGTGCATAAAATGACTCCCGCAGACCCCTAGTTAAGGAGGTATATCCGTTTTAGTATTTAAATTTTTTTTTTCTGGTGCATAATTTGACCCTAATTTAGGAGATTTAGCCATTTTAGTATTTTGAATTTTTTTTCTGGGGCATAAAATGACCCCCGCAGATGCTTAGATTAGGAGATATAGCCATTTTAGTATTTTGATTATTTTTTTTCTGGTGCATAAAATGACCCTCGCAGAGGCCTAGTTTAGGAAATATAGCAATTTTAGAATTTAATTTTTTTTTTCTGGTTCATAAAATGACCCCCGCAGACGCCCAGTTTAGGAGATATAGCCACTATAGTATTTTGAATTTTCTTTTCTGGTGCATAAAATGACCCCCGCAGACCCCCAGTTTAGGAGATACAACCGTTTTAGTATTTTGGATTTTTGGTGCATAAAATGACCCCCGCAGACGCCTAGTTTCGGAGATATAGAGATTTTAGTATTTTGGATTTTTTTTCTGTGACACCCGCAGACGCCCAGTTCAGGTGATATTGCCAATTTAGTATTTAGAATTTTTTTTTCTGGTGCATAAAATGACCCACGAAGATCCCTAGTGTAGAAGATATAGCCATTTAAGTGTTTTGATTTTTCTTTCTAAGGCAAATTACAATGCAGACGCCTAGTTTAGGAGATAGAACCATTTAAGTATTTTGGATTTTTGGTGCATAAAATGACCTCCGCAGACGCATAGTTTAGGAGATAAAGCCATTTTAGTATTTTGGATTTTTGGTGCATAAAATGACCCCCGCAGACGCCTAGTTTAGGAGATATAGCCATTTTAGTATTCTGAATTTTTTTTTTCTGGTGCATAAAATGACCCTCGCAGACCACTAGTTTAGGAGATATAGAAGTTTTAGTATTTTAATTTTTTGTTTCTGGTGCATAAATGACCCCCGCAGACCACTAGTTTAGGAGATATAGCCGTTTTAGAATTTGGTTTTTTTTTCTGGTGCATAAAACGACAACCGCAGACGCCTTGTTTAGGATATATTGCCATTTTAGTATTTTGGATTTTTGGTGCATAAAATGACCTCCGAAGACGACTAGTTTAGGAGATATAGCCATTTTAGTATTTTGATTTTTTTTTCTGGTGCATAAAATAACCCCCGCAGACCCCTAGTTTAGGAGATATAGCCGTTTTAGTATTTTGATTTTTTTCTCTGGTGCATAAAATGACCCCCGCAGAAGCCTAGTTAAGGAGATTTAGCCATTTTTGTATTAAGAATTTTTTTTTCTGGTGCATAAAATGACCCCCGCAGACCACTAGTTTAGGAGATATAGAAGTTTTAGTATTTTAATTTTTTGTTTCTGGTGCATAAATGACCCCCGCAGACCACTAGTTTAGGAGATATAGCCGTTTTAGTATTTTGATTTTTTTTTCTGGTGCATAAAACGACAACCGCAGACGCCTTGTTTAGGAGATATTGCCATTTTAGTATTTTGGATTCTTGGTGCATAAAATGACCCCCGCAGACGCCTAGTTTCGGAGATATAGAGATTTTAGTATTTTGGATTTTTTTTCTGTGACACCCGCAGACGCCCAGTTCAGGTGATATTGCCAATTTAGTATTTAGAATTTTTTTTTCTGGTGCATAAAATGACCCACGAAGATCCCTAGTGTAGAAGATATAGCCATTTAAGTGTTTTGATTTTTCTTTCTAAGGCAAATTACAATGCAGACGCCTAGTTTAGGAGATAGAACCATTTAAGTATTTTGGATTTTTGGTGCATAAAATGACCCCCTCAGACGCATAGTTTAGGAGATAAAGCCATTTTAGTATTTGGGATTTTTGGTGCATAAAATGACCCCCGCAGACGCCTAGTTTAGGAGATATAGCCATTTTAGTATTCTGAATTTTTTTTTTCTGGTGCATAAAATGACCCTCGCAGACCACTAGTTTAGGAGATATAGAAGTTTTAGTATTTTAATTTTTTGTTTCTGGTGCATAAATGACCCCCGCAGACCACTAGTTTAGGAGATATAGCCGTTTTAGAATTTGGTTTTTTTTTCTGGTGCATAAAACGACAACCGCAGACGCCTTGTTTAGGATATATTGCCATTTTAGTATTTTGGATTTTTGGTGCATAAAATGACCTCCGAAGACGACTAGTTTAGGAGATATAGCCATTTTAGTATTTTGATTTTTTTTTCTGGTGCATAAAATATCCCCCGCAGACCCCTAGTTTAGGAGATATAGCCGTTTTAGTATTTTGATTTTTTTCTCTGGTGCATAAAATGACCCCCGCAGAAGCCTAGTTAAGGAGATTTAGCCATTTTTGTATTAAGAATTTTTTTTTCTGGTGCATAAAATGACCCCCGCAGACCACTAGTTTAGGAGATATAGAAGTTTTAGTATTTTAATTTTTTGTTTCTGGTGCATAAATGACCCCCGCAGACCACTAGTTTAGGAGATATAGCCGTTTTAGTATTTTGATTTTTTTTTCTGGTGCATAAAACGACAACCGCAGACGCCTTGTTTAGGAGATATTGCCATTTTAGTATTTTGGATTTTTGGTGCATAAAATGACACCCGAAGACGACTAGTTTAGGAGATATAGCCATTTTTGTGGTTTGAATTTTTTTTTTCTGGTGCATAAAATGACCCCCACAGACGCCTAGCTTAGGAGATGTAGGCATTTTAGTATCTTGGATTTTTTTTTCTGGTGCACAAACTGACTCTCGCAGACGCCTAGCTTAGGAGATATAGAAATTTAAGTATTTAGAATTTTTTTTTCTGGTGCATAAAATGACCCCCGCAGACCCCTAGTTTAGGAGATATAGCCATTTTAATATTTTAATTTTTTTTATGGTACATAATTTGACACCGCAGACGCCTAGCTTAGGAGACTTAGCCATTTTAGTACTCTGAATTTTTTTTTTCTGGTGCATAAAATGACCCCCACAGACGCCTAGCTTAGGAGATGCAGGCATTTTAGTATCTTGGATTTTTTTTTCTTGTGCACAAACTGACTCTCGCAGACGCCTATTTTAGGAGATATAGCCATTTTTGTGTTTTGAATTTTTTTTTTGTATTGCTTAAAATGAACCACGCAGACTCTTAGTTTAGGAGATATTGCCATTTAAGTATTTTGATTTTTTTTCTAGTTTAGGGGATTTAGCCATTTTAGTATTCTGATTTTTTTTTCTGGTGCATAAAATGAACCCCGCAGACCCCTAGTGTAGGAGACATAGCCATTTTAGTCTTAAGATTTTTTTTTCTGGTGCATAATTTGACCACGCAGACGCCTAGTTTAGGAGATAAAGCCATTTTAGTATTTAGAAGTTTTTTTTTCTGGTGCATAAAATGACCCCCGCAGATGCTTAGATTACTAGATATAGCCATTTTAGTATTTTGATTATTTTTTTTTCTGGTGAGTAAAATGACCCTCGCAGAGGCCTAGTTTAGGAGATATAGCCGTTTTAGTATTTTGGATTTTTGGTGCATAAAATGACCCCCGCAGACGCCTAGCCTAGGAGATATAGTATTTGGATTTTTTTTTCAGAGGCATAAAATGATACCCGCAGACGCCTAGTTTTGGAGATATAGCCACTTAAGTGTTTTGATTTATTTTTCTGGGGCAAATGACCGCCGCAGACGCCTAGTGCAGGAGATATAGCCATTTTAGTATTTTGATTTTTTTTTCTTGTTCATAATTTGACCCCGCAAACGCCTAGTTTTGGGAGATATATCCGTTTTAGTATTTTTATTTTTTTTTCTGGTGCATTTTTTGTCCCTGCAGACGCCTAATTTAGGAGACTTAGCCATTTTAGTATATTGAATTTTTTTTCTGGGGCATAAAATGCCCCCGCAGATGCTTAAATTAGGAGATATAGCCATTTTAGTATTTTGATTATTTTTTTTTCTGGTGCATAAAATGACCCTCGCAGACGCCTAGTTTAGGAAATATAGCCATTTTAGTTTTTTGAATATTTTTTTCTGGTGCATAAAATGACTCCCGCAGACCCCTAGTTAAGGAGATATATCCGTTTTAGTATTTTAATTTTTTTTTTCTGGTGCATAATTTGACCCTAATTTAGGAGATTTAGCCATTTTAGTATTTTTAATTTTTTTTCTGGGGCATAAAATGACCCCCGCAGATGCTTAGATTAGGAGATATAGCCATTTTAGTATTTTGATTATTTTTTTTCTGGTGCATAAAATGACCCTCGCAGAGGCCTAGTTTAGGAAATATAGCCATTTTAGTATTTTGAATTTTCTTTTCTGGTGCATAAAATGACCCCCGCAGACCCCCAGTTTAGGAGATACAACCGTTTTAGTATTTTGGATTTTTGGTGCATAAAATGACCCCCGCAGACGCCTAGTTTAGGAGATATAGAAATTTTAGTATTTTTATTTTTTTTTTCTAGTTTAGGAGATACAGCTGTTTTTGTGTTTTGAATTTTTTTTCTGGTGCATAAAATAACCCCCGCAGACGCCTAGTTTAGAAGATATAGCCATTTCTGTGTTTAGAATGTTTTTTGTCTGGTGCATCAAATGACCCTCGCAGACGCCTAGTTTAGGAGATATTGCCATTTAAGTATTTTGATTTTTTTTTTCTAGTTTAGGAGATATAGCCATTTTTGTGTTTTGAATTTTTTTTTCTGGTGCATAAAATGACCCACGCAGACGCTTAGTTTAGGAGATATAGAGATTTTAGTATCTTCATTTTTTTTTTCTAGTTTGGAGATATAGCCATTTTTGTGTTTAAATTTTTTTTTTTCTGGTGCATAAAATGACCCCCGCAGACGACCAGTTTAGGAGATATAGCCATTTTTGTGTTTTGAATAATCTGGTGCATAAAATGAGACCCGCAGACCCCAAGTGTAGGAGATATAGCCATTTTAGTATTTAGATTTTTTTTCTTGTTCATAATTTGACCCCGCAAACGCCTAGTTTTGGTAGATATATCCGTTTTAGTATTTTATTTTTTTTTCTGGTGCATTTTTTGACCCTGCAGACGCCTAATTTAGGAGACTTAGCCATTTTAGTATTTTTAATTTTTTTTCTGGGGCATAAAATGCCCCCGCAGATGCTTAAATTAGGAGATATAGCCATTTTAGTATTTTGATTATTTTTTTTTCTGGTGCATAAAATGACCCTCGCAGACGCCTAGTTTAGGAAATATAGCCATTTTAGTTTTTTGAATTTTTTTTTCTGGTGCATAAAATGACCCCCGCAGACGCCCAGTTTAGGAGATATAGCCATTTTTGTATTTTGAATTTTTTTTTCTGGTGCATAAAATGACCCCCGCAGACCCCCAGTTTAGGAGATATATCCGTTTTAGTATTTTGGATTTTTGGTGCATAAAATGACCCCCGCAGACGCCCAGTTTAGGTGATATAGCCAATTTAGTATTTTGAATTTTTTTTTCTGGTGCATAAAATGACCCACGCAGACGCTTAGTTTAGGAGATATAGCCATTTTAGTATTTTTATTTTTTTTTCTAGTTTAGGAGATATAGCCGTTTTTGTGTTTTGAATTTTTTTTCTGGTGCATAAAATAACCCCCGCAGACGCCTAGTTTAGGAGATTAGCCATTTCTGTGTTCAGAATGTTTTTTGTCTGGTGCATCAAATGACCCTCGCAGACGCCTAGTTTAGGAGATATTGCCATTTAAGTATTTTGATTTTTTTTTCTAGTTTAGGAGATATAGCCATTTTTGTGTTTTGAATTTTTTTTTCTGGTGCATAAAATGACCCACGCAGACGTTTAGTGTTGGAGATATAGCCATTTTTTGTTAAAATTTTTTTTTTCTGGTGCATAAAATGACCCCCGCAGACGACCAGTTTAGGAGATATAGCCATTTTTGTGTTTTGAATAATCTGGTGCATAAAAAGAGACCCGCAGACCCCAAGTGTAGGAGATGTAGCCATTTTAGTATTTAGATTTTTTTTCTTGTTCATAATTTGACCCCGCAAACGCCTAGTTTTGGGAGATATATCCGTTTTAGTATTTTTATTTTTTTTTCTGGTGCATTTTTTGACCCTGCAGACGCCTAATTTAGGAGACTTAGCCATTTTAGTATTTTGAATTTTTTTTCTGGGGCATAAAATGCCCCAGCAGATGCTTAAATTAGGAGATATAGCCATTTTAGTATTTTGATTATTTTTTTTTCTGGTGCATAAAATGACCCTCGCAGACGCCTAGTTTAGGAAATATAGCCATTTTAGTTTTTTGAATTTTTTTTTCTGGTGCATAAAATGACCCCCGCAGACGCCCAGTTTAGGAGATATAGCCATTTTTGTATTTTGAATTTTTTTTTCTGGTGCATAAAATGACCCCCGCAGACCCCCAGTTTAGGAGATATATCCGTTTTAGTATTTTGGATTTTTGGTGCATAAAATGACCCCCGCAGACGCCTAGTTTCGGAGATATAGAGATTTTAGTATTTTGGATTTTTTTTCTGGGACAAGTCACACCCGCAGACGCCCAGTTTAGGTGATATAGCCATTTTAGTATTTTTATTTTTTTTTCTAGTTTAGTTTTAACCCCCGCAGACGCCTAGTTTAGGAGATATAACCATTTCTGTGTTCAGAATGCTTTTTGTCTGGTGCATCAAATGACCCTCGCAGACGCCTAGTTTAGGAGATATTGCCATTTAAGTATTTTGATTTTTTTTTTCTAGTTTAGGAGATATAGCCATTTTTGTGTTTTGAAGTTTTTTTTTCTGGTGCATAAAATGACCCACGCAGACGTTTAGTGTTGGAGATATAGCCATTTTTGTGTTAAAATTTTTTTTTTTCTGGTGCATAAAATGACCCCCGCAGACGCCTAATTTAGGAAATATAGCCATTTTAGTTTTTTGAATATTTTTTTCTGGTGCATAAAATGACTCCCGCAGACCCCTAGTTAAGGAGATATATCCGTTTTAGTATTTTAATTTTTTTTTTCTGGTGCATAATTTGACCCTAATTTAGGAGATTTGGCCATTTTAGTATTTTGAATTTTTTTTCTGGGGCATAAAATGACCCCCGCAGATGCTTAGATTTGGAGATATAGCCATTTTAGTATTTTGATTATTTTTTTTCTGGTGCATAAAATGACCCTCGCAGAGGCCTAGTTTAGGAAATATAGCAATTTTAGAATTTAATTTTTTTTTGCTGGTTCATAAAATGACCCCCGCAGACGCCCAGTTTAGGAGATATAGCCATTTCAGTATTTTGAATTTTCTTTTCTGGTGCATAAAATGACCCCCGCAGACCCCCAGTTTAGGAGATACAACCGTTTTAGTATTTTGGATTTTTGGTGCATAAAATGACCTCCGCAGACGCCTAGTTTCGGAGATATAGAGATTTTAGTATTTTGGATTTTTTTTCTGTGACACCCGCAGACTCCCAGTTTAGGTGATATTGCCAATTTAGTATTTAGAATTTTTTTTTCTGGTGCATAAAATGACCCACGCAGACGCTTAGTTTAGGAGATATAGCCATTTTAGTATTTTTATTTTTTTTTTCTAGTTTAGGAAATACAGCTGTTTTTGTGTTTTGAATTTTTTTTCTGGTGCATAAAATAACCCCCGCAGACGCCTAGTTTAGAAGATATAGCCATTTCTGTGTTTAGAATGTTTTTTGTCTGGTGCATCAAATGACCCTCGCAGACGCCTAGTTTAGGAGATATTGCCATTTAAGTATTTTGATTTTTTTTTTCTAGTTTAGGAGATATAGCCATTTTTGTGTTTTGAATTTTTTTTTCTGGTGCATAAAATGACCCCCGCAGACCCCTAGTTTAGGAGATATAGCCGTTTTAGTATTTTGATTTTTTTCTCTGGTGCATAAAATGACTCCAGCAGACACTTAGTTTAGGAGATATAGCCATGTTAGTATTTTGAATTTTTTTTTCTGGTGCATAAATTGACCCCCGCACACGTCTAGTTTAGTAGATATCACCATTTTAGTATTTTGGATTTCTTTTTTCTGGTGCATAAAATGACCCCCGCAGAAGCCTAGTTAAGGAGATTTAGCCATTTTTGTATTAAGAATTTTGTTTTTCTGGTGCATAAAATGACCCCCGCAGACCACTAGTTTAGGAGATATAGAAGTTTTAGTATTTTAATTTTTTGTTTCTGGAGCAGACCACTAGTTTAGGAGATATAGCCGTTTTAGTATTTTGATTGTTTTTTCTGGTGCATAAAACTACAACCGCAGACGCCTAGTTTAGGAGATTTAGCCATTTTAGTATTTTGAATTTTTTTTCTGGGGCATAAAATGACCCCCCAGATGCTTAGATTAGGAAATATAGCTATTTTAGTATTTTTATTTTTTTGTTCTAGTTTAGGAGATATAGCCGTTTTTGTGTTTTGAATTTTTTTTCAGGTGCATAAAATAACCCCCGCAGACGCTTAGTTTAGGAGATTTAGCCATTTTAGTATTTTCATTTTTTTTTCTAGTTTAGGAGATTTAGCCATTTTTGTGTTTTGAATTTTTTTTTCTGGTGCATAGAATGACCCCCGCAGACGCCTAGTTTAGGAGATAAAGCCATTTTAGTATTTTGATTTTTTTTTCTGGTGCATAATTTGACCCCGCAGACGCCTAGTTTAGGAGATATAGCCATTTTAGTATTTAGAAGATTTTTTTCTGGTGCATAAAATGGCCACCGCAGATGCTTAGATTACTAGATATAGCCATTTTAGTATTTTGATTTTTTTTTCTGGTACATAATTTGACCCCGCAGACGATTTGTTTAGGAGATATAGCCATTTTAGTATTTTGAATTTTTTTTTCTGGTGCATAAAATTACCCCCGCAGACGCCCAGTTTAGGAGATAAAGCCATTTTAGTAGTTTTCTTTTGCATAAAATGACCCCCGCAGATGATTAGATTACTAGATATAGCCATTTTAGTATTTTGAGATATAGCAGATATAGCAGAGGCCTAGTTTAGGTGATATAGCAATTTTAGTATTTTGATTTTTTTTTCTGGTGCTTAAAAAGACCCCGCAGACGCCTAGTTTAGGAGATATAGCCGTTTTAGTATTTTGGATTTTTGGTGCATAAAATGACCCCCGCAGACACCTAGTTTAGGAGATATAGCCATTTCTGTGTTTAGAATGTTTTTTGTCTGGTGCATCAAATGACCCTCGCAGACGCCTAATTTAGGAGATATTGCCATTTAAGTATTTTGATTTTTTTTTTCTAGTTTAGGAGATTTAGCCCTTTTTGTGTTTTGAATTTTTTTTTTCTGGTGCATAGAATGACCCCCGCAGACGCCTAGTTTTGGAGATAAAGCCATTTTAGTATTTTGATTTTTTTTTCTGGGGCATAATTTGACCCCGCAGACGACTAGTTTAGGGGAATTAGCCATTTTAGTATTCTGTTTTTTTTTTTCTGGTGCATAAAATGAACCCCGCAGACCCCTAGTGTAGGAGATATTGCCATTTTAGTCTTTAGATTTTTTTTTTTCTGGTGCATAATTTGACCCCGCAGACGATTAGTTTAGGAGATATAGGCCTTTTTGTATTTTGTATTTTTTTTTCTGGTGCATAAAATGACCACCGCAGAGGCCAAGTTAAGGAGATATAGCAATTTTAGTATTTTGATTTTTTTTTCTGGTGCATAAAATGACCCCCGCAAACGCCTAGTTTAGGAGATATAGCCATTTCGGTTTTTTGAATTTTTTTTTCTGGTGCATAAAATGACCCCCGCAGACCCCTAGTTTAGGAGATATATCCGTTTTAGTATTTGAATTTTTTTTTTCTGGTGCATAATTTAACTCTGCAGACGCCTAATTTAGGAGATTTAGCCATTTTAGTATTTTGAATTTTTTTTCTGGGGCATAAAATGACCCCCGCAGATGCTTAGATTAGGAGATATAGCCATTTTAGTATTTTGATTTTTTTTTTCTGGTGCATAAAATGACCCCCGCAGACCCCTAGTTTAAGAGATGTAGTCGTTTTAGTATTTTGATTTTTTTTTTCTGGTGCATAAAATGACTCCCGCAGATCCTTGTTCAGGAGATTTAGCCATTTTAGAATTTTGGATTTTTGGTGCTTAACATGATCCCCGCAGACGCATAGTTTAGGAGATACAACCATTTTAGTATTTTGATTTTTTTTTTCTGGTGCTTAAAATGACCCCCGCAGACCCCTAGGTTAGGAAATATCGCAATTTTAGTATTGTGGATTTCTTTTTCCTGGTGCATAAAATGACCCCCGCAGACCCCTAGTATAAGAGATGTAGTCGTTTTAGTATTTTAATTTTTTTTTTCTGGTGCATAATTTGACTCTGCAGACGCCTATTTTAGGAGATATAGCCATTTTTGTGTTTTGAAGTTTTTTTTTTTTGTGGTGCATGAAATGACCCCCGACGTCGCCTATTTTAGGAGATATAGCCATTTTAGTATTTTTATTTTTTTTTATGGTGCATAATTTGATCCCGCTGGCGCCTGGCTTAGGAGATTTAGCCATTTTAGTATTTTGATTAGTTTTTTCTGGTGCATAAAATGACCCCCGCAGACGCATAGTTTAGGAGATAAAGCCATTTTAGTATTTTGGATTTTTGGTGCATAAAATGACCCCCGCAGACGCCTAGTTTAGGAGATATAGCCATTTTAGTATTTTGAGTTTTTTTTATGGTGCATAATTTGATCCCGCAGACGCCTTGCTTAGGAGATTTAGCCATTTTAGTATTCTGAATTTTTTTTTCTGGTGCATAAAATGACCCCCGCAGACCACTAGTTTAGGAGATATAGAAGTTTTAGTATTTTAATTTTTTGTTTCTGGTGCATAAATGACCCCCGCAGACCACTAGTTTAGGAGATATAGCCGTTTTAGTATTTTGATTTTTTTTTCTGGTGCATAAAACGACAATCGCAGACGCCTTGTTTAGGAGATATTGCCATTTTAGTATTTTGGATTTTCGAAGACGACTAGTTTAGGAGACATAGCTATTTTAGTATTCTGATTTTTTTTTTCTGGTGCATAAAATGACCTCCGCAGACCTCTAGTTTAGGAGATATAGCCGTTTTAGTATTTTGAATTTTTTTCTCTGGTGCATAAAATGACCCCCGCACACGTCTAGTTTAGTAGATATCGCCATTTTAGTATTTTGGATTTCTTTTTTCTGGTGCATAAAATGACCCCCGCAGACGCCTAGGTTTGGAGATTTATCCATTTTAGTGCTTAACAATTTTTTTCTGGTGCTTACAATGACCAACGCAGAGCACTAGTGTAGGGGATATAGCCATTTTAGTATTTTGATTTTTTTTTATGGTGCATAATTTGATCCCGCTGACGCCTGGTTTAGGAGATTTAGCCATTTTAGTATTTTGATTTGTTGTTTCTGGTGCATAAAATGACACCCGCAGACGCCTAGTTTAGGAGATATAGCCATTTTTGTGATTTGAATTTTTTTTTTCTGGTGCATAATATGACCCGCAGACGCCTAGTTTAGGAGATATAGCCTTTTTAGTATTTTGATTTTTTTTTTCTGGAGAATAAAATGACACCCGCAGAAGCCTAGTTAAGGAGATTTTGCCATTTTAGTATTTTGAATTTTTTTTTTCGGGTGCCTAATTTGACCCCGCAGACGCATAGTTAAGGAGATTTAGTCATTTTAGTATTTTGAAATTTTTTTTCGGGTGCATAATTTGACCCGGAGACACCTAGTTAAGGAGATTTAGCCATTTTAGTATTCCGATTTTTTTTTTTCTGGTGCATGAAATGATCAACGCAGACCCCTAGTGTAGGGGATATAGCCATTCTAGTATTTAGGTTTTTTTTTCTTTTGCATAATATGACCCCGCAGGCGCCTAGTTTAGGAGATTTAGCCATTTTAGTATTCTGAACTTTTTTTTCTGGTGAATAAAATGACACCCGCAGACAACTAGTTTAGGAGATATAGCCATTTTAATATTTTGATTTTTTTTATGGTACATAATTTGACACCGCAGACGCCTAGTTTAGGAGATTTAACCATTTTAGTATTCTGAATTTTTTTTTTCTGGTGCATAAAATGACCCCCGCAGACCACTAGTTTAGGAGATATAGAAGTTTTAGTATTTTAATTTTTTGTTTCTGGTGCATAAATGACCACCGCAGACCACTAGTTTAGGAGATATAGCCGTTTTAGTATTTTGATTTTTTTTCTGGTGCATAAAACGACAACCGCAGACGCGTTGTTTAGGAGATATTGCCATTTTAGTATTTTGGATTTTTGGTGCATAAAATGACCCCCGAAGACGACTAGTTTAGGAGATATAGCCGTTTTAGTATTTTGATTTTTTTTTTCTGGTGCATAAAATGACCCCCGCAGACCCCTAGTTTAGGAGATATAGCCGTTTTAGTATTTTGATTTTTTTCTCTGGTGCATAAAATGACACCCGCAGACGCCTAGTTTAGGAGATATAGCCATTTTTGTGATTTGAATTTTTTTTTTCTGGTGCATAATATGACCCGCAAACGCCCAGTTTAGGAGATATAGCCTTTTTAGTATTTTGATTTTTTTTTTCTGGAGAATAAAATGACACCCGCAGAAGCCTAGTTAAGGAGATTTAGCCATTTTAGTATTTTGAATTTTTTTTCTGGGGCATAAAATGACATCCGCAGATGCTTAGATTAGGAGATATAGCCATTTTAGTATTTTGATTTGTTTTTTCTGGTGCATAAAATGACCCCCGCAGACGCATAGTTTAGGAGATATATCCGTTTTAGTATTTTAATTTTTTTTTCTGGTGCATAATTTGACCCTGCAGACGCCTAGTTTAGGAGATTTAGCCATTTTTGTGTTTTGAAGTTTTTTTTTTTTGTGGTGCATGAAATGACCCCCGACGTCGCCTATTTTAGGAGATATAGCCATTTTAGTATTTTTATTTTTTTTTATGGTGCATAATTTGATCCCGCTGGCGCCTGGTTTAGGAGATTTAGCCATTTTAGTATTTTGATTTGTTTTTTCTGGTGCATAAAATGACACCCGCAGACAACTAGTTTAGGAGATATAGCCATTTTTGTGATTTGAATTTTTTTTTCTGGTGCATAAAATGACCCCCGCAGACCCCCAGTTTAGGAGATAGAGCCATTTTAGTATTTTGAATTTTTTTCTGGTGCTTAACATGATCCCCGCAGACGCCTAGTTTAGGAGATATAGCTATTTTAGTATTTTGGATTTTTGGTGCATAAAATAACCCCCGAAGACGACTAGCTTAGGAGATATAGCCATTTTGATATTTTGATTTTTTTTTTCTGGTGCATAAAATGACCCCCGAAGATCCCTAGTTTAGGAGATATAGCCATTTAAGTGTTTTGATTTTTTTTTCTGGGGCAAATTACAATGCAGACGCCTAGTTTAGGAGATACAGCCATTTTAGTATTTTGAGTTTTTTTTTCTGGTGCATAAAATGACCCACGAAGATCCCTAGTTTAGGAGATATAGCCATTTAAGTGTTTTGATTTTTTTTTCTGGGGCAAATTACAATGCAGACGCCTAGTTTAGGAGATAGAGCCATTTTAGTATTTTGAATTTTTTTCTGGTGCTTAACATGATCCCCGCAGACGCATAGTTTAGGAGATAGAACCATTTTAGTATTTTGATTTTTTTTTCTGGTGCATGAAATGACCCACGAAGATCCCTAGTGTAGAAGATATAGCCATTTAAGTGTTTTGATTTTTTTTTCTGGGGCAAATTACAATGCAGACGCCTAGTTTAGAAGATAGAACCATTTTAGTATTTTGAGTTTTTTTTCTGGTGCATAAAATGACCCCCGCAGACGCATAGTTTAGGAGATATAGACATTTTAGTATTTTGGATTTTTGGTGCATAAAATGACCCCCAAAGACGACTAGTTTAGGAGATATATCCATTTAAGTGTTTTGATTTTTTTTTTCTGGTGCATAAAATGACCCCCGCAGACCCCTAGTTTAGGAGATGTAGCCGTTTTAGTATTTTGATTTTTTTTTCTGGTGCATAAAATGACTCCCGCAGACGCCTTGTTCAGGAGATTTAGCCATTTTAGAATTTTGGATTTTTGGTGCTTAACATGATCCCCACAGACGCATAGTTTAGGAGATAGAACCATTTTAGTATTTTGAGTTTTTTTTCTGGTGCATAAAATGACCCCCGCAGACGCCTAGTTTAGGAGATATAGCTATTTTAGTATTTTGGATTTTTGGTGCATAAAATAACCCCCGAAGACGACTAGCTTAGGAGATATAGCCATTTTGATATTTTGATTTTTTTTTTCTGGTGCATAAAATGACCCCCGAAGATCCCCAGTTTAGGAGATATAGCCATTTAAGTGTTTTGATTTTTTTTTCTGGGGCAAATTACAATGCAGACGCCTAGTTTAGGAGATACAGCCATTTTAGTATTTTGAGTTTTTTTTTCTGGTGCATAAAATGACCCACGAAGATCCCTAGTTTAGGAGATATAGCCATTTAAGTGTTTTGATTTTTTTTTCTGGGGCAAATTACAATGCAGACGCCTAGTTTAGGAGATAGAGCCATTTTAGTATTTTGAATTTTTTTCTGGTGCTTAACATGATCCCCGCAGACGCATAGTTTAGGAGATAGAACCATTTTAGTATTTTGATTTTTTTTTCTGGTGCATGAAATGACCCACGAAGATCCCTAGTGTAGAAGATATAGCCATTTAAGTGTTTTGATTTTTTTTTCTGGGGCAAATTACAATGCAGACGCCTAGTTTAGAAGATAGAACCATTTTAGTATTTTGAGTTTTTTTTCTGGTGCATAAAATGACCCCCGCAGACGCATAGTTTAGGAGATATAGACATTTTAGTATTTTGGATTTTTGGTGCATAAAATGACCCCCAAAGACGACTAGTTTAGGAGATATATCCATTTAAGTGTTTTGTGCATAAAATAACCCCCGAAGAAGACTATCTTAGGAGATATAGCCATTTTAGTATTTTGATTTTTTTTTCTGGTGCATAAAATGACCCCCGCAGACCCCTAGTTTAGGAGATATAGCCATTTTAGTATTTTGGATTTTTTTTCCTGGTGCATAAAATGACCCCCCGCAGACGCCTATTTTACGAGATATAGCCATTTTTGTGTTTTGAATTTTTTTTTTTTGTGATGCATGAAATGACCCCCGAAGACGCCTATTTTAGGAGATATAGCCATTTTAGTATTTGGAATTTTTTTTTCTGGTGCATAAAATGACCCCCGAAGATACCTAGTTTAGGAGATGTAGCCGTTTTAGTATTTTGATTTTTTTTTTCTGGTGCACAAAATGACTCCCGCAGACGCCTTGTTCAGGAGATTTAGCCATTTTAGAATTTTGGATTTTTGGTGCTTAACATAATCCCCGCAGACGCATAGTTTAGGAGATAGAACCATTTTAGTATTTTGATTTTTTTTCTGGTGCATGAAATGACCCACGAAGATCCCTAGTGTAGAAGATATAGCCATTTAAGTGTTTTGATTTTTTTTTCTGGGGCAAATTACAATGCAGACGCCTAGTTTAGAAGATAGAACCATTTTAGTATTTTGAGTTTTTTTTCTGGTGCATAAAATGACCCCCGCAGACGCATAGTTTAGGAGATATAGACATTTTAGTATTTTGGATTTTTGGTGCATAAAATGACCCCCAAAGACGACTAGTTTAGGAGATATATCCATTTAAGTGTTTTGATTTTTTTTTTCTGGTGCATAAAATGACCCCCGCAGACCCCTAGTTTAGGAGATGTAGCCGTTTTAGTATTTTGATTTTTTTTTCTGGTGCATAAAATGACTCCCGCAGACGCCTTGTTCAGGAGATTTAGCCATTTTAGAATTTTGGATTTTTGGTGCTTAACATGATCCCCACAGACGCATAGTTTAGGAGATAGAACCATTTTAGTATTTTGAGTTTTTTTTCTGGTGCATAAAATGACCCCCGCAGACCCCTAGTTTAGGAGATATTGCCATTTCAGTATTTTGGATTTTTGGTGCATAAAATGACCCCCGCAGATGCATAGTTTAGTAGATATAGCTATTTTAGCATTTTGGATTTTTGGTGCATAAAACAACCCCCGAAGACGACTAGCTTAGGAGATATAGCCATTTTGATATTTTGATTTTTTTTTTCTGGTGCATAAAATGACCCCCGAAGATCCCTAGTTTAGGAGATATAGCCATTTAAGTGTTTTGATTTTTTTTTCTGGGGCAAATTACAATGCAGACGCCTAGTTTAGGAGATACAGCCATTTTAGTATTTTGAGTTTTTTTTTCTGGTGCATAAAATGACCCACGAAGTTCCCTAGTTTAGGAGATATAGCCATTTAAGTGTTTTGATTTTTTTTTCTGGGGCAAATTACAATGCAGACGCCTAGTTTAGGAGATATAGCCATTTTGATATTTCGATTTTTTTTTTCTGGTGCATAAAATGACCCCCGAAGATCCCTAGTTTAGGAGATATAGCCATTTAAATATTTTGATTTTTTTCTCTGGTGCATAAAATGACCCCCGCAGACCCATAGTTTAGGAGATATCGCCATTTTAGTATTTTGGATTTCTTTTTCCTGGTGCATAAAATGACCCCCGCAGACGCCTATTTTATTTTTATGTTTTGAATTTTTTTTTTGTGGCGCATGAAATGACCCCGACGATCCCTAGTTTAGGAGATATAGCCATTTAAGTGTTTTGATTTTTTTTTCTGGGGCAAATTACAATGCAGACGCCTAGTTTAGGAGATAGAACCATTTTAGTATTTTGAGTTTTTTTTCTGGTGCATAAAATGACCCCCGCAGACGCATAGTTTAGGAGATATAGCCATTTTAGTATTTTGTATTTTTGGTGCATAAAATGACCCCCAAAGACGACTAGTTTAGGAGATATAGCCACTTTAGTATTTTGATTTTTTTTTCTGGTGCATAAAATGACCCCCGAAGATCCCTAGTTTAGGAGATATAGCCATTTAAGTGTTTTGATTTTTTTTTCTGGGGCAAATTACAATGCAGACGACTAGCTTAGGAGATATAGCCATTTTGATATTTCGATTTTTTTTTTCTGGTGCATAAAATGACCCCCGCAGACACCTGGTTTAGGAGATGTAGCCGTTTTAGTATTTTGATATTTTTTTTCTGGTGCATAAAATGATCCCCGCAGACGCATAGTTTAGGAGATAGAACCATTTTAGTATTTTGATTTTTTTTTCTGGTGCATAAAATGACCCCCGCAGACCCCTAGTTTAGGAGATATAGCCATTTTAGTATTTTGGATTTTTGGTGCATAAAATGACCCCCGCAGACGCATAGTTTAGTAGATATAGCTATTTTACTATTTTCGATTTTTGGTGCATAAAATAACCCCCGAAGACGACTAGCTTAGGAGATGTAGCCATTTTGGTATATTGATTTTTTTCTTCTGGTGCATAAAATGACCCCCGAAGATCCCTTGTTTAGGAGATATAGCCTTTTAAGTGTTTTGATTTTTTTTCTGGTGCAAATTACAATGCAGACGCCTAGTTTAGGAGATAGAACCATCTTAGTATTTTGATTTTTTTTTCTGGTGCATAAAATGACCCACGAAGATCCCTAGTGTAGAAGATATAGCCATTTAAGTGTTTTGATTTTTTTTTCTGGGGCAAATTACAATGCAGACGCCTAGTTTAGAAGATAGAACCATTTTAGTATTTTGAGTTTTTTTTCTGGTGCATAAAATGACCCCCGCAGACACCTGGTTTAGGAGATGTAGCCGTTTTAGTATTTTGATATTTTTTTTCTGGTGCATAAAATGATCCCCGCAGACGCATAGTTTAGGAGATAGAACCATTTTAGTATTTTGAGTTTTTTTTCTGGTGCATAAAATGACCCCCGCAGACACCTGGTTTAGGAGATGTAGCCGTTTTAGTATTTTGATTTTTTTTTTCTGGTGCATAAAATGATCCCCGCAGACGCATAGTTTAGGAGATAGAACCATTTTAGTATTTTGATTTTTTTTTCTGGTGCATAAAATGACCCCCGCAGACCCCTAGTTTAGGAGATATAGCCATTTAAGTGGTTTGATTTATTTTTCTGGGGCAAATTACAATGCAGACGCCTAGTTTAGGAGATAGAGCCATTTTAGTATTTTGCATTTTTTTCTGGTGCTTAACATGATCCCCGCAGACGCATAGTTTAGGAGATATAGCCATTTTAGTATTTTGGATTTTTGGTGCATAAAATGAACCCCGAAGACAACTAGCTTAGGAGATATAGCCATTTTGATATTTTGATTTTTTTTTTCTGGTGCATAAAATGACCCCCGAAGATCCCTAGTTTAGGAGATATAGCCATATAAGTGTTTTGATTTTTTTTTCTGGGGCAAATTACAATGCAGACGCCTAGTTTAGGAGATATAGCCATATAAGTGTTTTGATTTTTTTTTCTGGGGCAAATTACAATGCAGACGCCTAGTTTAGGAGATATAGCCATTTTAGTATTTTGATTTTTTTTTTCTGGTGCATAAAATGACCCCCGAAGATCCCTAGTTTAGGAGATATAGCCATTTAAGTGTTTTGATTTTTTTTTCTGGGGCAAATTACAATGCAGACGCCTAGTTTAGGAGATAGAACCATTTTAGTATTTTGAGTTTTTTTTCTGGTGCATAAAATGACCCCCGCAGACGCATAGTTTAGGAGATATAGCCATTTTAGTATTTTGGATTTTTGGTGCATAAAATGAACCCCAAAGACGACTAGTTTAGGAGATATAGCCATTTTAGTATTTTGATTTTTTTTTCTGGTG
This sequence comes from Volucella zonaria, assembly GCA_963966105.1. NCBI lineage: Eukaryota > Metazoa > Arthropoda > Insecta > Diptera > Syrphidae > Volucella > Volucella zonaria. The sequence goes on from CAWYQB010000198.1 coordinate 888,997, forward strand.
CATAAAATGACCCCCGAAGATCCCTAGTTTAGGAGATATAGCCATTTAAGTGTTTTGATTTTTTTTTCTGGGGCAAATTACAATGCAGACGCATAGTTTAGGAGATAGAGCCATTTTAGTATTTTGAATTTTTTTCTGGTGCTTAACATGATCCCCGCAGACGCCTAGTTTAGAAGATAGAACCATTTTAGTATTTTGAGTTTTTTTTCTGGTGCATAAAATGACCCCCGCAGACGCATAGTTTAGGAGATATAGCTATTTTAGTATTTTGGATTTTTGGTGCATAAAATAACCCCCGAAGAAGACTATCTTAGGAGATATAGCCATTTTAGTATTTTGATTTTTTTTTTCTGGTGCATAAAATGACCCCCGCACACCCCTAGTTTAGGAGATGTAGCCGTTTTAGTATTTTGATTTTTTTTTTCTGGTGCATAAAATGACTAACGCAGACGCCTTGTTCAGGAGATTTAGCCATTTTAGAATTTTGGATTTTTGGTGCTTAACATGATCCCCGCAGACGCATAGTTTAGGAGATAGAACCATTTTAGTATTTTGATTTTTTTTCTGGTGCATAAAATGACCCCCGCAGACACCTGGTTTAAGAGATAGAGCCATTTTAGTATTTTGGAGTTTTGGTGCATGAAATGACCCCCGCAGATGAATAGTTTAGGAGATATAGCTGTTTTAGTATTTTGGATTTTTGGTGCATAAAATGACCCCCGCAGACGCCTATTTTAGGAGATATAGCCATTTTAGTATTTTTATTTTTTTTTCTGGTGCATAAAATGACCCCCGAAGATCCCTAGTTTAGGAGATATAGCCATTTAAGTGTTTTGATTTTTCTTCTGGGGCAAATTACAATGCAGACGCCTAGTTTAGGAGATATAGCCATTTTAGTATTTTGATATTTTTTTTCTGGGGCACAAAATGACCCACGAAGATCCCTAGTGTAGAAGATATAGCCATTTAAGTGTTTTGATTTTTTTTTCTGGGGCAAATTACAATGCAGACGCCTAGTTTAGGAGATATAGCCATTTTAGTATTTTGATTTTTTTTTCTGGTGCATAAAATGACCCCCGCAGACCCCTAGTTTGGGAGATATAGCCGTTTTAGTATTTTGATTTTTTTTTCTGGTGCATAAAATGACCCCCGCAGACACGTAGTTTAGGAGATATAGCCATTTTTGTGGTTTGAATTTTTTTTTTCAGGTGCATAAAATGACCCCCACAGACGCCTAGCTTAGGAGATGTAGGCATTATAGTATCTTGGAATTTTTTTTCTGCATAAAAGTGTTTTGATTTTTTTTTCTGGGGCAAATTACAATGCAGACGCATAGTTTAGGAGATAGAGCCATTTTAGTATTTTGAATTTTTTTCTGGTGCTTAACATGATCCCCGCAGACGCATAGTTTAGGAGATAGAACCATTTTAGTATTTTGATTTTTTTTTCAGGTGCATAAAATGACCCCCGCAGACCCCTAGTTTAGGAGTTATAGCCATTTTAGTATTTTGGATTTATGGTGCATAAAATGACCCCCGCAGACGCATAGTTTAGGAGATATAGCTATTTTAGTATTTTGGATTTTTGGTGCATAAAATAACCCCCGAAGAAGACTATCTTAGGAGATATAGCCATTTTAGTATTTTGATTTTTTTTTTCTGGTGCATAAAATGACCCCCGCACACCCCTAGTTTAGGAGATGTAGCCGTTTTAGTATTTTGATTTTTTTTTTTCTGGTGCATAAAATGACTAACGCAGACGCCTTGTTCAGGAGATTTAGCCATTTTAGAATTTTGGATTTTTGGTGCTTAACATGATCCCCGCAGACGCATAGTTTAGGAGATAGAACCATTTTAGTATTTTGATTTTTTTTCTGGTGCATAAAATGACCCCCGCAGACACCTGGTTTAAGAGATAGAGCCATTTTAGTATTTTGGAGTTTTGGTGCATGAAATGACCCCCGCAGATGAATAGTTTAGGAGATATAGCTGTTTTAGTATTTTGGATTTTTGGTGCATAAAATGACCCCCGCAGACGCCTATTTTAGGAGATATAGCCATTTTAGTATTTTGATTTTTTTTTCTGGTGCATAAAATGACCCCCGAAGATCCCTAGTTTAGGAGATATAGCCATTTAAGTGTTTTGATTTTTCTTCTGGGGCAAATTACAATGCAGACGCCTAGTTTAGGAGATATAGCCATTTTAGTATTTTGATATTTTTTTTCTGGGGCACAAAATGACCCACGAAGATCCCTAGTGTAGAAGATATAGCCATTTAAGTGTTTTGATTTTTTTTTCTGGGGCAAATTACAATGCAGACGCCTAGTTTAGGAGATATAGCCATTTTAGTATTTTGATTTTTTTTTCTGGTGCATAAAATGACCCCCGCAGACCCCTAGTTTGGGAGATATAGCCGTTTTAGTATTTTGATTTTTTTTTCTGGTGCATAAAATGACCCCCGCAGACACGTAGTTTAGGAGATATAGCCATTTTTGTGGTTTGAATTTTTTTTTTCAGGTGCATAAAATGACCCCCACAGACGCCTAGCTTAGGAGATGTAGGCATTATAGTATCTTGGATTTTTTTTTCTGGTGCACAAACTGACTCTCGCAGACGCCTAGTTTAGGAGATATAGAAATTTAAGTATTTAGAATTTTTTCTTCTGGTGCATAAAATGACCCCCGCAGACCCCTAGTTTAGGAGATATAGCCATTTTAGTATTTTGGATTTTTTTTCCTGGTGCATAAAATGACCCCCCGCAGACGCCTATTTTACGAGATATAGCCATTTTTGTGTTTTGAATTTTTTTTTTTTGTGATGCATGAAATGACCCCCGAAGACGCCTATTTTAGGAGATATAGCCATTTTAGTATTTGGAATTTTTTTTTCTGGTGCATAAAATGACCCCCGAAGATACCTAGTTTAGGAGATGTAGCCGTTTTAGTATTTTGATTTTTTTTTCTGGTGCACAAAATGACTCCCGCAGACGCCTCGTTCAGGAGATTTAGCCATTTTAGAATTTTGGATTTTTGGTGCTTAACATGATCCCCGTAGACGCATAGTTTAGGAGATAGAACCATTTTAGTATTTTGATTTTTTTTCTGGTGCATAAAATGACCCCCATAGACTCCTAGTTTAGGAGATATCGCCATTTTAGTATGTTGGATTTCTTTTTCCTGGTGCACAAAATGACCCCCGCAGACGCCTATTTTAGGAGATATAGCCATTTTTGTGTTTTGAATTTTTCTTTTTTTTGGTGCATGAAATGACCCCCGAAGACGCCTATTTTAGGAGATATAGCCATTTTAGTATTTGGATTTTTTTTTTCTGGTGCATAAAATGACCCCCGAAGATCCCTAGTTTAGGAGATATAGCCATTTAAGTGTTTTGATTTATTTTTCTGATGCAAATGACCCCCGCAGACGCCTAGTTTAGGAGATATAGCCATTTTAGTATTTAAAATTTTTTTTTTGGGGTGCATAAAATGACCCCCTAAGACGACTAGTTTAGGAGATATAGCCATTTTAGTATTTTGATTTTTTTTTCTGGTGCATAAAATGACCCCCGCAGAGCCCTAGTTTAGGAGATATAGCCATTTTAGTATTTTGATTTTTTTTTCTGGTGCATAAAATGACTCTCGCAGACGCCTTGTTCAGGAGATGTAGCCATTTATGATGAACCATTTTAGTATTTTAATTTTTTTTTCTGGTGCATAAAAAGACCATCGCAGACCCCTAGTTTAGGAGATATAGCCATTTTAGTATTTTGGATTTTTGGTGCATAAAATGACCCCCGCAGACGCATAGTTTAGGAGATATAGCTATTTTAGTATTTTGGAAGACGAAGACGAAGCTTAGGAGATATAGCCATTTTAGTATTTTGATTTTTTTTTTCTGGTGCATAAAATGACCCCCGAGATCCCTAGTTTAGGAGATACAGCCATTTAAGTGTTTTGATTTTTTTTCTGGGGCAAATTACAATGCAGACGCCTAGTTTAGGAGCTAGAACCATTTTACTATTTTGGTTTTTTTTTCTGACCCCCGCAGACCCACAGTTTAGGAGATATAGGCATTTTAGTATTTTGGATTTTTGGTGCATAAAATGACCCCCGCAGACGCATAGTTTAGGAGATATAGCCATTTTAGTATTTTGATTTTTTTTTCTGGTGCATAAAATGACCCACGAAGATCCTTAGAGTAGGAGATATAGCCATTAAAGTGTTTTGATTTTTTTTCTGGGGCTAATTACAATGCAGACGCCTAGTTTAGGAGATAGAACCATTTTAGTATTTTGATTATTTTTTCTGATGCACAAAATGACCCCCGCAGACCCCCAGTTTAGGAGATATAGCCATTTTAGTATTTGGAATGTTTTTTTCTGGTGCATAAAATGACCCCCGAAGATCCCTAGTTTAGGAGATATAGCCATTTAAGTGTTTTGATTTATTTTCCTGATGCAAATGACCCCCGCAGACGCCTAGTTAAGGAGATATAGCCATTTTAGTATTTAAAATTTTTTTTTTCTGGTGCATAAAATGACCCCCGAAGACGACTAGTTTAGGAGATATAGCCATTTTAGTATTTTGATTTTTTTTTTCTGGTGCATAAAATGACCCCCGCATACCCCTAGTGTAGGAGATGTAACCGTTTTAGTATTTTGATTTTTTTTTTCTGGTGCATAAAATGACCCCCGAAGATCCCTAGTTTAGGAGATATAGCCATTTAACTGTTATTTAAGTGTTTTGATTTTTTTTCTGGGGCAAATTACAATGCAGACGCCTAGTTTAGGAGATATAGCCATTTAAGTATTTTGATTTTTTTTTTCTGGGGCATAAAATGACCCACGAAGATCCCTAGTGTAGAAGATATAGCCATTTAAGTGTTTTGATTTTTTTTTCTGGGGCATAAAATGACCCACGAAGATCCCTAGTGTAGAAGATATAGCCATTTAAGTGTTTTGACTTTTTTTTCTGGGGCAAATTACAATGCAGACGCCTAGTTTAGGCGATATAGCCATTTTAGTATTTTGATTTTTTTTTCTGGTGCATAAAATGACCCACGAAGATCCTTAGTGTAGGAGATATAGCCATTAAAGTGTTTTGATCTTTTTTCTGGGGCTAATTACAATGCAGACGCCTAGTTTAGGAGATAGAACCATTTTAGTATTTTGATTATTTTTTCTGATGCACAAAATGACCCCCGCAGACCCCTAGTTTAGGAGATATAGCCATTTTAGTATTTGGAATTTTTTTTTTCTGGTGCATAACATGACCCCCGAAGATCCCTAGTTTAGGAGATATAGCCATTTAAGTGTTTTGATTTATTTTCCTGATGCAAATGACCCCTGCAGACGCCTAGTTTAGGAGATATAGCCATTTTAGTGTTTTGATTTTTTTTTCCTGGTTCATAAAATGACCCCCGCATACCCCTAGTGTAGGAGATGTAACCGTTTTAGTATTTCGATTTTTTTTTTCTGGTACATAAAATGACCCCCGAAGACGACTAGTTTAGGAGATATAGGCATTTTAGTATTTTGATTTTTTTTTTCTGGTGCATAAAATGACCTCCGCAGACCACTAGTGTAGGAGATGTTGCCGTTTTATCATTTTGATTTTTTTTTTCTGGTGCATAAAATGACCCCCGCAGACCCTCAGTTTAGGAGATATAGCCATTTTAGTATTTGGAATTTTTTTTTTCTGGTGCATAAAATGACCCCCGAAGATCCCTAGTTTAGGAGATATAGCCATTTAAGTGTTTTGATTTATTTTTCTGATGCAAATGACCCCCGCAGACGCCTAGTTTAGGAGATATAGCCATTTTAGTATTTAAAAATTTTTTTTTGTGGTGCATAAAATGACCCCCTAAGACGACTAGTTTAGGAGATATAGCCATTTTAGTATTTTGATTTTTTTTTCTGGTGCATAAAATGACCCCCGCAGAGCCCTAGTTTAGGAGATATAGCCATTTTAGTATTTTGATTTTTTTTTCTGGTGCATAAAATGACTCCCGCAGACGCCTTGTTCAGGAGATGTAGCCATTTATGATGAACCATTTTAGTATTTTAATTTTTTTTTCTGGTGCATAAAAAGACCATCGCAGACCCCTAGTTTAGGAGATATAGCCATTTTAGTATTTTGGATTTTTGGTGCATAAAATGACCCCCGCAGACGCATAGTTTAGGAGATATAGCTATTTTAGTATTTTGGAAGACGAAGACGAAGCTTAGGAGATATAGCCATTTTAGTATTTTGATTTTTTTTTTCTGTTGCATAAAATGACCCCCGAGATCCCTAGTTTAGGAGATACAGCCATTTAAGTGTTTTGATTTTTTTTCTGGGGCAAATTACAATGCAGACGCCTAGTTTAGGAGCTAGAACCATTTTACTATTTTGATTTTTTTTCTGGTGCATAAAATGACCCCCGCAGACCCACAGTTTAGGAGATATAGGCATTTTAGTATTTTGGATTTTTGGTGCATAAAATGACCCCCGCAGACGCATAGTTTGGAGATATAGCCATTTTAGTATTTTGATTTTTTTTTCTGGTGCATAAAATGACCCACGAAGATCCTTAGTGTAGGAGATATAGCCATTAAAGTGTTTTGATTTTTTTTCTGGGGCTAATTACAATGCAGACGCCTAGTTTAGGAGATAGAACCATTTTAGTATTTTGATTATTTTTTCTGATGCACAAAATGACCCCCCAGACCCCTAGTTTAGGAGATATAGCCATTTTAGTATTTGGAATGTTTTTTTCTGGTGCATAAAATGACCCCCGAAGATCCCTAGTTTAGGAGATATAGCCATTTAAGTGTTTTGATTTATTTTCCTGATGCAAATGACCCCCGCAGACGCCTAGTTTAGGAGATATAGCCATTTTAGTATTTTGATTTTTTTTTTCTGGTGCATAAAATGACCCCCGCATACCCCTAGTGTAGGAGATGTAACCGTTTTAGTATTTTGATTTTTTTTTTCTGGTGCATAAAATGACCCCCGAAGATCCCTAGTTTAGGAGATATAGCCATTTAACTGTTATTTAAGTGTTTTGATTTTTTTTCTGGGGCAAATTACAATGCAGACGCCTAGTTTAGGAGATATAGCCATTTAAGTATTTTGATTTTTTTTTTCTGGGGCATAAAATGACCCACGAAGATCCCTAGTGTAGAAGATATAGCCATTTAAGTGTTTTGATTTTTTTTTCAGGGGCATAAAATGACCCACGAAGATCCCTAGTGTAGAAGATATAGCCATTTAAGTGTTTTGACTTTTTTTTCTGGGGCAAATTACAATGCAGACGCCTAGTTTAGGTGATATAGCCATTTTAGTATTTTGATTTTTTTTTCTGGTGCATAAAATAACCCACGAAGATCCTTAGTGTAGGAGATATAGCCATTAAAGTGTTTTGATCTTTTTTCTGGGGCTAATTACAATGCAGACGCCTAGTTTAGGAGATAGAACCATTTTAGTATTTTGATTATTTTTTCTGATGCACAAAATGACCCCCGCAGACCCCTAGTTTAGGAGATATAGCCATTTTAGAATTTGGAATTTTTTTTTTCTGGTGCATAACATGACCCCCGAAGATCCCTAGTTTAGGAGATATAGCCATTTAAGTGTTTTGATTTATTTTCCTGATGCAAATGACCCCCGCAGACGCCTAGGTTAGGAGATATAGCCATTTTAGTATTTTGATTTTTTTTTTCTGGTGCATAAAATGACCCCCGCATACCCCTAGTGTAGGAGATGTAACAGTTTTAGTATTTTGATTTTTTTTTTTCTGGTACATAAAATGACCCCCGAAGACGACTAGTTTAGGAGATATAGGCATCTTAGTATTTTGATTTTTTTTTCTGGTGCATAAAATGACCCCCGCAGACCACTAGTGTAGGAGATGTTCCGTTTTATTATTTTGATTTTTTTTTTCTGGTGCATAAAATGACCCCCGCAGACCCCCAGTTTAGGAGATATAGCCATTTTAGTATTTGGAATTTTTTTTTTCTGGTGCATAAAATGACCCCCGAAGATCCCTAGTTTAGGAGATATAGCCATTTAAGTGTTTTGATTTTTTTTCTGGGGCAAAATACAATGCAGACGCCTAGTTTAGGAGATAGAGCCATTTTAGAATTTTGATTTTTTTTTTCTGGTGCATAAAATGACCTCCGCAGACCCCTAGTTTAGGAGATATAGCCATTTTAGTATTTTGAATTTTTGGTGCATAAAATAACCCCGAAGACGACTAGCTTAGGAGATATAGCCATTTTAGTATTTTAATTTTTTTTTTCTGGTGCATAAAATGACCCCCGAAGATCCCTAGTTTAGGAGATATAGCCATTTAAGTGTTTTGATTTTTTTTCTGGGGCAAAATACAATGCAGACGCCTAGTTTAGGAGATATAGCCATTTAAGTATTTTGATTTTTTTTTTTCTGGTGCATAAAATGACTCCCGCAGACGCCTTGTTCTGGAGATTTAGCCATTTTAGAATTTTGGATTTTTGGTGCTTAACATGATCCCCGCAGACGCATATAATTTAGGAGATAGAACCATTTTAGTATTTTGATTTTTTTTTCTGGTGCATAAAATGACCAACGAGGACCCCTAGTTTAGGAGATATAGCCATTTTAGTATTTTGGATTTTTGGTGCATAAAATAACCCCCGAAGACGACTAGCTTAGGAGATATAGCCATTTTAGTATTTTGTTTTTTTTTTCTGGTGCATAAAATGACCCCCGAAGATCCCTAGTTTAGGAGATATAGCCATTTAAGTGTTTTGATTTTTTTTTCTGGGGCAAATTACAATGCAGACGCCTAGTTTAGGAGATATAGCCATTTTAGTATATTGATTTTTTTTTCTGGGGCAAAAAATGACCCACGAAGATCCCTAGTGTAGAAGATACAGCCATTTAAGTGGTTTGATTTTTTTTTCTGGGGCAAATTACAATGCAGACGCCTAGTTTAGGAGATATAGCCATTTTAGAATTTTGATTTTTTTTTTCTGGTGCATAAAATGACCCCCGCAGACCCCTAGTGTAGGAGATGTAGCCGTTTTAGTATTTTGATTTTTTTTTCTGGTGCATAAAATGACTCCCGCAGACGCCTTGTTCAGGAGATTTAGCCATTTTAGAATTTTAGATTTTTGGTGCTTAACATGATCCCCGCAGACGCACAGTTTATGAGATAAACCATTTTAGTATTTTGATTTTTTTTTCTGGTGCATAAAATGACCCACGCAGACCCCTAGTTTAGGAGATATAGCCATTTTAGTATTTTGGATTTTTGGTGCATAAAATAACCCCCGAAGACGACTAGCTTAGGAGATAAAGCCATTTTAGTATTTTGATTTTTTTTTCTGGTGCATAAAATGACCCACGAAGATCCTTAGTGTAGGAGATATAGCCATTAAAGTGTTTTGATTTTTTTTTCTGTGGCTAATTACAATGCAGACGCCTAGTTTAGGAGATCGAACCATTTTAGTATTTTGATTATTTTGTCTGGTGCACAAAATGACCACCGCACACCCCCAGTTTAGGAGATATAGCCATTTTAGTATTTGGAATTTTTTTTTTCTGGTGCATAAAATGACCCCCGAAGATCCCTAGTTTAGGAGATATAGCCATTTATGTGTTTTGATTAATATTTCTGATGCAAATGACCCCGCAGACGCCTAGTTTAGGAGATATAGCCATTTTAGTATTTTGATTTTTTTTTCTGGTGCATAAAATGACCCCCGCAGACCCCTAGTATAAGAGATGTAGCTGTTTTAGTATTTAGATTTTTTTTTTCTGGTGCATAAAATGACTCCCGCAGACGCCTTGTTCAGGAGATTTAGCCATTTTAGAATTTTGGATTTTTGGTGCTTAACATGATCCCCGCAGACGCATAGTTTAGGAGATAGAACCATTTTAGTATTTTGATTTTTTTTTTCTGGTGCATAAAATGACCCACGCAGACCCCTAGTTGAGGACATATAGCCATTTTAGTATTTTGGATTTTTGGTGCATAAAATAACCCCCGAAGACGACTAGCTTAGGAGATATAGCCAATTTAGTATTTTGATTATCTTTTTCTGGTGCATAAAATGACCCCCGAAGATCCCTAGTTTAGGAGATATAGCCATTTAAGTGTTTTGATTTTTTTTCTGGGGCAAATTACAATGCAGACGCCTAGTTTAGGAGATAGAGCCATTTTAGTATTTTGAATTTTTTTTCTGGTGCATAAAATGACCCCTGCAGACGCCTTGTTAAGGAGATATAGCCGTTGTAGTATTTTGACTTTTTTTCTCTTGCATAAAATGGCGTCAGCAGACGCCTTGTTTAGGAGATATAGCCATTTTAGTATTTTGGATTTTTGGTGCATAAAATGACCCCCACAGACGCCTAGTTTAGGAGATATAGCCGTTTTAGTATTTTGATTTTTTTTTCTGGTGCATAAAATGGCGTCCGCAGACGCCTTGCTTAGGAGATATAGCCATTTTAGTATTTTGGATTTTTGGTGCATAAAATGACCACCGAAGACGACTAGTTTAGGAGATATAGCCATTTTAGTATTTTGATTTTTTTTTTCTGGTGCATAAAATGACCCCCGAAGATCCCTAGTGTAGGAGATATAGCCATTTAAGTGTTTTGATTTTTTTTTCTGGGGCAAATTACAATGCAGACGCCTACTTTAGGAGATATAGCCGTTTTAGTATTTTGATTTTTTTTTCTGGTGCATAAAATGGCGTCCGCAGACGCCTTGTTTAGGAGATATAGCCATTTTAGTATTTTGGATTTTTGGTGCATAAAATGACCCCCGCAGACGCCTAGTTTAGGAGATATAGCCGTTTTAGTATTTTGATTTTTTTTTCTGGTGCATAAAATGGCGTCTGCAGACGCCTTGCTTAGGAGATATAGCCATTTTAGTATTTTGGATTTTTGGTGCATAAAATGACCCCCGAAGACGACTAGTTTAGGAGATATAGCCATTTTAGTATTTTGATTTTTTTTTTTTGGTGCATAAAATGACCCCCGCAGACCCGTAGTTTAGGAGATGTAGCCGTTTTAGTATTTTGATTTTTTTTTTCTGGTGCATAAAATGACCCACGCAGACCCCTAGTTGAGGAGATATAGCCATTTTAGTATTTTGGATTTTTGGTGCATAAAATAACCCCCGAAGGCGACTAGCTTAGGAGATGTAGCCATTTTAGTATTTTGATTTTTTTTTTCTGGTGCATAAAATGACCCCCGGAGATCCCTAGTTTAGGAGATATAGCCATTTAAGTGTTTTGATTTTTTTTCTGGGGCAAATTACAATGCAGACGCCTAGTTTAGGAGATAGAGCCATTTTAGTATTTTGAATTTTTTTTCTGGTGCATAAAATGACCCCCGCAGACGCCTACTTTAGGAGATATAGCCGTTTTAGTATTTTGATTTTTTTTTCTGGTGCATAAAATGGCGTCCGCAGACGCCTTGTTTAGGAGATATAGCCATTTTAGTATTTTGGATTTTTGGTGCATAAAATGACCCCCGCAGACGCCTAGTTTAGGAGATATAGCCGTTTTAGTATTTTGATTTTTTTTTCTGGTGCATAAAATGGCATCTGCAGACGCCTTGCTTAGGAGATATAGACAGTTTAGTATTTTGGATTTTTGGAGCATAAAATGACCCCCGAAGACGACTAGTTTAGGAGATATAGCCGTTTTAGTATTTTGATTTTTTTTTCTGGTGCATAAAATGACCCACGAAGATCCTTAGTGTAGGAGATATAGAAATTAAAGTGTTTTGATTTTTTTTTCTGGGGCTAATTACAATGCAGACGCCTAGTTTAGGAGATAGAACCATTTTAGTATTTTGATTTTTTTTTCTGGTGCATAAAATGACCCCCGCAGACCCCTAGTTTAGGAGATATAGCCATTTTAGTATTTGGAATTTTTTTTTTCTTGTGCATAAAATGACCCCCGAAGATCCCTAGTTTGGGAGATATAGCCACTTAAGTGTTTTGATTTATTGTTCTGATGCAAATGAAAACCGCAGACGCCTAGTTTAGGAGATATAGCCATTTTAGTATTTAAAATTTTTTTTTCTGGTGCATAAAATGACCCCCGAAGACGACTAGTTTAGGAGATATAGCCATTTTAGTATTTTGTTTTTTTTTTCTGGTGCATAAAATAACCCCCGCAGACCCCTAGTGTAGGAGATGTAGCCGTTTTAGTATTTTGATTTTTTTTTCTGGTGCATAAAATGACTCCCGCAGACGCCTTGTTCAGGAGATTTAGCCATTTTAGAATTTTGGATTTTTGGTGCTTAACATGATCCCCGCAGACGCATAGTTTAGGAGATAGAACCATTTTAGTATTTTGATTTTTTTTTCTGGTGCATAAAATGACCCCCGCAGACCCCTAGTTTAGGAGATATAGCCATTTTAGTATTTTGGATTTTTGGTGCATAAAATGACCCCCGCAGACGCATAGTTTAGGAGATATAGCTATTTTAGTATTTTGGATTTTTGGTGCATAAAATAACCCCCGAAGACGACTAGCTTAGGAGATATAGCCATTTAAGTGTTTTGATTTTTTTTTCTGGGGCAAATTACAATGCAGACGCCTAGTTTAGGAGATAGAGCCATTTTAGTATTTTGAATTTTTTTTCTGGTGCATAAAATGACCCCCGCAGACCCCTAGTTTAGGAGATATTGCCATTTTAGTATTTTGGATTTTTGGTGCATAAAATGACCCCCGCAGACGCATAGTTTAGGAGATATAGCTATTTTAGTATTTTGGATTTTTGGTGCATAAAATAACCCCCGAAGACGACTAGCTTAGGAGATATAGCCATTTAAGTGTTTTGATTTTTTTTTCTGGGGCAAATTACAATGCAGACGCCTAGTTTAGGAGATAGAGCCATTTTAGTATTTTGAGTTTTTTTTCTGGTGCATAAAATGACCCCTGCGGACGCCTAGTTTAGGAGATATAGCCGTTTTAGTATTTTGATTTTTTTTTCTGGTGCATAAAATGGCGTCTGCAGACGCCTTGTTTAGGAGATATAGCCATTTTAGTATTTTGGATTTTTGGTGCATAAAATGACTCCCGCAGACGCCTAGTTTAGGAGATATAGCCGTTTTAGTATTTTGATTTTTTTTTCTGGTGCATAAAATGGCGTCCGCAGACGCCTTGCTTAGGAGATATAGCCATTTTAGTATTTTGGATTTTTGGTGCATAAAATGACCCCCGAAGACGACTAGCTTAGGAGATATAGCCATTTTAGTATTTTGAATTTTTTTTCTGGTGCATAGAATGACCTCCGCAGACGCCTAGTTTAGGAGATATAGCCGTTTTAGTATTTTGGATTTTTGGTGCATAAAATGAAACCCGCAGACGCCTAGTTTAGGAGGTATAGCCATTCTAGTATTTTGATTTTTTTTTCTGGTGCATAAAATGGCGTCCGCAGACGAATTGTTTAGGAGATATAGCCATTTTAGTATTTTGGATTTTTGGTGCATAAAATGTCCCCCGCAGACGCCTAGTTTAGGAGATATAGCCGTTTTAGTATTTTGATTTTTTTTTTCTGGTGCATAAAATGACCCCCGAAGATCCCTAGTGTAGGAGATATAGCCATTTAAGTGTTTTGATTTTTTTTTCTGGGGCAAATTACAATGCAGACGCCTAGTTTAGGAGATAGAACCATTTTAGTATTTTGATTTTTTTTTTTTCTGTTGCATAAAATGACCCCCGCAGACGCATAGCTTAGGAGATATAGCTATTTTAGTGTTTTGGATTTTTGGTGCATAAAATAACCCCCGAAGACGACTAGCTTAGGAGATATAGCCATTTTAGTATTTTGATTTTTTTTTTCTGGTGCATAAAATGATCCACGAAGATCCCTAGTGTAGGAGATATAGCCGTTTTAGTATTTCGATTTTTTTTTCTGGTGTATAATTTGACCCCCAGACGCCCAGCTTAGGAGATATAGCCATTTTAGTTATTTGGATTTTTGGTGCATAAAATAAAATCCCGAAGACGACTGGTTTAGGAGATATAGCCATTTTAGTATTTTGAATTTTTTTTCTGGTGCATAAAATGACACCCGCAGACGCCTAGTTTAGGAGATATAGCCATTTTAGTATTTTGGATTTTTGGTGCATAAAATGATCCCCGTAGACGACTTGTTTAGGAGATATAGCCATTTTAGTATTTTGATTTTTTTTTCTGGTGCATAAAATGACCCACGAAGATCCCTAGTGTAGGAGATATAGCCATTTAAGTGATTTGATTTTTTTTTCTGGGGCAAATTACAATGCAGACGCCTAGTTTAGGAGATATAGCCATTTTAGTATTTTGATTTTTTTTTCTGGTGCATAAAATGACCCCCGCAGACCCCCAGTTTAGGAGATATAGCCATTTTAGTATTTTGGATTTTTGGTGCATAAAATGACCCCCGTACACGCATAGTTTAGGAGATATAGCCATTTTAGTATTTTGGATTTTTGGTGCATAAAATGACCCCCGAATACGACTAGTTTAGGAGATACAGCCATTTTAGTATTTTGGTTTTTTTTTTTATGGTGCATAAAATAACCCCCGAAGATTCCTAGCTTAGGAGATATAGCCATTTAAGTGTTTTGATTTTTTTTTCTGGGGCTAATTACAATGCAGACGCCTAGCTTAGGAGATAGAACCTTTTTAGTATTTTGATTTTTTTTTCTGGTGCATAATTTAACCCCCGCGTACGCCTGGTTTAGGAGATTTAGCCATTTATGTATTTTGGATTTTTGGTGCATAAATGACCTCCGCAGACGCCTAGTTCAGGAGATATAGCCATTGTAGTATTTTGATTTTTTTTTTCTGGTGCATAAAATGACCCCCGCGTACGCCTGGTTTAGGAGATTTAGCCATTTATGTATTTTGGATTTTTGGTGCATAAAATGACCTCCGCAGACGCCTAGTTCAGGAGATATTGCCATTTTAGTATTTTGATTTTTTTTTTTTCTGGTGCATAAAATGACACCCGCAGACCCCTAGTTTAGGAGATATAGCCGTTTTAGTATTTCGATTTTTTTTTCTGGTGCATAATTTAACCCCCGCGTACGCCTGGTTTAGGAGATTTAGCCATTTATGTATTTTGGATTTTTGGTGCATAAATGACCTCCGCAGACGCCTAGTTCAGGAGATATAGCCATTGTAGTATTTTGATTTTTTTTTTCTGGTGCATAAAATGACACCCGCAGACCCCTAGTTTAGGAGATATAGCCGTTTTAGTATTTCGATTTTTTTTTCTGGTGCATAATTTGACCCCCGCGTACGCCTGGTTTAGGAGATTTAGCCATTTATGTATTTTGGATTTTTGGTGCATAAATGACCTCCGCAGACGCCTAGTTTAGGAGATATAGCCGTTTTAGTATTTCGATTTTTTTTTCTGGTGCATAATTTGACCCCCGCGTACGCCTGGTTTAGGAGATTTAGCCATTTATGTATTTTGGATTTTTGGTGCATAAAATGACCTCCGCAGACGCCTAGTTCAGGAGATATTGCCATTTTAGTATTTTGATTTTTTTTTTTTCTGGTGCATAAAATGACACCCGCAGACCCCTAGTTTAGGAGATATAGCCGTTTTAGTATTTCGATTTTTTTTTCTGGTGCATAATTTAACCCCCGCGTACGCCTGGTTTAGGAGATTTAGCCATTTATGTATTTTGGATTTTTGGTGCATAAATGACCTCCGCAGACGCCTAGTTCAGGAGATATAGCCATTGTAGTATTTTGATTTTTTTTTTCTGGTGCATAAAATGACACCCGCAGACCCCTAGTTTAGGAGATATAGCCGTTTTAGTATTTCGATTTTTTTTTCTGGTGCATAATTTGACCCCCGCGTACGCCTGGTTTAGGAGATTTAGCCATTTATGTATTTTGGATTTTTGGTGCATAAATGACCTCCGCAGACGCCTAGTTCAGGAGATATAGCCATTTTAGTACTTTGATTTTTTTTTTTCTGGTGCATAAAATGACACCCGCAGACCCCTAGTTTAGGAGATATAGCCGTTTTAGTATTTCGATTTTTTTTTCTTGTGCATAATTTGACCCCGCAGACGCCTACTTTAGGAGATATAGGCATTTTAGTTATTTTGATTTTTGGTGCATAATATGACCCCCGCGGACGCATAGTTTAGGAGATGTAGCCATTTTAGTATTTTGATTTTTGTTTTCTGGTGCATAAAATGACCCCCGAAGATCCCTAGTTTACGAGATATAGCCATTTAAGTGTTCTGATTTTTTTTTCTGGGGCAAATTACAATGCAGACGCCTAGTTTAGGAGATAGAGCCATTTTAGTATTTTGAATTTTTTTTCTGGTGCATAAAATTACCTTTGCAGACGCCTAGTTTAGGAGATATAGCCATTCTAGTGTTTTGGATTTTTGGTGCATAAAATGACCCCCGAAGACGACTAGTTTAGGAGATATATCCGTTTTAGTATTTTGATTTTTTTTTCTTGTGTATAAAATAACCCCCGCACACCCCTAGATAAGGAGAAATAGCCGTTTTAGTATTTAGATTTTTTTTTCTGGTGCATAATTTGACCCCCGCGTACGCCTGGTTTAGGAGATTTAGCCAAGTATTTTGGATATTTGGTGCATAAAATGACCCCCGCAGAAGACTTGTTTAGGAGATTTAGCCATTTTAGTATTTTGAATTTTTTTTTCTGGGGCATAAAATGACCCCCGCAGACGTCTTGTTTAGGAGATATAGCCCTTTTAGTATTTAGAATTTTTTTTTCTGGTAAATAAAACGACACTCTCTGACCCCTAGTTTAGGAGATACAGCCATTTCAGAATTTTGATTTTTTTTTCTGGTGCATAATTTCACCCCGCAGACACCTAGTTTAGGAGATTTAGCCATTTTAGTATTTCGATTTTTTTTTTCTGGTGCATAAAATGACAAACGCAGAGCCCTAGTATATTAGATATAGCCATTTTAATATTTCGGTTTTTTTTTCTGGTGCATAATTTGACCCCGCAGACGCCTAGTTTAGGAGATATAACCATTTTAGTACTTTGAATTTTTTTTTCTGGGGCATAAAATGACACTCGCAGACGCCTAGTTCAGGAGATATAGCCATTTTAGTATTTTGGTATTTTTTTCTGCCAGTTTAGGAGATATAGCCATTTTAGTCTTTTGATTTTTTTTTCTGGAGAATAAAATGACCCCCGCAGACACCTAGTTTAGGAGATATAACAGTTTTTGTGTTTTGAATTTTTTTTTTCTGGTGCATAAATGACCCCCGCAGACGCCTTATTTAGGAGATATAACCAATTTAGTATTTAGATGTTTTTTTTTCTGGTGCAAAATTTGACCCCGCAGACGCCTAGTTTAGGAGATATAGCCATTTTAGTTATTTGGATTTTTGGTGCATAAAATGAACCCCGCAGAAGACTTGTTTAAGAGCCGTTTTAGTATTTAGATTTTTTTTTCTGGTGCATAAAACGACCCCCGCAGACGCCTTGTTTAGGAGATATAGCCATTTTAGTATTTTGGATTTTTGGTGCACAAAATGACCCCCGCAGAGGTATAGTTTAGGAGATATAGCCATTTTAGTATTTTGAATTTTTTTTTTCTGGTGCATAAAATGACCCCCGAAGACGACTAGTTTAGGAGATATAGCCATTTTAGTATTTTGATTTTTTTTTCTGGTGCATAAAATGACCCCCGCAGACCCCTAGTATAAGAGATGTAGCCGTTTTAGTATTTAGATTTTTTTTTTCTGGTGCATAAAATGACTCCCGCAGACGCCTTGTTCAGGAGATTTAGCCATTTTAGAATTTTGGATTTTTGGTGCTTAACATGATCCCCGCAGACGCATAGTTTAGGAGATAGAACCATTTTAGTATTTTGATTTTTTTTTTCTGGTGCATAAAATGACCCACGCAGACCCCTAGTTGAGGACATATAGCCATTTTAGTATTTTGGATTTTTGGTGCATAAAATAACCCCCGAAGACGACTAGCTTAGGAGATATAGCCAATTTAGTATTTTGATTATCTTTTTCTGGTGCATAAAATGACCCCCGAAGATCCCTAGTTTAGGAGATATAGCCATTTAAGTGTTTTGATTTTTTTTCTGGGGCAAATTACAATGCAGACGCCTAGTTTAGGAGATAGAGCCATTTTAGTATTTTGAATTTTTTTTCTGGTGCATAAAATGACCCCTGCAGACGCCTTGTTAAGGAGATATAGCCGTTGTAGTATTTTGACTTTTTTTCTCTTGCATAAAATGGCGTCCGCAGACGCCTTGTTTAGGAGATATAGCCATTTTAGTATTTTGGATTTTTGGTGCATAAAATGACCCCCACAGACGCCTAGTTTAGGAGATATAGCCGTTTTAGTATTTTGATTTTTTTTTCTGGTGCATAAAATGGCGTCCGCAGACGCCTTGCTTAGGAGATATAGCCATTTTAGTATTTTGGATTTTTGGTGCATAAAATGACCACCGAAGACGACTAGTTTAGGAGATATAGCCATTTTAGTATTTTGATTTTTTTTTTCTGGTGCATAAAATGACCCCCGAAGATCCCTAGTGTAGGAGATATAGCCATTTAAGTGTTTTGATTTTTTTTTCTGGGGCAAATTACAATGCAGACGCCTACTTTAGGAGATATAGCCGTTTTAGTATTTTGATTTTTTTTTCTGGTGCATAAAATGGCGTCCGCAGACGCCTTGTTTAGGAGATATAGCCATTTTAGTATTTTGGATTTTTGGTGCATAAAATGACCCCCGCAGACGCCTAGTTTAGGAGATATAGCCGTTTTAGTATTTTGATTTTTTTTTCTGGTGCATAAAATGGCGTCTGCAGACGCCTTGCTTAGGAGATATAGCCATTTTAGTATTTTGGATTTTTGGTGCATAAAATGACCCCCGAAGACGACTAGTTTAGGAGATATAGCCATTTTAGTATTTTGATTTTTTTTTTTTGGTGCATAAAATGACCCCCGCAGACCCGTAGTTTAGGAGATGTAGCCGTTTTAGTATTTTGATTTTTTTTTTCTGGTGCATAAAATGACCCACGCAGACCCCTAGTTGAGGAGATATAGCCATTTTAGTATTTTGGATTTTTGGTGCATAAAATAACCCCCGAAGGCGACTAGCTTAGGAGATGTAGCCATTTTAGTATTTTGATTTTTTTTTTCTGGTGCATAAAATGACCCCCGGAGATCCCTAGTTTAGGAGATATAGCCATTTAAGTGTTTTGATTTTTTTTCTGGGGCAAATTACAATGCAGACGCCTAGTTTAGGAGATAGAGCCATTTTAGTATTTTGAATTTTTTTTCTGGTGCATAAAATGACCCCCGCAGACGCCTACTTTAGGAGATATAGCCGTTTTAGTATTTTGATTTTTTTTTCTGGTGCATAAAATGGCGTCCGCAGACGCCTTGTTTAGGAGATATAGCCATTTTAGTATTTTGGATTTTTGGTGCATAAAATGACCCCCGCAGACGCCTAGTTTAGGAGATATAGCCGTTTTAGTATTTTGATTTTTTTTTCTGGTGCATAAAATGGCATCTGCAGACGCCTTGCTTAGGAGATATAGACAGTTTAGTATTTTGGATTTTTGGAGCATAAAATGACCCCCGAAGACGACTAGTTTAGGAGATATAGCCGTTTTAGTATTTTGATTTTTTTTTCTGGTGCATAAAATGACCCACGAAGATCCTTAGTGTAGGAGATATAGAAATTAAAGTGTTTTGATTTTTTTTTCTGGGGCTAATTACAATGCAGACGCCTAGTTTAGGAGATAGAACCATTTTAGTATTTTGATTTTTTTTTCTGGTGCATAAAATGACCCCCGCAGACCCCTAGTTTAGGAGATATAGCCATTTTAGTATTTGGAATTTTTTTTTTCTTGTGCATAAAATGACCCCCGAAGATCCCTAGTTTGGGAGATATAGCCACTTAAGTGTTTTGATTTATTGTTCTGATGCAAATGAAAACCGCAGACGCCTAGTTTAGGAGATATAGCCATTTTAGTATTTAAAATTTTTTTTTCTGGTGCATAAAATGACCCCCGAAGACGACTAGTTTAGGAGATATAGCCATTTTAGTATTTTGTTTTTTTTTTTCTGGTGCATAAAATAACCCCCGCAGACCCCTAGTGTAGGAGATGTAGCCGTTTTAGTATTTTGATTTTTTTTTCTGGTGCATAAAATGACTCCCGCAGACGCCTTGTTCAGGAGATTTAGCCATTTTAGAATTTTGGATTTTTGGTGCTTAACATGATCCCCGCAGACGCATAGTTTAGGAGATAGAACCATTTTAGTATTTTGATTTTTTTTTCTGGTGCATAAAATGACCCCCGCAGACCCCTAGTTTAGGAGATATAGCCATTTTAGTATTTTGGATTTTTGGTGCATAAAATGACCCCCGCAGACGCATAGTTTAGGAGATATAGCTATTTTAGTATTTTGGATTTTTGGTGCATAAAATAACCCCCGAAGACGACTAGCTTAGGAGATATAGCCATTTAAGTGTTTTGATTTTTTTTTCTGGGGCAAATTACAATGCAGACGCCTAGTTTAGGAGATAGAGCCATTTTAGTATTTTGAATTTTTTTTCTGGTGCATAAAATGACCCCCGCAGACCCCTAGTTTAGGAGATATTGCCATTTTAGTATTTTGGATTTTTGGTGCATAAAATGACCCCCGCAGACGCATAGTTTAGGAGATATAGCTATTTTAGTATTTTGGATTTTTGGTGCATAAAATAACCCCCGAAGACGACTAGCTTAGGAGATATAGCCATTTAAGTGTTTTGATTTTTTTTTCTGGGGCAAATTACAATGCAGACGCCTAGTTTAGGAGATAGAGCCATTTTAGTATTTTGAGTTTTTTTTCTGGTGCATAAAATGACCCCTGCGGACGCCTAGTTTAGGAGATATAGCCGTTTTAGTATTTTGATTTTTTTTTCTGGTGCATAAAATGGCGTCTGCAGACGCCTTGTTTAGGAGATATAGCCATTTTAGTATTTTGGATTTTTGGTGCATAAAATGACTCCCGCAGACGCCTAGTTTAGGAGATATAGCCGTTTTAGAATTTTGATTTTTTTTTCTGGTGCATAAAATGGCGTCCGCAGACGCCTTGCTTAGGAGATATAGCCATTTTAGTATTTTGGATTTTTGGTGCATAAAATGACCCCCGAAGACGACTAGCTTAGGAGATATAGCCATTTTAGTATTTTGAATTTTTTTTCTGGTGCATAGAATGACCCCCGCAGACGCCTAGTTTAGGAGATATAGCCGTTTTAGTATTTTGGATTTTTGGTGCATAAAATGAAACCCGCAGACGCCTAGTTTAGGAGGTATAGCCATTCTAGTATTTTGATTTTTTTTTCTGGTGCATAAAATGGCGTCCGCAGACGAATTGTTTAGGAGATATAGCCATTTTAGTATTTTGGATTTTTGGTGCATAAAATGTCCCCCGCAGACGCCTAGTTTAGGAGATATAGCCGTTTTAGTATTTTGAATTTTTTTTTCTGGGGCATAAAATGACTCCCGCAGACGCCTTGTTCAGGAGATTTAGCCATTTTAGAATTTTGGATTTTTGGTGCTTAACATGATCCCCGCAGACGCATAGTTTAGGAGATAGAACCATTTTAGTATTTTGGATTTTTGGTGCATAAAATGGCGTCTGCAGACGCCTTGTTTAGGAGATATAGCCATTTTAGTATTTTGGATTTTTGGTGCATAAAATGACTCCCGCAGACGCCTAGTTTAGGAGATATAGCCGTTTTAGAATTTTGATTTTTTTTTCTGGTGCATAAAATGGCGTCCGCAGACGCCTTGCTTAGGAGATATAGCCATTTTAGTATTTTGGATTTTTGGTGCATAAAATGACCCCCGAAGACGACTAGCTTAGGAGATATAGCCATTTTAGTATTTTGAATTTTTTTTCTGGTGCATAAAATGACTCCCGCAGACGCCTAGTTTAGGAGATATAGCCGTTTTAGTATTTTGGATTTTTGGTGCATAAAATGAAACCCGCAGACGCCTAGTTTAGGAGGTATAGCCATTCTAGTATTTTGATTTTTTTTTCTGGTGCATAAAATGGCGTCCGCAGACGCCTTGCTTAGGAGATATAGCCATTTTAGTATTTTGGATTTTTGGTGCATAAAATGTCCCCCGCAGACGCCTAGTTTAGGAGATATAGCCGTTTTAGTATTTTGAATTTTTTTTTCTGGGGCATAAAATGACTCCCGCAGACGCCTTGTTCAGGAGATATAGCCATTTTAGTATTTTGGTATTTTTTTCTGCCAGTTTAGGAGATATAGCCATTTTAGTCTTTTGATTTTTTTTTCTGGAGAATAAAATGACCCCCGCAGACACCTAGTTTAGGAGATATAACAGTTTTTGTGTTTTGAATTTTTTTTTTCTGGTGCATAAATGACCCCCGCAGACGCCTTATTTAGGAGATATAACCAATTTAGTATTTAGATTTTTTTTTTTCTGGTGCAAAATTTGACCCCGCAGACGCCTAGTTTAGGAGATATAGCCATTTTAGTTATTTGGATTTTTGGTGCATAAAATGAACCCCGCAGAAGACTTGTTTAAGAGCCGTTTTAGTATTTAGATTTTTTTTTCTGGTGCATAAAACGACCCCCGCAGACGCCTTGTTTAGGAGATATAGCCATTTTAGTATTTTGGATTTTTGGTGCACAAAATGACCCCCGCAGAGGTATAGTTTAGGAGATATAGCCATTTTAGTATTTTGAATTTTTTTTTTCTGGTGCATAAAATGACCCCCGAAGACGACTAGTTTAGGAGATATAGCCATTTTAGTATTTTGATTTTTTTTTCTGGTGCATAAAATGACCCCCGCAGACCCCTAGTATAAGAGATGTAGCCGTTTTAGTATTTAGATTTTTTTTTTCTGGTGCATAAAATGACTCCCGCAGACGCCTTGTTCAGGAGATTTAGCCATTTTAGAATTTTGGATTTTTGGTGCTTAACATGATCCCCGCAGACGCATAGTTTAGGAGATAGAACCATTTTAGTATTTTGATTTTTTTTTTCTGGTGCATAAAATGACCCACGCAGACCCCTAGTTGAGGACATATAGCCATTTTAGTATTTTGGATTTTTGGTGCATAAAATAACCCCCGAAGACGACTAGCTTAGGAGATATAGCCAATTTAGTATTTTGATTATCTTTTTCTGGTGCATAAAATGACCCCCGAAGATCCCTAGTTTAGGAGATATAGCCATTTAAGTGTTTTGATTTTTTTTCTGGGGCAAATTACAATGCAGACGCCTAGTTTAGGAGATAGAGCCATTTTAGTATTTTGAATTTTTTTTCTGGTGCATAAAATGACCCCTGCAGACGCCTTGTTAAGGAGATATAGCCGTTGTAGTATTTTGACTTTTTTTCTCTTGCATAAAATGGCGTCCGCAGACGCCTTGTTTAGGAGATATAGCCATTTTAGTATTTTGGATTTTTGGTGCATAAAATGACCCCCACAGACGCCTAGTTTAGGAGATATAGCCGTTTTAGTATTTTGATTTTTTTTTCTGGTGCATAAAATGGCGTCCGCAGACGCCTTGCTTAGGAGATATAGCCATTTTAGTATTTTGGATTTTTGGTGCATAAAATGACCACCGAAGACGACTAGTTTAGGAGTTATAGCCATTTTAGTATTTTGATTTTTTTTTTCTGGTGCATAAAATGACCCCCGAAGATCCCTAGTGTAGGAGATATAGCCATTTAAGTGTTTTGATTTTTTTTTCTGGGGCAAATTACAATGCAGACGCCTACTTTAGGAGATATAGCCGTTTTAGTATTTTGATTTTTTTTTCTGGTGCATAAAATGGCGTCCGCAGACGCCTTGTTTAGGAGATATAGCCATTTTAGTATTTTGGATTTTTGGTGCATAAAATGACCCCCGCAGACGCCTAGTTTAGGAGATATAGCCGTTTTAGTATTTTGATTTTTTTTTCTGGTGCATAAAATGGCGTCTGCAGACGCCTTGCTTAGGAGATATAGCCATTTTAGTATTTTGGATTTTTGGTGCATAAAATGACCCCCGAAGACGACTAGTTTAGGAGATATAGCCATTTTAGTATTTTGATTTTTTTTTTTTGGTGCATAAAATGACCCCCGCAGACCCGTAGTTTAGGAGATGTAGCCGTTTTAGTATTTTGATTTTTTTTTTCTGGTGCATAAAATGACCCACGCAGACCCCTAGTTGAGGAGATATAGCCATTTTAGTATTTTGGATTTTTGGTGCATAAAATAACCCCCGAAGGCGACTAGCTTAGGAGATGTAGCCATTTTAGTATTTTGATTTTTTTTTTCTGGTGCATAAAATGACCCCCGGAGATCCCTAGTTTAGGAGATATAGCCATTTAAGTGTTTTGATTTTTTTTCTGGGGCAAATTACAATGCAGACGCCTAGTTTAGGAGATAGAGCCATTTTAGTATTTTGAATTTTTTTTCTGGTGCATAAAATGACCCCCGCAGACGCCTACTTTAGGAGATATAGCCGTTTTAGTATTTTGATTTTTTTTTCTGGTGCATAAAATGGCGTCCGCAGACGCCTTGTTTAGGAGATATAGCCATTTTAGTATTTTGGATTTTTGGTGCATAAAATGACCCCCGCAGACGCCTAGTTTAGGAGATATAGCCGTTTTAGTATTTTGATTTTTTTTTCTGGTGCATAAAATGGCATCTGCAGACGCCTTGCTTAGGAGATATAGACAGTTTAGTATTTTGGATTTTTGGAGCATAAAATGACCCCCGAAGACGACTAGTTTAGGAGATATAGCCGTTTTAGTATTTTGATTTTTTTTTCTGGTGCATAAAATGACCCACGAAGATCCTTAGTGTAGGAGATATAGAAATTAAAGTGTTTTGATTTTTTTTTCTGGGGCTAATTACAATGCAGACGCCTAGTTTAGGAGATAGAACCATTTTAGTATTTTGATTTTTTTTTCTGGTGCATAAAATGACCCCCGCAGACCCCTAGTTTAGGAGATATAGCCATTTTAGTATTTGGAATTTTTTTTTTCTTGTGCATAAAATGACCCCCGAAGATCCCTAGTTTGGGAGATATAGCCACTTAAGTGTTTTGATTTATTGTTCTGATGCAAATGAAAACCGCAGACGCCTAGTTTAGGAGATATAGCCATTTTAGTATTTAAAATTTTTTTTTCTGGTGCATAAAATGACCCCCGAAGACGACTAGTTTAGGAGATATAGCCATTTTAGTATTTTGTTTTTTTTTTTCTGGTGCATAAAATAACCCCCGCAGACCCCTAGTGTAGGAGATGTAGCCGTTTTAGTATTTTGATTTTTTTTTCTGGTGCATAAAATGACTCCCGCAGACGCCTTGTTCAGGAGATTTAGCCATTTTAGAATTTTGGATTTTTGGTGCTTAACATGATCCCCGCAGACGCATAGTTTAGGAGATAGAACCATTTTAGTATTTTGATTTTTTTTTCTGGTGCATAAAATGACCCCCGCAGACCCCTAGTTTAGGAGATATAGCCATTTTAGTATTTTGGATTTTTGGTGCATAAAATGACCCCCGCAGACGCATAGTTTAGGAGATATAGCTATTTTAGTATTTTGGATTTTTGGTGCATAAAATAACCCCCGAAGACGACTAGCTTAGGAGATATAGCCATTTAAGTGTTTTGATTTTTTTTTCTGGGGCAAATTACAATGCAGACGCCTAGTTTAGGAGATAGAGCCATTTTAGTATTTTGAATTTTTTTTCTGGTGCATAAAATGACCCCCGCAGACCCCTAGTTTAGGAGATATTGCCATTTTAGTATTTTGGATTTTTGGTGCATAAAATGACCCCCGCAGACGCATAGTTTAGGAGATATAGCTATTTTAGTATTTTGGATTTTTGGTGCATAAAATAACCCCCGAAGACGACTAGCTTAGGAGATATAGCCATTTAAGTGTTTTGATTTTTTTTTCTGGGGCAAATTACAATGCAGACGCCTAGTTTAGGAGATAGAGCCATTTTAGTATTTTGAGTTTTTTTTCTGGTGCATAAAATGACCCCTGCGGACGCCTAGTTTAGGAGATATAGCCGTTTTAGTATTTTGATTTTTTTTTCTGGTGCATAAAATGGCGTCTGCAGACGCCTTGTTTAGGAGATATAGCCATTTTAGTATTTTGGATTTTTGGTGCATAAAATGACTCCCGCAGACGCCTAGTTTAGGAGATATAGCCGTTTTAGTATTTTGATTTTTTTTTCTGGTGCATAAAATGGCGTCCGCAGACGCCTTGCTTAGGAGATATAGCCATTTTAGTATTTTGGATTTTTGGTGCATAAAATGACCCCCGAAGACGACTAGCTTAGGAGATATAGCCATTTTAGTATTTTGAATTTTTTTTCTGGTGCATAGAATGACCCCCGCAGGCGCCTAGTTTAGGAGATATAGCCGTTTTAGTATTTTGGATTTTTGGTGCATAAAATGAAACCCGCAGACGCCTAGTTTAGGAGGTATAGCCATTCTAGTATTTTGATTTTTTTTTCTGGTGCATAAAATGGCGTCCGCAGACGAATTGTTTAGGAGATATAGCCATTTTAGTATTTTGGATTTTTGGTGCATAAAATGTCCCCCGCAGCCGCCTAGTTTAGGAGATATAGCCGTTTTAGTATTTTGATTTTTTTTTTCTGGTGCATAAAATGACCCCCGAAGATCCCTAGTGTAGGAGATATAGCCATTTAAGTGTTTTGATTTTTTTTTCTGGGGCAAATTACAATGCAGACGCCTAGTTTAGGAGATAGAACCATTTTAGTATTTTGATTTTTTTTTTTTCTGGTGCATAAAATGACCCCCGCAGACGCATAGCTTAGGAGATATAGCTATTTTAGTGTTTTGGATTTTTGGTGCATAAAATAACCCCCGAAGACGACTAGCTTAGGAGATATAGCCATTTTAGTATTTTGATTTTTTTTTTCTGGTGCATAAAATGATCCACGAAGATCCCTAGTGTAGGAGATATAGCCGTTTTAGTATTTCGATTTTTTTTTCTGGTGTATAATTTGACCCCCAGACGCCTAGCTTAGGAGATATAGCCATTTTAGTTATTTGGATTTTTGGTGCATAAAATAAAATCCCGAAGACGACTGGTTTAGGAGATATAGCCATTTTAGTATTTTGAATTTTTTTTCTGGTGCATAAAATGACACCCGCAGACGCCTAGTTTAGGAGATATAGCCATTTTAGTATTTTGGATTTTTGGTGCATAAAATGATCCCCGTAGACGACTTGTTTAGGAGATATAGCCATTTTAGTATTTTGATTTTTTTTTCTGGTGCATAAAATGACCCACGAAGATCCCTAGTGTAGGAGATATAGCCATTTAAGTGATTTGATTTTTTTTTCTGGGGCAAATTACAATGCAGACGCCTAGTTTAGGAGATATAGCCATTTTAGTATTTTGATTTTTTTTTCTGGTGCATAAAATGACCCCCGCAGACCCCCAGTTTAGGAGATATAGCCATTTTAGTATTTTGGATTTTTGGTGCATAAAATGACCCCCGTACACGCATAGTTTAGGAGATATAGCCATTTTAGTATTTTGGATTTTTGGTGCATAAAATGACCCCCGAATACGACTAGTTTAGGAGATACAGCCATTTTAGTATTTTGGTTTTTTTTTTTATGGTGCATAAAATAACCCCCGAAGATTCCTAGCTTAGGAGATATAGCCATTTAAGTGTTTTGATTTTTTTTTCTGGGGCTAATTACAATGCAGACGCCTAACTTAGGAGATAGAACCTTTTTAGTATTTTGATTTTTTTTTCTGGTGCATAATTTAACCCCCGCGTACGCCTGGTTTAGGAGATTTAGCCATTTATGTATTTTGGATTTTTGGTGCATAAATGACCTCCGCAGACGCCTAGTTCAGGAGATATTGCCATTTTAGTATTTTGATTTTTTTTTTTTCTGGTGCATAAAATGACACCCGCAGACCCCTAGTTTAGGAGATATAGCCGTTTTAGTATTTCGATTTTTTTTTCTGGTGCATAATTTAACCCCCGCGTACGCCTGGTTTAGGAGATTTAGCCATTTATGTATTTTGGATTTTTGGTGCATAAATGACCTCCGCAGACGCCTAGTTCAGGAGATATAGCCATTGTAGTATTTTGATTTTTTTTTTCTGGTGCATAAAATGACACCCGCAGACCCCTAGTTTAGGAGATATAGCCGTTTTAGTATTTCGATTTTTTTTTCTGGTGCATAATTTGACCCCCGCGTACGCCTGGTTTAGGAGATTTAGCCATTTATGTATTTTGGATTTTTGGTGCATAAATGACCTCCGCAGACGCCTAGTTTAGGAGATATAGCCGTTTTAGTATTTCGATTTTTTTTTCTGGTGCATAATTTGACCCCCGCGTACGCCTGGTTTAGGAGATTTAGCCATTTATGTATTTTGGATTTTTGGTGCATAAATGACCTCCGCAGACGCCTAGTTTAGGAGATATAGCCGTTTTAGTATTTCGATTTTTTTTTCTGGTGCATAATTTGACCCCCGCGTACGCCTGGTTTAGGAGATTTAGCCATTTATGTATTTTGGATTTTTGGTGCATAAAATGACCCCCGTACACGCATAGTTTAGGAGATATAGCCATTTTAGTATTTTGGATTTTTGGTGCATAAAATGACCCCCGAATACGACTAGTTTAGGAGATACAGCCATTTTAGTATTTTGGTTTTTTTTTTTATGGTGCATAAAATAACCCCCGAAGATTCCTAGTTCAGGAGATATTGCCATTTTAGTATTTTGATTTTTTTTTTTTCTGGTGCATAAAATGACACCCGCAGACCCCTAGTTTAGGAGATATAGCCGTTTTAGTATTTCGATTTTTTTTTCTGGTGCATAATTTAACCCCCGCGTACGCCTGGTTTAGGAGATTTAGCCATTTATGTATTTTGGATTTTTGGTGCATAAATGACCTCCGCAGACGCCTAGTTCAGGAGATATAGCCATTGTAGTATTTTGATTTTTTTTTTCTGGTGCATAAAATGACACCCGCAGACCCCTAGTTTAGGAGATATAGCCGTTTTAGTATTTCGATTTTTTTTTCTGGTGCATAATTTGACCCCCGCGTACGCCTGGTTTAGGAGATTTAGCCATTTATGTATTTTGGATTTTTGGTGCATAAAATGACCCCCGCAGACGCATAGTTTAGGAGATATAGCTATTTTAGTATTTTGGATTTTTGGTGCATAAAATAACCCCCGAAGACGACTAGCTTAGGAGATATAGCCATTTAAGTGTTTTGATTTTTTTTTCTGGGGCAAATTACAATGCAGACGCCTAGTTTAGGAGATAGAGCCATTTTAGTATTTTGAGTTTTTTTTCTGGTGCATAAAATGACCCCTGCGGACGCCTAGTTTAGGAGATATAGCCGTTTTAGTATTTTGATTTTTTTTTCTGGTGCATAAAATGGCGTCTGCAGACGCCTTGTTTAGGAGATATAGCCATTTTAGTATTTTGGATTTTTGGTGCATAAAATGACTCCCGCAGACGCCTAGTTTAGGAGATATAGCCGTTTTAGTATTTTGATTTTTTTTTCTGGTGCATAAAATGGCGTCCGCAGACGCCTTGCTTAGGAGATATAGCCATTTTAGTATTTTGGATTTTTGGTGCATAAAATGACCCCCGAAGACGACTAGCTTAGGAGATATAGCCATTTTAGTATTTTGAATTTTTTTTCTGGTGCATAGAATGACCCCCGCAGGCGCCTAGTTTAGGAGATATAGCCGTTTTAGTATTTTGGATTTTTGGTGCATAAAATGAAACCCGCAGACGCCTAGTTTAGGAGGTATAGCCATTCTAGTATTTTGATTTTTTTTTCTGGTGCATAAAATGGCGTCCGCAGACGAATTGTTTAGGAGATATAGCCATTTTAGTATTTTGGATTTTTGGTGCATAAAATGTCCCCCGCAGCCGCCTAGTTTAGGAGATATAGCCGTTTTAGTATTTTGATTTTTTTTTTCTGGTGCATAAAATGACCCCCGAAGATCCCTAGTGTAGGAGATATAGCCATTTAAGTGTTTTGATTTTTTTTTCTGGGGCAAATTACAATGCAGACGCCTAGTTTAGGAGATAGAACCATTTTAGTATTTTGATTTTTTTTTTTTCTGGTGCATAAAATGACCCCCGCAGACGCATAGCTTAGGAGATATAGCTATTTTAGTGTTTTGGATTTTTGGTGCATAAAATAACCCCCGAAGACGACTAGCTTAGGAGATATAGCCATTTTAGTATTTTGATTTTTTTTTTCTGGTGCATAAAATGATCCACGAAGATCCCTAGTGTAGGAGATATAGCCGTTTTAGTATTTCGATTTTTTTTTCTGGTGTATAATTTGACCCCCAGACGCCTAGCTTAGGAGATATAGCCATTTTAGTTATTTGGATTTTTGGTGCATAAAATAAAATCCCGAAGACGACTGGTTTAGGAGATATAGCCATTTTAGTATTTTGAATTTTTTTTCTGGTGCATAAAATGACACCCGCAGACGCCTAGTTTAGGAGATATAGCCATTTTAGTATTTTGGATTTTTGGTGCATAAAATGATCCCCGTAGACGACTTGTTTAGGAGATATAGCCATTTTAGTATTTTGATTTTTTTTTCTGGTGCATAAAATGACCCACGAAGATCCCTAGTGTAGGAGATATAGCCATTTAAGTGATTTGATTTTTTTTTCTGGGGCAAATTACAATGCAGACGCCTAGTTTAGGAGATATAGCCATTTTAGTATTTTGATTTTTTTTTCTGGTGCATAAAATGACCCCCGCAGACCCCCAGTTTAGGAGATATAGCCATTTTAGTATTTTGGATTTTTGGTGCATAAAATGACCCCCGTACACGCATAGTTTAGGAGATATAGCCATTTTAGTATTTTGGATTTTTGGTGCATAAAATGACCCCCGAATACGACTAGTTTAGGAGATACAGCCATTTTAGTATTTTGGTTTTTTTTTTTATGGTGCATAAAATAACCCCCGAAGATTCCTAGCTTAGGAGATATAGCCATTTAAGTGTTTTGATTTTTTTTTCTGGGGCTAATTACAATGCAGACGCCTAGCTTAGGAGATAGAACCTTTTTAGTATTTTGATTTTTTTTTCTGGTGCATAATTTAACCCCCGCGTACGCCTGGTTTAGGAGATTTAGCCATTTATGTATTTTGGATTTTTGGTGCATAAATGACCTCCGCAGACGCCTAGTTCAGGAGATATTGCCATTTTAGTATTTTGATTTTTTTTTTTTCTGGTGCATAAAATGACACCCGCAGACCCCTAGTTTAGGAGATATAGCCGTTTTAGTATTTCGATTTTTTTTTCTGGTGCATAATTTAACCCCCGCGTACGCCTGGTTTAGGAGATTTAGCCATTTATGTATTTTGGATTTTTGGTGCATAAATGACCTCCGCAGACGCCTAGTTCAGGAGATATAGCCATTGTAGTATTTTGATTTTTTTTTTCTGGTGCATAAAATGACACCCGCAGACCCCTAGTTTAGGAGATATAGCCGTTTTAGTATTTCGATTTTTTTTTCTGGTGCATAATTTGACCCCCGCGTACGCCTGGTTTAGGAGATTTAGCCATTTATGTATTTTGGATTTTTGGTGCATAAATGACCTCCGCAGACGCCTAGTTTAGGAGATATAGCCGTTTTAGTATTTCGATTTTTTTTTCTGGTGCATAATTTGACCCCCGCGTACGCCTGGTTTAGGAGATTTAGCCATTTATGTATTTTGGATTTTTGGTGCATAAAATGACCTCCGCAGACGCCTAGTTCAGGAGATATTGCCATTTTAGTATTTTGATTTTTTTTTTTTCTGGTGCATAAAATGACACCCGCAGACCCCTAGTTTAGGAGATATAGCCGTTTTAGTATTTCGATTTTTTTTTCTGGTGCATAATTTAACCCCCGCGTACGCCTGGTTTAGGAGATTTAGCCATTTATGTATTTTGGATTTTTGGTGCATAAATGACCTCCGCAGACGCCTAGTTCAGGAGATATAGCCATTGTAGTATTTTGATTTTTTTTTTCTGGTGCATAAAATGACACCCGCAGACCCCTAGTTTAGGAGATATAGCCGTTTTAGTATTTCGATTTTTTTTTCTGGTGCATAATTTGACCCCCGCGTACGCCTGGTTTAGGAGATTTAGCCATTTATGTATTTTGGATTTTTGGTGCATAAATGACCTCCGCAGACGCCTAGTTCAGGAGATATAGCCATTTTAGTACTTTGATTTTTTTTTTTCTGGTGCATAAAATGACACCCGCAGACCCCTAGTTTAGGAGATATAGCCGTTTTAGTATTTCGATTTTTTTTTCTTGTGCATAATTTGACCCCGCAGACGCCTACTTTAGGAGATATAGGCATTTTAGTTATTTTGATTTTTGGTGCATAATATGACCCCCGCGGACGCATAGTTTAGGAGATGTAGCCATTTTAGTATTTTGATTTTTGTTTTCTGGTGCATAAAATGACCCCCGAAGATCCCTAGTTTACGAGATATAGCCATTTAAGTGTTCTGATTTTTTTTTCTGGGGCAAATTACAATGCAGACGCCTAGTTTAGGAGATAGAGCCATTTTAGTATTTTGAATTTTTTTTCTGGTGCATAAAATTACCTTTGCAGACGCCTAGTTTAGGAGATATAGCCATTCTAGTGTTTTGGATTTTTGGTGCATAAAATGACCCCCGAAGACGACTAGTTTAGGAGATATATCCGTTTTAGTATTTTGATTTTTTTTTCTTGTGTATAAAATAACCCCCGCACACCCCTAGATAAGGAGAAATAGCCGTTTTAGTATTTAGATTTTTTTTTCTGGTGCATAATTTGACCCCCGCGTACGCCTGGTTTAGGAGATTTAGCCAAGTATTTTGGATATTTGGTGCATAAAATGACCCCCGCAGAAGACTTGTTTAGGAGATTTAGCCATTTTAGTATTTTGAATTTTTTTTTCTGGGGCATAAAATGACCCCCGCAGACGTCTTGTTTAGGAGATATAGCCCTTTTAGTATTTAGAATTTTTTTTTCTGGTAAATAAAACGACACTCTCTGACCCCTAGTTTAGGAGATACAGCCATTTCAGAATTTTGATTTTTTTTTCTGGTGCATAATTTCACCCCGCAGACACCTAGTTTAGGAGATTTAGCCATTTTAGTATTTCGATTTTTTTTTTCTGGTGCATAAAATGACAAACGCAGAGCCCTAGTGTATTAGATATAGCCATTTTAATATTTCGGTTTTTTTTTCTGGTGCATAATTTGACCCCGCAGACGCCTAGTTTAGGAGATATAACCATTTTAGTACTTTGAATTTTTTTTTCTGGGGCATAAAATGACACTCGCAGACGCCTAGTTCAGGAGATATAGCCATTTTAGTATTTTGGTATTTTTTTCTGCCAGTTTAGGAGATATAGCCATTTTAGTCTTTTGATTTTTTTTTCTGGAGAATAAAATGACCCCCGCAGACACCTAGTTTAGGAGATATAACAGTTTTTGTGTTTTGAATTTTTTTTTTCTGGTGCATAAATGACCCCCGCAGACGCCTTATTTAGGAGATATAACCAATTTAGTATTTAGATTTTTTTTTTTCTGGTGCAAAATTTGACCCCGCAGACGCCTAGTTTAGGAGATATAGCCATTTTAGTTATTTGGATTTTTGGTGCATAAAATGAACCCCGCAGAAGACTTGTTTAAGAGCCGTTTTAGTATTTAGATTTTTTTTTCTGGTGCATAAAACGACCCCCGCAGACGCCTTGTTTAGGAGATATAGCCATTTTAGTATTTTGGATTTTTGGTGCACAAAATGACCCCCGCAGAGGTATAGTTTAGGAGATATAGCCATTTTAGTATTTTGAATTTTTTTTTCTGGGGCATAAAATGACTCCCGCGGACGACTAGTTTAGGAGATATAGCCATTTTAGTATTTAGATTTTTTTTTCTGGTGCATAATTTGACAACGGCGTACGCCTAGTTTAGGAGATATAGCCATTTAAGTATTTTGGATTTTTGGTGCATAAAATGACCGCCGCAGACGCCTAGTTCAGGAGATATAGCCACTTTAGTATTTTGAATTTTTTCTTCTGTGGCATAAAATGACACCCGCAGACACCTAGTTTAGGAGATATAGCCATTTTAGTTATTTGGATTTTTGGTGCATAAAATGACCCCCGCAGACGCATAGTTTAGTAGATATAGCTATTTTAGTATTTTGGATTTTTGGTGCATAAAATGACCCCCGCAGACGCATAGTTTAGTAGATATAGCTATTTTAGTATTTTGGATTTTTGGTGCATAAAATAACCCCCGAAGACGACTAGCTTAGGAGATATAGCCATTTTGGTATTTTGATTTTTTTTTCTAGTGCATAAAATGACCCCCGCAGACATCGTCAGCCATATCATATCGATACCGAGAATATATTGAACGCCCCTCGTATGAGAAAAAAAATCGAAAATTTTTCTAAGTCCCAAAAATGAAAAATCAACTGAAAAATTTAATTCTCATAATAAATAAAGAAAAGTTGAAAGAAAAATGAAAAATCAACTGAAAAATTAAATTTTCATAATAAATAAAGAAAAATTGAAAGAAAAATTTCGATATTTTTTTCAAAGTCAGAAATAGTTAGAAATATAAAAAAATCAATTGGAAAAAATATATATATGATTTTTTAAGTGAAATTCATTTGAAATAGAGACTTTTCAATGAAACTGAGGTGTATGTGAAAAATTTTTTTTCTTGAAAATTTCGAAAATTTTTCTAAGTCCCGCTATAATGCCATTTGCTGTTTGTGTGTTTAAAAGGTATATTATGAGAAGTGTGAAAATGAACAATCCCATAGAAAGTCAGAATATACGAGGGGCGTTCAAGATATTCTGGGTATCGGGGTGAAGCTGTGGTTGCATATATAAATTGACTTATTTATCAAGTAACACTATTATTTTAGTGCATTCATTTCATATAAATGTGATTATTAATTCGCGTTTTATCTCTAGTTAAACAGAATCATAATGGCAACTGAGGCGATGATGGTGAAAATTGAGCATCGCGCTGTAATTAAATTTCTCACTAAGCAAGGAAAAAGTCAAAAAACTATTCATGAAGAGATGGTGGCTGTTTACCAGGGTTCCGCACCTTCATTATCAACTGTGCAAAAGTGGTCAAGTAAGTTCAAGAGAGGCAGAGACCGCATTGAGGACGACCCCCGCTCCGGCGCCCCGGCTACTGCTTGTACGGGAGAAAGCATCAAAGAAGTCGAAAAACTTGTTCTTGAGGATGCCCGAATAAAGGTGAAAATGATGGCAGAGATCACCAAGCTTTCAATTGGTACCATTCACACCATTCTTCATGACCATCTTAACCTTTCAAAGGTCAGTGCAAGGTGGGTGCCACGAATGCTCACAGCGCCTCAGATAAAAAGTGAGAATCGCATGCTGTAGAGAGCTTTTGGAGATGTGTAGTGAGAACGCGGACGGTGTTATGGATCGAATTGTTACTGGGGACGAAACATGGGTCCACCACTATGACCCTGAAAGCAAACAAGAGTCCATGCAGTGGCATAAAAAAGGAACAGACCCCCCGAAGAAGTTCAAAGTCACTCCGTCTGCCCGAAAGCTCATGGCCACAGTTTTTGGGACTCAAAGGGAATCTTGCTCATTGAGTACAAAAAAAAAGGTGAAACCATCAACGCCACATCCTACGCTTCCACTTTGCATAATTTGCGGGAGGAAATTAAAAAGAAAAGACGGGGTAAACTCGCAGCGGGTGTGTTGCTTCTTCATGACAACGCTCCTGTTCACACGGCGCGAGTTTCCAAGGCTGCTGCGCGAGATTGTGGTTTCGAAGAAATCCAACACCCACCCTATAGTCCAGACCTTGCCCCTAGTGATTATTTCCTGTTTCCGGATTTGAAAAAATGTCTTCGTGGAAAAAGATTTTCGGATGATGAAGAACTCAAGTCGGTATTTTGCAGAGAAAGAGGAAATTTATTATTTTGAGGGTTTAAAAAAGCTTATCTCAAGATGTAACAAATGCATTGATGTTAGGGGAGATCATATTGAAAATAAAAACAATTTAAATTGAATTCGCATTTTCCTTCATATCGATACCGAGAATATATTGAACGCCCCTCGTATGAGAAAAAAAATCGAAAATTTTTCTAAGTCCCAAAAATGAAAAATCAACTGAAAAATTTAATTCTCATAATAAATAAAGAAAAGTTGAAAGAAAAATGAAAAATCAACTGAAAAATTAAATTTTCATAATAAATAAAGAAAAATTGAAAGAAAAATTTCGATATTTTTTTCAAAGTCAGAAATAGTTAGAAATATAAAAAAATCAATTGGAAAAAATATATATATGATTTTTAAGTGAAATTCATTTGAAATAGAGACTTCTCAATGAAACTGAGGTGTATGTGAAAAATTTTTTTTCTTGAAAATTTCGAAAATTTTTCTAAGTCCCGCTATAATGCCATTTGCTGTTTGTGTGTTTAAAAGGTATATTATGAGAAGTGTGAAAATGAACAATCCCATAGAAAGTCAGAATATACGAGGGGCGTTCAAGATATTCTGGGTATCGGGGTGAAGCTGTGGTTGCATATATAAATTGACTTATTTATCAAGTAACACTATTATTTTAGTGCATTCATTTCATATAAATGTGATTATTAATTCGCGTTTTATCTCTAGTTAAACAGAATCATAATGGCAACTGAGGCGATGATGGTGAAAATTGAGCATCGCGCTGTAATTAAATTTCTCACTAAGCAAGGAAAAAGTCAAAAAACTATTCATGAAGAGATGGTGGCTGTTTACCAGGGTTCCGCACCTTCATTATCAACTGTGCAAAAGTGGTCAAGTAAGTTCAAGAGAGGCAGAGACCGCATTGAGGACGACCCCCGCTCCGGCGCCCCGGCTACTGCTTGTACGGGAGAAAGCATCAAAGAAGTCGAAAAACTTGTTCTTGAGGATGCCCGAATAAAGGTGAAAATGATGGCAGAGATCACCAAGCTTTCAATTGGTACCATTCACACCATTCTTCATGACCATCTTAACCTTTCAAAGGTCAGTGCAAGGTGGGTGCCACGAATGCTCACAGCGCCTCAGATAAAAAGTGAGAATCGCATGCTGTAGAGAGCTTTTGGAGATGTGTAGTGAGAACGCGGACGGTGTTATGGATCGAATTGTTACTGGGGACGAAACATGGGTCCACCACTATGACCCTGAAAGCAAACAAGAGTCCATGCAGTGGCATAAAAAAGGAACAGACCCCCCGAAGAAGTTCAAAGTCACTCCGTCTGCCCGAAAGCTCATGGCCACAGTTTTTGGGACTCAAAGGGAATCTTGCTCATTGAGTACAAAAAAAAAGGTGAAACCATCAACGCCACATCCTACGCTTCCACTTTGCATAATTTGCGGGAGGAAATTAAAAAGAAAAGACGGGGTAAACTCGCAGCGGGTGTGTTGCTTCTTCATGACAACGCTCCTGTTCACACG
Organism: Volucella zonaria; assembly: GCA_963966105.1. Taxonomy (NCBI): domain Eukaryota; kingdom Metazoa; phylum Arthropoda; class Insecta; order Diptera; family Syrphidae; genus Volucella; species Volucella zonaria. Next base: position 926,499 of record CAWYQB010000198.1, read on the forward strand.
GCGCGAGTTTCCAAGGCTGCTGCGCGAGATTGTGGTTTCGAAGAAATCCAACACCCACCCTATAGTCCAGACCTTGCCCCTAGTGATTATTTCCTGTTTCCGGATTTGAAAAAATGTCTTCGTGGAAAAAGATTTTCGGATGATGAAGAACTCAAGTCGGTATTTTGCAGAGAAAGAGGAAATTTATTATTTTGAGGGTTTAAAAAAGCTTATCTCAAGATGTAACAAATGCATTGATGTTAGGGGAAATCATATTGAAAATAAAAACAATTTAAATTGAATTCGCATTTTCCTTCATATCGATACCGAGAATATATTGAACGCCCCTCGTATGAGAAAAAAAATCGAAAATTTTTCTAAGTCCCAAAAATGAAAAATCAACTGAAAAATTTAATTCTCATAATAAATAAAGAAAAGTTGAAAGAAAAATGAAAAATCAACTGAAAAATTAAATTTTCATAATAAATAAAGAAAAATTGAAAGAAAAATTTCGATATTTTTTTCAAAGTCAGAAATAGTTAGAAATATAAAAAAATCAATTGGAAAAAATATATATATGATTTTTAAGTGAAATTCATTTGAAATAGAGACTTCTCAATGAAACTGAGGTGTATGTGAAAAATTTTTTTTCTTGAAAATTTCGAAAATTTTTCTAAGTCCCGCTATAATGCCATTTGCTGTTTGTGTGTTTAAAAGGTATATTATGAGAAGTGTGAAAATGAACAATCCCATAGAAAGTCAGAATATACGAGGGGCGTTCAAGATATTCTGGGTATCGGGGTGAAGCTGTGGTTGCATATATAAATTGACTTATTTATCAAGTAACACTATTATTTTAGTGCATTCATTTCATATAAATGTGATTATTAATTCGCGTTTTATCTCTAGTTAAACAGAATCATAATGGCAACTGAGGCGATGATGGTGAAAATTGAGCATCGCGCTGTAATTAAATTTCTCACTAAGCAAGGAAAAAGTCAAAAAACTATTCATGAAGAGATGGTGGCTGTTTACCAGGGTTCCGCACCTTCATTATCAACTGTGCAAAAGTGGTCAAGTAAGTTCAAGAGAGGCAGAGACCGCATTGAGGACGACCCCCGCTCCGGCGCCCCGGCTACTGCTTGTACGGGAGAAAGCATCAAAGAAGTCGAAAAACTTGTTCTTGAGGATGCCCGAATAAAGGTGAAAATGATGGCAGAGATCACCAAGCTTTCAATTGGTACCATTCACACCATTCTTCATGACCATCTTAACCTTTCAAAGGTCAGTGCAAGGTGGGTGCCACGAATGCTCACAGCGCCTCAGATAAAAAGTGAGAATCGCATGCTGTAGAGAGCTTTTGGAGATGTGTAGTGAGAACGCGGACGGTGTTATGGATCGAATTGTTACTGGGGACGAAACATGGGTCCACCACTATGACCCTGAAAGCAAACAAGAGTCCATGCAGTGGCATAAAAAAGGAACAGACCCCCCGAAGAAGTTCAAAGTCACTCCGTCTGCCCGAAAGCTCATGGCCACAGTTTTTGGGACTCAAAGGGAATCTTGCTCATTGAGTACAAAAAAAAAGGTGAAACCATCAACGCCACATCCTACGCTTCCACTTTGCATAATTTGCGGGAGGAAATTAAAAAGAAAAGACGGGGTAAACTCGCAGCGGGTGTGTTGCTTCTTCATGACAACGCTCCTGTTCACACGGCGCGAGTTTCCAAGGCTGCTGCGCGAGATTGTGGTTTCGAAGAAATCCAACACCCACCCTATAGTCCAGACCTTGCCCCTAGTGATTATTTCCTGTTTCCGGATTTGAAAAAATGTCTTCGTGGAAAAAGATTTTCGGATGATGAAGAACTCAAGTCGGTATTTTGCAGAGAAAGAGGAAATTTATTATTTTGAGGGTTTAAAAAAGCTTATCTCAAGATGTAACAAATGCATTGATGTTAGGGGAGATCATATTGAAAAATAAAAACAATTTAAATTGAATTCGCATTTTCCTTCATATCGATACCGAGAATATATTGAACGCCCCTCGTATGAGAAAAAAAATCGAAAATTTTTCTAAGTCCCAAAAATGAAAAATCAACTGAAAAATTTAATTCTCATAATAAATAAAGAAAAGTTGAAAGAAAAATGAAAAATCAACTGAAAAATTAAATTTTCATAATAAATAAAGAAAAATTGAAAGAAAAATTTCGATATTTTTTTCAAAGTCAGAAATAGTTAGAAATATAAAAAAATCAATTGGAAAAAATATATATATGATTTTTAAGTGAAATTCATTTGAAATAGAGACTTCTCAATGAAACTGAGGTGTATGTGAAAAATTTTTTTTCTTGAAAATTTCGAAAATTTTTCTAAGTCCCGCTATAATGCCATTTGCTGTTTGTGTGTTTAAAAGGTATATTATGAGAAGTGTGAAAATGAACAATCCCATAGAAAGTCAGAATATACGAGGGGCGTTCAAGATATTCTGGGTATCGGGGTGAAGCTGTGGTTGCATATATAAATTGACTTATTTATCAAGTAACACTATTATTTTAGTGCATTCATTTCATATAAATGTGATTATTAATTCGCGTTTTATCTCTAGTTAAACAGAATCATAATGGCAACTGAGGCGATGATGGTGAAAATTGAGCATCGCGCTGTAATTAAATTTCTCACTAAGCAAGGAAAAAGTCAAAAAACTATTCATGAAGAGATGGTGGCTGTTTACCAGGGTTCCGCACCTTCATTATCAACTGTGCAAAAGTGGTCAAGTGAGTTCAAGAGAGGCAGAGAGCGCATTGAGGACGACCCCCGCTCCGGCGCCCCGGCTACTGCTTGTACGGGAGAAAGCATCAAAGAAGTCGAAAAACTTGTTCTTGAGGATGCCCGAATAAAGGTGAAAATGATGGCAGAGATCACCAAGCTTTCAATTGGTACCATTCACACCATTCTTCATGACCATCTTAACCTTTCAAAGGTCAGTGCAAGGTGGGTGCCACGAATGCTCACAGCGCCTCAGATAAAAAGTGAGAATCGCATGCTGTAGAGAGCTTTTGGAGATGTGTAGTGAGAACGCGGACGGTGTTATGGATCGAATTGTTACTGGGGACGAAACATGGGTCCACCACTATGACCCTGAAAGCAAACAAGAGTCCATGCAGTGGCATAAAAAAGGAACAGACCCCCCGAAGAAGTTCAAAGTCACTCCGTCTGCCCGAAAGCTCATGGCCACAGTTTTTGGGACTCAAAGGGAATCTTGCTCATTGAGTACAAAAAAAAAGGTGAAACCATCAACGCCACATCCTACGCTTCCACTTTGCATAATTTGCGGGAGGAAATTAAAAAGAAAAGACGGGGTAAACTCGCAGCGGGTGTGTTGCTTCTTCATGACAACGCTCCTGTTCACACGGCGCGAGTTTCCAAGGCTGCTGCGCGAGATTGTGGTTTCGAAGAAATCCAACACCCACCCTATAGTCCAGACCTTGCCCCTAGTGATTATTTCCTGTTTCCGGATTTGAAAAAATGTCTTCGTGGAAAAAGATTTTCGGATGATGAAGAACTCAAGTCGGTATTTTGCAGAGAAAGAGGAAATTTATTATTTTGAGGGTTTAAAAAAGCTTATCTCAAGATGTAACAAATGCATTGATGTTAGGGGAGATCATATTGAAAAATAAAAACAATTTAAATTGAATTCGCATTTTCCTTCATATCGATACCGAGAATATATTGAACGCCCCTCGTATGAGAAAAAAAATCGAAAATTTTTCTAAGTCCCAAAAATGAAAAATCAACTGAAAAATTTAATTCTCATAATAAATAAAGAAAAGTTGAAAGAAAAATGAAAAATCAACTGAAAAATTAAATTTTCATAATAAATAAAGAAAAATTGAAAGAAAAATTTCGATATTTTTTTCAAAGTCAGAAATAGTTAGAAATATAAAAAAATCAATTGGAAAAAATATATATATGATTTTTAAGTGAAATTCATTTGAAATAGAGACTTCTCAATGAAACTGAGGTGTATGTGAAAAATTTTTTTTCTTGAAAATTTCGAAAATTTTTCTAAGTCCCGCTATAATGCCATTTGCTGTTTGTGTGTTTAAAAGGTATATTATGAGAAGTGTGAAAATGAACAATCCCATAGAAAGTCAGAATATACGAGGGGCGTTCAAGATATTCTGGGTATCGGGGTGAAGCTGTGGTTGCATATATAAATTGACTTATTTATCAAGTAACACTATTATTTTAGTGCATTCATTTCATATAAATGTGATTATTAATTCGCGTTTTATCTCTAGTTAAACAGAATCATAATGGCAACTGAGGCGATGATGGTGAAAATTGAGCATCGCGCTGTAATTAAATTTCTCACTAAGCAAGGAAAAAGTCAAAAAACTATTCATGAAGAGATGGTGGCTGTTTACCAGGGTTCCGCACCTTCATTATCAACTGTGCAAAAGTGGTCAAGTGAGTTCAAGAGAGGCAGAGAGCGCATTGAGGACGACCCCCGCTCCGGCGCCCCGGCTACTGCTTGTACGGGAGAAAGCATCAAAGAAGTCGAAAAACTTGTTCTTGAGGATGCCCGAATAAAGGTGAAAATGATGGCAGAGATCACCAAGCTTTCAATTGGTACCATTCACACCATTCTTCATGACCATCTTAACCTTTCAAAGGTCAGTGCAAGGTGGGTGCCACGAATGCTCACAGCGCCTCAGATAAAAAGTGAGAATCGCATGCTGTAGAGAGCTTTTGGAGATGTGTAGTGAGAACGCGGACGGTGTTATGGATCGAATTGTTACTGGGGACGAAACATGGGTCCACCACTATGACCCTGAAAGCAAACAAGAGTCCATGCAGTGGCATAAAAAAGGAACAGACCCCCCGAAGAAGTTCAAAGTCACTCCGTCTGCCCGAAAGCTCATGGCCACAGTTTTTGGGACTCAAAGGGAATCTTGCTCATTGAGTACAAAAAAAAAGGTGAAACCATCAACGCCACATCCTACGCTTCCACTTTGCATAATTTGCGGGAGGAAATTAAAAAGAAAAGACGGGGTAAACTCGCAGCGGGTGTGTTGCTTCTTCATGACAACGCTCCTGTTCACACGGCGCGAGTTTCCAAGGCTGCTGCGCGAGATTGTGGTTTCGAAGAAATCCAACACCCACCCTATAGTCCAGACCTTGCCCCTAGTGATTATTTCCTGTTTCCGGATTTGAAAAAATGTCTTCGTGGAAAAAGATTTTCGGATGATGAAGAACTCAAGTCGGTATTTTGCAGAGAAAGAGGAAATTTATTATTTTGAGGGTTTAAAAAAGCTTATCTCAAGATGTAACAAATGCATTGATGTTAGGGGAGATCATATTGAAAAATAAAAACAATTTAAATTGAATTCGCATTTTCCTTCATATCGATACCGAGAATATATTGAACGCCCCTCGTATGAGAAAAAAAATCGAAAATTTTTCTAAGTCCCAAAAATGAAAAATCAACTGAAAAATTTAATTCTCATAATAAATAAAGAAAAGTTGAAAGAAAAATGAAAAATCAACTGAAAAATTAAATTTTCATAATAAATAAAGAAAAATTGAAAGAAAAATTTCGATATTTTTTTCAAAGTCAGAAATAGTTAGAAATATAAAAAAATCAATTGGAAAAAATATATATATGATTTTTAAGTGAAATTCATTTGAAATAGAGACTTCTCAATGAAACTGAGGTGTATGTGAAAAATTTTTTTTCTTGAAAATTTCGAAAATTTTTCTAAGTCCCGCTATAATGCCATTTGCTGTTTGTGTGTTTAAAAGGTATATTATGAGAAGTGTGAAAATGAACAATCCCATAGAAAGTCAGAATATACGAGGGGCGTTCAAGATATTCTGGGTATCGGGGTGAAGCTGTGGTTGCATATATAAATTGACTTATTTATCAAGTAACACTATTATTTTAGTGCATTCATTTCATATAAATGTGATTATTAATTCGCGTTTTATCTCTAGTTAAACAGAATCATAATGGCAACTGAGGCGATGATGGTGAAAATTGAGCATCGCGCTGTAATTAAATTTCTCACTAAGCAAGGAAAAAGTCAAAAAACTATTCATGAAGAGATGGTGGCTGTTTACCAGGGTTCCGCACCTTCATTATCAACTGTGCAAAAGTGGTCAAGTGAGTTCAAGAGAGGCAGAGAGCGCATTGAGGACGACCCCCGCTCCGGCGCCCCGGCTACTGCTTGTACGGGAGAAAGCATCAAAGAAGTCGAAAAACTTGTTCTTGAGGATGCCCGAATAAAGGTGAAAATGATGGCAGAGATCACCAAGCTTTCAATTGGTACCATTCACACCATTCTTCATGACCATCTTAACCTTTCAAAGGTCAGTGCAAGGTGGGTGCCACAAATGCTCACAGCGCCTCAGATAAAAAGTGAGAATCGCATGCTGTAGAGAGCTAACATCAATGCATTTGTTACATCTTGAGATAAGCTTTTTTAAACCCTCAAAATAATAAATTTCCTCTTTCTCTGCATTTTTCTTTCAACTTTTCTTTATTTATTATGAGAATTAAATTTTTCATTTGATTTTTCATTTTTGGGACTTAGAAAAATACTCGTATGAGAAAAAAAATCGAAAATTTTTCTAAGTCCCAAAAATGAAAAATCAACTGAAAAATTTAATTCTCATAATAAATAAAGAAAAGTTGAAAGAAAAATGAAAAATCAACTGAAAAATTAAATTTTCATAATAAATAAAGAGAAATTGAAAGAAAAATTTCGATATTTTTTTCAAAGTCAGAAATAGTTAGAAATATAAAAAAATCAATTGGAACAAATATATATATGATTTTTAAGTGAAATTCATTTGAAATAGAGACTTCTCAATGAAACTGAGGTGTATGTGAAAAATTTTTTTTCTTGAAAATTTCGAAAATTTTTCTAAGTCCCGCTTTAATGCCATTTGCTGTTTGAGTGTTTAAAAGGTATATTATGAGAAGTGTGAAAATGAACAATCCCATAGAAAGTCAGAATATACGAGGGGCGTTCAAGATATTCTCGGTATCGGGGTGAAGCTGTGGTTGCATATATAAATTGACTTATTTATCAAGTAACACTATTATTTTAGTGCATTCATGTAAAATTTCATATAAATGTGATTATTAATTCGCGTTTTATCTCTAGTTAAACAGAATCATAATGGCAACTGAGGCGATGATGGTGAAAATTGAGCATCGCGCTGTAATTAAATTTCTCACTAAGCAAGGAAAAAGTCAAAAAACTATTCATGAAGAGATGGTGGCTGTTTACCAGGGTTCCGCACCTTCATTATCAACTGTGTAAAAGTGGTCAAGTGAGTTCAAGAGAGGCAGAGAGAGCATTGAGGACGACCCCCGCTCCGGCGCCCCGGCTACTGCTTGTACGGGAGAAAGCATCAAAGAAGTCGAAAAACTTGTTCTTGAGGATGCCCGAATAAAGGTGAAAATGATGGCAGAGATCACCAAGCTTTCAATTGGTACCATTCACACCATTCTTCATGACCATCTTAACCTTTCAAAGGTCAGTGCAAGGTGGGTGCCACGAATGCTCACAGCGCCTCAGATAAAAAGTGAGAATCGCATGCTGTAGAGAGCTTTTGGAGATGTGTAGTGAGAACGCGGACTGTGTTATGGATCGAATTGTTACTGGGGACGAAACATGGGTCCACCACTATGACCCTGAAGGCAAACAAGAGTCCATGCAGTGGCATAAAAAAGGAACAGACCCCCCGAAGAAGTTCAAAGTCACTATGTCTGCCCGAAAGCTCATGGCCATAGTTTTTTGGGACTCAAAGGGAATCTTGCTCATTGAGTACAAAAAAAAAGGTGAAACCATCAACGCCACATCCTACGCTTCCACTTTGCATAATTTGCGGGAGGAAATTAAAAAGAAAAGACGGGGTAAACTCGCAGCGGGTGTGTTGCTTCTTCATGACAACGCTCCTGTTCACACGGCGCGAGTTTCCAAGGCTGCTGCGCGAGATTGTGGTTTCGAAGAAATCCAACACCCACCTTATAGTCCAGACCTTGCCCCTAGTGATTATTTCCTGTTTCCGGATTTGAAAAAATGTCTTCGTGGAAAAAGATTTTCGGATGATGAAGAACTCAAGTCGGTATTTTGCAGAGAAAGAAGAAATTTATTATTTTGAGGGTTTAAAAAAGCTTATCTCAAGATGTAACAAATGCATTGATGTTAGGGGAGATCATGTTGAAAAACAAAAACAATTTAAATTGAATTCGCATTTTCCTTCATATCGATACCGAGAATATATTGAACGCCCCTAGTATGAGAAAAAAAAGTCCCAAAAATGAAAAATCAACTGAAAAATTTAATTCTCATAATAAATAAAGGAAAATTGAAAGAAAAATTTCGATATTTTTTTCAAAGTCAGAAATATAAAAAAATCAATTGGAAAAAATATATAGATGATTTTTAAGTGAAATTCATTTGAAATAGAGACTTCTCAATGAAACTGAGGTGTATGTGAAAAATTTTTTTTCTTGAAAATTTCGATATTTTTTTCAAAGTCAGAAATAGTCAGAAATATAAAAAAATCAATTGGAAAAAATATATATATGATTTTTAAGTGAAATTCATTTGAAATAGAGACTTCTCAATGAAACTGAGGTGTATGTGAAAAATTTTTTTTCTTGAAAATTTCGATATTTTTTTCAAAGTCAGAAATAGTTAGAAATATAAAAAAATCAATTGGAAAAAATATATATATGATTTTTAAGTGAAATTCATTTGAAATAGAGACTTCTCAATGAAACTGAGGTGTATGTGAAAAATTTTTTTTCTTGAAAATTTCGAAAATTTTTCTTAGTCCCGCTATAATGCCATTTGCTGTTTGTGTGTTTAAAAGGTATATTATGAGAAGTGTGAAAATGAACAATCCCATAGAAAGCCAGAATATACGAGGGGCGTTCAAGATATTCTGGGTATCGGGGTGAAGCTGTGGTTGCATATATAAATTGACTTATTTATCAAGTAACACTATTATTTTAGTGCATTCATTTCATATAAATGTGATTATTAATTCGCGTTTTATCTCTAGTTAAACAGAATCATAATGGCAACTGAGGCGATGATGGTGAAAATTGAGCATCGCGCTGTAATTAAATTTCTCACTAAGCAAGGAAAAAGTCAAAAAACTATTCATGAAGAGATGGTGGCTGTTTACCAGGGTTCCGCACCTTCATTATCAACTGTGCAAAAGTGGTCAAGTGAGTTCAAGAGAGGCAGAGAGCGCATTGAGGACGACCCCCGCTCCGGCGCCCCGGCTACTGCTTGTACGGGAGAAAGCATCAAAGAAGTCGAAAAACTTGTTCTTGAGGATGCCCGAATAAAGGTGAAAATGATGGCAGAGATCACCAAGCTTTCAATTGGTACCATTCACACCATTCTTCATGACCATCTTAACCTTTCAAAGGTCAGTGCAAGGTGGGTGCCACAAATGCTCACAGCGCCTCAGATAAAAAGTGAGAATCGCATGCTGTAGAGAGCTAACATCAATGCATTTGTTACATCTTGAGATAAGCTTTTTTAAACCCTCAAAATAATAAATTTCCTCTTTCTCTGCATTTTTCTTTCAACTTTTCTTTATTTATTATGAGAATTAAATTTTTCATTTGATTTTTCATTTTTGGGACTTAGAAAAATACTCGTATGAGAAAAAAAATCGAAAATTTTTCTAAGTCCCAAAAATGAAAAATCAACTGAAAAATTTAATTCTCATAATAAATAAAGAAAAGTTGAAAGAAAAATGAAAAATCAACTGAAAAATTAAATTTTCATAATAAATAAAGAGAAATTGAAAGAAAAATTTCGATATTTTTTTCAAAGTCAGAAATAGTTAGAAATATAAAAAAATCAATTGGAACAAATATATATATGATTTTTAAGTGAAATTCATTTGAAATAGAGACTTCTCAATGAAACTGAGGTGTATGTGAAAAATTTTTTTTCTTGAAAATTTCGAAAATTTTTCTAAGTCCCGCTTTAATGCCATTTGCTGTTTGTGTGTTTAAAAGGTATATTATGAGAAGTGTGAAAATGAACAATCCCATAGAAAGTCAGAATATACGAGGGGCGTTCAAAATATTCTCGGTATCGGGGTGAAGCTGTGGTTGCATATATAAATTGACTTATTTATCAAGTAACACTATTATTTTAGTGCATTCATGTAAAATTTCATATAAATGTGATTATTAATTCGCGTTTTATCTCTAGTTAAACAGAATCATAATGGCAACTGAGGCGATGATGGTGAAAATTGAGCATCGCGCTGTAATTAAATTTCTCACTAAGCAAGGAAAAAGTCAAAAAACTATTCATGAAGAGATGGTGGCTGTTTACCAGGGTTCCGCACCTTCATTATCAACTGTGTAAAAGTGGTCAAGTGAGTTCAAGAGAGGCAGAGAGAGCATTGAGGACGACCCCCGCTCCGGCGCCCCGGCTACTGCTTGTACGGGAGAAAGCATCAAAGAAGTCGAAAAACTTGTTCTTGAGGATGCCCGAATAAAGGTGAAAATGATGGCAGAGATCACCAAGCTTTCAATTGGTACCATTCACACCATTCTTCATGACCATCTTAACCTTTCAAAGGTCAGTGCAAGGTGGGTGCCACGAATGCTCACAGCGCCTCAGATAAAAAGTGAGAATCGCATGCTGTAGAGAGCTTTTGGAGATGTGTAGTGAGAACGCGGACTGTGTTATGGATCGAATTGTTACTGGGGACGAAACATGGGTCCACCACTATGACCCTGAAGGCAAACAAGAGTCCATGCAGTGGCATAAAAAAGGAACAGACCCCCCGAAGAAGTTCAAAGTCACTATGTCTGCCCGAAAGCTCATGGCCATAGTTTTTTGGGACTCAAAGGGAATCTTGCTCATTGAGTACAAAAAAAAAGGTGAAACCATCAACGCCACATCCTACGCTTCCACTTTGCATAATTTGCGGGAGGAAATTAAAAAGAAAAGACGGGGTAAACTCGCAGCGGGTGTGTTGCTTCTTCATGACAACGCTCCTGTTCACACGGCGCGAGTTTCCAAGGGTGCTGCGCGAGATTGTGGTTTCGAAGAAATCCAACACCCACCCTATAGTCCAGACCTTGCCCCTAGTGATTATTTCCTGTTTCCGGATTTGAAAAAAATGTCTTCGTGGAAAAAGATTTTCGGATGATGAAGAACTCAAGTCGGTATTTTGCAGAGAAAGAGGAAATTTATTATTTTGAGGGTTTAAAAAAGCTTATCTCAAGATGTAACAAATGCATTGATGTTAGGGGAGATCATATTGAAAAATAAAAACAATTTAAATTGAATTCGCATTTTCCTTCATATCGATACCGAGAATATATTGAACGCCCCTCGTATGAGAAAAAAAATCGAAAATTTTTCTAAGTCCCAAAAATGAAAAATCAACTGAAAAATTTAATTCTCATAATAAATAAAGAAAAGTTGAAAGAAAAATGAAAAATCAACTGAAAAATTAAATTTTCATAATAAATAAAGAAAAATTGAAAGAAAAATTTCGATATTTTTTTCAAAGTCAGAAATAGTTAGAAATATAAAAAAATCAATTGGAAAAAATATATATATGATTTTTAAGTGAAATTCATTTGAAATAGAGACTTCTCAATGAAACTGAGGTGTATGTGAAAAATTTTTTTTCTTGAAAATTTCGAAAATTTTTCTAAGTCCCGCTATAATGCCATTTACTGTTTGTGTGTTTAAAAGGTATATTATGAGAAGTGTGAAAATGAACAATCCCATAGAAAGTCAGAATATACGAGGGGCGTTCAAGATATTCTCGGTATCGGGGTGAAGCTGTGGTTGCATATATAAATTGACTTATTTATCAAGTAACACTATTATTTTAGTGCATTCATGTAAAATTTCATATAAATGTGATTATTAATTCGCGTTTTATCTCTAGTTAAACAGAATCATAATGGCAACTGAGGCAATGATGGTGAAAATTGAGCATCGCGCTGTAATTAAATTTCTCACTAAGCAAGGAAAAAGTCAAAAAACTATTCATGAAGAGATGGTGGCTGTTAACCAGGGTTCCGCACCTTCATTATCAACTGTGTAAAAGTGGTCAAGTGAGTTCAAGAGAGGCAGAGAGAGCATTGAGGACGACCCCCGCTCCGGCGCCCCGGCTACTGCTTGTACGGGAGAAAGCATCAAAGAAGTCGAAAAACTTGTTCTTGAGGATGCCCGAATAAAGGTGAAAATGATGGCAGAGATCACCAAGCTTTCAATTGGTACCATTCACACCATTCTTCATGACCATCTTAACCTTTCAAAGGTCAGTGCAAGGTGGGTGCCACGAATGCTCACAGCGCCTCAGATAAAAAGTGAGAATCGCATGCTGTAGAGAGCTTTTGGAGATGTGTAGTGAGAACGCGGACTGTGTTATGGATCGAATTGTTACTGGGGACGAAACATGGGTCCACCACTATGACCCTGAAAGCAAACAAGAGTCCATGCAGTGGCATAAAAAAGGAACAGACCCCCCGAAGAAGTTCAAAGTCACTATGTCTGCCCGAAAGCTCATGGCCATAGTTTTTTGGGACTCAAAGGGAATCTTGCTCATTGAGTACAAAAAAAAGGTGAAACCATCAACGCCACATCCTACGCTTCCACTTTGCATAATTTGCGGGAGGAAATTAAAAAGAAAAGACGGGGTAAACTCGCAGCGGGTGTGTTGCTTCTTCATGACAACGCTCCTGTTCACACGGCGCGAGTTTCCAAGGCTGCTGCGCGAGATTGTGGTTTCGAAGAAATCCAACACCCACCCTATAGTCCAGACCTTGCCCCTAGTGATTATTTCCTGTTTCCGGATTTGAAAAAAATGTCTTCGTGGAAAAAGATTTTCGGATGATGAAGAACTCAAGTCGGTATTTTGCAGAGAAAGAGGAAATTTATTATTTTGAGGGTTTAAAAAAGCTTATCTCAAGATGTAACAAATGCATTGATGTTAGGGGAGATCATATTGAAAAATAAAAACAATTTAAATTGAATTCGCATTTTCCTTCATATCGATACCGAGAATATATTGAACGCCCCTCGTATGAGAAAAAAAATCGAAAATTTTTCTAAGTCCCAAAAATGAAAAATCAACTGAAAAATTTAATTCTCATAATAAATAAAGAAAAGTTGAAAGAAAAATGAAAAATCAACTGAAAAATTAAATTTTCATAATAAATAAAGAAAAATTGAAAGAAAAATTTCGATATTTTTTTCAAAGTCAGAAATAGTTAGAAATATAAAAAAATCAATTGGAAAAAATATATATATGATTTTTAAGTGAAATTCATTTGAAATAGAGACTTCTCAATGAAACTGAGGTGTATGTGAAAAATTTTTTTTCTTGAAAATTTCGAAAATTTTTCTAAGTCCCGCTATAATGCCATTTACTGTTTGTGTGTTTAAAAGGTATATTATGAGAAGTGTGAAAATGAACAATCCCATAGAAAGTCAGAATATACGAGGGGCGTTCAAGATATTATCGGTATCGGGGTGAAGCTGTGGTTGCATATATAAATTGACTTATTTATCAAGTAACACTATTATTTTAGTGCATTCATGTAAAATTTCATATAAATGTGATTATTAATTCGCGTTTTATCTCTAGTTAAACAGAATCATAATGGCAACTGAGGCGATGATGGTGAAAATTGAGCATCGCGCTGTAATTAAATTTCTCACTAAGCAAGGAAAAAGTCAAAAAACTATTCATGAAGAGATGGTGGCTGTTTACCAGGGTTCCGCACCTTCATTATCAACTGTGCAAAAGTGGTCAAGTGAGTTCAAGAGAGGCAGAGAGAGCATTGAGGACGACCCCCGCTCCGGCGCCCCGGCTACTGCTTGTACGGGAGAAAGCATCAAAGAAGTCGAAAAACTTGTTCTTGAGGATGCCCGAATAAAGGTGAAAATGATGGCAGAGATCACCAAGCTTTCAATTGGTACCATTCACACCATTCTTCATGACCATCTTAACCTTTCAAAGGTCAGTGCAAGGTGGGTGCCACGAATGCTCACAGCGCCTCAGATAAAAAGTGAGAATCGCATGCTGTAGAGAGCTTTTGGAGATGTGTAGTGAGAACGCGGACGGTGTTATGGATCGAATTGTTACTGGGGACGAAACATGGGTCCACCACTATGACCCTGAAAGCAAACAAGAGTCCATGCAGTGGCATAAAAAAGGAACAGACCCCCCGAAGAAGTTCAAAGTCACTCCGTCTGCCCGAAAGCTCATGGCCACAGTTTTTTGGGACTCAAAGGGAATCTTGCTCATTGAGTACAAAAAAAAAGGTGAAACCATCAACGCGACATCCTACGCTTCCACTTTGCATAATTTGCGGGAGGAAATTAAAAAGAAAAGACGGGGTAAACTCGCAGCGGGTGTGTTGCTTCTTCATGACAACGCTCCTGTTCACACGGCGCGAGTTTCCAAGGCTGCTGCGCGAGATTGTGGTTTCGAAGAAATCCAACACCCACCCTATAGTCCAGACCTTGCCCCTAGTGATTATTTCCTGTTTCCGGATTTGAAAAAATGTCTTCGTGGAAAAAGATTTTCGGATGATGAAGAACTCAAGTCGTTATTTTACAGAGAAAGAGGAAATTTATTATTTTGGGGGTTTAAAAAAGCTTATCTCAAGATATAACAAATGCATTGATGTTAGGGGAGATCATATTGAAAAATAAAAACAATTTAAATTGAATTCGCATTTTCCTTCATATCGATACCGAGAATATATTGAACGCCCCTCGTATGAGAAAAAAAATCGAAAATTTTTCTAAGTCCCAAAAATGAAAAATCAACTGAAAAATTTAATTCTCATAATAAATAAAGAAAAGTTGAAAGAAAAATGAAAAATCAACTGAAAAATTAAATTTTCATAATAAATAAAGAAAAATTGAAAGAAAAATTTCGATATTTTTTTCAAAGTCAGAAATAGTTAGAAATATAAAAAAATCAATTGGAAAAAATATATATGTGATTTTTAAGTGAAATTCATTTGAAATAGAGACTTCTCAATGAAACTGAGGTGTATGTGAAAAATTTTTTTTCTTGAAAATTTCGAAAATTTTTCTAAGTCCCGCTTTAATGCCATTTGCTGTTTGTGTGTTTAAAAGGTATATTATGAGAAGTGTGAAAATGAACAATCCCATAGAAAGTCAGAATATAC
This sequence comes from Volucella zonaria, assembly GCA_963966105.1. NCBI lineage: Eukaryota > Metazoa > Arthropoda > Insecta > Diptera > Syrphidae > Volucella > Volucella zonaria. The sequence goes on from CAWYQB010000198.1 coordinate 941,704, forward strand.
GAGGGGCGTTCAAGATATTCTCGGTATCGGGGTGAAGCTGTGGTTGCATATATAAATTGACTTATTTATCAAGTAACACTATTATTTTAGTGCATTCATGTAAAATTTCATATAAATGTGATTATTAATTCGCGTTTTATCTCTAGTTAAACAGAATCATAATGGCAACTGAGGCAATGATGGTGAAAATTGAGCATCGCGCTGTAATTAAATTTCTCACTAAGCAAGGAAAAAGTCAAAAAACTATTCATGAAGAGATGGTGGCTGTTAACCAGGGTTCCGCACCTTCATTATCAACTGTGTAAAAGTGGTCAAGTGAGTTCAAGAGAGGCAGAGAGAGCATTGAGGACGACCCCCGCTCCGGCGCCCCGGCTACTGCTTGTACGGGAGAAAGCATCAAAGAAGTCGAAAAACTTGTTCTTGAGGATGCCCGAATAAAGGTGAAAATGATGGCAGAGATCACCAAGCTTTCAATTGGTACCATTCACACCATTCTTCATGACCATCTTAACCTTTCAAAGGTCAGTGCAAGGTGGGTGCCACGAATGCTCACAGCGCCTCAGATAAAAAGTGAGAATCGCATGCTGTAGAGAGCTTTTGGAGATGTGTAGTGAGAACGCGGACTGTGTTATGGATCGAATTGTTACTGGGGACGAAACATGGGTCCACCACTATGACCCTGAAAGCAAACAAGAGTCCATGCAGTGGCATAAAAAAGGAACAGACCCCCCGAAGAAGTTCAAAGTCACTATGTCTGCCCGAAAGCTCATGGCCATAGTTTTTTGGGACTCAAAGGGAATCTTGCTCATTGAGTACAAAAAAAAAGGTGAAACCATCAACGCCATATCCTACGCTTCCACTTTGCATAATTTGCGGGAGGAAATTAAAAAGAAAAGACGGGGTAAACTCGCAGCGGGTGTGTTGCTTCTTCATGACAACGCTCCTGTTCACACGGCGCGAGTTTCCAAGGGTGCTGCGCGAGATTGTGGTTTCGAAGAAATCCAACACCCACCCTATAGTCCAGACCTTGCCCCTAGTGATTATTTCCTGTTTCCGGATTTGAAAAAAATGTCTTCGTGGAAAAAGATTTTCGGATGATGAAGAACTCAAGTCGGTATTTTGCAGAGAAAGAGGAAATTTATTATTTTGAGGGTTTAAAAAAGCTTATCTCAAGATGTAACAAATGCATTGATGTTAGGGGAGATCATATTGAAAAATAAAAACAATTTAAATTGAATTCGCATTTTCCTTCATATCGATACCGAGAATATATTGAACGCCCCTCGTATGAGAAAAAAAATCGAAAATTTTTCTAAGTCCCAAAAATGAAAAATCAACTGAAAAATTTAATTCTCATAATAAATAAAGAAAAGTTGAAAGAAAAATGAAAAATCAACTGAAAAATTAAATTTTCATAATAAATAAAGAAAAATTGAAAGAAAAATTTCGATATTTTTTTCAAAGTCAGAAATAGTTAGAAATATAAAAAAATCAATTGGAAAAAATATATATATGATTTTTAAGTGAAATTCATTTGAAATAGAGACTTCTCAATGAAACTGAGGTGTATGTGAAAAATTTTTTTTCTTGAAAATTTCGAAAATTTTTCTAAGTCCCGCTTTAATGCCATTTACTGTTTGTGTGTTTAAAAGGTATATTATGAGAAGTGTGAAAATGAACAATCCCATAGAAAGTCAGAATATACGAGGGGCGTTCAAGATATTCTGGGTATCGGGGTGAAGCTGTGGTTGCATATATAAATTGACTTATTTATCAAGTAACACTATTATTTTAGTGCATTCATGTAAAATTTCATATAAATGTGATTATTAATTCGCGTTTTATCTCTAGTTAAACAGAATCATAATGGCAACTGAGGCGATGATGGTGAAAATTGAGCATCGCGCTGTAATTAAATTTCTCACTAAGCAAGGAAAAAGTCAAAAAACTATTCATGAAGAGATGGTGGCTGTTTACCAGGGTTCCGCACCTTCATTATCAACTGTGCAAAAGTGGTCAAGTGAGTTCAAGAGAGGCAGAGACCGCATTGAGGACGACCCCCGCTCCGGCGCCCCGGCTACTGCTTGTACGGGAGAAAGCATCAAAGAAGTCGAAAAACTTGTTCTTGAGGATGCCCGAATAAAGGTGAAAATGATGGCAGAGATCACCAAGCTTTCAATTGGTACCATTCACACCATTCTTCATGACCATCTTAACCTTTCAAAGGTCAGTGCAAGGTGGGTGCCACGAATGCTCACAGCGCCTCAGATAAAAAGTGAGAATCGCATGCTGTAGAGAGCTTTTGGAGATGTGTAGTGAGAACGCGGACGGTGTTATGGATCGAATTGTTACTGGGGACGAAACATGGGTCCACCACTATGACCCTGAAAGCAAACAAGAGTCCATGCAGTGGCATAAAAAAGGAACAGACCCCCCGAAGAAGTTCAAAGTCACTCCGTCTGCCCGAAAGCTCATGGCCACAGTTTTTGGGACTCAAAGGGAATCTTGCTCATTGAGTACAAAAAAAAAGGTGAAACCATCAACGCCACATCCTACGCTTCCACTTTGCATAATTTGCGGGAGGAAATTAAAAAGAAAAGACGGGGTAAACTCGCAGCGGGTGTGTTGCTTCTTCATGACAACGCTCCTGTTCACACGGCGCGAGTTTCCAAGGCTGCTGCGCGAGATTGTGGTTTCGAAGAAATCCAACACCCACCCTATAGTCCAGACCTTGCCCCTAGTGATTATTTCCTGTTTCCGGATTTGAAAAAATGTCTTCGTGGAAAAAGATTTTCGGATGATGAAGAACTCAAGTCGTTATTTTGCAGAGGAAGAGGAAATTTATTATTTTGGGGGTTTAAAAAAGCTTATCTCAAGATATAACAAATGCATTGATGTTAGGGGAGATCATATTGAAAAATAAAAACAATTTAAATTGAATTCGCATTTTCCTTCATATCGATACCGAGAATATATTGAACGCCCTTCGTATGAGAAAAAAAATCGAAAATTTTTCTAAGTCCCAAAAATGAAAAATCAACTGAAAAATTTAATTCTCATAATAAATAAAGAAAAGTTGAAAGAAAAATGAAAAATCAACTGAAAAATTAAATTTTCATAATAAATAAAGAGAAATTGAAAGAAAAATTTCGATATTTTTTTCAAAGTCAGAAATAGTTAGAAATATAAAAAAATCAATTGGAAAAAATATATATATGATTTTTAAGTGAAATTCATTTGAAATAGAGACTTCTCAATGAAACTGAGGTGTATGTGAAAAATTTTTTTTCTTGAAAATTTCGAAAATTTTTCTAAGTCCCGCTTTAATGCCATTTGCTGTTTGTGTGTTTATAAGGTATATTATGAGAAGTGTGAAAATGAACAATCCCATAGAAAGTCAGAATATACGAGGGGCGTTCAAGATATTCTCGGTATCGGGGTGAAGCTGTGGTTGCATATATAAATTGACTTATTTATCAAGTAACACTATTATTTTAGTGCATTCATGTAAAATTTCATATAAATGTGATTATTAATTCGCGTTTTATCTCTAGTTAAACAGAATCATAATGGCAACTGAGGCGATGATGGTGAAAATTGAGCATCGCTCTGTAATTAAATTTCTCACTAAGCAAGGAAAAAGTCAAAAAACTATTCATGAAGAGATGGTGGCTGTTTACCAGGGTTCCGCACCTTCATTATCAACTGTGTAAAAGTGGTCAAGTGAGTTCAAGAGAGGCAGAGAGAGCATTGAGGACGACCCCCGCTCCGGCGCCCCGGCTACTGCTTGTACGGGAGAAAGCATCAAAGAAGTCGAAAAACTTGTTCTTGAGGATGCCCGAATAAAGGTGAAAATGATGGCAGAGATCACCAAGCTTTCAATTGGTACCATTCACACCATTCTTCATGACCATCTTAACCTTTCAAAGGTCAGTGCAAGGTGGGTGCCACGAATGCTCACAGCGCCTCAGATAAAAAGTGAGAATCGCATGCTGTAGAGAGCTTTTGGAGATGTGTAGTGAGAACGCGGACTGTGTTATGGATCGAATTGTTACTGGGGACGAAACATGGGTCCACCACTATGACCCTGAAGGCAAACAAGAGTCCATGCAGTGGCATAAAAAAGGAACAGACCCCCCGAAGAAGTTCAAAGTCACTATGTCTGCCCGAAAGCTCATGGCCATAGTTTTTTGGGACTCAAAGGGAATCTTGCTCATTGAGTACAAAAAAAAAGGTGAAACCATCAACGCCACATCCTACGCTTCCACTTTGCATAATTTGCGGGAGGAAATTAAAAAGAAAAGACGGGGTAAACTCGCAGCGGGTGTGTTGCTTCTTCATGACAACGCTCCTGTTCACACGGCGCGAGTTTCCAAGGGTGCTGCGCGAGATTGTGGTTTCGAAGAAATCCAACACCCACCCTATAGTCCAGACCTTGCCCCTAGTGATTATTTCCTGTTTCCGGATTTGAAAAAAATGTCTTCGTGGAAAAAGATTTTCGGATGATGAAGAACTCAAGTCGGTATTTTGCAGAGAAAGAGGAAATTTATTATTTTGAGGGTTTAAAAAAGCTTATCTCAAGATGTAACAAATGCATTGATGTTAGGGGAGATCATATTGAAAAATAAAAACAATTTAAATTGAATTCGCATTTTCCTTCATATCGATACCGAGAATATATTGAACGCCCCTCGTATGAGAAAAAAATCGAAAATTTTTCTAAGTCCCAAAAATGAAAAATCAAATGAAAAATTTAATTCTCATAATAAATAAAGAAAAGTTGAAAGAAAAATTTCGATATTTTTTTCAAAGTCAGAAATAGTTAGAAATATATATGATTTTTAAGTGAAATTCATTTGAAATAGAGACTTCTCAATGAAACTGAGGTGTATGTGAAAAATTTTTTTTCTTGAAAATTTCGAAAATTTTTCTAAGTCCCGCTATAATGCCATTTGCTGTTTATGTGTTTAAAAGGTATATTATGAGAAGTGTGAAAATGAACAATCCCATAGAAAGTCAGAATATACGAGGGGCGTTCAAGATATTCTCGGTATCGGGGTGAAGCTGTGGTTGCATATATAAATTGACTTATTTATCAAGTAAATCTATTATTTTAGTGCATTCATGTAAAATTTCATATAAATGTGATTATTAATTCGCGTTTTATCTCTAGTTAAACAGAATCATAATGGCAACTGAGGCGATGATGGTGAAAATTGAGCATCGCGCTGTAATTAAATTTCTCACTAAGCAAGGAAAAAGTCAAAAAACTATTCATGAAGAGATGGTGGCTGTTTACCAGGGTTCCGCACCTTCATTATCAACTGTGCAAAAGTGGTCAAGTGAGTTCAAGAGAGGCAGAGAGAGCATTGAGGACGAACCCCGCTCCGGCGCCCCGGCTACTGCTTGTACGGGAGAAAGCATCAAAGAAGTCGAAAAACTTGTTCTTGAGGATGCCCGAATAAAGGTGAAAATGATGGCAGAGATCACCATGCTTTCAATTGGTACCATTCACACCATTCTTCATGACCATCTTAACCTTTCAAAGGTCAGTGCAAGGTGGGTGCCACGAATGCTCACAGCGCCTCAGATAAAAAGTGAGAATCGCATGCTGTAGAGAGCTTTTGGAGATGTGTAGTGAGAACGCGGACGGTGTTATGGATCGAATTGTTACTGGGGACGAAACATGGGTCCACCACTATGACCCTGAAAGCAAACAAGAGTCCATGCAGTGGCATAAAAAAGGAACAGACCCCCCGAAGAAGTTCAAAGTCACTCCGTCTGCCCGAAAGCTCATGGCCACAGTTTTTTGGGACTCAAAGGGAATCTTGCTCATTGAGTACAAAAAAAAGGTGAAACCATCAACGCCACATCCTACGCTACCACTTTGCATAATTTGCGGGAGGAAATTAAAAAGGAAAGACTGGGTAAACTCGCAGCGGGTGTGTTGCTTCTTCATGACAACGCTCCTGTTCACACGGCGCGAGTTTCCAAGGCTGCTGCGCGAGATTGTGGTTTCGAAGAAATCCTATAGTCCAGACCTTGCCCCTAGTGATTATTTCCTGTTTCCGGATTTGAAAAAATGTCTTCGTGGAAAAAGATTTTCGGATGATGAAGAACTCAAGTCGGTATTTTGCAGAGAAAGAGGAAATTTATTATTTTGAGGGTTTAAAAAAGCTTATCTCAAGATGTAACAAATGCATTGATGTTAGGGGAGATCATATTGAAAAATAAAAACAATTTAAATTGAATTCGCATTTTCCTTCATATCGATACCGAGAATATATTGAACGCCATTCGTATGAGAAAAAAAATCGAAAATTTTTCTAAGCCCCAAAAATGAAAAATCAAATGAAAAATTTAATTCTCATAATAAATAAAGAAAAGTTGAAAGAAAAATGAAAAATCAACTGAAAAATTAAATTTTCATAATAAATAAAGAAAAATTGAAAGAAAAATTTCGATATTTTTTTCAAAGTCAGAAATAGTTAGAAATATATATGATTTTTAAGTGAAATTCATTTGAAATAGACACTTCTCAATGAAACTGAGGTGTATGTGAAAAATTTTTTTTCTTGAAAATTTCGATATTTTTTTCAAGGTCAGAAATAGTTAGAAATATAAAAAATTCAATTGGCAAAAATATATATATGATTTTTAAGTGAAATTCATTTGAAATAGAGACTTCTCAATGAAACTGAGGTGTATGTGAAAAATTTTTTTTCTTGAAAATTTCGAAAATTTTTCTAAGTCCCGCTATAATGCCATTTGCTGTTTGTGTGTTTAAAAGGTATATTATGAGAAGTGTGAAAATGAACAATCCCATAGAAAGTCAGAATATATGAGAAAAAAAATCGAAAATTTTTCTAAGTCCCAAAAATGAAAAATCAAATGAAAAATTTAATTCTCATAATAAATAAAGAAAAGTTGAAAGAAAAATGAAAAATCAACTGAAAAATTAAATTTTCATAATAAATAAAGAAAAATTGAAAGAAAAATTTCGATATTTTTTTCAAAGTCAGAAATAGTTAGAAATATAAAAAAATCAATTGGAAAAAATATATATATGATTTTTAAGTGAAATTCATTTGAAATAGAGACTTCTCAATGAAACTGAGGTGTATGTGAAAAATTTTTTTTCTTGAAAATTTCGAAAATTTTTCTAAGTCCCGCTATAATGCCATTTGCTGTTTGTGTGTTTAAAAGGTATATTATGAGAAGTGTGAAAATGAACAATCCCATAGAAAGTCAGAATATACGAGGGGCGTTCAAGATATTATCGGTATCGGGGTGAAGCTGTGGTTGCATATATAAATTGACTTATTTATCAAGTAACACTATTATTTTAGTGCATTCATGTAAAATTTCATATAAATGTGATTATTAATTCGCGTTTTATCTCTAGTTAAACAGAATCATAATGGCAACTGAGGCGATGATGGTGAAAATTGAGCATCGCACTGTAATTAAATTTCTCACTAAGCAAGGAAAAAGTCAAAAAACTATTCATGAAGAGATGGTGGCTGTTTACCAGGGTTCCGCACCTTCATTATCAACTGTGCAAAAGTGGTCAAGTGAGTTCAAGAGAGGCAGAGAGAGCATTGAGGACGACCCCCGCTCCGGCGCCCCGGCTACTGCTTGTACGGGAGAAAGCATCAAAGAAGACGAAAAACTTGTTCTTGAGGATGCCCGAATAAAGGTGAAAATGATGGCAGAGATCACCAAGCTTTCAATTGGTACCATTCACACCATTCTTCATGACCATCTTAACCTTTCAAAGGTCAGTGCAAGGTGGGTGCCACGAATGCTCACAGCGCCTCAGATAAAAAGTGAGAATCGCATGCTGTAGAGAGCTTTTGGAGATGTGTAGTGAGAACGCGGACGGTGTTATGGATCGAATTGTTACTGGGGACGAAACATGGGTCCACCACTACGACCCTGAAAGCAAACAAGAGTCCATGCAGTGGCATAAAAAAGGAACAGACCCCCCGAAGAAGTTCAAAGTCACTCCGTCTGCCCGAAAGCTCATGGCCACAGTTTTTTGGGACTCAAAGGGAATCTTGCTCATTGAGTACAAAAAAAAAGGTGAAACCATCAACGCGACATCCTACGCTTCCACTTTGCATAATTTGCGGGAGGAAATTAAAAAGAAAAGACGGGGTAAACTCGCAGCGGGTGTGTTGCTTCTTCATGGCAACGCTCCTGTTCACACGGCGCGAGTTTCCAAGGCTGCTGCGCGAGATTGTGGTTTCGAAGAAATCCAACACCCACCCTATAGTCCAGACCTTGCCCCTAGTGATTATTTCCTGTTTCCGGATTTGAAAAAATGTCTTCGTGGAAAAAGATTTTCGGATGATGAAGAACTCAAGTCGGTATTTTGCAGAGAAAGAGGAAATTTATTATTTTGAGGGTTTAAAAAAGCTTATCTCAAGATGTAACAAATGCATTGATGTTAGGGGAGATCATATTGAAAAATAAAAACAATTTAAATTGAATTCGCATTTTCCTTCATATCGATACCGAGAATATATTGAACGCCCCTCGTATGAGAAAAAAAATCGAAAATTTTTCTAAGTCCCAAAAATGAAAAATCAACTGAAAAATTTAATTCTCATAATAAATAAAGAAAAGTTGAAAGAAAAATGAAAAATCAACTGAAAAATTAAATTTTCATAATAAATAAAGAAAAATTGAAAGAAAAATTTCGATATTTTTTTCAAAGTCAGAAATAGTTAGAAATATAAAAAAATCAATTGGAAAAAATATATATATGATTTTTAAGTGAAATTCATTTGAAATAGAGACTTCTCAATGAAACTGAGGTGTATGTGAAAAATTTTTTTTCTTGAAAATTTCGATATTTTTTTCAAGGTCAGAAATAGTTAGAAATATAAAAAAATCAATTGGCAAAAATATATATATGATTTTTAAGTGAAATTCATTTGAAATAGAGACTTCTCAATGAAACTGAGGTGTATGTGAAAAATTTTTTTTCTTGAAAATTTCGAAAATTTTTCTAAGTCCCGCTATAATGCCATTTGCTGTTTGTGTGTTTAAAAGGTATATTATGAGAAGTGTGAAAATGAACAATCCCATAGAAAGTCAGAATATATGAGAAAAAAAATCGAAAATTTTTCTAAGTCCCAAAAATGAAAAATCAAATGAAAAATTTAATTCTCATAATAAATAAAGAAAAGTTGAAAGAAAAATGAAAAATCAACTGAAAAATTAAATTTTCATAATAAATAAAGAAAAATTGAAAGAAAAATTTCGATATTTTTTTCAAAGTCAGAAATAGTTAGAAATATAAAAAAATCAATTGGAAAAAATATATATATGATTTTTAAGTGAAATTCATTTGAAATAGAGACTTCTCAATGAAACTGAGGTGTATGTGAAAAATTTTTTTTCTTGAAAATTTCGAAAATTTTTCTAAGTCCCGCTATAATGCCATTTGCTGTTTGTGTGTTTAAAAGGTATATTATGAGAAGTGTGAAAATGAACAATCCCATAGAAAGTCAGAATATACGAGGGGCGTTCAAGATATTATCGGTATCGGGGTGAAGCTGTGGTTGCATATATAAATTGACTTATTTATCAAGTAACACTATTATTTTAGTGCATTCATGTAAAATTTCATATAAAGGTGATTATTAATTCGCGTTTTATCTCTAGTTAAACAGAATCATAATGGCAACTGAGGCGATGATGGTGAAAATTGAGCATCGCACTGTAATTAAATTTCTCACTAAGCAAGGAAAAAGTCAAAAAACTATTCATGAAGAGATGGTGGCTGTTTACCAGGGTTCCGCACCTTCATTATCAACTGTGCAAAAGTGGTCAAGTGAGTTCAAGAGAGGCAGAGAGAGCATTGAGGACGACCCCCGCTCCGGCGCCCCGGCTACTGCTTGTACGGGAGAAAGCATCAAAGAAGACGAAAAACTTGTTCTTGAGGATGCCCGAATAAAGGTGAAAATGATGGCAGAGATCACCAAGCTTTCAATTGGTACCATTCACACCATTCTTCATGACCATCTTAACCTTTCAAAGGTCAGTGCAAGGTGGGTGCCACGAATGCTCACAGCGCCTCAGATAAAAAGTGAGAATCGCATGCTGTAGAGAGCTTTTGGAGATGTGTAGTGAGAACGCGGACGGTGTTATGGATCGAATTGTTACTGGGGACGAAACATGGGTCCACCACTATGACCCTGAAAGCAAACAAGAGTCCATGCAGTGGCATAAAAAAGGAACAGACCCCCCGAAGAAGTTCAAAGTCACTCCGTCTGCCTGAAAGCTCATGGCCACAGTTTTTTGGGACTCAAAGGGAATCTTGCTCATTGAGTACAAAAAAAAAGGTGAAACCATCAACGCCACATCCTACGCTTCCACTTTGCATAATTTGCGGGAGGAAATTAAAAAGAAAAGACGGGGTAAACTCGCAGCGGGTGTGTTGCTTCTTCATGACAACGCTCCTGTTCACACGGCGCGAGTTTCCAAGGCTGCTGCGCGAGATTGTGGTTTCGAAGAAATCCAACACCCACCCTATAGTCCAGACCTTGCCCCTAGTGATTATTTCCTGTTTCCGGATTTGAAAAAATGTCTTCGTGGAAAAAGATTTTCGGATGATGAAGAACTCAAGTCGGTATTTTGCAGAGAAAGAGGAAATTTATTATTTTGAGGGTTTAAAAAAGCTTATCTCAAGATGTAACAAATGCATTGATGTTAGGGGAGATCATATTGAAAAATAAAAACAATTTAAATTGAATTCGCATTTTCCTTCATATCGATACCGAGAATATATTGAACGCCCCTCGTATGAGAAAAAAAATCGAAAATTTTTCTAAGTCCCAAAAATGAAAAATCAAATGAAAAATTTAATTCTCATAATAAATAAAGAAAAGTTGAAAGAAAAATTTCGATATTTTTTTCAAAGTCAGAAATAGTTAGAAATATATATGATTTTTAAGTGAAATTCATTTGAAATTGAGACTTCTCAATGAAACTGAGGTGTATGTGAAAAATTTTTTTTCTTGAAAATTTCGAAAATTTTTCTAAGTCCCACTATAATGCCATTTGCTGTTTGTGTGTTTAAAAGGTATATTATGAGAAGTGTGAAAATGAACAATCCCATAGAAAGTCAGAATATACGAGGGGCGTTCAAGATATTCTCGGTATCGGGGTGAAGCTGTGGTTGCATATATAAATTGACTTATTTATCAAGTAACACTATTATTTTAGTGCATTCATGTAAAATTTCATATAAATGTGATTATTAATTCGCGTTTTATCTCTAGTTAAACAGAATCATAATGGCAACTGAGGCGATGATGGTGAAAATTGAGCATCGCGCTGTAATTAAATTTCTCACTAAGCAAGGAAAAAGTCAAAAAACTATTCATGAAGAGATGGTGGCTGTTTACCAGGGTTCCGCACCTTCATTATCAACTGTGCAAAAGTGGTCAAGTGAGTTCAAGAGAGGCAGAGAGAGCATTGAGGACGACCCCCGCTCCGGCGCCCCGGCTACTGCTTGTACGGGAGAAAGCATCAAAGAAGACGAAAAACTTGTTCTTGAGGATGCCCGAATAAAGGTGAAAATGATGGCAGAGATCACCAAGCTTTCAATTGGTACCATTCACACCATTCTTCATGACCATCTTAACCTTTCAAAGGTCAGTGCAAGGTGGGTGCCACGAATGCTCACAGCGCCTCAGATAAAAAGTGAGAATCGCATGCTGTAGAGAGCTTTTGGAGATGTGTAGTGAGAACGCGGACGGTGTTATGGATCGAATTGTTACTGGGGACGAAACATGGGTCCACCACTATGACCCTGAAAGCAAACAAGAGTCCATGCAGTGGCATAAAAAAGGAGCAGACCCCCCGAAGAAGTTCAAAGTCACTCCGTCTGCCCGAAAGCTCATGGCCACAGTTTTTTGGGACTCAAAGGGAATCTTGCTCATTGAGTATAAAAAAAAAGGTGAAACCATCAACGCCACATCCTACGCTTCCACTTTGCATAATTTGCGGGAGGAAATTAAAAAGAAAAGACGGGGTAAACTCGCAGCGGGTGTGTTGCTTCTTCATGACAACGCTCCTGTTCACACGGCGCGAGTTTCCAAGGCTGCTGCGCGAGATTGTGGTTTCGAAGAAATCCAACACCCACCCTATAGTCCAGACCTTGCCCCTAGTGATTATTTCCTGTTTCCGGATTTGAAAAAATGTCTTCGTGGAAAAAGATTTTCGGATGATGAAGAACTCAAGTCGGTATTTTGCAGAGAAAGAGGAAATTTATTATTTTGAGGGTTTAAAAAAGCTTATCTCAAGATGTAACAAATGCATTGATGTTAGGGGAGATCATATTGAAAAATAAAAACAATTTAAATTGAATTCGCATTTTCCTTCATATCGATACCGAGAATATATTGAACGCCCCTCGTATGAGAAAAAAAATCGAAAATTTTTCTAAGTCCCAAAAATGAAAAATCAACTGAAAAATTTAATTCTCATAATAAATAAAGAAAAGTTGAAAGAAAAATGAAAAATCAACTGAAAAATTAAATTTTCATAATAAATAAAGAAAAATTGAAAGAAAAATTTCGATATTTTTTTCAAAGTCAGAAATAGTTAGAAATATAAAAAAATCAATTGGAAAAAATATATATATGATTTTTAAGTGAAATTCATTTGAAATAGAGACTTCTCAATGAAACTGAGGTGTATGTGAAAAATTTTTTTTCTTGAAAATTTCGATATTTTTTTCAAAGTCAGAAATAGTTAGAAATATAAAAAAATCAATTGGAAAAAATATATATATGATTTTTAAGTGAAATTCATTTGAAATAGAGACTTCTCAATGAAACTGAGGTGTATGTGAAAAATTTTTTTTCTTGAAAATTTCGAAAATTTTTCTAAGTCCCGCTATAATGCCATTTGCTGTTTATGTGTTTAAAAGGTATATTATGAGAAGTGTGAAAATGAACAATCCCATAGAAAGTCAGAATATACGAGGGGCGTTCAAGATATTCTCGGTATCGGGGTGAAGCTGTGGTTGCATATATAAATTGACTTATTTATCAAGTAATACTATTATTTTAGTGCATTCATGTAAAATTTCATATAAATGTGATTATTAATTCGCGTTTTATCTCTAGTTAAACAGAATCATAATGGCAACTGAGGCGATGATGGTGAAAATTGAGCATCGCGCTGTAATTAAATTTCTCACTAAGCAAGGAAAAATTCAAAAAACTATTCATGAAGAGATGGTGGCTGTTTACCAGGGTTCCGCACCTTCATTATCAACTGTGCAAAAGTGGTCAAGTGAGTTCAAGAGAGGCAGAGAGCGCATTGAGGACGACCCCCGCTCCGGCGCCCCGGCTACTGCTTGTACGGGAGAAAGCATCAAAGAAGACGAAAAACTTGTTCTTGAGGATGCCCGAATAAAGGTGAAAATGATGGCAGAGATCACCAAGCTTTCAATTGGTACCATTCACACCATTCTTCATGACCATCTTAACCTTTCAAAGGTCAGTGCAAGGTGGGTGCCCCGAATGCTCACAGCGCCTCAGATAAAAAGTGAGAATCGCATGCTGTAGAGAGCTAACATCAATGCATTTGTTACATCTTGAGATAAGCTTTTTTAAACCCTCAAAATAATAAATTTCCTCTTTCTCTGCATTTTTCTTTCAACTTTTCTTTATTTATTATGAGAATTAAATTTTTCATTTGATTATTCATTTTTGGGACTTAGAAAAATTTTCGATTTTTTTTTTCATACGAGGGGCGTTCAAGATATTCTCGGTATCGGGGTGAAGCTGTGGTTGCATATATAAATTGACTTATTTATCAAGTAATACTATTATTTTAGTGCATTCATGTAAAATTTCATATAAATGTGATTATTAATTCGCGTTTTATCTCTAGTTAAACAGAATCATAATGGCAACTGAGGCGATGATGGTGAAAATTGAGCATCGCTCTGTAATTAAATTTCTCACTAAGCAAGGAAAAAGTCAAAAAACTATTCATGAAGAGATGGTGACTGTTTACCAGGGTTCCGCACCTTCATTATCAACTGTGCAAAAGTGGTCAAGTGAGTTCAAGAGAGGCAGAGAGCGCATTGAGGACGACCCCCGCTCCGGCGCCCCGGCTACTGCTTGTACGGGAGAAAGCATCAAAGAAGTCGAAAAACTTGTTCTTGAGGATGCCCGAATAAAGGTGAAAATGATGGCAGAGATCACCAAGCTTTCAATTGGTACCATTCACACCATTCTTCATGACCATCTTAACCTTTCAAAGGTCAGTGCAAGGTGGGTGCCACGAATGCTCACAGCGCCTCAGATAAAAAGTGAGAATCGCATGCTGTAGAGAGCTTTTGGAGATGTGTAGTGAGAACGCGGACGGTGTTATGGATCGAATTGTTACTGGGGACGAAACATGGGTCCACCACTATGACCCTGAAAGCAAACAAGAGTCCATGCAGTGGCATAAAAAAGGAACAGACCCCCCGAAGAAGTTCAAAGTCACTCCGTCTGCCTGAAAGCTCATGGCCACAGTTTTTTGGGACTCAAAGGGAATCTTGCTCATTGAGTACAAAAAAAAAGGTGAAACCATCAACGCCACATCCTACGCTTCCACTTTGCATAATTTGCGGGAGGAAATTAAAAAGAAAAGACGGGGTAAACTCGCAGCGGGTGTGTTGCTTCTTCATGACAACGCTCCTGTTCACACGGCGCGAGTTTCCAAGGCTGCTGCGCGAGATTGTGGTTTCGAAGAAATCCAACACCCACCCTATAGTCCAGACCTTGCCCCTAGTGATTATTTCCTGTTTCCGGATTTGAAAAAATGTCTTCGTGGAAAAAGATTTTCGGATGATGAAGAACTCAAGTCGGTATTTTGCAGAGAAAGAGGAAATTTATTATTTTGAGGGTTTAAAAAAGCTTATCTCAAGATGTAACAAATGCATTGATGTTAGGGGAGATCATATTGAAAAATAAAAACAATTTAAATTGAATTCGCATTTTCCTTCATATCGATACCGAGAATATATTGAACGCCCCTCGTATGAGAAAAAAAATCGAAAATTTTTCTAAGTCCCAAAAATGAAAAATCAACTGAAAAATTTAATTCTCATAATAAATAAAGAAAAGTTGAAAGAAAAATGAAAAATCAACTGAAAAATTAAATTTTCATAATAAATAAAGAAAAATTGAAAGAAAAATTTCGATATTTTTTTCAAAGTCAGAAATAGTTAGAAATATAAAAAAATCAATTGGAAAAAATATATATATGATTTTTAAGTGAAATTCATTTGAAATAGAGACTTCTCAATGAAACTGAGGTGTATGTGAAAAATTTTTTTTCTTGAAAATTTCGATATTTTTTTCAAAGTCAGAAATAGTTAGAAATATAAAAAAATCAATTGGAAAAAGTATATATATGATTTTTAAGTGAAATTCATTTGAAATAGAGACTTCTCAATGAAACTGAGGTGTATGTGAAAAATTTTTTTTCTTGAAAATTTCGAAAATTTTTCTAAGTCCCGCTATAATGCCATTTGCTGTTTATGTGTTTAAAAGGTATATTATGAGAAGTGTGAAAATGAACAATCCCATAGAAAGTCAGAATATACGAGGGGCGTTCAAGATATTCTCGGTATCGGGGTGAAGCTGTGGTTGCATATATAAATTGACTTATTTATCAAGTAATACTATTATTTTAGTGCATTCATGTAAAATTTCATATAAATGTGATTATTAATTCGCGTTTTATCTCTAGTTAAACAGAATCATAATGGCAACTGAGGCGATGATGGTGAAAATTGAGCATCGCGCTGTAATTAAATTTCTCACTAAGCAAGGAAAAATTCAAAAAACTATTCATGAAGAGATGGTGGCTGTTTACCAGGGTTCCGCACCTTCATTATCAACTGTGCAAAAGTGGTCAAGTGAGTTCAAGAGAGGCAGAGAGCGCATTGAGGACGACCCCCGCTCCGGCGCCCCGGCTACTGCTTGTACGGGAGAAAGCATCAAAGAAGACGAAAAACTTGTTCTTGAGGATGCCCGAATAAAGGTGAAAATGATGGCAGAGATCACCAAGCTTTCAATTGGTACCATTCACACCATTCTTCATGACCATCTTAACCTTTCAAAGGTCAGTGCAAGGTGGGTGCCACGAATGCTCACAGCGCCTCAGATAAAAAGTGAGAATCGCATGCTGTAGAGAGCTAACATCAATGCATTTGTTACATCTTGAGATAAGCTTTTTTAAACCCTCAAAATAATAAATTTCCTCTTTCTCTGCATTTTTCTTTCAACTTTTCTTTATTTATTATGAGAATTAAATTTTTCATTTGATTATTCATTTTTGGGACTTAGAAAAATTTTCGATTTTTTTTTTCATACGAGGGGCGTTCAAGATATTCTCGGTATCGGGGTGAAGCTGTGGTTGCATATATAAATTGACTTATTTATCAAGTAATACTATTATTTTAGTGCATTCATGTAAAATTTCATATAAATGTGATTATTAATTCGCGTTTTATCTCTAGTTAAACAGAATCATAATGGCAACTGAGGCGATGATGGTGAAAATTGAGCATCGCGCTGTAATTAAATTTCTCACTAAGCAAGGAAAAAGTCAAAAAACTATTCATGAAGAGATGGTGGCTGTTTACCAGGGTTCCGCACCTTCATTATCAACTGTGCAAAAGTGGTCAAGTGAGTTCAAGAGAGGCAGAGAGAGCATTGAGGACGACCCCCGCTCCGGCGCCCTGGCTACTGCTTGTACGGGAGAAAGCATCAAAGAAGTCGAAAAACTTGTTCTTGAGGATGCCCGAATAAAGGTGAAAATGATGGCAGAGATCACCAAGCTTTCAATTGGTACCATTCACACCATTTTTCATGACCATCTTAACATTTCACAGGTCAGTGCAAGGTGGGTGCCACGAATGCTCACAGCGCCTCAGATAAAAAGTGAGAAACGCAGGCTGTAGAGAGCTAACATCAATGCATTTGTTACATCTTGAGATAAGCTTTTTTAAACCCTCAAAATAATAAATTTCCTCTTTCTCTGCATTTTTCTTTCAACTTTTCTTTATTTATTATGAGAAATAAATTTTTCATTTGATTATTCATTTTTGGGACTTAAAAAAATTTTCGATTTTTTTTCTCATACGAGGGGCGTTCAAGATATTCTCGGTATCGGGGTGAAGCTGTGGTTGCATATATAAATTGACTTATTTATCAAGTAACACTATTATTTTAGTGCATTCGTGTAAAATTTCATATAAATGTGAATATGAATTCGCGTTTTATCTCTAGTTAAACAGAATCATAATGGCAACTGAGGCGATGATGGTGAAAATTGAGCATCGCTCTGTAATTAAATTTCTCACTAAGCAAGGAAAAAGTCAAAAAACTATTCATGAAGAGATGGTGGCTGTTTACCAGGGTTCCGCACCTTCATTATCAACTGTGCAAAAGTGGTCAAGTGAGTTCAAGAGAGGCAGAGAGAGCATTGAGGACGACCCCCGCTCCGGCGCCCCGGCTACTGCTTGTACGGGAGAAAGCATCAAAGAAGTCGAAAAACTTGTTCTTGAGGATGCCCGAATAAAGGTGAAAATGATGGCAGAGATCACCAAGCTTTCAATTGGTACCATTCACACCATTCTTCATGACCATCTTAACCTTTCAAAGGTCAGTGCAAGGTGGGTGCCACGAATGCTCACAGCGCCTCAGATAAAAAGTGAGAATCGCATGCTGTAGAGAGCTTTTGGAGATGTGTAGTGAGAACGCGGACTGTGTTATGGATCGAATTGTTACTGGGGACGAAACATGGGTCCACCACTATGACCCTGAAAGCAAACAAGAGTCCATGCAGTGGCATAAAAAAGGAACAGACCCCCCGAAGAAGTTCAAAGTCACTCCGTCTGCCTGAAAGCTCATGGCCACAGTTTTTTGGGACTCAAAGGGAATCTTGCTCATTGAGTACAAAAAAAAAGGTGAAACCATCAACGCCACATCCTACGCTTCCACTTTGCATAATTTGCGGGAGGAAATTAAAAAGAAAAGACGGGGTAAACTCGCAGCGGGTGTGTTGCTTCTTCATGACAACGCTCCTGTTCACACGGCGCGAGTTTCCAAGGCTGCTGCGCGAGATTGTGGTTTCGAAGAAATCCAACACCCACCCTATAGTCCAGACCTTGCCCCTAGTGATTATTTCCTGTTTCCGGATTTGAAAAAATGTCTTCGTGGAAAAAGATTTTCGGATGATGAAGAACTCAAGTCGGTATTTTGCAGAGAAAGAGGAAATTTATTATTTTGAGGGTTTAAAAAAGCTTATCTCAAGATGTAACAAATGCATTGATGTTAGGGGAGATCATATTGAAAAACAAAAACAATTTAAATTGAATTCGCATTTTCCTTCATATCGATACCGAGAATATATTGAACGCCCCTCGTATGAGAAAAAAAATCGAAAATTTTTCTAAGTCCCAAAAATGAAAAATCAAATGAAAAATTTAATTCTCATAATAAATAAAGAAAAGTTGAAAGAAAAATTTCGATATTTTTTTCAAAGTCAGAAATAGTTAGAAATATATATGATTTTTAAGTGAAATTCATTTGAAATAGAGACTTCTCAATGAAACTGAGGTGTATGTGAAAAATTTTTTTTCTTGAAAATTTCGAAAATTTTTCTAAGTCCCGCTATAATGCCATTTGCTGTTTGTGTGTTTAAAAGGTATATTATGAGAAGTGTGAAAATGAACAATCCCATAGAAAGTCAGAATATACGAGGGGCGTTCAAGATATTCTCGGTATCGGGGTGAAGCTGTAGTTGCATATATAAATTGACTTATTTATCAAGTAACACTATTATTTTAGTGCATTCTTGTAAAATTTCATATAAATGTGATTATTAATTCGCGTTTTATCTCTAGTTAAACAGAATCATATTGGCAACTGAGGCGATGATGGTGAAAATTGAGCATCGCGCTGTAATTAAATTTCTCACTAAGCAAGGAAAAAGTCAAAAAACTATTCATGAAGAGATGGTGGCTGTTTACCAGGGTTCCGCACCTTCATTATCAACTGTGCAAAAGTGGTCAAGTGAGTTCAAGAGAGGCAGAGAGAGCATTGAGGACGACCCCCGCTCCGGCGCCCCGGCTACTGCTTGTACGGGAGAAAGCATCAAAGAAGTCGAAAAACTTGTTCTTGAGGATGCCCGAATAAAGGTGAAAATGATGGCAGAGATCACCAAGCTTTCAATTGGTACCATTCACACCATTCTTCATGACCATCTTAACCTTTCAAAGGTCAGTGCAAGGTGGGTGCCACGAATGCTCACAGCGCCTCAGATAAAAAGTGAGAATCGCATGCTGTAGAGAGCTTTTGGAGATGTGTAGTGAGAACGCGGACGGTGTTATGGATCGAATTGTTACTGGGGACGAAACATGGGTCCACCACTATGACCCTGAAAGCAAACAAGAGTCCATGCAGTGGCATAAAAAAGGAACAGACCCCCCGAAGAAGTTCAAAGTCACTCCGTCTGCCTGAAAGCTCATGGCCACAGTTTTTTGGGACTCAAAGGGAATCTTGCTCATTGAGTACAAAAAAAAAGGTGAAACCATCAACGCCACATCCTACGCTTCCACTTTGCATAATTTGCGGGAGGAAATTAAAAAGAAAAGACGGGGTAAACTCGCAGCGGGTGTGTTGCTTCTTCATGACAACGCTCCTGTTCACACGGCGCGAGTTTCCAAGGCTGCTGCGCGAGATTGTGGTTTCGAAGAAATCCAACACCCACCCTATAGTCCAGACCTTGCCCCTAGTGATTATTTCCTGTTTCCGGATTTGAAAAAATGTCTTCGTGGAAAAAGATTTTCGGATGATGAAGAACTCAAGTCGGTATTTTGCAGAGAAAGAGGAAATTTATTATTTTGAGGGTTTAAAAAAGCTTATCTCAAGATGTAACAAATGCATTGATGTTAGGGGAGATCATATTGAAAAATAAAAACAATTTAAATTGAATTCGCATTTTCCTTCATATCGATACCGAGAATATATTGAACGACCATCGTATGAGAAAAAAAATCGAAAATTTTTCTAAGTCCCAAAAATGAAAAATCAAATGAAAAATTTAATTCTCATAATAAATAAAGAAAAGTTGAAAGAAAAATGAAAAATCAACTGAAAAATTAAATTTTCATAATAAATAAAGAAAAATTGAAAGAAAAATTTCGATATTTTTTTCAAAGTCAGAAATAGTTAGAAATATAAAAAAATCAATTGGAAAAAATATATATATGATTTTTAAGTGAAATTCATTTGAAATAGAGACTTCTCAATGAAACTGAGGTGTATGTGAAAAATTTTTTTTCTTGAAAATTTCGAAAATTTTTCTAAGTCCCGCTATAATGCCATTTGCTGTTTGTGTGTTTAAAAGGTATATTATGAGAAGTGTGAAAATGAACAATCCCATAGAAAGTCAGAATATACGAGGGGCGTTCAAGATATTCTGGGTATCGGGGTGAAGCTGTGGTTGCATATATAAATTGACTTATTTATCAAGTAATACTATTATTTTAGTTCATTCATGTAAAATTTCATATAAATGTGATTATTAATTCGCGTTTTATCTCTAGTTAAACAGAATCATAATGGCAACTGAGGCGATGATGGTGAAAATTGAGCATCGCACTGTAATTAAATTTCTCACTAAGCAAGGAAAAAGTCAAAAAACTATTCATGAAGAGATGGTGGCTGTTTACCAGGGTTCCGCACCTTCATTATCAACTGTGCAAAAGTGGTCAAGTGAGTTCAAGAGAGGCAGAGAGAGCATTGAGGACGACCCCCGCTCCGGCGCCCCGGCTACTGCTTGTACGGGAGAAAGCATCAAAGAAGACGAAAAACTTGTTCTTGAGGATGCCCGAATAAAGGTGAAAATGATGGCAGAGATCACCAAGCTTTCAATTGGTACCATTCACACCATTCTTCATGACCATCTTAACCTTTCAAAGGTCAGTGCAAGGTGGGTGCCACGAATGCTCACAGCGCCTCAGATAAAAAGTGAGAATCGCATGCTGTAGAGAGCTAACATCAATGCATTTGTTACATCTTGAGATAAGCTTTTTTAAACCCTCAAAATAATAAATTTCCTCTTTCTCTGCATTTTTCTTTCAACTTTTCTTTATTTATTATGAGAATTAAATTTTTCATTTGATTATTCATTTTTGGGATTTAGAAAAATTTTCGATTTTTTTTCTCATACGAGGGGCGTTCAAGATATTCTCGGTATCGGGGTGAAGCTGTGGTTGCATATATAAATTGACTTATTTATCAAGTAATACTATTATTTTAGTGCATTCATGTAAAATTTCATATAAATGTGATTATTAATTCGCGTTTTATCTCTAGTTAAACAGAATCATAATGGCAACTGAGGCGATGATGGTGAAAATTGAGCATCGCGCTGTAATTAAATTTCTCACTAAGCAAGGAAAAATTCAAAAAACTATGTATGAAGAGATGGTGGCTGTTTACCAGGGTTCCGCACCTTCATTATCAACTGTGCAAAAGTGGTCAAGTGAGTTCAAGAGAGGCAGAGAGCGCATTGAGGACGACCCCCGCTCCGGCGCCCCGGCTACTGCTTGTACGGGAGAAAGCATCAAAGAAGACGAAAAACTTGTTCTTGAGGATGCCCGAATAAAGGTGAAAATGATGGCAGAGATCACCAAGCTTTCAATTGGTACCATTCACACCATTCTTCATGACCATCTTAACCTTTCAAAGGTCAGTGCAAGGTGGGTGCCACGAATGCTCACAGCGCCTCAGATAAAAAGTGAGAATCGCAGGCTGTAGAGAGCTAACATCAATGCATTTGTTACATCTTGAGATAAGCTTTTTTAAACCCTCAAAATAATAAATTTCCTCTTTCTCTGCATTTTTCTTTCAACTTTTCTTTATTTATTATGAGAATTAAATTTTTCATTTGATTATTCATTTTTCTAAGTCCCAAAAATGAAAAATCAAATGAAAAATTTAATTCTCATAATAAATAAAGAAAAGTTGAAAGAAAAATTTCGATATTTTTTTCAAAGTCAGAAATAGTTAGAAATATATATGATTTTTAAGTGAAATTCATTTGAAATAGAGACTTCTCAATGAAACTGAGGTGTATGTGAAAAATTTTTTTTCTTGAAAATTTCGAAAATTTTTCTAAGTCCCGCTATAATGCCATTTGCTGTTTGTGTGTTTAAAAGGTATATTATGAGAAGTGTGAAAATGAACAATCCCATAGAAAGTCAGAATATACGAGGGCGTTCAAGATATTCTCGGTATCGGGGTGAAGCTGTGGTTGCATATATAAATTGACTTATTTATCAAGTAACACTATTATTTTAGTGCATTCATGTAAAATTTCATATAAATGTGATTATTAATTCGCGTTTTATCTCTAGTTAAACAGAATCATAATGGCAACTGAGGCGATGATGGTGAAAATTGAGCATCGCTCTGTAATTAAATTTCTCACTAAGCAAGGAAAAAGTCAAAAAACTATTCATGAAGAGATGGTGGCTGTTTACCAGGGTTCCGCACCTTCATTATCAACTGTGCAAAAGTGGTCAAGTGAGTTCAAGAGAGGCAGAGAGAGCATTGAGGACGACCCCCGCTCCGGCGCCCCGGCTACTGCTTGTACGGGAGAAAGCATCAAAGAAGTCGAAAAACTTGTTCTTGAGGATGCCCGAATAAAGGTGAAAATGATGGCAGAGATCACCATGCTTTCAATTGGTACCATTCACACCATTCTTCATGACCATCTTAACCTTTCAAAGGTCAGTGCAAGGTGGGTGCCACGAATGCTCACAGCGCCTCAGATAAAAAGTGAGAATCGCATGCTGTAGAGAGCTTTTGGAGATGTGTAGTGAGAACGCGGACGGTGTTATGGATCGAATTGTTACTGGGGACGAAACATGGGTCCACCACTATGACCCTGAAAGCAAACAAGAGTCCATGCAGTGGCATAAAAAAGGAACAGACCCCCCGAAGAAGTTCAAAGTCACTCCGTCTGCCCGAAAGCTCATGGCCACAGTTTTATGGGACTCAAAGGGAATCTTGCTCATTGAGTACAAAAAAAAGGTGAAACCATCAACGCCACATCCTACGCTTCCACTTTGCATAATTTGCGGGAGGAAATTAAAAAGAAAAGACGGGGTAAACTCGCAGCGGGTGTGTTGCTTCTTCATGACAACGCTCCTGTTCACACGGCGCGAGTTTCCAAGGCTGCTGCGCGAGATTGTGGTTTCGAAGAAATCCTATAGTCCAGACCTTGCCCCTAGTGATTATTTCCTGTTTCCGGATTTGAAAAAATGTCTTCGTGGAAAAAGATTTTCGGATGATGAAGAACTCAAGTCGGTATTTTGCAGAGAAAGAGGAAATTTATTATTTTGAGGGTTTAAAAAAGCTTATCTCAAGATGTAACAAATGCATTGATGTTAGGGGAGATCATATTGAAAAATAAAAACAATTTAAATTGAATTCGCATTTTCCTTCATATCGATACCGAGAATATATTGAACGCCATTCGTATGAGAAAAAAAATCGAAAATTTTTCTAAGCCCCAAAAATGAAAAATCAAATGAAAAATTTAATTCTCATAATAAATAAAGAAAAGTTGAAAGAAAAATTTCGATATTTTTTTCAAAGTCAGAAATAGTTAGAAATATATATGATTTTTAAGTGAAATTCATTTGAAATTGAGACTTCTCAATGAAACTGAGGTGTATGTGAAAAATTTTTTTTCTTGAAAATTTCGAAAATTTTTCTAAGTCCCGCTATAATGCCATTTGCTGTTTGTGTGTTTAAAAGGTATATTATGAGAAGTGTGAAAATGAACAATCCCATAGAAAGTCAGAATATACGAGGGCGTTCAAGATATTCTCGGTATCGGGGTGAAGCTGTGGTTGCATATATAAATTGACTTATTTATCAAGTAACACTATTATTTTAGTGCATTCATGTAAAATTTCATATAAATGTGATTATTAATTCGCGTTTTATCTCTAGTTAAACAGAATCATAATGGCAACTGAGGCGATGATGGTGAAAATTGAGCATCGCTCTGTAATTAAATTTCTCACTAAGCAAGGAAAAAGTCAAAAAACTATTCATGAAGAGATGGTGGCTGTTTACCAGGGTTCCGCACCTTCATTATCAACTGTGCAAAAGTGGTCAAGTGAGTTCAAGAGAGGCAGAGAGAGCATTGAGGACGACCCCCGCTCCGGCGCCCCGGCTACTGCTTGTACGGGAGAAAGCATCAAAGAAGTCGAAAAACTTGTTCTTGAGGATGCCCGAATAAAGGTGAAAATGATGGCAGAGATCACCAAGCTTTCAATTGGTACCATTCACACCATTCTTCATGACCATCTTAACCTTTCAAAGGTCAGTGCAAGGTGGGTGCCACGAATGCTCACAGCGCCTCAGATAAAAAGTGAGAATCGCATGCTGTAGAGAGCTTTTGGAGATGTGTAGTGAGAACGCGGACTGTGTTATGGATCGAATTGTTACTGGGGACGAAACATGGGTCCACCACTATGACCCTGAAAGCAAACAAGAGTCCATGCAGTGGCATAAAAAAGGAACAGACCCCCGAAGAAGTTCAAAGTCACTCCGTCTGCCCGAAAGCTCATGGCCACAGTTTTTTGGGACTCAAAGGGAATCTTGCTCATTGAGTACAAAAAAAAAGGTGAAACCATCAACGCCACATCCTACGCTTCCACTTTGCATAATTTGCGGGAGGAAATTAAAAAGAAAAGACGGGGTAAACTCGCAGCGGGTGTGTTGCTTCTTCATGACAACGCTCCTGTTCACACGGCGCGAGTTTCCAAGGCTGCTGCGCGAGATTGTGGTTTCGAAGAAATCCTATAGTCCAGACCTTGCCCCTAGTGATTATTTCCTGTTTCCGGATTTGAAAAAATGTCTTCGTGGAAAAAGATTTTCGGATGATGAAGAACTCAAGTCGGTATTTTGCAGAGAAAGAGGAAATTTATTATTTTGAGGGTTTAAAAAAGCTTATCTCAAGATGTAACAAATGCATTGATGTTAGGGGAGATCATATTGAAAAATAAAAACAATTTAAATTGAATTCGCATTTTCCTTCATATCGATACCGAGAATATATTGAACGCCATTCGTATGAGAAAAAAAATCGAAAATTTTTCTAAGCCCCAAAAATGAAAAATCAAATGAAAAATTTAATTCTCATAATAAATAAAGAAAAGTTGAAAGAAAAATGAAAAATCAACTGAAAAATTAAATTTTCATAATAAATAAAGAAAAATTGAAAGAAAAATTTCGATATTTTTTTCAAAGTCAGAAATAGTTAGAAATATATATGATTTTTAAGTGAAATTCATTTGAAATAGAGACTTCTCAATGAAACTGAGGTGTATGTGAAAAATTTTTTTTCTTGAAAATTTCGAAAATTTTTCTAAGTCCCGCTATAATGCCATTTGCTGTTTGTGTGTTTAAAAGCTATATTATGAGAAGTGTGAAAATGAACAATCCCATAGAAAGTCAGAATATACGAGGGGCGTTCAAGATATTCTCGGTATCGGGGTGAAGCTGTGGTTGCATATATAAATTGACTTATTTATCAAGTAACACTATTATTTTAGTGCATTCATGTAAAATTTCATATAAATGTGATTTTGAATTCGCGTTTTATCTCTAGTTAAACAGAATCATAATGGCAACTGAGGCGATGATGGTGAAAATTGAGCATCGCTCTGTAATTAAATTTCTCACTAAGCAAGGAAAAATTCAAAAAACTATTCATGAAGAGATGGTGGCTGTTTACCAGGGTTCCGCACCTTCATTATCAACTGTGCAAAAGTGGTCAAGTGAGTTCAAGAGAGGCAGAGAGAGCATTGAGGACGACCCCCGCTCCGGCGCCCCGGCTACTGCTTGTACGGGAGAAAGCATCAAAGAAGTCGAAAAACTTGTTCTTGAGGATGCCCGAATAAAGGTGAAAATGATGGCAGAGATCACCATGCTTTCAATTGGTACCATTCACACCATTCTTCATGACCATCTTAACCTTTCAAAGGTCAGTGCAAGGTGGGTGCCACGAATGCTCACAGCGCCTCAGATAAAAAGTGAGAATCGCATGCTGTAGAGAGCTTTTGGAGATGTGTAGTGAGAACGCGGACGGTGTTATGGATCGAATTGTTACTGGGGACGAAACATGGGTCCACCACTATGACCCTGAAAGCAAACAAGAGTCCATGCAGTGGCATAAAAAAGGAACAGACCCCCCGAAGAAGTTCAAAGTCACTCCGTCTGCCCGAAAGCTCATGGCCACAGTTTTATGGGACTCAAAGGGAATCTTGCTCATTGAGTACAAAAAAAAGGTGAAACCATCAACGCCACATCCTACGCTTCCACTTTGCATAATTTGCGGGAGGAAATTAAAAAGAAAAGACGGGGTAAACTCGCAGCGGGTGTGTTGCTTCTTCATGACA
The DNA here is from genome assembly GCA_963966105.1 of Volucella zonaria. Lineage (NCBI taxonomy): Eukaryota > Metazoa > Arthropoda > Insecta > Diptera > Syrphidae > Volucella > Volucella zonaria. The sequence continues at coordinate 968,222 of CAWYQB010000198.1, forward strand.
ACGCTCCTGTTCACACGGCGCGAGTTTCCAAGGCTGCTGCGCGAGATTGTGGTTTCGAAGAAATCCTATAGTCCAGACCTTGCCCCTAGTGATTATTTCCTGTTTCCGGATTTGAAAAAATGTCTTCGTGGAAAAAGATTTTCGGATGATGAAGAACTCAAGTCGGTATTTTGCAGAGAAAGAGGAAATTTATTATTTTGAGGGTTTAAAAAAGCTTATCTCAAGATGTAACAAATGCATTGATGTTAGGGGAGATCATATTGAAAAATAAAAACAATTTAAATTGAATTCGCATTTTCCTTCATATCGATACCGAGAATATATTGAACGCCATTCGTATGAGAAAAAAAATCGAAAATTTTTCTAAGCCCCAAAAATGAAAAATCAAATGAAAAATTTAATTCTCATAATAAATAAAGAAAAGTTGAAAGAAAAATTTCGATATTTTTTTCAAAGTCAGAAATAGTTAGAAATATATATGATTTTTAAGTGAAATTCATTTGAAATTGAGACTTCTCAATGAAACTGAGGTGTATGTGAAAAATTTTTTTTCTTGAAAATTTCGAAAATTTTTCTAAGTCCCGCTATAATGCCATTTGCTGTTTGTGTGTTTAAAAGGTATATTATGAGAAGTGTGAAAATGAACAATCCCATAGAAAGTCAGAATATACGAGGGCGTTCAAGATATTCTCGGTATCGGGGTGAAGCTGTGGTTGCATATATAAATTGACTTATTTATCAAGTAACACTATTATTTTAGTGCATTCATGTAAAATTTCATATAAATGTGATTATTAATTCGCGTTTTATCTCTAGTTAAACAGAATCATAATGGCAACTGAGGCGATGATGGTGAAAATTGAGCATCGCTCTGTAATTAAATTTCTCACTAAGCAAGGAAAAAGTCAAAAAACTATTCATGAAGAGATGGTGGCTGTTTACCAGGGTTCCGCACCTTCATTATCAACTGTGCAAAAGTGGTCAAGTGAGTTCAAGAGAGGCAGAGAGAGCATTGAGGACGACCCCCGCTCCGGCGCCCCGGCTACTGCTTGTACGGGAGAAAGCATCAAAGAAGTCGAAAAACTTGTTCTTGAGGATGCCCGAATAAAGGTGAAAATGATGGCAGAGATCACCAAGCTTTCAATTGGTACCATTCACACCATTCTTCATGACCATCTTAACCTTTCAAAGGTCAGTGCAAGGTGGGTGCCACGAATGCTCACAGCGCCTCAGATAAAAAGTGAGAATCGCATGCTGTAGAGAGCTTTTGGAGATGTGTAGTGAGAACGCGGACTGTGTTATGGATCGAATTGTTACTGGGGACGAAACATGGGTCCACCACTATGACCCTGAAAGCAAACAAGAGTCCATGCAGTGGCATAAAAAAGGAACAGACCCCCGAAGAAGTTCAAAGTCACTCCGTCTGCCCGAAAGCTCATGGCCACAGTTTTTTGGGACTCAAAGGGAATCTTGCTCATTGAGTACAAAAAAAAAGGTGAAACCATCAACGCCACATCCTACGCTTCCACTTTGCATAATTTGCGGGAGGAAATTAAAAAGAAAAGACGGGGTAAACTCGCAGCGGGTGTGTTGCTTCTTCATGACAACGCTCCTGTTCACACGGCGCGAGTTTCCAAGGCTGCTGCGCGAGATTGTGGTTTCGAAGAAATCCTATAGTCCAGACCTTGCCCCTAGTGATTATTTCCTGTTTCCGGATTTGAAAAAATGTCTTCGTGGAAAAAGATTTTCGGATGATGAAGAACTCAAGTCGGTATTTTGCAGAGAAAGAGGAAATTTATTATTTTGAGGGTTTAAAAAAGCTTATCTCAAGATGTAACAAATGCATTGATGTTAGGGGAGATCATATTGAAAAATAAAAACAATTTAAATTGAATTCGCATTTTCCTTCATATCGATACCGAGAATATATTGAACGCCATTCGTATGAGAAAAAAAATCGAAAATTTTTCTAAGCCCCAAAAATGAAAAATCAAATGAAAAATTTAATTCTCATAATAAATAAAGAAAAGTTGAAAGAAAAATGAAAAATCAACTGAAAAATTAAATTTTCATAATAAATAAAGAAAAATTGAAAGAAAAATTTCGATATTTTTTTCAAAGTCAGAAATAGTTAGAAATATATATGATTTTTAAGTGAAATTCATTTGAAATAGAGACTTCTCAATGAAACTGAGGTGTATGTGAAAAATTTTTTTTCTTGAAAATTTCGAAAATTTTTCTAAGTCCCGCTATAATGCCATTTGCTGTTTGTGTGTTTAAAAGCTATATTATGAGAAGTGTGAAAATGAACAATCCCATAGAAAGTCAGAATATACGAGGGGCGTTCAAGATATTCTCGGTATCGGGGTGAAGCTGTGGTTGCATATATAAATTGACTTATTTATCAAGTAACACTATTATTTTAGTGCATTCATGTAAAATTTCATATAAATGTGATTTTGAATTCGCGTTTTATCTCTAGTTAAACAGAATCATAATGGCAACTGAGGCGATGATGGTGAAAATTGAGCATCGCTCTGTAATTAAATTTCTCACTAAGCAAGGAAAAATTCAAAAAACTATTCATGAAGAGATGGTGGCTGTTTACCAGGGTTCCGCACCTTCATTATCAACTGTGCAAAAGTGGTCAAGTGAGTTCAAGAGAGGCAGAGAGAGCATTGAGGACGACCCCCGCTCCGGCGCCCCGGCTACTGCTTGTACGGGAGAAAGCATCAAAGAAGTCGAAAAACTTGTTCTTGAGGATGCCCGAATAAAGGTGAAAATGATGGCAGAGATCACCATGCTTTCAATTGGTACCATTCACACCATTCTTCATGACCATCTTAACCTTTCAAAGGTCAGTGCAAGGTGGGTGCCACGAATGCTCACAGCGCCTCAGATAAAAAGTGAGAATCGCATGCTGTAGAGAGCTTTTGGAGATGTGTAGTGAGAACGCGGACGGTGTTATGGATCGAATTGTTACTGGGGACGAAACATGGGTCCACCACTATGACCCTGAAAGCAAACAAGAGTCCATGCAGTGGCATAAAAAAGGAACAGACCCCCCGAAGAAGTTCAAAGTCACTCCGTCTGCCCGAAAGCTCATGGCCACAGTTTTATGGGACTCAAAGGGAATCTTGCTCATTGAGTACAAAAAAAAGGTGAAACCATCAACGCCACATCCTACGCTTCCACTTTGCATAATTTGCGGGAGGAAATTAAAAAGAAAAGACGGGGTAAACTCGCAGCGGGTGTGTTGCTTCTTCATGACAACGCTCCTGTTCACACGGCGCGAGTTTCCAAGGCTGCTGCGCGAGATTGTGGTTTCGAAGAAATCCTATAGTCCAGACCTTGCCCCTAGTGATTATTTCCTGTTTCCGGATTTGAAAAAATGTCTTCGTGGAAAAAGATTTTCGGATGATGAAGAACTCAAGTCGGTATTTTGCAGAGAAAGAGGAAATTTATTATTTTGAGGGTTTAAAAAAGCTTATCTCAAGATGTAACAAATGCATTGATGTTAGGGGAGATCATATTGAAAAATAAAAACAATTTAAATTGAATTCGCATTTTCCTTCATATCGATACCGAGAATATATTGAACGCCATTCGTATGAGAAAAAAAATCGAAAATTTTTCTAAGCCCCAAAAATGAAAAATCAAATGAAAAATTTAATTCTCATAATAAATAAAGAAAAGTTGAAAGAAAAATTTCGATATTTTTTTCAAAGTCAGAAATAGTTAGAAATATATATGATTTTTAAGTGAAATTCATTTGAAATTGAGACTTCTCAATGAAACTGAGGTGTATGTGAAAAATTTTTTTTCTTGAAAATTTCGAAAATTTTTCTAAGTCCCGCTATAATGCCATTTGCTGTTTGTGTGTTTAAAAGGTATATTATGAGAAGTGTGAAAATGAACAATCCCATAGAAAGTCAGAATATACGAGGGCGTTCAAGATATTCTCGGTATCGGGGTGAAGCTGTGGTTGCATATATAAATTGACTTATTTATCAAGTAACACTATTATTTTAGTGCATTCATGTAAAATTTCATATAAATGTGATTATTAATTCGCGTTTTATCTCTAGTTAAACAGAATCATAATGGCAACTGAGGCGATGATGGTGAAAATTGAGCATCGCTCTGTAATTAAATTTCTCACTAAGCAAGGAAAAAGTCAAAAAACTATTCATGAAGAGATGGTGGCTGTTTACCAGGGTTCCGCACCTTCATTATCAACTGTGCAAAAGTGGTCAAGTGAGTTCAAGAGAGGCAGAGAGAGCATTGAGGACGACCCCCGCTCCGGCGCCCCGGCTACTGCTTGTACGGGAGAAAGCATCAAAGAAGTCGAAAAACTTGTTCTTGAGGATGCCCGAATAAAGGTGAAAATGATGGCAGAGATCACCAAGCTTTCAATTGGTACCATTCACACCATTCTTCATGACCATCTTAACCTTTCAAAGGTCAGTGCAAGGTGGGTGCCACGAATGCTCACAGCGCCTCAGATAAAAAGTGAGAATCGCATGCTGTAGAGAGCTTTTGGAGATGTGTAGTGAGAACGCGGACTGTGTTATGGATCGGATTGTTACTGGGGACGAAACATGGGTCCACCACTATGACCCTGAAAGCAAACAAGAGTCCATGCAGTGGCATAAAAAAGGAACAGACCCCCGAAGAAGTTCAAAGTCACTCCGTCTGCCCGAAAGCTCATGGCCACAGTTTTTTGGGACTCAAAGGGAATCTTGCTCATTGAGTACAAAAAAAAAGGTGAAACCATCAACGCCACATCCTACGCTTCCACTTTGCATAATTTGCGGGAGGAAATTAAAAAGAAAAGACGGGGTAAACTCGCAGCGGGTGTGTTGCTTCTTCATGACAACGCTCCTGTTCACACGGCGCGAGTTTCCAAGGCTGCTGCGCGAGATTGTGGTTTCGAAGAAATCCAACACCCACCCTATAGTCCAGACCTTGCCCCTAGTGATTATTTCCTGTTTCCGGATTTGAAAAAATGTCTTCGTGGAAAAAGATTTTCGGATGATGAAGAACTCAAGTCGGTATTTTGCAGAGAAAGAGGAAATTTATTATTTTGAGGGTTTAAAAAAGCTTATCTCAAGATGTAACAAATGCATTGATGTTAGGGGAGATCATATTGAAAAATAAAAACAATTTAAATTGAATTCGCATTTTCCTTCATATCGATACCGAGAATATATTGAACGCCCCTCGTATGAGAAAAAAAATCGAAAATTTTTCTAAGTCCCAAAAATGAAAAATCAAATGAAAAATTTAATTCTCATAATAAATAAAGAAAAGTTGAAAGAAAAATTTCGATATTTTTTTCAAAGTCAGAAATAGTTAGAAATATATATGATTTTTAAGTGAAATTCATTTGAAATTGAGACTTCTCAATGAAACTGAGGTGTATGTGAAAAATTTTTTTTCTTGAAAATTTCGAAAATTTTTCTAAGTCCCGCTATAATGCCATTTGCTGTTTGTGTGTTTAAAAGGTATATTATGAGAAGTGTGAAAATGAACAATCCCATAGAAAGTCAGAATATACGAGGGCGTTCAAGATATTCTCGGTATCGGGGTGAAGCTGTGGTTGCATATATAAATTGACTTATTTATCAAGTAACACTATTATTTTAGTGCATTCATGTAAAATTTCATATAAATGTGATTATTAATTCGCGTTTTATCTCTAGTTAAACAGAATCATAATGGCAACTGAGGCGATGATGGTGAAAATTGAGCATCGCTCTGTAATTAAATTTCTCACTAAGCAAGGAAAAAGTCAAAAAACTATTCATGAAGAGATGGTGGCTGTTTACCAGGGTTCCGCACCTTCATTATCAACTGTGCAAAAGTGGTCAAGTGAGTTCAAGAGAGGCAGAGAGAGCATTGAGGACGACCCCCGCTCCGGCGCCCCGGCTACTGCTTGTACGGGAGAAAGCATCAAAGAAGTCGAAAAACTTGTTCTTGAGGATGCCCGAATAAAGGTGAAAATGATGGCAGAGATCACCAAGCTTTCAATTGGTACCATTCACACCATTCTTCATGACCATCTTAACCTTTCAAAGGTCAGTGCAAGGTGGGTGCCACGAATGCTCACAGCGCCTCAGATAAAAAGTGAGAATCGCATGCTGTAGAGAGCTTTTGGAGATGTGTAGTGAGAACGCGGACTGTGTTATGGATCGAATTGTTACTGGGGACGAAACATGGGTCCACCACTATGACCCTGAAAGCAAACAAGAGTCCATGCAGTGGCATAAAAAAGGAACAGACCCCCGAAGAAGTTCAAAGTCACTCCGTCTGCCCGAAAGCTCATGGCCACAGTTTTTTGGGACTCAAAGGGAATCTTGCTCATTGAGTACAAAAAAAAAGGTGAAACCATCAACGCCACATCCTACGCTTCCACTTTGCATAATTTGCGGGAGGAAATTAAAAAGAAAAGACGGGGTAAACTCGCAGCGGGTGTGTTGCTTCTTCATGACAACGCTCCTGTTCACACGGCGCGAGTTTCCAAGGCTGCTGCGCGAGATTGTGGTTTCGAAGAAATCCAACACCCACCCTATAGTCCAGACCTTGCCCCTAGTGATTATTTCCTGTTTCCGGATTTGAAAAAATGTCTTCGTGGAAAAAGATTTTCGGATGATGAAGAACTCAAGTCGGTATTTTGCAGAGAAAGAGGAAATTTATTATTTTGAGGGTTTAAAAAAGCTTATCTCAAGATGTAACAAATGCATTGATGTTAGGGGAGATCATATTGAAAAATAAAAACAATTTAAATTGAATTTGCATTTTCCTTCATATCGATACCGAGAATATATTGAACGCCCCTCGTATGAGAAAAAAAATCGAAAATTTTTCTAAGTCCCAAAAATGAAAAATCAAATGAAAAATTTAATTCTCATAATAAATAAAGAAAAGTTGAAAGAAAAATTTCGATATTTTTTTCAAAGTCAGAAATAGTTAGAAATATATATGATTTTTAAGTGAAATTCATTTGAAATAGAGACTTCTCAATGAAACTGAGGTGTATGTGAAAAATTTTTTTTCTTGAAAATTTCGAAAATTTTTCTAAGTCCCGCTATAATGCCATTTGCTGTTTGTGTGTTTAAAAGGTATATTATGAGAAGTGTGAAAATGAACAATCCCATAGAAAGTCAGAATATATGAGAAAAAAAATCGAAAATTTTTCTAAGTCCCAAAACTGAAAAATCAAATGAAAAATTTAATTCTCATAATAAATAAAGAAAAGTTGAAAGAAAAATGAAAAATCAACTGAAAAATTAAATTTTCATAATAAATAAAGAAAAATTGAAAGAAAAATTTCGATATTTTTTTCAAAGTCAGAAATAGTTAGAAATATAAAAAAATCAATTGGAAAAAATATATATATGATTTTTAAGTGAAATTCATTTGAAATAGAGACTTCTCAATGAAACTGAGGTGTATGTGAAAAATTTTTTTTCTTGAAAATTTCGAAAATTTTTCTAAGTCCCGCTATAATGCCATTTGCTGTTTGTGTGTTTAAAAGGTATATTATGAGAAGTGTGAAAATGAACAATCCCATAGAAAGTCAGAATATACGAGGGGCGTTCAAGATATTCTCGGTATCGGGGTGAAGCTGTGGTTGCATATATAAATTGACTTATTTATCAAGTAACACTATTATTTTAGTGCATTCATGTAAAATTTCATATAAATGTGATTATTAATTCGCGTTTTATCTCTAGTTAAACAGAATCATAATGGCAACTGAGGCGATGATGGTGAAAATTGAGCATCGCTCTGTAATTAAATTTCTCACTAAGCAAGGAAAAAGTCAAAAAACTATTCATGAAGAGATGGTGGCTGTTTACCAGGGTTCCGCACCTTCATTATCAACTGTGCAAAAGTGGTCAAGTGAGTTCAAGAGAGGCAGAGAGAGCATTGAGGACGACCCCCGCTCCGGCGCCCCGGCTACTGCTTGTACGGGAGAAAGCATCAAAGAAGTCGAAAAACTTGTTCTTGAGGATGCCCGAATAAAGGTGAAAATGATGGCAGAGATCACCATGCTTTCAATTGGTACCATTCACACCATTCTTCATGACCATCTTAACCTTTCAAAGGTCAGTGCAAGGTGGGTGCCACGAATGCTCACAGCGCCTCAGATAAAAAGTGAGAATCGCATGCTGTAGAGAGCTTTTGGAGATGTGTAGTGAGAACGCGGACGGTGTTATGGATCGAATTGTTACTGGGGACGAAACATGGGTCCACCACTATGACCCTGAAAGCAAACAAGAGTCCATGCAGTGGCATAAAAAAGGAACAGACCCCCGAAGAAGTTCAAAGTCACTCCGTCTGCCCGAAAGCTCATGGCCACAGTTTTTTGGGACTCAAAGGGAATCTTGCTCATTGAGTACAAAAAAAAAGGTGAAACCATCAACGCCACATCCTACGCTTCCACTTTGCATAATTTGCGGGAGGAAATTAAAAAGAAAAGACGGGGTAAACTCGCAGCGGGTGTGTTGCTTCTTCATGACAACGCTCCTGTTCACACGGCGCGAGTTTCCAAGGCTGCTGCGCGAGATTGTGGTTTCGAAGAAATCCAACACCCACCCTATAGTCCAGACCTTGCCCCTAGTGATTATTTCCTGTTTCCGGATTTGAAAAAATGTCTTCGTGGAAAAAGATTTTCGGATGATGAAGAACTCAAGTCGGTATTTTGCAGAGAAAGAGGAAATTTATTATTTTGAGGGTTTAAAAAAGCTTATCTCAAGATGTAACAAATGCATTGATGTTAGGGGAGATCATATTGAAAATAAAAACAATTTAAATTGAATTCGCATTTTCCTTCATATCGATACCGAGAATATATTGAACGCCATTCGTATGAGAAAAAAAATCGAAAATTTTTCTAAGCCCCAAAAATGAAAAATCAAATGAAAAATTTAATTCTCATAATAAATAAAGAAAAGTTGAAAGAAAAATGAAAAATCAACTGAAAAATTAAATTTTCATAATAAATAAAGAAAAATTGAAAGAAAAATTTCGATATTTTTTTCAAAGTCAGAAATAGTTAGAAATATATATGATTTTTAAGTGAAATTCATTTGAAATAGAGACTTCTCAATGAAACTGAGGTGTATGTGAAAAATTTTTTTTCTTGAAAATTTCGAAAATTTTTCTAAGTCCCGCTATAATGCCATTTGCTGTTTGTGTGTTTAAAAGGTATATTATGAGAAGTGTGAAAATGAACAATCCCATAGAAAGTCAGAATATACGAGGGGCGTTCAAGATATTCTCGGTATCGGGGTGAAGCTGTGGTTGCATATATAAATTGACTTATTTATCAAGTAACACTATTATTTTAGTGCATTCATGTAAAATTTCATATAAATGTGATTATGAATTCGCGTTTTATCTCTAGTTAAACAGAATCATAATGGCAACTGAGGCGATGATGGTGAAAATTGAGCATCGCTCTGTAATTAAATTTCTCACTAAGCAAGGAAAAAGTCAAAAAACTATTCATGAAGAGATGGTGGCTGTTTACCAGGGTTCCGCACCTTCATTATCAACTGTGCAAAAGTGGTCAAGTGAGTTCAAGAGAGGCAGAGAGAGCATTGAGGACGACCCCCGCTCCGGCGCCCCGGCTACTGCTTGTACGGGAGAAAGCATCAAAGAAGTCGAAAAACTTGTTCTTGAGGATGCCCGAATAAAGGTGAAAATGATGGCAGAGATCACCATGCTTTCAATTGGTACCATTCACACCATTCTTCATGACCATCTTAACCTTTCAAAGGTCAGTGCAAGGTGGGTGCCACGAATGCTCACAGCGCCTCAGATAAAAAGTGAGAATCGCATGCTGTAGAGAGCTTTTGGAGATGTGTAGTGAGAACGCGGACTGTGTTATGGATCGAATTGTTACTGGGGACGAAACATGGGTCCACCACTATGACCCTGAAAGCAAACAAGAGTCCATGCAGTGGCATAAAAAAGGAACAGACCCCCGAAGAAGTTCAAAGTCACTCCGTCTGCCCGAAAGCTCATGGCCACAGTTTTTTGGGACTCAAAGGGAATCTTGCTCATTGAGTACAAAAAAAAAGGTGAAACCATCAACGCCACATCCTACGCTTCCACTTTGCATAATTTGCGGGAGGAAATTAAAAAGAAAAGACGGGGTAAACTCGCAGCGGGTGTGTTGCTTCTTCATGACAACGCTCCTGTTCACACGGCGCGAGTTTCCAAGGCTGCTGCGCGAGATTGTGGTTTCGAAGAAATCCAACACCCTCCCTATAGTCCAGACCTTGCCCCTAGTGATTATTTCCTGTTTCCGGATTTGAAAAAATGTCTTCGTGGAAAAAGATTTTCGGATGATGAAGAACTCAAGTCGGTATTTTGCAGAGAAAGAGGAAATTTATTATTTTGAGGGTTTAAAAAAGCTTATCTCAAGATGTAACAAATGCATTGATGTTAGGGGAGATCATATTGAAAAATAAAAACAATTTAAATTGAATTTGCATTTTCCTTCATATCGATACCGAGAATATATTGAACGCCCCTCGTATGAGAAAAAAAATCGAAAATTTTTCTAAGTCCCAAAAATGAAAAATCAAATGAAAAATTTAATTCTCATAATAAATAAAGAAAAGTTGAAAGAAAAATTTCGATATTTTTTTCAAAGTCAGAAATAGTTAGAAATATATATGATTTTTAAGTGAAATTCATTTGAAATAGAGACTTCTCAATGAAACTGAGGTGTATGTGAAAAATTTTTTTTCTTGAAAATTTCGAAAATTTTTCTAAGTCCCGCTATAATGCCATTTGCTGTTTGTGTGTTTAAAAGGTATATTATGAGAAGTGTGAAAATGAACAATCCCATAGAAAGTCAGAATATACGAGGGCGTTCAAGATATTCTCGGTATCGGGGTGAAGCTGTGGTTGCATATATAAATTGACTTATTTATCAAGTAACACTATTATTTTAGTGCATTCATGTAAAATTTCATATAAATGTGATTATTAATTCGCGTTTTATCTCTAGTTAAACAGAATCATAATGGCAACTGAGGCGATGATGGTGAAAATTGAGCATCGCTCTGTAATTAAATTTCTCACTAAGCAAGGAAAAAGTCAAAAAACTATTCATGAAGAGATGGTGGCTGTTTACCAGGGTTCCGCACCTTCATTATCAACTGTGCAAAAGTGGTCAAGTGAGTTCAAGAGAGGCAGAGAGAGCATTGAGGACGACCCCCGCTCCGGCGCCCCGGCTACTGCTTGTACGGGAGAAAGCATCAAAGAAGTCGAAAAACTTGTTCTTGAGGATGCCCGAATAAAGGTGAAAATGATGGCAGAGATCACCATGCTTTCAATTGGTACCATTCACACCATTCTTCATGACCATCTTAACCTTTCAAAGGTCAGTGCAAGGTGGGTGCCACGAATGCTCACAGCGCCTCAGATAAAAAGTGAGAATCGCATGCTGTAGAGAGCTTTTGGAGATGTGTAGTGAGAACGCGGACTGTGTTATGGATCGAATTGTTACTGGGGACGAAACATGGGTCCACCACTATGACCCTGAAAGCAAACAAGAGTCCATGCAGTGGCATAAAAAAGGAACAGACCCCCGAAGAAGTTCAAAGTCACTCCGTCTGCCCGAAAGCTCATGGCCACAGTTTTTTGGGACTCAAAGGGAATCTTGCTCATTGAGTACAAAAAAAAAGGTGAAACCATCAACGCCACATCCTACGCTTCCACTTTGCATAATTTGCGGGAGGAAATTAAAAAGAAAAGACGGGGTAAACTCGCAGCGGGTGTGTTGCTTCTTCATGACAACGCTCCTGTTCACACGGCGCGAGTTTCCAAGGCTGCTGCGCGAGATTGTGGTTTCGAAGAAATCCAACACCCTCCCTATAGTCCAGACCTTGCCCCTAGTGATTATTTCCTGTTTCCGGATTTGAAAAAATGTCTTCGTGGAAAAAGATTTTCGGATGATGAAGAACTCAAGTCGGTATTTTGCAGAGAAAGAGGAAATTTATTATTTTGAGGGTTTAAAAAAGCTTATCTCAAGATGTAACAAATGCATTGATGTTAGGGGAGATCATATTGAAAAATAAAAACAATTTAAATTGAATTTGCATTTTCCTTCATATCGATACCGAGAATATATTGAACGCCCCTCGTATGAGAAAAAAAATCGAAAATTTTTCTAAGTCCCAAAAATGAAAAATCAAATGAAAAATTTAATTCTCATAATAAATAAAGAAAAGTTGAAAGAAAAATTTCGATATTTTTTTCAAAGTCAGAAATAGTTAGAAATATATATGATTTTTAAGTGAAATTCATTTGAAATAGAGACTTCTCAATGAAACTGAGGTGTATGTGAAAAATTTTTTTTCTTGAAAATTTCGAAAATTTTTCTAAGTCCCGCTATAATGCCATTTGCTGTTTGTGTGTTTAAAAGGTATATTATGAGAAGTGTGAAAATGAACAATCCCATAGAAAGTCAGAATATATGAGAAAAAAAATCGAAAATTTTTCTAAGTCCCAAAACTGAAAAATCAAATGAAAAATTTAATTCTCATAATAAATAAAGAAAAGTTGAAAGAAAAATGAAAAATCAACTGAAAAATTAAATTTTCATAATAAATAAAGAAAAATTGAAAGAAAAATTTCGATATTTTTTTCAAAGTCAGAAATAGTTAGAAATATAAAAAAATCAATTGGAAAAAATATATATATGATTTTTAAGTGAAATTCATTTGAAATAGAGACTTCTCAATGAAACTGAGGTGTATGTGAAAAATTTTTTTTCTTGAAAATTTCGAAAATTTTTCTAAGTCCCGCTATAATGCCATTTGCTGTTTGTGTGTTTAAAGGGTATATCATGAGAAGTGTGAAAATGAACAATCCCATAGAAAGTCAGAATATACGAGGGGCGTTCAAGATATTCTCGGTATCGGGGTGAAGCTGTGGTTGCATATATAAATTGACTTATTTATCAAGTAACACTATTATTTTAGTGCATTCATGTAAAATTTCATATAAATGTGATTATGAATTCGCGTTTTATCTCTAGTTAAACAGAATCATAATGGCAACTGAGGCGATGATGGTGAAAATTGAGCATCGCTCTGTAATTAAATTTCTCACTAAGCAAGGAAAAAGTCAAAAAACTATTCATGAAGAGATGGTGGCTGTTTACCAGGGTTCCGCACCTTCATTATCAACTGTGCAAAAGTGGTCAAGTGAGTTCAAGAGAGGCAGAGAGAGCATTGAGGACGACCCCCGCTCCGGCGCCCCGGCTACTGCTTGTACGGGAGAAAGCATCAAAGAAGTCGAAAAACTTGTTCTTGAGGATGCCCGAATAAAGGTGAAAATGATGGCAGAGATCACCATGCTTTCAATTGGTACCATTCACACCATTCTTCATGACCATCTTAACCTTTCAAAGGTCAGTGCAAGGTGGGTGCCACGAATGCTCACAGCGCCTCAGATAAAAAGTGAGAATCGCATGCTGTAGAGAGCTTTTGGAGATGTGTAGTGAGAACGCGGACGGTGTTATGGATCGAATTGTTACTGGGGACGAAACATGGGTCCACCACTATGACCCTGAAAGCAAACAAGAGTCCATGCAGTGGCATAAAAAAGGAACAGACCCCCGAAGAAGTTCAAAGTCACTCCGTCTGCCCGAAAGCTCATGGCCACAGTTTTTTGGGACTCAAAGGGAATCTTGCTCATTGAGTACAAAAAAAAAGGTGAAACCATCAACGCCACATCCTACGCTTCCACTTTGCATAATTTGCGGGAGGAAATTAAAAAGAAAAGACGGGGTAAACTCGCAGCGGGTGTGTTGCTTCTTCATGACAACGCTCCTGTTCACACGGCGCGAGTTTCCAAGGCTGCTGCGCGAGATTGTGGTTTCGAAGAAATCCAACACCCACCCTATAGTCCAGACCTTGCCCCTAGTGATTATTTCCTGTTTCCGGATTTGAAAAAATGTCTTCGTGGAAAAAGATTTTCGGATGATGAAGAACTCAAGTCGGTATTTTGCAGAGAAAGAGGAAATTTATTATTTTGAGGGTTTAAAAAAGCTTATCTCAAGATGTAACAAATGCATTGATGTTAGGGGAGATCATATTGAAAAATAAAAACAATTTAAATTGAATTCGCATTTTCCTTCATATCGATACCGAGAATATATTGAACGCCATTCGTATGAGAAAAAAAATCGAAAATTTTTCTAAGCCCCAAAAATGAAAAATCAAATGAAAAATTTAATTCTCATAATAAATAAAAAAAAGTTGAAAGAAAAATGAAAAATCAACTGAAAAATTAAATTTTCATAATAAATAAAGAAAAATTGAAAGAAAAATTTCGATATTTTTTTCAAAGTCAGAAATAGTTAGAAATATATATGATTTTTAAGTGAAATTCATTTGAAATAGAGACTTCTCAATGAAACTGAGGTGTATGTGAAAAATTTTTTTTCTTGAAAATTTCGAAAATTTTTCTAAGTCCCGCTATAATGCCATTTGCTGTTTGTGTGTTTAAAAGGTATATTATGAGAAGTGTGAAAATGAACAATCCCATAGAAAGTCAGAATATACGAGGGGCGTTCAAGATATTCTCGGTATCGGGGTGAAGCTGTGGTTGCATATATAAATTGACTTATTTATCAAGTAACACTATTATTTTAGTGCATTCATGTAAAATTTCATATAAATGTGATTATTAATTCGCGTTTTATCTCTAGTTAAACAGAATCATAATGGCAACTGAGGCGATGATGGTGAAAATTGAGCATCGCTCTGTAATTAAATTTCTCACTAAGCAAGGAAAAAGTCAAAAAACTATTCATGAAGAGATGGTGGCTGTTTACCAGGGTTCCGCACCTTCATTATCAACTGTGCAAAAGTGGTCAAGTGAGTTCAAGAGAGGCAGAGAGAGCATTGAGGACGACCCCCGCTCCGGCGCCCCGGCTACTGCTTGTACGGGAGAAAGCATCAAAGAAGTCGAAAAACTTGTTCTTGAGGATGCCCGAATAAAGGTGAAAATGATGGCAGAGATCACCATGCTTTCAATTGGTACCATTCACACCATTCTTCATGACCATCTTAACCTTTCAAAGGTCAGTGCAAGGTGGGTGCCACGAATGCTCACAGCGCCTCAGATAAAAAGTGAGAATCGCATGCTGTAGAGAGCTTTTGGAGATGTGTAGTGAGAACGCGGACGGTGTTATGGATCGAATTGTTACTGGGGACGAAACATGGGTCCACCACTATGACCCTGAAAGCAAACAAGAGTCCATGCAGTGGCATAAAAAAGGAACAGACCCCCGAAGAAGTTCAAAGTCACTCCGTCTGCCCGAAAGCTCATGGCCACAGTTTTTTGGGACTCAAAGGGAATCTTGCTCATTGAGTACAAAAAAAAAGGTGAAACCATCAACGCCACATCCTACGCTTCCACTTTGCATAATTTGCGGGAGGAAATTAAAAAGAAAAGACGGGGTAAACTCGCAGCGGGTGTGTTGCTTCTTCATGACAACGCTCCTGTTCACACGGCGCGAGTTTCCAAGGCTGCTGCGCGAGATTGTGGTTTCGAAGAAATCCAACACCCACCCTATAGTCCAGACCTTGCCCCTAGTGATTATTTCCTGTTTCCGGATTTGAAAAAATGTCTTCGTGGA
The DNA here is from genome assembly GCA_963966105.1 of Volucella zonaria. NCBI lineage: Eukaryota > Metazoa > Arthropoda > Insecta > Diptera > Syrphidae > Volucella > Volucella zonaria. The sequence goes on from CAWYQB010000198.1 coordinate 983,898, forward strand.
AAAAGATTTTCGGATGATGAAGAACTCAAGTCGGTATTTTGCAGAGAAAGAGGAAATTTATTATTTTGAGGGTTTAAAAAAGCTTATCTCAAGATGTAACAAATGCATTGATGTTAGGGGAGATCATATTGAAAAATAAAAACAATTTAAATTGAATTCGCATTTTCCTTCATATCGATACCGAGAATATATTGAACGCCATTCGTATGAGAAAAAAAATCGAAAATTTTTCTAAGCCCCAAAAATGAAAAATCAAATGAAAAATTTAATTCTCATAATAAATAAAAAAAAGTTGAAAGAAAAATGAAAAATCAACTGAAAAATTAAATTTTCATAATAAATAAAGAAAAATTGAAAGAAAAATTTCGATATTTTTTTCAAAGTCAGAAATAGTTAGAAATATATATGATTTTTAAGTGAAATTCATTTGAAATAGAGACTTCTCAATGAAACTGAGGTGTATGTGAAAAATTTTTTTTCTTGAAAATTTCGAAAATTTTTCTAAGTCCCGCTATAATGCCATTTGCTGTTTGTGTGTTTAAAAGGTATATTATGAGAAGTGTGAAAATGAACAATCCCATAGAAAGTCAGAATATACGAGGGGCGTTCAAGATATTCTCGGTATCGGGGTGAAGCTGTGGTTGCATATATAAATTGACTTATTTATCAAGTAACACTATTATTTTAGTGCATTCATGTAAAATTTCATATAAATGTGATTATTAATTCGCGTTTTATCTCTAGTTAAACAGAATCATAATGGCAACTGAGGCGATGATGGTGAAAATTGAGCATCGCTCTGTAATTAAATTTCTCACTAAGCAAGGAAAAAGTCAAAAAACTATTCATGAAGAGATGGTGGCTGTTTACCAGGGTTCCGCACCTTCATTATCAACTGTGCAAAAGTGGTCAAGTGAGTTCAAGAGAGGCAGAGAGAGCATTGAGGACGACCCCCGCTCCGGCGCCCCGGCTACTGCTTGTACGGGAGAAAGCATCAAAGAAGTCGAAAAACTTGTTCTTGAGGATGCCCGAATAAAGGTGAAAATGATGGCAGAGATCACCATGCTTTCAATTGGTACCATTCACACCATTCTTCATGACCATCTTAACCTTTCAAAGGTCAGTGCAAGGTGGGTGCCACGAATGCTCACAGCGCCTCAGATAAAAAGTGAGAATCGCATGCTGTAGAGAGCTTTTGGAGATGTGTAGTGAGAACGCGGACGGTGTTATGGATCGAATTGTTACTGGGGACGAAACATGGGTCCACCACTATGACCCTGAAAGCAAACAAGAGTCCATGCAGTGGCATAAAAAAGGAACAGACCCCCGAAGAAGTTCAAAGTCACTCCGTCTGCCCGAAAGCTCATGGCCACAGTTTTTTGGGACTCAAAGGGAATCTTGCTCATTGAGTACAAAAAAAAAGGTGAAACCATCAACGCCACATCCTACGCTTCCACTTTGCATAATTTGCGGGAGGAAATTAAAAAGAAAAGACGGGGTAAACTCGCAGCGGGTGTGTTGCTTCTTCATGACAACGCTCCTGTTCACACGGCGCGAGTTTCCAAGGCTGCTGCGCGAGATTGTGGTTTCGAAGAAATCCAACACCCACCCTATAGTCCAGACCTTGCCCCTAGTGATTATTTCCTGTTTCCGGATTTGAAAAAATGTCTTCGTGGAAAAAGATTTTCGGATGATGAAGAACTCAAGTCGGTATTTTGCAGAGAAAGAGGAAATTTATTATTTTGAGGGTTTAAAAAAGCTTATCTCAAGATGTAACAAATGCATTGATGTTAGGGGAGATCATATTGAAAAATAAAAACAATTTAAATTGAATTCGCATTTTCCTTCATATCGATACCGAGAATATATTGAACGCCATTCGTATGAGAAAAAAAATCGAAAATTTTTCTAAGCCCCAAAAATGAAAAATCAAATGAAAAATTTAATTCTCATAATAAATAAAGAAAAGTTGAAAGAAAAATTTCGATATTTTTTTCAAAGTCAGAAATAGTTAGAAATATATATGATTTTTAAGTGAAATTCATTTGAAATTGAGACTTCTCAATGAAACTGAGGTGTATGTGAAAAATTTTTTTTCTTGAAAATTTCGAAAATTTTTCTAAGTCCCGCTATAATGCCATTTGCTGTTTGTGTGTTTAAAAGGTATATTATGAGAAGTGTGAAAATGAACAATCCCATAGAAAGTCAGAATATACGAGGGCGTTCAAGATATTCTCGGTATCGGGGTGAAGCTGTGGTTGCATATATAAATTGACTTATTTATCAAGTAACACTATTATTTTAGTGCATTCATGTAAAATTTCATATAAATGTGATTATTAATTCGCGTTTTATCTCTAGTTAAACAGAATCATAATGGCAACTGAGGCGATGATGGTGAAAATTGAGCATCGCTCTGTAATTAAATTTCTCACTAAGCAAGGAAAAAGTCAAAAAACTATTCATGAAGAGATGGTGGCTGTTTACCAGGGTTCCGCACCTTCATTATCAACTGTGCAAAAGTGGTCAAGTGAGTTCAAGAGAGGCAGAGAGAGCATTGAGGACGACCCCCGCTCCGGCGCCCCGGCTACTGCTTGTACGGGAGAAAGCATCAAAGAAGTCGAAAAACTTGTTCTTGAGGATGCCCGAATAAAGGTGAAAATGATGGCAGAGTTCACCAAGCTTTCAATTGGTACCATTCACACCATTCTTCATGACCATCTTAACCTTTCAAAGGTCAGTGCAAGGTGGGTGCCACGAATGCTCACAGCGCCTCAGATAAAAAGTGAGAATCGCATGCTGTAGAGAGCTTTTGGAGATGTGTAGTGAGAACGCGGACTGTGTTATGGATCGAATTGTTACTGGGGACGAAACATGGGTCCACCACTATGACCCTGAAAGCAAACAAGAGTCCATGCAGTGGCATAAAAAAGGAACAGACCCCCGAAGAAGTTCAAAGTCACTCCGTCTGCCCGAAAGCTCATGGCCACAGTTTTTTGGGACTCAAAGGGAATCTTGCTCATTGAGTACAAAAAAAAAGGTGAAACCATCAACGCCACATCCTACGCTTCCACTTTGCATAATTTGCGGGAGGAAATTAAAAAGAAAAGACGGGGTAAACTCGCAGCGGGTGTGTTGCTTCTTCATGACAACGCTCCTGTTCACACGGCGCGAGTTTCCAAGGCTGCTGCGCGAGATTGTGGTTTCGAAGAAATCCAACACCCTCCCTATAGTCCAGACCTTGCCCCTAGTGATTATTTCCTGTTTCCGGATTTGAAAAAATGTCTTCGTGGAAAAAGATTTTCGGATGATGAAGAACTCAAGTCGGTATTTTGCAGAGAAAGAGGAAATTTATTATTTTGAGGGTTTAAAAAAGCTTATCTCAAGATGTAACAAATGCATTGATGTTAGGGGAGATCATATTGAAAAATAAAAACAATTTAAATTGAATTCGCATTTTCCTTCATATCGATACCGAGAATATATTGAACGCCCCTCGTATGAGAAAAAAAATCGAAAATTTTTCTAAGTCCCAAAAATGAAAAATCAAATGAAAAATTTAATTCTCATAATAAATAAAGAAAAGTTGAAAGAAAAATTTCGATATTTTTTTCAAAGTCAGAAATAGTTAGAAATATATATGATTTTTAAGTGAAATTCATTTGAAATAGAGACTTCTCAATGAAACTGAGGTGTATGTGAAAAATTTTTTTTCTTGAAAATTTCGAAAATTTTTCTAAGTCCCGCTATAATGCCATTTGCTGTTTGTGTGTTTAAAAGGTATATTATGAGAAGTGTGAAAATGAACAATCCCATAGAAAGTCAGAATATATGAGAAAAAAAATCGAAAATTTTTCTAAGTCCCAAAAATGAAAAATCAACTGAAAAATTTAATTCTCATAATAAATAAAGAAAAGTTGAAAGAAAAATGAAAAATCAACTGAAAAATTAAATTTTCATAATAAATAAAGAAAAATTGAAAGAAAAATTTCGATATTTTTTTCAAAGTCAGAAATAGTTAGAAATATAAAAAAATCAATTGGAAAAAATATATATATGATTTTTAAGTGAAATTCATTTGAAATAGAGACTTCTCAATGAAACTGAGGTGTATGTGAAAAATTTTTTTTCTTGAAAATTTCGAAAATTTTTCTAAGTCCCGCTATAATGCCATTTGCTGTTTGTGTGTTTAAAAGGTATATTATGAGAAGTGTGAAAATGAACAATCCCATAGAAAGTCAGAATATACGAGGGGCGTTCAAGATATTCTCGGTATCGGGGTGAAGGTGTGGTTGCATATATAAATTGACTTATTTATCAAGTAACACTATTATTTTAGTGCATTCATGTAAAATTTCATATAAATGTGATTATTAATTCGCGTTTTATCTCTAGTTAAACAGAATCATAATGGCAACTGAGGCGATGATGGTGAAAATTGAGCATCGCGCTGTAATTAAATTTCTCACTAAGCAAGGAAAAAGTCAAAAAACTATTCATGAAGAGATGGTGGCTGTTTACCAGGGTTCCGCACCTTCATTATCAACTGTGCAAAAGTGGTCAAGTGAGTTCAAGAGAGGCAGAGAGAGCATTGAGGACGAACCCCGCTCCGGCGCCCCGGCTACTGCTTGTACGGGAGAAAGCATCAAAGAAGTCGAAAAACTTGTTCTTGAGGATGCCCGAATAAAGGTGAAAATGATGGCAGAGATCACCATGCTTTCAATTGGTACCATTCACACCATTCTTCATGACCATCTTAACCTTTCAAAGGTCAGTGCAAGGTGGGTGCCACGAATGCTCACAGCGCCTCAGATAAAAAGTGAGAATCGCATGCTGTAGAGAGCTTTTGGAGATGTGTAGTGAGAACGCGGACGGTGTTATGGATCGAATTGTTACTGGGGACGAAACATGGGTCCACCACTATGACCCTGAAAGCAAACAAGAGTCCATGCAGTGGCATAAAAAAGGAACAGACCCCCCGAAGAAGTTCAAAGTCACTCCGTCTGCCCGAAAGCTCATGGCCACAGTTTTTTGGGACTCAAAGGGAATCTTGCTCATTGAGTACAAAAAAAAAGGTGAAACCATCAACGCCACATCCTACGCTTCCACTTTGCATAATTTGCGGGAGGAAATTAAAAAGAAAAGACGGGGTAAACTCGCAGCGGGTGTGTTGCTTCTTCATGACAACGCTCCTGTTCACACGGCGCGAGTTTCCAAGGCTGCTGCGCGAGATTGTGGTTTCGAAGAAATCCAACACCCACCCTATAGTCCAGACCTTGCCCCTAGTGATTATTTCCTGTTTCCGGATTTGAAAAAATGTCTTCGTGGAAAAAGATTTTCGGATGATGAAGAACTCAAGTCGGTATTTTGCAGAGAAAGAGGAAATTTATTATTTTGAGGGTTTAAAAAAGCTTATCTCAAGATGTAACAAATGCATTGATGTTAGGGGAGATCATATTGAAAAATAAAAACAATTTAAATTGAATTCGCATTTTCCTTCATATCGATACCGAGAATATATTGAACGCCATTCGTATGAGAAAAAAAATCGAAAATTTTTCTAAGCCCCAAAAATGAAAAATCAAATGAAAAATTTAATTCTCATAATAAATAAAGAAAAGTTGAAAGAAAAATGAAAAATCAACTGAAAAATTAAATTTTCATAATAAATAAAGAAAAATTGAAAGAAAAATTTCGATATTTTTTTCAAAGTCAGAAATAGTTAGAAATATATATGATTTTTAAGTGAAATTCATTTGAAATAGAGACTTCTCAATGAAACTGAGGTGTATGTGAAAAATTTTTTTTCTTGAAAATTTCGAAAATTTTTCTAAGTCCCGCTATAATGCCATTTGCTGTTTGTGTGTTTAAAAGGTATATTATGAGAAGTGTGAAAATGAACAATCCCATAGAAAGTCAGAATATATGAGAAAAAAAATCGAAAATTTTTCTAAGTCCCAAAACTGAAAAATCAAATGAAAAATTTAATTCTCATAATAAATAAAGAAAAGTTGAAAGAAAAATGAAAAATCAACTGAAAAATTAAATTTTCATAATAAATAAAGAAAAATTGAAAGAAAAATTTCGATATTTTTTTCAAAGTCAGAAATAGTTAGAAATATAAAAAAATCAATTGGAAAAAATATATATATGATTTTTAAGTGAAATTCATTTGAAATAGAGACTTCTCAATGAAACTGAGGTGTATGTGAAAAATTTTTTTTCTTGAAAATTTCGAAAATTTTTCTAAGTCCCGCTATAATGCCATTTGCTGTTTGTGTGTTTAAAGGGTATATCATGAGAAGTGTGAAAATGAACAATCCCATAGAAAGTCAGAATATACGAGGGGCGTTCAAGATATTCTCGGTATCGGGGTGAAGCTGTGGTTGCATATATAAATTGACTTATTTATCAAGTAACACTATTATTTTAGTGCATTCATGTAAAATTTCATATAAATGTGATTATTAATTCGCGTTTTATCTCTAGTTAAACAGAATCATAATGGCAACTGAGGCGATGATGGTGAAAATTGAGCATCGCTCTGTAATTAAATTTCTCACTAAGCAAGGAAAAAGTCAAAAAACTATTCATGAAGAGATGGTGGCTGTTTACCAGGGTTCCGCACCTTCATTATCAACTGTGCAAAAGTGGTCAAGTGAGTTCAAGAGAGGCAGAGAGAGCATTGAGGACGACCCCCGCTCCGGCGCCCCGGCTACTGCTTGTACGGGAGAAAGCATCAAAGAAGTCGAAAAACTTGTTCTTGAGGATGCCCGAATAAAGGTGAAAATGATGGCAGAGATCACCAAGCTTTCAATTGGTACCATTCACACCATTCTTCATGACCATCTTAACCTTTCAAAGGTCAGTGCAAGGTGGGTGCCACGAATGCTCACAGCGCCTCAGATAAAAAGTGAGAATCGCATGCTGTAGAGAGCTTTTGGAGATGTGTAGTGAGAACGCGGACTGTGTTATGGATCGAATTGTTACTGGGGACGAAACATGGGTCCACCACTATGACCCTGAAAGCAAACAAGAGTCCATGCAGTGGCATAAAAAAGGAACAGACCCCCGAAGAAGTTCAAAGTCACTCCGTCTGCCCGAAAGCTCATGGCCACAGTTTTTTGGGACTCAAAGGGAATCTTGCTCATTGAGTACAAAAAAAAAGGTGAAACCATCAACGCCACATCCTACGCTTCCACTTTGCATAATCTGCGGGAGGAAATTAAAAAGAAAAGACGGGGTAAACTCGCAGCGGGTGTGTTGCTTCTTCATGACAACGCTCCTGTTCACACGGCGCGAGTTTCCAAGGCTGCTGCGCGAGATTGTGGTTTCGAAGAAATCCAACACCCACCCTATAGTCCAGACCTTGCCCCTAGTGATTATTTCCTGTTTCCGGATTTGAAAAAATGTCTTCGTGGAAAAAGATTTTCGGATGATGAAGAACTCAAGTCGGTATTTTGCAGAGAAAGAGGAAATTTATTATTTTGAGGGTTTAAAAAAGCTTATCTCAAGATGTAACAAATGCATTGATGTTAGGGGAGATCATATTGAAAAATAAAAACAATTTAAATTGAATTCGCATTTTCCTTCATATCGATACCGAGAATATATTGAACGCCCCTCGTATGAGAAAAAAATCGAAAATTTTTCTAAGTCCCAAAAATGAAAAATCAAATGAAAAATTTAATTCTCATAATAAATAAAGAAAAGTTGAAAGAAAAATTTCGATATTTTTTTCAAAGTCAGAAATAGTTAGAAATATATATGATTTTTAAGTGAAATTCATTTGAAATAGAGACTTCTCAATGAAACTGAGGTGTATGTGAAAAATTTTTTTTCTTGAAAATTTCGAAAATTTTTCTAAGTCCCGCTATAATGCCATTTGCTGTTTGTGTGTTTAAAAGGTATATTATGAGAAGTGTGAAAATGAACAATCCCATAGAAAGTCAGAATATACGAGGGGCGTTCAAGATATTCTCGGTATCGGGGTGAAGGTGTGGTTGCATATATAAATTGACTTATTTATCAAGTAAATCTATTATTTTAGTGCATTCATGTAAAATTTCATATAAATGTGATTATTAATTCGCGTTTTATCTCTAGTTAAACAGAATCATAATGGCAACTGAGGCGATGATGGTGAAAATTGAGCATCGCGCTGTAATTAAATTTCTCACTAAGCAAGGAAAAAGTCAAAAAACTATTCATGAAGAGATGGTGGCTGTTTACCAGGGTTCCGCACCTTCATTATCAACTGTGCAAAAGTGGTCAAGTGAGTTCAAGAGAGGCAGAGAGAGCATTGAGGACGAACCCCGCTCCGGCGCCCCGGCTACTGCTTGTACGGGAGAAAGCATCAAAGAAGTCGAAAAACTTGTTCTTGAGGATGCCCGAATAAAGGTGAAAATGATGGCAGAGATCACCATGCTTTCAATTGGTACCATTCACACCATTCTTCATGACCATCTTAACCTTTCAAAGGTCAGTGCAAGGTGGGTGCCACGAATGCTCACAGCGCCTCAGATAAAAAGTGAGAATCGCATGCTGTAGAGAGCTTTTGGAGATGTGTAGTGAGAACGCGGACGGTGTTATGGATCGAATTGTTACTGGGGACGAAACATGGGTCCACCACTATGACCCTGAAAGCAAACAAGAGTCCATGCAGTGGCATAAAAAAGGAACAGACCCCCCGAAGAAGTTCAAAGTCACTCCGTCTGCCCGAAAGCTCATGGCCACAGTTTTTTGGGACTCAAAGGGAATCTTGCTCATTGAGTACAAAAAAAAGGTGAAACCATCAACGCCACATCCTACGCTACCACTTTGCATAATTTGCGGGAGGAAATTAAAAAGAAAAGACTGGGTAAACTCGCAGCGGGTGTGTTGCTTCTTCATGACAACGCTCCTGTTCACACGGCGCGAGTTTCCAAGGCTGCTGCGCGAGATTGTGGTTTCGAAGAAATCCAACACCCACCCTATAGTCCAGACCTTGCCCCTAGTAATTATTTCCTGTTTCCGGATTTGAAAAAATGTTTTCGTGGAAAAAGATTTTCGGATGATGAAGAACTCAAGTCGGTATTTTTCAGAGAAAGAGGAAATTTATTATTTTGAGGGTTTAAAAAAGCTTATCTCAAGATGTAACAAATGCATTGATGTTAGGGGAGATCATATTGAAAAATAAAAACAATTTAAATTGAATTCGCATTTTCCTTCATATCGATACCGAGAATATATTGAACGCCCCTCGTATGAGAAAAAAATCGAAAATTTTTCTAAGTCCCAAAAATGAAAAATCAAATGAAAAATTTAATTCTCATAATAAATAAAGAAAAGTTGAAAGAAAAATTTCGATATTTTTTTCAAAGTCAGAAATAGTTAGAAATATATATGATTTTTAAGTGAAATTCATTTGAAATAGAGACTTCTCAATGAAACTGAGGTGTATGTGAAAAATTTTTTTTCTTGAAAATTTCGAAAATTTTTCTAAGTCCCGCTATAATGCCATTTGCTGTTTGTGTGTTTAAAAGGTATATTATGAGAAGTGTGAAAATGAACAATCCCATAGAAAGTCAGAATATACGAGGGGCGTTCAAGATATTCTCGGTATCGGGGTGAAGGTGTGGTTGCATATATAAATTGACTTATTTATCAAGTAAATCTATTATTTTAGTGCATTCATGTAAAATTTCATATAAATGTGATTATTAATTCGCGTTTTATCTCTAGTTAAACAGAATCATAATGGCAACTGAGGCGATGATGGTGAAAATTGAGCATCGCGCTGTAATTAAATTTCTCACTAAGCAAGGAAAAAGTCAAAAAACTATTCATGAAGAGATGGTGGCTGTTTACCAGGGTTCCGCACCTTCATTAGCAACTGTGCAAAAGTGGTCAAGTGAGTTCAAGAGAGGCAGAGAGAGCATTGAGGACGAACCCCGCTCCGGCGCCCCGGCTACTGCTTGTACGGGAGAAAGCATCAAAGAAGTCGAAAAACTTGTTCTTGAGGATGCCCGAATAAAGGTGAAAATGATGGCAGAGATCACCATGCTTTCAATTGGTACCATTCACACCATTCTTCATGACCATCTTAACCTTTCAAAGGTCAGTGCAAGGTGGGTGCCACGAATGCTCACAGCGCCTCAGATAAAAAGTGAGAATCGCATGCTGTAGAGAGCTTTTGGAGATGTGTAGTGAGAACGCGGACGGTGTTATGGATCGAATTGTTACTGGGGACGAAACATGGGTCCACCACTATGACCCTGAAAGCAAACAAGAGTCCATGCAGTGGCTTAAAAAAGGAACAGACCCCCCGAAGAAGTTCAAAGTCACTCCGTCTGCCCGAAAGCTCATGGCCACAGTTTTTTGGGACTCAAAGGGAATCTTGCTCATTGAGTACAAAAAAAAGGTGAAACCATCAACGCCACATCCTACGCTACCACTTTGCATAATTTGCGGGAGGAAATTAAAAAGAAAAGACGGGGTAAACTCGCAGCGGGTGTGTTGCTTCTTCATGACAACGCTCCTGTTCACACGGCGCGAGTTTCCAAGGCTGCTGCGCGAGATTGTGGTTTCGAAGAAATCCAACACCCACCCTATAGTCCAGACCTTGCCCCTAGTGATTATTTCCTGTTTCCGGATTTGAAAAAATGTCTTCGTGGAAAAAGATTTTCGGATGATGAAGAACTCAAGTCGGTATTTTGCAGAGAAAGAGGAAATTTATTATTTTGAGGGTTTAAAAAAGCTTATCTCAAGATGTAACAAATGCATTGATGTTAGGGGAGATCATATTGAAAAATAAAAATAATTTAAATTGAATTCGCATTTTCCTTCATATCGATACCGAGAATATATTGAACGCCATTCGTATGAGAAAAAAAATCGAAAATTTTTCTAAGCCCCAAAAATGAAAAATCAAATGAAAAATTTAATTCTCATAATAAATAAAGAAAAGTTGAAAGAAAAATGAAAAATCAACTGAAAAATTAAATTTTCATAATAAATAAAGAAAAATTGAAAGAAAAATTTCGATATTTTTTTCAAAGTCAGAAATAGTTAGAAATATATATGATTTTTAAGTGAAATTCATTTGAAATAGAGACTTCTCAATGAAACTGAGGTGTATGTGAAAAATTTTTTTTCTTGAAAATTTCGAAAATTTTTCTAAGTCCCGCTATAATGCCATTTGCTGTTTGTGTGTTTAAAAGGTATATTATGAGAAGTGTGAAAATGAACAATCCCATAGAAAGTCAGAATATACGAGGGGCGTTCAAGATATTCTCGGTATCGGGGTGAAGCTGTGGTTGCATATATAAATTGACTTATTTATCAAGTAACACTATTATTTTAGTGCATTCATGTAAAATTTCATATAAATGTGATTATGAATTCGCGTTTTATCTCTAGTTAAACAGAATCATAATGGCAACTGAGGCGATGATGGTGAAAATTGAGCATCGCTCTGTAATTAAATTTCTCACTAAGCAAGGAAAAAGTCAAAAAACTATTCATGAAGAGATGGTGGCTGTTTACCAGGGTTCCGCACCTTCATTATCAACTGTGCAAAAGTGGTCAAGTGAGTTCAAGAGAGGCAGAGAGAGCATTGAGGACGACCCCCGCTCCGGCGCCCCGGCTACTGCTTGTACGGGAGAAAGCATCAAAGAAGTCGAAAAACTTGTTCTTGAGGATGCCCGAATAAAGGTGAAAATGATGGCAGAGATCACCATGCTTTCAATTGGTACCATTCACACCATTCTTCATGACCATCTTAACCTTTCAAAGATCAGTGCAAGGTGGGTGCCACGAATGCTCACAGCGCCTCAGATAAAAAGTGAGAATCGCATGCTGTAGAGAGCTTTTGGAGATGTGTAGTGAGAACGCGGACGGTGTTATGGATCGAATTGTTACTGGGGACGAAACATGGGTCCACCACTATGACCCTGAAAGCAAACAAGAGTCCATGCAGTGGCATAAAAAAGGAACAGACCCCCCGAAGAAGTTCAAAGTCACTCCGCCTGCCCGAAAGCTCATGGCCACAGTTTTTTGGGACTCAAAGGGAATCTTGCTCATTGAGTACAAAAAAAAGGTGAAACCATCAACGCCACATCCTACGCTTCCACTTTGCATAATTTGCGGGAGGAAATTAAAAAGAAAAGACGGGGTAAACTCGCAGCGGGTGTGTTGCTTCTTCATGACAACGCTCCTGTTCACACGGCGCGAGTTTCCAAGGCTGCTGCGCGAGATTGTGGTTTCGAAGAAATCCAACACCCACCCTATAGTCCAGACCTTGCCCCTAGTGATTATTTCCTGTTTCCGGATTTGAAAAAATGTCTTCGTGGAAAAAGATTTTCGGATGATGAAGAACTCAAGTCGGTATTTTGCAGAGAAAGAGGAAATTTATTATTTTGAGGGTTTAAAAAAGCTTATCTCAAGATGTAACAAATGCATTGATGTTAGGGGAGATCATATTGAAAAATAAAAATAATTTAAATTGAATTCGCATTTTCCTTCATATCGATACCGAGAATATATTGAACGCCATTCGTATGAGAAAAAAAATCGAAAATTTTTCTAAGCCCCAAAAATGAAAAATCAAATGAAAAATTTAATTCTCATAATAAATAAAGAAAAGTTTAAAAAAAAAGTGAAAAATCAACTGAAAAATTAAATTTTCATAATAAATAAAGAAAAATTGAAAGAAAAATTTCGATATTTTTTTCAAAGTCAGAAATAGTTAGAAATATAAAAAAATCAATTGGAAAAAATATATATATGATTTTTAAGTGAAATTCATTTGAAATAGAGACTTCTCAATGAAACTGAGGTGTATGTGAAAAATTTTTTTTCTTGAAAATTTCGAAAATTTTTCTAAGTCCCGCTATAATGCCATTTGCTGTTTGTGTGTTTAAAAGGTATATTATGAGAAGTGTGAAAATGAACAATCCCATAGAAAGTCAGAATATACGAGGGGCGTTCAAGATATTCTCGGTATCGGGGTGAAGCTGTGGTTGCATATATAAATTGACTTATTTATCAAGTAACACTATTATTTTAGTGCATTCATGTAAAATTTCATATAAATGTGATTTTTAATTCGCGTTTTATCTCTAGTTAAACAGAATCATAATGGCAACTGAGGCGATGATGGTGAAAATTGAGCATCGCTCTGTAATTAAATTTCTCACTAAGCAAGGAAAAAGTCAAAAAACTATTCATGAAGAGATGGTGGCTGTTTACCAGGGTTCCGCACCTTCATTATCAACTGTGCAAAAGTGGTCAAGTGAGTTCAAGAGAGGCAGAGAGAGCATTGAGGACGACCCCCGCTCCGGCGCCCCGGCTACTGCTTGTACGGGAGAAAGCATCAAAGAAGTCGAAAAACTTGTTCTTGAGGATGCCCGAATAAAGGTGAAAATGATGGCAGAGATCACCATGCTTTCAATTGGTACCATTCACACCATTCTTCATGACCATCTTAACCTTTCAAAGGTCAGTGCAAGGTGGGTGCCACGAATGCTCACAGCGCCTCAGATAAAAAGTGAGAATCGCATGCTGTAGAGAGCTTTTGGAGATGTGTAGTGAGAACGCGGACGGTGTTATGGATCGAATTGTTACTGGGGACGAAACATGGGTCCACCACTATGACCCTGAAAGCAAACAAGAGTCCATGCAGTGGCATAAAAAAGGAACAGACCCCCGAAGAAGTTCAAAGTCACTCCGTCTGCCCGAAAGCTCATGGCCACAGTTTTTTGGGACTCAAAGGGAATCTTGCTCATTGAGTACAAAAAAAAAGGTGAAACCATCAACGCCACATCCTACGCTTCCACTTTGCATAATTTGCGGGAGGAAATTAAAAAGAAAAGACGGGGTAAACTCGCAGCGGGTGTGTTGCTTCTTCATGACAACGCTCCTGTTCACACGGCGCGAGTTTCCAAGGCTGCTGCGCGAGATTGTGGTTTCGAAGAAATCCAACACCCACCCTATAGTCCAGACCTTGCCCCTAGTGATTATTTCCTGTTTCCGGATTTGAAAAAATGTCTTCGTGGAAAAAGATTTTCGGATGATGAAGAACTCAAGTCGGTATTTTGCAGAGAAAGAGGAAATTTATTATTTTGAGGGTTTAAAAAAGCTTATCTCAAGATGTAACAAATGCATTGATGTTAGGGGAGATCATATTGAAAAATAAAAACAATTTAAATTGAATTCGCATTTTCCTTCATATCGATACCGAGAATATATTGAACGCCATTCGTATGAGAAAAAAAATCGAAAATTTTTCTAAGCCCCAAAAATGAAAAATCAAATGAAAAATTTAATTCTCATAATAAATAAAGAAAAGTTGAAAGAAAAATGAAAAATCAACTGAAAAATTAAATTTTCATAATAAATAAAGAAAAATTGAAAGAAAAATTTCGATATTTTTTTCAAAGTCAGAAATAGTTAGAAATATATATGATTTTTAAGTGAAATTCATTTGAAATAGAGACTTCTCAATGAAACTGAGGTGTATGTGAAAAATTTTTTTTCTTGAAAATTTCGAAAATTTTTCTAAGTCCCGCTATAATGCCATTTGCTGTTTGTGTGTTTAAAAGGTATATTATGAGAAGTGTGAAAATGAACAATCCCATAGAAAGTCAGAATATACGAGGGGCGTTCAAGATATTCTCGGTATCGGGGTGAAGCTGTGGTTGCATATATAAATTGACTTATTTATCAAGTAACACTATTATTTTAGTGCATTCATGTAAAATTTCATATAAATGTGATTATGAATTCGCGTTTTATCTCTAGTTAAACAGAATCATAATGGCAACTGAGGCGATGATGGTGAAAATTGAGCATCGCTCTGTAATTAAATTTCTCACTAAGCAAGGAAAAAGTCAAAAAACTATTCATGAAGAGATGGTGGCTGTTTACCAGGGTTCCGCACCTTCATTATCAACTGTGCAAAAGTGGTCAAGTGAGTTCAAGAGAGGCAGAGAGAGCATTGAGGACGACCCCCGCTCCGGCGCCCCGGCTACTGCTTGTACGGGAGAAAGCATCAAAGAAGTCGAAAAACTTGTTCTTGAGGATGCCCGAATAAAGGTGAAAATGATGGCAGAGATCACCAAGCTTTCAATTGGTACCATTCACACCATTCTTCATGACCATCTTAACCTTTCAAAGGTCAGTGCAAGGTGGGTGCCACGAATGCTCACAGCGCCTCAGATAAAAAGTGAGAATCGCATGCTGTAGAGAGCTTTTGGAGATGTGTAGTGAGAACGCGGACTGTGTTATGGATCGAATTGTTACTGGGGACGAAACATGGGTCCACCACTATGACCCTGAAAGCAAACAAGAGTCCATGCAGTGGCATAAAAAAGGAACAGACCCCCGAAGAAGTTCAAAGTCACTCCGTCTGCCCGAAAGCTCATGGCCACAGTTTTTTGGGACTCAAAGGGAATCTTGCTCATTGAGTACAAAAAAAAAGGTGAAACCATCAACGCCACATCCTACGCTTCCACTTTGCATAATTTGCGGGAGGAAATTAAAAAGAAAAGACGGGGTAAACTCGCAGCGGGTGTGTTGCTTCTTCATGACAACGCTCCTGTTCACACGGCGCGAGTTTCCAAGGCTGCTGCGCGAGATTGTGGTTTCGAAGAAATCCAACACCCTCCCTATAGTCCAGACCTTGCCCCTAGTGATTATTTCCTGTTTCCGGATTTGAAAAAATGTCTTCGTGGAAAAAGATTTTCGGATGATGAAGAACTCAAGTCGGTATTTTGCAGAGAAAGAGGAAATTTATTATTTTGAGGGTTTAAAAAAGCTTATCTCAAGATGTAACAAATGCATTGATGTTAGGGGAGATCATATTGAAAAATAAAAACAATTTAAATTGAATTCGCATTTTCCTTCATATCGATACCGAGAATATATTGAACGCCCCTCGTATGAGAAAAAAAATCGAAAATTTTTCTAAGTCCCAAAAATGAAAAATCAAATGAAAAATTTAATTCTCATAATAAATAAAGAAAAGTTGAAAGAAAAATTTCGATATTTTTTTCAAAGTCAGAAATAGTTAGAAATATATATGATTTTTAAGTGAAATTCATTTGAAATAGAGACTTCTCAATGAAACTGAGGTGTATGTGAAAAATTTTTTTTCTTGAAAATTTCGAAAATTTTTCTAAGTCCCGCTATAATGCCATTTGCTGTTTGTGTGTTTAAATGGTATATTATGAGAAGTGTGAAAATGAACAATCCCATAGAAAGTCAGAATATACGAGGGGCGTTCAAGATATTCTCGGTATCGGGGTGAAGCTGTGGTTGCATATATAAATTGACTTATTTATCAAGTAACACTATTATTTTAGTGCATTCATGTAAAATTTCATATAAATGTGATTATGAATTCGCGTTTTATCTCTAGTTAAACAGAATCATAATGGCAACTGAGGCGATGATGGTGAAAATTGAGCATCGCTCTGTAATTAAATTTCTCACTAAGCAAGGAAAAAGTCAAAAAACTATTCATGAAGAGATGGTGGCTGTTTACCAGGGTTCCGCACCTTCATTATCAACTGTGCAAAAGTGGTCAAGTGAGTTCAAGAGAGGCAGAGAGAGCATTGAGGACGACCCCCGCTCCGGCGCCCCGACTACTGCTTGTACGGGAGAAAGCATCAAAGAAGTCGAAAAACTTGTTCTTGAGGATGCCCGAATAAAGGTGAAAATGATGGCAGAGATCACCAAGCTTTCAATTGGTACCATTCACACCATTCTTCATGACCATCTTAACCTTTCAAAGGTCAGTGCAAGGTGGGTGCCACGAATGCTCACAGCGCCTCAGATAAAAAGTGAGAATCGCATGCTGTAGAGAGCTTTTGGAGATGTGTAGTGAGAACGCGGACTGTGTTATGGATCGAATTGTTACTGGGGACGAAACATGGGTCCACCACTATGACCCTGAAAGCAAACAAGAGTCCATGCAGTGGCATAAAAAAGGAACAGACCCCCGAAGAAGTTCAAAGTCACTCCGTCTGCCCGAAAGCTCATGGCCACAGTTTTTTGGGACTCAAAGGGAATCTTGCTCATTGAGTACAAAAAAAAAGGTGAAACCATCAACGCCACATCCTACGCTTCCACTTTGCATAATTTGCGGGAGGAAATTAAAAAGAAAAGACGGGGTAAACTCGCAGCGGGTGTGTTGCTTCTTCATGACAACGCTCCTGTTCACACGGCGCGAGTTTCCAAGGCTGCTGCGCGAGATTGTGGTTTCGAAGAAATCCAACACCCTCCCTATAGTCCAGACCTTGCCCCTAGTGATTATTTCCTGTTTCCGGATTTGAAAAAATGTCTTCGTGGAAAAAGATTTTCGGATGATGAAGAACTCAAGTCGGTATTTTGCAGAGAAAGAGGAAATTTATTATTTTGAGGGTTTAAAAAAGCTTATCTCAAGATGTAACAAATGCATTGATGTTAGGGGAGATCATATTGAAAAATAAAAACAATTTAAATTGAATTCGCATTTTCCTTCATATCGGTACCGAGAATATATTGAACGCCCCTCGTATGAGAAAAAAAATCGAAAATTTTTCTAAGTCCCAAAAATGAAAAATCAAATGAAAAATTTAATTCTCATAATAAATAAAGAAAAGTTGAAAGAAAAATTTCGATATTTTTTTCAAAGTCAGAAATAGTTAGAAATATATATGATTTTTAAGTGAAATTCATTTGAAATAGAGACTTCTCAATGAAACTGAGGTGTATGTGAAAAATTTTTTTTCTTGAAAATTTCGAAAATTTTTCTAAGTCCCGCTATAATGCCATTTGCTGTTTGTGTGTTTAAAAGGTATATTATGAGAAGTGTGAAAATGAACAATCCCATAGAAAGTCAGAATATATGAGAAAAAAAATCGAAAATTTTTCTAAGTCCCAAAACTGAAAAATCAAATGAAAAATTTAATTCTCATAATAAATAAAGAAAAGTTGAAAGAAAAATGAAAAATCAACTGAAAAATTAAATTTTCATAATAAATAAAGAAAAATTGAAAGAAAAATTTCGATATTTTTTTCAAAGTCAGAAATAGTTAGAAATATAAAAAAATCAATTGGAAAAAATATATATATGATTTTTAAGTGAAATTCATTTGAAATAGAGACTTCTCAATGAAACTGAGGTGTATGTGAAAAATTTTTTTTCTTGAAAATTTCGAAAATTTTTCTAAGTCCCGCTATAATGCCATTTGCTGTTTGTGTGTTTAAAAGGTATATTATGAGAAGTGTGAAAATGAACAATCCCATTGAAAGTCAGAATATACGAGGGGCGTTCAAGATATTCTCGGTATCGGGGTGAAGCTGTAGTTGCATATATAAATTGACTTATTTATCAAGTAACACTATTATTTTAGTGCATTCATGTAAAATTTCATATAAATGTGATTATTAATTCGCGTTTTATCTCTAGTTAAACAGAATCATAATGGCAACTGAGGCGATGATGGTGAAAATTGAGCATCGCTCTGTAATTAAATTTCTCACTAAGCAAGGAAAAAGTCAAAAAACTATTCATGAAGAGATGGTGGCTGTTTACCAGGGTTCCGCACCTTCATTATCAACTGTGCAAAAGTGGTCAAGTGAGTTCAAGAGAGGCAGAGAGAGCATTGAGGACGACCCCCGCTCCGGCGCCCCGGCTACTGCTTGTACGGGAGAAAGCATCAAAGAAGTCGAAAAACTTGTTCTTGAGGATGCCCGAATAAAGGCGAAAATGATGGCAGAGATCACCAAGCTTTCAATTGGTACCATTCACACCATTCTTCATGACCATCTTAACCTTTCAAAGGTCAGTGCAAGGTGGGTGCCACGAATGCTCACAGCGCCTCAGATAAAAAGTGAGAATCGCATGCTGTAGAGAGCTTTTGGAGATGTGTAGTGAGAACGCGGACTGTGTTATGGATCGAATTGTTACTGGGGACGAAACATGGGTCCACCACTATGACCCTGAAAGCAAACAAGAGTCCATGCAGTGGCATAAAAAAGGAACAGACCCCCGAAGAAGTTCAAAGTCACTCCGTCTGCCCGAAAGCTCATGGCCACAGTTTTTTGGGACTCAAAGGGAATCTTGCTCATTGAGTACAAAAAAAAAGGTGAAACCATCAACGCCACATCCTACGCTTCCACTTTGCATAATTTGCGGGAGGAAATTAAAAAGAAAAGACGGGGTAAACTCGCAGCGGGTGTGTTGCTTCTTCATGACAACGCTCCTGTTCACACGGCGCGAGTTTCCAAGGCTGCTGCGCGAGATTGTGGTTTCGAAGAAATCCAACACCCTCCCTATAGTCCAGACCTTGCCCCTAGTGATTATTTCCTGTTTCCGGATTTGAAAAAATGTCTTCGTGGAAAAAGATTTTCGGATGATGAAGAACTCAAGTCGGTATTTTGCAGAGAAAGAGGAAATTTATTATTTTGAGGGTTTAAAAAAGCTTATCTCAAGATGTAACAAATGCATTGATGTTAGGGGAGATCATATTGAAAAATAAAAACAATTTAAATTGAATTCGCATTTTCCTTCATATCGATACCGAGAATATATTGAACGCCCCTCGTATGAGAAAAAAAATCGAAAATTTTTCTAAGTCCCAAAAATGAAAAATCAAATGAAAAATTTAATTCTCATAATAAATAAAGAAAAGTTGAAAGAAAAATTTCGATATTTTTTTCAAAGTCAGAAATAGTTAGAAATATATATGATTTTTAAGTGAAATTCATTTGAAATAGAGACTTCTCAATGAAACTGAGGTGTATGTGAAAAATTTTTTTTCTTGAAAATTTCGAAAATTTTTCTAAGTCCCGCTATAATGCCATTTGCTGTTTGTGTGTTTAAAAGGTATATTATGAGAAGTGTGAAAATGAACAATCCCATAGAAAGTCAGAATATATGAGAAAAAAAATCGAAAAATTTTCTAAGTCCCAAAAATGAAAAATCAAATGAAAAATTTAATTCTCATAATAAATAAAGAAAAGTTGAAAGAAAAATGAAAAATCAACTGAAAAATTAAATTTTCATAATAAATAAAGAAAAATTGAAAGAAAAATTTCGATATTTTTTTCAAAGTCAGAAATAGTTAGAAATATAAAAAAATCAATTGGAAAAAATATATATATGATTTTTAAGTGAAATTCATTTGAAATAGAGACTTCTCAATGAAACTGAGGTGTATGTGAAAAATTTTTTTTCTTGAAAATTTCGAAAATTTTTCTAAGTCCCGCTATAATGCCATTTGCTGTTTGTGTGTTTAAAAGGTATATTATGAGAAGTGTGAAAATGAACAATCCCATAGAAAGTCAGAATATACGAGGGGCGTTCAAGATATTCTCGGTATCGGGGTGAAGCTGTGGTTGCATATATAAATTGACTTATTTATCAAGTAACACTATTATTTTAGTGCATTCATGTAAAATTTCATATAAATGTGATTATTAATTCGCGTTTTATCTCTAGTTAAACAGAATCATAATGGCAACTGAGGCGATGATGGTGAAAATTGAGCATCGCTCTGTAATTAAATTTCTCACTAAGCAAGGAAAAAGTCAAAAAACTATTCATGAAGAGATGGTGGCTGTTTACCAGGGTTCCGCACCTTCATTATCAACTGTGCAAAAGTGGTCAAGTGAGTTCAAGAGAGGCAGAGAGAGCATTGAGGACGACCCCCGCTCCGGCGCCCCGGCTACTGCTTGTACGGGAGAAAGCATCAAAGAAGACGAAAAACTTGTTCTTGAGGATGCCCGAATAAAGGTGAAAATGATGGCAGAGATCACCAAGCTTTCAATTGGTACCATTCACACCATTCTTCATGACCATCTTAACCTTTCAAAGGTCAGTGCAAGGTGGGTGCCACGAATGCTCACAGCGCCTCAGATAAAAAGTGAGAATCGCATGCTGTAGAGAGCTTTTGGAGATGTGTAGTGAGAACGCGGACTGTGTTATGGATCGAATTGTTACTGGGGACGAAACATGGGTCCACCACTATGACCCTGAAAGCAAACAAGAGTCCATGCAGTGGCATAAAAAAGGAACAGACCCCCGAAGAAGTTCAAAGTCACTCCGTCTGCCCGAAAGCTCATGGCCACAGTTTTTTGGGACTCAAAGGGAATCTTGCTCATTGAGTACAAAAAAAAAGGTGAAACCATCAACGCCACATCCTACGCTTCCACTTTGCATAATTTGCGGGAGGAAATTAAAAAGAAAAGACGGGGTAAACTCGCAGCGGGTGTGTTGCTTCTTCATGACAACGCTCCTGTTCACACGGCGCGAGTTTCCAAGGCTGCTGCGCGAGATTGTGGTTTCGAAGAAATCCAACACCCACCCTATAGTCCAGACCTTGCCCCTAGTGATTATTTCCTGTTTCCGGATTTGAAAAAATGTCTTCGTGGAAAAAGATTTTCGGATGATGAAGAACTCAAGTCGGTATTTTGCAGAGAAAGAGGAAATTTATTATTTTGAGGGTTTAAAAAAGCTTATCTCAAGATGTAACAAATGCATTGATGTTAGGGGAGATCATATTGAAAAATAAAAACAATTTAAATTGAATTCGCATTTTCCTTCATATCGATACCGAGAATATATTGAACGCCATTCGTATGAGAAAAAAAATCGAAAATTTTTCTAAGCCCCAAAAATGAAAAATCAAATGAAAAATTTAATTCTCATAATAAATAAAGAAAAGTTGAAAGAAAAATGAAAAATCAACTGAAAAATTAAATTTTCATAATAAATAAAGAAAAATTGAAAGAAAAATTTCGATATTTTTTTCAAAGTCAGAAATAGTTAGAAATATATATGATTTTTAAGTGAAATTCATTTGAAATAGAGACTTCTCAATGAAACTGAGGTGTATGTGAAAAATTTTTTTTCTTGAAAATTTCGAAAATTTTTCTAAGTCCCGCTATAATGCCATTTGCTGTTTGTGTGTTTAAAAGGTATATTATGAGAAGTGTGAAAATGAACAATCCCATAGAAAGTCAGAATATATGAGAAAAAAAATCGAAAATTTTTCTAAGTCCCAAAACTGAAAAATCAAATGAAAAATTTAATTCTCATAATAAATAAAGAAAAGTTGAAAGAAAAATGAAAAATCAACTGAAAAATTAAATTTTCATAATAAATAAAGAAAAATTGAAAGAAAAATTTCGATATTTTTTTCAAAGTCAGAAATAGTTAGAAATATAAAAAAATCAATTGGAAAAAATATATATATGATTTTTAAGTGAAATTCATTTGAAATAGAGACTTCTCAATGAAACTGAGGTGTATGTGAAAAATTTTTTTTCTTGAAAATTTCGAAAATTTTTCTAAGTCCCGCTATAATGCCATTTGCTGTTTGTGTGTTTAAAAGGTATATTATGAGAAGTGTGAAAATGAACAATCCCATAGAAAGTCAGAATATACGAGGGGCGTTCAAGATATTCTCGGTATCGGGGTGAAGCTGTGGTTGCATATATAAATTGACTTATTTATCAAGTAACACTATTATTTTAGTGCATTCATGTAAAATTTCATATAAATGTGATTATTAATTCGCGTTTTATCTCTAGTTAAACAGAATCATAATGGCAACTGAGGCGATGATGGTGAAAATTGAGCATCGCTCTGTAATTAAATTTCTCACTAAGCAAGGAAAAAGTCAAAAAACTATTCATGAAGAGATGGTGGCTGTTTACCAGGGTTCCGCACCTTCATTATCAACTGTGCAAAAGTGGTCAAGTGAGTTCAAGAGAGGCAGAGAGAGCATTGAGGACGACCCCCGCTCCGGCGCCCCGGCTACTGCTTGTACGGGAGAAAGCATCAAAGAAGTCGAAAAACTTGTTCTTGAGGATGCCCGAATAAAGGTGAAAATGATGGCAGAGATCACCAAGCTTTCAATTGGTACCATTCACACCATTCTTCATGACCATCTTAACCTTTCAAAGGTCAGTGCAAGGTGGGTGCCACGAATGCTCACAGCGCCTCAGATAAAAAGTGAGAATCGCATGCTGTAGAGAGCTTTTGGAGATGTGTAGTGAGAACGCGGACTGTGTTATGGATCGAATTGTTACTGGGGACGAAACATGGGTCCACCACTATGACCCTGAAAGCAAACAAGAGTCCATGCAGTGGCATAAAAAAGGAACAGACCCCCGAAGAAGTTCAAAGTCACTCCGTCTGCCCGAAAGCTCATGGCCACAGTTTTTTGGGACTCAAAGGGAATCTTGCTCATTGAGTACAAAAAAAAAGGTGAAACCATCAACGCCACATCCTACGCTTCCACTTTGCATAATTTGCGGGAGGAAATTAAAAAGAAAAGACGGGGTAAACTCGCAGCGGGTGTGTTGCTTCTTCATGACAACGCTCCTGTTCACACGGCGCGAGTTTCCAAGGCTGCTGCGCGAGATTGTGGTTTCGAAGAAATCCAACACCCTCCCTATAGTCCAGACCTTGCCCCTAGTGATTATTTCCTGTTTCCGGATTTGAAAAAATGTCTTCGTGGAAAAAGATTTTCGGATGATGAAGAACTCAAGTCGGTATTTTGCAGAGAAAGAGGAAATTTATTATTTTGAGGGTTTAAAAAAGCTTATCTCAAGATGTAACAAATGCATTGATGTTAGGGGAGATCATATTGAAAAATAAAAACAATTTAAATTGAATTCGCATTTTCCTTCATATCGATACCGAGAATATATTGAACGCCCCTCGTATGAGAAAAAAAATCGAAAATTTTTCTAAGTCCCAAAAATGAAAAATCAAATGAAAAATTTAATTCTCATAATAAATAAAGAAAAGTTGAAAGAAAAATTTCGATATTTTTTTCAAAGTCAGAAATAGTTAGAAATATATATGATTTTTAAGTGAAATTCATTTGAAATAGAGACTTCTCAATGAAACTGAGGTGTATGTGAAAAATTTTTTTTCTTGAAAATTTCGAAAATTTTTCTAAGTCCCGCTATAATGCCATTTGCTGTTTGTGTGTTTAAAAGGTATATTATGAGAAGTGTGAAAATGAACAATCCCATAGAAAGTCAGAATATACGAGGGGCGTTCAAGATATTCTCGGTATTGGGGTGAAGCTGTGGTTGCATATATAAATTGACTTATTTATCAAGTAACACTATTATTTTAGTGCATTCATGTAAAATTTCATATAAATGTGATTATGAATTCGCGTTTTATCTCTAGTTAAACAGAATCATAATGGCAACTGAGGCGATGATGGTGAAAATTGAGCATCGCTCTGTAATTAAATTTCTCACTAAGCAAGGAAAAAGTCAAAAAACTATTCATGAAGAGATGGTGGCTGTTTACCAGGGTTCCGCACCTTCATTATCAACTGTGCAAAAGTGGTCAAGTGAGTTCAAGAGAGGCAGAGAGAGCATTGAGGACGACCCCCGCTCCGGCGCCCCGGCTACTGCTTGTACGGGAGAAAGCATCAAAGAAGTCGAAAAACTTGTTCTTGAGGATGCCCGAATAAAGGTGAAAATGATGGCAGAGATCACCATGCTTTCAATTGGTACCATTCACACCATTCTTCATGACCATCTTAACCTTTCAAAGGTCAGTGCAAGGTGGGTGCCACGAATGCTCACAGCGCCTCAGATAAAAAGTGAGAATCGCATGCTGTAGAGAGCTTTTGGAGATGTGTAGTGAGAACGCGGACGGTGTTATGGATCGAATTGTTACTGGGGACGAAACATGGGTCCACCACTATGACCCTGAAAGCAAACAAGAGTCCATGCAGTGGCATAAAAAAGGAACAGACCCCCCGAAGAAGTTCAAAGTCACTCCGTCTGCCCGAAAGCTCATGGCCACAGTTTTTTGGGACTCAAAGGGAATCTTGCTCATTGAGTACAAAAAAAAGGTGAAACCATCAACGCCACATCCTACGCTTCCACTTTGCATAATTTGCGGGAGGAAATTAAAAAGAAAAGACGGGGTAAACTCGCAGCGGGTGTGTTGCTTCTTCATGACAACGCTCCTGTTCACACGGCGCGAGTTTCCAAGGCTGCTGCGCGAGATTGTGGTTTCGAAGAAATCCAACACCCACCCTATAGTCCAGACCTTGCCCCTAGTGATTATTTCCTGTTTCCGGATTTGAAAAAATGTCTTCGTGGAAAAAGATTTTCGGATGATGAAGAACTCAAGTCGGTATTTTGCAGAGAAAGAGGAAATTTATTATTTTGAGGGTTTAAAAAAGCTTATCTCAAGATGTAACAAATGCATTGATGTTAGGGGAGATCATATTGAAAAATAAAAACAATTTAAATTGAATTCGCATTTTCCTTCATATCGATACCGAGAATATATTGAACGCCATTCGTATGAGAAAAAAAATCGAAAATTTTTCTAAGCCCCAAAAATGAAAAATCAAATGAAAAATTTAATTCTCATAATAAATAAAGAAAAGTTGAAAGAAAAATGAAAAATCAACTGAAAAATTAAATTTTCATAATAAATAAAGAAAAATTGAAAGAAAAATTTCGATATTTTTTTCAAAGTCAGAAATAGTTAGAAATATATATGATTTTTAAGTGAAATTCATTTGAAATAGAGACCTCAATGAAACTGAGGTGTATGTGAAAAATTTTTTTTCTTGAAAATTTCGAAAATTTTTCTAAGTCCCGCTATAATGCCATTTGCTGTTTGTGTGTTTAAAAGGTA
This sequence comes from Volucella zonaria, assembly GCA_963966105.1. Classification (NCBI taxonomy): domain Eukaryota; kingdom Metazoa; phylum Arthropoda; class Insecta; order Diptera; family Syrphidae; genus Volucella; species Volucella zonaria. Next base: position 1,009,555 of record CAWYQB010000198.1, read on the forward strand.
TATTATGAGAAGTGTGAAAATGAACAATCCCATAGAAAGTCAGAATATACGAGGGGCGTTCAAGATATTCTCGGTATCGGGGTGAAGCTGTGGTTGCATATATAAATTGACTTATTTATCAAGTAACACTATTATTTTAGTGCATTCATGTAAAATTTCATATAAATGTGATTATTAATTCGCGTTTTATCTCTAGTTAAACAGAATCATAATGGCAACTGAGGCGATGATGGTGAAAATTGAGCATCGCTCTGTAATTAAATTTCTCACTAAGCAAGGAAAAAGTCAAAAAACTATTCATGAAGAGATGGTGGCTGTTTACCAGGGTTCCGCACCTTCATTATCAACTGTGCAAAAGTGGTCAAGTGAGTTCAAGAGAGGCAGAGAGAGCATTGAGGACGACCCCCGCTCCGGCGCCCCGGCTACTGCTTGTACGGGAGAAAGCATCAAAGAAGTCGAAAAACTTGTTCTTGAGGATGCCCGAATAAAGGTGAAAATGATGGCAGAGATCACCATGCTTTCAATTGGTACCATTCACACCATTCTTCATGACCATCTTAACCTTTCAAAGGTCAGTGCAAGGTGGGTGCCACGAATGCTCACAGCGCCTCAGATAAAAAGTGAGAATCGCATGCTGTAGAGAGCTTTTGGAGATGTGTAGTGAGAACGCGGACGGTGTTATGGATCGAATTGTTACTGGGGACGAAACATGGGTCCACCACTATGACCCTGAAAGCAAACAAGAGTCCATGCAGTGGCATAAAAAAGGAACAGACCCCCCGAAGAAGTTCAAAGTCACTCCGCCTGCCCGAAAGCTCATGGCCACAGTTTTTTGGGACTCAAAGGGAATCTTGCTCATTGAGTACAAAAAAAAGGTGAAACCATCAACGCCACATCCTACGCTTCCACTTTGCATAATTTGCGGGAGGAAATTAAAAAGAAAAGACGGGGTAAACTCGCAGCGGGTGTGTTGCTTCTTCATGACAACGCTCCTGTTCACACGGCGCGAGTTTCCAAGGCTGCTGCGCGAGATTGTGGTTTCGAAGAAATCCAACACCCACCCTATAGTCCAGACCTTGCCCCTAGTGATTATTTCCTGTTTCCGGATTTGAAAAAATGTCTTCGTGGAAAAAGATTTTCGGATGATGAAGAACTCAAGTCGGTATTTTGCAGAGAAAGAGGAAATTTATTATTTTGAGGGTTTAAAAAAGCTTATCTCAAGATGTAACAAATGCATTGATGTTAGGGGAGATCATATTGAAAAATAAAAACAATTTAAATTGAATTCGCATTTTCCTTCATATCGATACCGAGAATATATTGAACGCCATTCGTATGAGAAAAAAAATCGAAAATTTTTCTAAGCCCCAAAAATGAAAAATCAAATGAAAAATTTAATTCTCATAATAAATAAAGAAAAGTTGAAAGAAAAATGAAAAATCAACTGAAAAATTAAATTTTCATAATAAATAAAGAAAAATTGAAAGAAAAATTTCGATATTTTTTTCAAAGTCAGAAATAGTTAGAAATATATATGATTTTTAAGTGAAATTCATTTGAAATAGAGACTTCTCAATGAAACTGAGGTGTATGTGAAAAATTTTTTTTCTTGAAAATTTCGAAAATTTTTCTAAGTCCCGCTATAATGCCATTTGCTGTTTGTGTGTTTAAAAGGTATATTATGAGAAGTGTGAAAATGAACAATCCCATAGAAAGTCAGAATATACGAGGGGCGTTCAAGATATTCTCGGTATCGGGGTGAAGCTGTGGTTGCATATATAAATTGACTTATTTATCAAGTAACACTATTATTTTAGTGCATTCATGTAAAATTTCATATAAATGTGATTATGAATTCGCGTTTTATCTCTAGTTAAACAGAATCATAATGGCAACTGAGGCGATGATGGTGAAAATTGAGCATCGCGCTGTAATTAAATTTCTCACTAAGCAAGGAAAAAGTCAAAAAACTATTCATGAAGAGATGGTGGCTGTTTACCAGGGTTCCGCACCTTCATTATCAACTGTGCAAAAGTGGTCAAGTGAGTTCAAGAGAGGCAGAGAGAGCATTGAGGACGACCCCCGCTCCGGCGCCCCGGCTACTGCTTGTACGGGAGAAAGCATCAAAGAAGTCGAAAAACTTGTTCTTGAGGATGCCCGAATAAAGGTGAAAATGATGGCAGAGATCACCATGCTTTCAATTGGTACCATTCACACCATTCTTCATGACCATCTTAACCTTTCAAAGGTCAGTGCAAGGTGGGTGCCACGAATGCTCACAGCGCCTCAGATAAAAAGTGAGAATCGCATGCTGTAGAGAGCTTTTGGAGATGTGTAGTGAGAACGCGGACGGTGTTATGGATCGAATTGTTACTGGGGACGAAACATGGGTCCACCACTATGACCCTGAAAGCAAACAAGAGTCCATGCAGTGGCATAAAAAAGGAACAGACCCCCGAAGAAGTTCAAAGTCACTCCGTCTGCCCGAAAGCTCATGGCCACAGTTTTATGGGACTCAAAGGGAATCTTGCTCATTGAGTACAAAAAAAAGGTGAAACCATCAACGCCACATCCTACGCTTCCACTTTGCATAATTTGCGGGAGGAAATTAAAAAGAAAAGACGGGGTAAACTCGCAGCGGGTGTGTTGCTTCTTCATGACAACGCTCCTGTTCACACGGCGCGAGTTTCCAAGGCTGCTGCGCGAGATTGTGGTTTCGAAGAAATCCTATAGTCCAGACCTTGCCCCTAGTGATTATTTCCTGTTTCCGGATTTGAAAAAATGTCTTCGTGGAAAAAGATTTTCGGATGATGAAGAACTCAAGTCGGTATTTTGCAGAGAAAGAGGAAATTTATTATTTTGAGGGTTTAAAAAAGCTTATCTCAAGATGTAACAAATGCATTGATGTTAGGGGAGATCATATTGAAAAATAAAAACAATTTAAATTGAATTCGCATTTTCCTTCATATCGATACCGAGAATATATTGAACGCCATTCGTATGAGAAAAAAAATCGAAAATTTTTCTAAGCCCCAAAAATGAAAAATCAAATGAAAAATTTAATTCTCATAATAAATAAAGAAAAGTTGAAAGAAAAATGAAAAATCAACTGAAAAATTAAATTTTCATAATAAATAAAGAAAAATTGAAAGAAAAATTTCGATATTTTTTTCAAAGTCAGAAATAGTTAGAAATATATATGATTTTTAAGTGAAATTCATTTGAAATAGAGACTTCTCAATGAAACTGAGGTGTATGTGAAAAATTTTTTTTCTTGAAAATTTCGAAAATTTTTCTAAGTCCCGCTATAATGCCATTTGCTGTTTGTGTGTTTAAAAGGTATATTATGAGAAGTGTGAAAATGAACAATCCCATAGAAAGTCAGAATATATGAGAAAAAAAATCGAAAATTTTTCTAAGTCCCAAAACTGAAAAATCAAATGAAAAATTTTATTCTCATAATAAATAAAGAAAAGTTGAAAGAAAAATGAAAAATCAACTGAAAAATTAAATTTTCATAATAAATAAAGAAAAATTGAAAGAAAAATTTCGATATTTTTTTCAAAGTCAGAAATAGTTAGAAATATATATGATTTTTAAGTGAAATTCATTTGAAATAGAGACTTCTCAATGAAACTGAGGTGTATGTGAAAAATTTTTTTTCTTGAAAATTTCGAAAATTTTTCTAAGTCCCGCTATAATGCCATTTGCTGTTTGTGTGTTTAAAAGGTATATTATGAGAAGTGTGAAAATGAACAATCCCATAGAAAGTCAGAATATACGAGGGGCGTTCAAGATATTCTCGGTATCGGGGTGAAGCTGTGGTTGCATATATAAATTGACTTATTTATCAAGTAACACTATTATTTTAGTGCATTCATGTAAAATTTCATATAAATGTGATTATGAATTCGCGTTTTATCTCTAGTTAAACAGAATCATAATGGCAACTGAGGCGATGATGGTGAAAATTGAGCATCGCTCTGTAATTAAATTTCTCACTAAGCAAGGAAAAAGTCAAAAAACTATTCATGAAGAGATGGTGGCTGTTTACCAGGGTTCCGCACCTTCATTATCAACTGTGCAAAAGTGGTCAAGTGAGTTCAAGAGAGGCAGAGAGAGCATTGAGGACGACCCCCGCTCCGGCGCCCCGGCTACTGCTTGTACGGGAGAAAGCATCAAAGAAGTCGAAAAACTTGTTCTTGAGGATGCCCGAATAAAGGTGAAAATGATGGCAGAGATCACCATGCTTTCAATTGGTACCATTCACACCATTCATCATGACCATCTTAACCTTTCAAAGGTCAGTGCAAGGTGGGTGCCACGAATGCTCACAGCGCCTCAGATAAAAAGTGAGAATCGCATGCTGTAGAGAGCTTTTGGAGATGTGTAGTGAGAACGCGGACGGTGTTATGGATCGAATTGTTACTGGGGACGAAACATGGGTCCACCACTATGACCCTGAAAGCAAACAAGAGTCCATGCAGTGGCATAAAAAAGGAACAGACCCCCCGAAGAAGTTCAAAGTCACTCCGTCTGCCCGAAAGCTCATGGCCACAGTTTTATGGGACTCAAAGGGAATCTTGCTCATTGAGTACAAAAAAAAGGTGAAACCATCAACGCCACATCCTACGCTTCCACTTTGCATAATTTGCGGGAGGAAATTAAAAAGAAAAGACGGGGTAAACTCGCAGCGGGTGTGTTGCTTCTTCATGACAACGCTCCTGTTCACACGGCGCGAGTTTCCAAGGCTGCTGCGCGAGATTGTGGTTTCGAAGAAATCCTATAGTCCAGACCTTGCCCCTAGTGATTATTTCCCGTTTCCGGATTTGAAAAAATGTCTTCGTGGAAAAAGATTTTCGGATGATGAAGAACTCAAGTCGGTATTTTGCAGAGAAAGAGGAAATTTATTATTTTGAGGGTTTAAAAAAGCTTATCTCAAGATGTAACAAATGCATTGATGTTAGGGGAGATCATATTGAAAAATAAAAACAATTTAAATTGAATTCGCATTTTCCTTCATATCGATACCGAGAATATATTGAACGCCATTCGTATGAGAAAAAAAATCGAAAATTTTTCTAAGCCCCAAAAATGAAAAATCAAATGAAAAATTTAATTCTCATAATAAATAAAGAAAAGTTGAAAGAAAAATGAAAAATCAACTGAAAAATTAAATTTTCATAATAAATAAAGAAAAATTGAAAGAAAAATTTCGATATTTTTTTCAAAGTCAGAAATAGTTAGAAATATATATGATTTTTAAGTGAAATTCATTTGAAATAGAGACTTCTCAATGAAACTGAGGTGTATGTGAAAAATTTTTTTTCTTGAAAATTTCGAAAATTTTTCTAAGTCCCGCTATAATGCCATTTGCTGTTTGTGTGTTTAAAAGGTATATTATGAGAAGTGTGAAAATGAACAATCCCATAGAAAGTCAGAATATACGAGGGGCGTTCAAGATATTCTCGGTATCGGGGTGAAGCTGTGGTTGCATATATAAATTGACTTATTTATCAAGTAACACTATTATTTTAGTGCATTCATGTAAAATTTCATATAAATGTGATTATGAATTCGCGTTTTATCTCTAGTTAAACAGAATCATAATGGCAACTGAGGCGATGATGGTGAAAATTGAGCATCGCTCTGTAATTAAATTTCTCACTAAGCAAGGAAAAAGTCAAAAAACTATTCATGAAGAGATGGTGGCTGTTTACCAGGGTTCCGCACCTTCATTATCAACTGTGCAAAAGTGGTCAAGTGAGTTCAAGAGAGGCAGAGAGAGCATTGAGGACGACCCCCGCTCCGGCGCCCCGGCTACTGCTTGTACGGGAGAAAGCATCAAAGAAGTCGAAAAACTTGTTCTTGAGGATGCCCGAATAAAGGTGAAAATGATGGCAGAGATCACCATGCTTTCAATTGGTACCATTCACACCATTCTTCATGACCATCTTAACCTTTCAAAGGTCAGTGCAAGGTGGGTGCCACGAATGCTCACAGCGCCTCAGATAAAAAGTGAGAATCGCATGCTGTAGAGAGCTTTTGGAGATGTGTAGTGAGAACGCGGACGGTGTTATGGATCGAATTGTTACTGGGGACGAAACATGGGTCCACCACTATGACCCTGAAAGCAAACAAGAGTCCATGCAGTGGCATAAAAAAGGAACAGACCCCCCGAAGAAGTTCAAAGTCACTCCGTCTGCCCGAAAGCTCATGGCCACAGTTTTATGGGACTCAAAGGGAATCTTGCTCATTGAGTACAAAAAAAAGGTGAAACCATCAACGCCACATCCTACGCTTCCACTTTGCATAATTTGCGGGAGGAAATTAAAAAGAAAAGACGGGGTAAACTCGCAGCGGGTGTGTTGCTTCTTCATGACAACGCTCCTGTTCACACGGCGCGAGTTTCCAAGGCTGCTGCGCGAGATTGTGGTTTCGAAGAAATCCTATAGTCCAGACCTTGCCCCTAGTGATTATTTCCTGTTTCCGGATTTGAAAAAATGTCTTCGTGGAAAAAGATTTTCGGATGATGAAGAACTCAAGTCGGTATTTTGCAGAGAAAGAGGAAATTTATTATTTTGAGGGTTTAAAAAAGCTTATCTCAAGATGTAACAAATGCATTGATGTTAGGGGAGATCATATTGAAAAATAAAAACAATTTAAATTGAATTCGCATTTTCCTTCATATCGATACCGAGAATATATTGAACGCCATTCGTATGAGAAAAAAAATCGAAAATTTTTCTGAGCCCCAAAAATGAAAAATCAAATGAAAAATTTAATTCTCATAATAAATAAAGAAAAGTTGAAAGAAAAATGAAAAATCAACTGAAAAATTAAATTTTCATAATAAATAAAGAAAAATTGAAAGAAAAATTTCGATATTTTTTTCAAAGTCAGAAATAGTTAGAAATATATATGATTTTTAAGTGAAATTCATTTGAAATAGAGACTTCTCAATGAAACTGAGGTGTATGTGAAAAATTTTTTTTCTTGAAAATTTCGAAAATTTTTCTAAGTCCCGCTATAATGCCATTTGCTGTTTGTGTGTTTAAAAGGTATATTATGAGAAGTGTGAAAATGAACAATCCCATAGAAAGTCAGAATATACGAGGGGCGTTCAAGATATTCTCGGTATCGGGGTGAAGCTGTGGTTGCATATATAAATTGACTTATTTATCAAGTAACACTATTATTTTAGTGCATTCATGTAAAATTTCATATAAATGTGATTATGAATTCGCGTTTTATCTCTAGTTAAACAGAATCATAATGGCAACTGAGGCGATGATGGTGAAAATTGAGCATCGCTCTGTAATTAAATTTCTCACTAAGCAAGGAAAAAGTCAAAAAACTATTCATGAAGAGATGGTGGCTGTTTACCAGGGTTCCGCACCTTCATTATCAACTGTGCAAAAGTGGTCAAGTGAGTTCAAGAGAGGCAGAGAGAGCATTGAGGACGACCCCCGCTCCGGCGCCCCGGCTACTGCTTGTACGGGAGAAAGCATCAAAGAAGTCGAAAAACTTGTTCTTGAGGATGCCCGAATAAAGGTGAAAATGATGGCAGAGATCACCATGCTTTCAATTGGTACCATTCACACCATTCATCATGACCATCTTAACCTTTCAAAGGTCAGTGCAAGGTGGGTGCCACGAATGCTCACAGCGCCTCAGATAAAAAGTGAGAATCGCATGCTGTAGAGAGCTTTTGGAGATGTGTAGTGAGAACGCGGACGGTGTTATGGATCGAATTGTTACTGGGGACGAAACATGGGTCCACCACTATGACCCTGAAAGCAAACAAGAGTCCATGCAGTGGCATAAAAAAGGAACAGACCCCCCGAAGAAGTTCAAAGTCACTCCGTCTGCCCGAAAGCTCATGGCCACAGTTTTATGGGACTCAAAGGGAATCTTGCTCATTGAGTACAAAAAAAAGGTGAAACCATCAACGCCACATCCTACGCTTCCACTTTGCATAATTTGCGGGAGGAAATTAAAAAGAAAAGACGGGGTAAACTCGCAGCGGGTGTGTTGCTTCTTCATGACAACGCTCCTGTTCACACGGCGCGAGTTTCCAAGGCTGCTGCGCGAGATTGTGGTTTCGAAGAAATCCTATAGTCCAGACCTTGCCCCTAGTGATTATTTCCTGTTTCCGGATTTGAAAAAATGTCTTCGTGGAAAAAGATTTTCGGATGATGAAGAACTCAAGTCGGTATTTTGCAGAGAAAGAGGAAATTTATTATTTTGAGGGTTTAAAAAAGCTTATCTCAAGATGTAACAAATGCATTGATGTTAGGGGAGATCATATTGAAAAATAAAAACAATTTAAATTGAATTCGCATTTTCCTTCATATCGATACCGAGAATATATTGAACGCCATTCGTATGAGAAAAAAAATCGAAAATTTTTCTAAGCCCCAAAAATGAAAAATCAAATGAAAAATTTAATTCTCATAATAAATAAAGAAAAGTTGAAAGAAAAATGAAAAATCAACTGAAAAATTAAATTTTCATAATAAATAAAGAAAAATTGAAAGAAAAATTTCGATATTTTTTTCAAAGTCAGAAATAGTTAGAAATATATATGATTTTTAAGTGAAATTCATTTGAAATAGAGACTTCTCAATGAAACTGAGGTGTATGTGAAAAATTTTTTTTCTTGAAAATTTCGAAAATTTTTCTAAGTCCCGCTATAATGCCATTTGCTGTTTGTGTGTTTAAAAGGTATATTATGAGAAGTGTGAAAATGAACAATCCCATAGAAAGTCAGAATATACGAGGGGCGTTCAAGATATTCTCGGTATCGGGGTGAAGCTGTGGTTGCATATATAAATTGACTTATTTATCAAGTAACACTATTATTTTAGTGCATTCATGTAAAATTTCATATAAATGTGATTATGAATTCGCGTTTTATCTCTAGTTAAACAGAATCATAATGGCAACTGAGGCGATGATGGTGAAAATTGAGCATCGCTCTGTAATTAAATTTCTCACTAAGCAAGGAAAAAGTCAAAAAACTATTCATGAAGAGATGGTGGCTGTTTACCAGGGTTCCGCACCTTCATTATCAACTGTGCAAAAGTGGTCAAGTGAGTTCAAGAGAGGCAGAGAGAGCATTGAGGACGACCCCCGCTCCGGCGCCCCGGCTACTGCTTGTACGGGAGAAAGCATCAAAGAAGTCGAAAAACTTGTTCTTGAGGATGCCCGAATAAAGGTGAAAATGATGGCAGAGATCACCATGCTTTCAATTGGTACCATTCACACCATTCTTCATGACCATCTTAACCTTTCAAAGGTCAGTGCAAGGTGGGTGCCACGAATGCTCACAGCGCCTCAGATAAAAAGTGAGAATCGCATGCTGTAGAGAGCTTTTGGAGATGTGTAGTGAGAACGCGGACGGTGTTATGGATCGAATTGTTACTGGGGACGAAACATGGGTCCACCACTATGACCCTGAAAGCAAACAAGAGTCCATGCAGTGGCATAAAAAAGGAACAGACCCCCCGAAGAAGTTCAAAGTCACTCCGCCTGCCCGAAAGCTCATGGCCACAGTTTTTTGGGACTCAAAGGGAATCTTGCTCATTGAGTACAAAAAAAAGGTGAAACCATCAACGCCACATCCTACGCTTCCACTTTGCATAATTTGCGGGAGGAAATTAAAAAGAAAAGACGGGGTAAACTCGCAGCGGGTGTGTTGCTTCTTCATGACAACGCTCCTGTTCACACGGCGCGAGTTTCCAAGGCTGCTGCGCGAGATTGTGGTTTCGAAGAAATCCAACACCCACCCTATAGTCCAGACCTTGCCCCTAGTGATTATTTCCTGTTTCCGGATTTGAAAAAATGTCTTCGTGGAAAAAGATTTTCGGATGATGAAGAACTCAAGTCGGTATTTTGCAGAGAAAGAGGAAATTTATTATTTTGAGGGTTTAAAAAAGCTTATCTCAAGATGTAACAAATGCATTGATGTTAGGGGAGATCATATTGAAAAATAAAAATAATTTAAATTGAATTCGCATTTTCCTTCATATCGATACCGAGAATATATTGAACGCCATTCGTATGAGAAAAAAAATCGAAAATTTTTCTAAGCCCCAAAAATGAAAAATCAAATGAAAAATTTAATTCTCATAATAAATAAAGAAAAGTTGAAAGAAAAATGAAAAATCAACTGAAAAATTAAATTTTCATAATAAATAAAGAAAAATTGAAAGAAAAATTTCGATATTTTTTTCAAAGTCAGAAATAGTTAGAAATATATATGATTTTTAAGTGAAATTCATTTGAAATAGAGACTTCTCAATGAAACTGAGGTGTATGTGAAAAATTTTTTTTCTTGAAAATTTCGAAAATTTTTCTAAGTCCCGCTATAATGCCATTTGCTGTTTGTGTGTTTAAAAGGTATATTATGAGAAGTGTGAAAATGAACAATCCCATAGAAAGTCAGAATATACGAGGGGCGTTCAAGATATTCTCGGTATCGGGGTGAAGCTGTGGTTGCATATATAAATTGACTTATTTATCAAGTAACACTATTATTTTAGTGCATTCATGTAAAATTTCATATAAATGTGATTATGAATTCGCGTTTTATCTCTAGTTAAACAGAATCATAATGGCAACTGAGGCGATGATGGTGAAAATTGAGCATCGCTCTGTAATTAAATTTCTCACTAAGCAAGGAAAAAGTCAAAAAACTATTCATGAAGAGATGGTGGCTGTTTACCAGGGTTCCGCACCTTCATTATCAACTGTGCAAAAGTGGTCAAGTGAGTTCAAGAGAGGCAGAGAGAGCATTGAGGACGACCCCCGCTCCGGCGCCCCGGCTACTGCTTGTACGGGAGAAAGCATCAAAGAAGTCGAAAAACTTGTTCTTGAGGATGCCCGAATAAAGGTGAAAATGATGGCAGAGATCACCATGCTTTCAATTGGTACCATTCACACCATTCTTCATGACCATCTTAACCTTTCAAAGGTCAGTGCAAGGTGGGTGCCACGAATGCTCACAGCGCCTCAGATAAAAAGTGAGAATCGCATGCTGTAGAGAGCTTTTGGAGATGTGTAGTGAGAACGCGGACGGTGTTATGGATCGAATTGTTACTGGGGACGAAACATGGGTCCACCACTATCACCCTGAAAGCAAACAAGAGTCCATGCAGTGGCATAAAAAAGGAACAGACCCCCCGAAGAAGTTCAAAGTCACTCCGTCTGCCCGAAAGCTCATGGCCACAGTTTTATGGGACTCAAAGGGAATCTTGCTCATTGAGTACAAAAAAAAGGTGAAACCATCAACGCCACATCCTACGCTTCCACTTTGCATAATTTGCGGGAGGAAATTAAAAAGAAAAGACGGGGTAAACTCGCAGCGGGTGTGTTGCTTCTTCATGACAACGCTCCTGTTCACACGGCGCGAGTTTCCAAGGCTGCTGCGCGAGATTGTGGTTTCGAAGAAATCCAACACCCACCCTATAGTCCAGACCTTGCCCCTAGTGATTATTTCCTGTTTCCGGATTTGAAAAAATGTCTTCGTGGAAAAAGATTTTCGGATGATGAAGAACTCAAGTCGGTATTTTGCAGAGAAAGAGGAAATTTATTATTTTGAGGGTTTAAAAAAGCTTATCTCAAGATGTAACAAATGCATTGATGTTAGGGGAGATCATATTGAAAAATAAAAATAATTTAAATTGAATTCGCATTTTCCTTCATATCGATACCGAGAATATATTGAACGCCATTCGTATGAGAAAAAAAATCGAAAATTTTTCTAAGCCCCAAAAATGAAAAATCAAATGAAAAATTTAATTCTCATAATAAATAAAGAAAAGTTGAAAGAAAAATGAAAAATCAACTGAAAAATTAAATTTTCATAATAAATAAAGAAAAATTGAAAGAAAAATTTCGATATTTTTTTCAAAGTCAGAAATAGTTAGAAATATATATGATTTTTAAGTGAAATTCATTTGAAATAGAGACTTCTCAATGAAACTGAGGTGTATGTGAAAAATTTTTTTTCTTGAAAATTTCGAAAATTTTTCTAAGTCCCGCTATAATGCCATTTGCTGTTTGTGTGTTTAAAAGGTATATTATGAGAAGTGTGAAAATGAACAATCCCATAGAAAGTCAGAATATACGAGGGGCGTTCAAGATATTCTCGGTATCGGGGTGAAGCTGTGGTTGCATATATAAATTGACTTATTTATCAAGTAACACTATTATTTTAGTGCATTCATGTAAAATTTCATATAAATGTGATTATGAATTCGCGTTTTATCTCTAGTTAAACAGAATCATAATGGCAACTGAGGCGATGATGGTGAAAATTGAGCATCGCTCTGTAATTAAATTTCTCACTAAGCAAGGAAAAAGTCAAAAAACTATTCATGAAGAGATGGTGGCTGTTTACCAGGGTTCCGCACCTTCATTATCAACTGTGCAAAAGTGGTCAAGTGAGTTCAAGAGAGGCAGAGAGAGCATTGAGGACGACCCCCGCTCCGGCGCCCCGGCTACTGCTTGTACGGGAGAAAGCATCAAAGAAGTCGAAAAACTTGTTCTTGAGGATGCCCGAATAAAGGTGAAAATGATGGCAGAGATCACCATGCTTTCAATTGGTACCATTCACACCATTCTTCATGACCATCTTAACCTTTCAAAGGTCAGTGCAAGGTGGGTGCCACGAATGCTCACAGCGCCTCAGATAAAAAGTGAGAATCGCATGCTGTAGAGAGCTTTTGGAGATGTGTAGTGAGAACGCGGACGGTGTTATGGATCGAATTGTTACTGGGGACGAAACATGGGTCCACCACTATCACCCTGAAAGCAAACAAGAGTCCATGCAGTGGCATAAAAAAGGAACAGACCCCCCGAAGAAGTTCAAAGTCACTCCGTCTGCCCGAAAGCTCATGGCCACAGTTTTATGGGACTCAAAGGGAATCTTGCTCATTGAGTACAAAAAAAAGGTGAAACCATCAACGCCACATCCTACGCTTCCACTTTGCATAATTTGCGGGAGGAAATTAAAAAGAAAAGACGGGGTAAACTCGCAGCGGGTGTGTTGCTTCTTCATGACAACGCTCCTGTTCACACGGCGCGAGTTTCCAAGGCTGCTGCGCGAGATTGTGGTTTCGAAGAAATCCAACACCCACCCTATAGTCCAGACCTTGCCCCTAGTGATTATTTCCTGTTTCCGGATTTGAAAAAATGTCTTCGTGGAAAAAGATTTTCGGATGATGAAGAACTCAAGTCGGTATTTTGCAGAGAAAGAGGAAATTTATTATTTTGAGGGTTTAAAAAAGCTTATCTCAAGATGTAACAAATGCATTGATGTTAGGGGAGATCATATTGAAAAATAAAAACAATTTAAATTGAATTCGCATTTTCCTTCATATCGATACCGAGAATATATTGAACGCCATTCGTATGAGAAAAAAAATCGAAAATCTTTCTAAGCCCCAAAAATGAAAAATCAAATGAAAAATTTAATTCTCATAATAAATAAAGAAAAGTTGAAAGAAAAATGAAAAATCAACTGAAAAATTAAATTTTCATAATAAATAAAGAAAAATTGAAAGAAAAATTTCGATATTTTTTTCAAAGTCAGAAATAGTTAGAAATATATATGATTTTTAAGTGAAATTCATTTGAAATAGAGACTTCTCAATGAAACTGAGGTGTATGTGAAAAATTTTTTTTCTTGAAAATTTCGAAAATTTTTCTAAGTCCCGCTATAATGCCATTTGCTGTTTGTGTGTTTAAAAGGTATATTATGAGAAGTGTGAAAATGAACAATCCCATAGAAAGTCAGAATATACGAGGGGCGTTCAAGATATTCTCGGTATCGGGGTGAAGCTGTGGCTGCATATATAAATTGACTTATTTATCAAGTAACACTATTATTTTAGTGCATTCATGTAAAATTTCATATAAATGTGATTATGAATTCGCGTTTTATCTCTAGTTAAACAGAATCATAATGGCAACTGAGGCGATGATGGTGAAAATTGAGCATCGCTCTGTAATTAAATTTCTCACTAAGCAAGGAAAAAGTCAAAAAACTATTCATGAAGAGATGGTGGCTGTTTACCAGGGTTCCGCACCTTCATTATCAACTGTGCAAAAGTGGTCAAGTGAGTTCAAGAGAGGCAGAGAGAGCATTGAGGACGACCCCCGCTCCGGCGCCCCGGCTACTGCTTGTACGGGAGAAAGCATCAAAGAAGTCGAAAAACTTGTTCTTGAGGATGCCCGAATAAAGGTGAAAATGATGGCAGAGATCACCATGCTTTCAATTGGTACCATTCACACCATTCTTCATGACCATCTTAACCTTTCAAAGGTCAGTGCAAGGTGGGTGCCACGAATGCTCACAGCGCCTCAGATAAAAAGTGAGAATCGCATGCTGTAGAGAGCTTTTGGAGATGTGTAGTGAGAACGCGGACGGTGTTATGGATCGAATTGTTACTGGGGACGAAACATGGGTCCACCACTATGACCCTGAAAGCAAACAAGAGTCCATGCAGTGGCATAAAAAAGGAACAGACCCCCCGAAGAAGTTCAAAGTCACTCCGTCTGCCCGAAAGCTCATGGCCACAGTTTTATGGGACTCAAAGGGAATCTTGCTCATTGAGTACAAAAAAAAGGTGAAACCATCAACGCCACATCCTACGCTTCCACTTTGCATAATTTGCGGGAGGAAATTAAAAAGAAAAGACGGGGTAAACTCGCAGCGGGTGTGTTGCTTCTTCATGACAACGCTCCTGTTCACACGGCGCGAGTTTCCAAGGCTGCTGCGCGAGATTGTGGTTTCGAAGAAATCCAACACCCACCCTATAGTCCAGACCTTGCCCCTAGTGATTATTTCCTGTTTCCGGATTTGAAAAAATGTCTTCGTGGAAAAAGATTTTCGGATGATGAAGAACTCAAGTCGGTATTTTGCAGAGAAAGAGGAAATTTATTATTTTGAGGGTTTAAAAAAGCTTATCTCAAGATGTAACAAATGCATTGATGTTAGGGGAGATCATATTGAAAAATAAAAACAATTTAAATTGAATTCGCATTTTCCTTCATATCGATACCGAGAATATATTGAACGCCATTCGTATGAGAAAAAAAATCGAAAATCTTTCTAAGCCCCAAAAATGAAAAATCAAATGAAAAATTTAATTCTCATAATAAATAAAGAAAAGTTGAAAGAAAAATGAAAAATCAACTGAAAAATTAAATTTTCATAATAAATAAAGAAAAATTGAAAGAAAAATTTCGATATTTTTTTCAAAGTCAGAAATAGTTAGAAATATATATGATTTTTAAGTGAAATTCATTTGAAATAGAGACTTCTCAATGAAACTGAGGTGTATGTGAAAAATTTTTTTTCTTGAAAATTTCGAAAATTTTTCTAAGTCCCGCTATAATGCCATTTGCTGTTTGTGTGTTTAAAAGGTATATTATGAGAAGTGTGAAAATGAACAATCCCATAGAAAGTCAGAATATACGAGGGGCGTTCAAGATATTCTCGGTATCGGGGTGAAGCTGTGGCTGCATATATAAATTGACTTATTTATCAAGTAACACTATTATTTTAGTGCATTCATGTAAAATTTCATATAAATGTGATTATGAATTCGCGTTTTATCTCTAGTTAAACAGAATCATAATGGCAACTGAGGCGATGATGGTGAAAATTGAGCATCGCTCTGTAATTAAATTTCTCACTAAGCAAGGAAAAAGTCAAAAAACTATTCATGAAGAGATGGTGGCTGTTTACCAGGGTTCCGCACCTTCATTATCAACTGTGCAAAAGTGGTCAAGTGAGTTCAAGAGAGGCAGAGAGAGCATTGAGGACGACCCCCGCTCCGGCGCCCCGGCTACTGCTTGTACGGGAGAAAGCATCAAAGAAGTCGAAAAACTTGTTCTTGAGGATGCCCGAATAAAGGTGAAAATGATGGCAGAGATCACCATGCTTTCAATTGGTACCATTCACACCATTCTTC
This sequence comes from Volucella zonaria, assembly GCA_963966105.1. Taxonomy (NCBI): domain Eukaryota; kingdom Metazoa; phylum Arthropoda; class Insecta; order Diptera; family Syrphidae; genus Volucella; species Volucella zonaria. Next base: position 1,025,541 of record CAWYQB010000198.1, read on the forward strand.
ATGACCATCTTAACCTTTCAAAGGTCAGTGCAAGGTGGGTGCCACGAATGCTCACAGCGCCTCAGATAAAAAGTGAGAATCGCATGCTGTAGAGAGCTTTTGGAGATGTGTAGTGAGAACGCGGACGGTGTTATGGATCGAATTGTTACTGGGGACGAAACATGGGTCCACCACTATGACCCTGAAAGCAAACAAGAGTCCATGCAGTGGCATAAAAAAGGAACAGACCCCCCGAAGAAGTTCAAAGTCACTCCGTCTGCCCGAAAGCTCATGGCCACAGTTTTATGGGACTCAAAGGGAATCTTGCTCATTGAGTACAAAAAAAAGGTGAAACCATCAACGCCACATCCTACGCTTCCACTTTGCATAATTTGCGGGAGGAAATTAAAAAGAAAAGACGGGGTAAACTCGCAGCGGGTGTGTTGCTTCTTCATGACAACGCTCCTGTTCACACGGCGCGAGTTTCCAAGGCTGCTGCGCGAGATTGTGGTTTCGAAGAAATCCAACACCCACCCTATAGTCCAGACCTTGCCCCTAGTGATTATTTCCTGTTTCCGGATTTGAAAAAATGTCTTCGTGGAAAAAGATTTTCGGATGATGAAGAACTCAAGTCGGTATTTTGCAGAGAAAGAGGAAATTTATTATTTTGAGGGTTTAAAAAAGCTTATCTCAAGATGTAACAAATGCATTGATGTTAGGGGAGATCATATTGAAAAATAAAAACAATTTAAATTGAATTCGCATTTTCCTTCATATCGATACCGAGAATATATTGAACGCCATTCGTATGAGAAAAAAAATCGAAAATCTTTCTAAGCCCCAAAAATGAAAAATCAAATGAAAAATTTAATTCTCATAATAAATAAAGAAAAGTTGAAAGAAAAATGAAAAATCAACTGAAAAATTAAATTTTCATAATAAATAAAGAAAAATTGAAAGAAAAATTTCGATATTTTTTTCAAAGTCAGAAATAGTTAGAAATATATATGATTTTTAAGTGAAATTCATTTGAAATAGAGACTTCTCAATGAAACTGAGGTGTATGTGAAAAATTTTTTTTCTTGAAAATTTCGAAAATTTTTCTAAGTCCCGCTATAATGCCATTTGCTGTTTGTGTGTTTAAAAGGTATATTATGAGAAGTGTGAAAATGAACAATCCCATAGAAAGTCAGAATATACGAGGGGCGTTCAAGATATTCTCGGTATCGGGGTGAAGCTGTGGCTGCATATATAAATTGACTTATTTATCAAGTAACACTATTATTTTAGTGCATTCATGTAAAATTTCATATAAATGTGATTATGAATTCGCGTTTTATCTCTAGTTAAACAGAATCATAATGGCAACTGAGGCGATGATGGTGAAAATTGAGCATCGCTCTGTAATTAAATTTCTCACTAAGCAAGGAAAAAGTCAAAAAACTATTCATGAAGAGATGGTGGCTGTTTACCAGGGTTCCGCACCTTCATTATCAACTGTGCAAAAGTGGTCAAGTGAGTTCAAGAGAGGCAGAGAGAGCATTGAGGACGACCCCCGCTCCGGCGCCCCGGCTACTGCTTGTACGGGAGAAAGCATCAAAGAAGTCGAAAAACTTGTTCTTGAGGATGCCCGAATAAAGGTGAAAATGATGGCAGAGATCACCATGCTTTCAATTGGTACCATTCACACCATTCTTCATGACCATCTTAACCTTTCAAAGGTCAGTGCAAGGTGGGTGCCACGAATGCTCACAGCGCCTCAGATAAAAAGTGAGAATCGCATGCTGTAGAGAGCTTTTGGAGATGTGTAGTGAGAACGCGGACGGTGTTATGGATCGAATTGTTACTGGGGACGAAACATGGGTCCACCACTATGACCCTGAAAGCAAACAAGAGTCCATGCAGTGGCATAAAAAAGGAACAGACCCCCCGAAGAAGTTCAAAGTCACTCCGTCTGCCCGAAAGCTCATGGCCACAGTTTTATGGGACTCAAAGGGAATCTTGCTCATTGAGTACAAAAAAAAGGTGAAACCATCAACGCCACATCCTACGCTTCCACTTTGCATAATTTGCGGGAGGAAATTAAAAAGAAAAGACGGGGTAAACTCGCAGCGGGTGTGTTGCTTCTTCATGACAACGCTCCTGTTCACACGGCGCGAGTTTCCAAGGCTGCTGCGCGAGATTGTGGTTTCGAAGAAATCCAACACCCACCCTATAGTCCAGACCTTGCCCCTAGTGATTATTTCCTGTTTCCGGATTTGAAAAAATGTCTTCGTGGAAAAAGATTTTCGGATGATGAAGAACTCAAGTCGGTATTTTGCAGAGAAAGAGGAAATTTATTATTTTGAGGGTTTAAAAAAGCTTATCTCAAGATGTAACAAATGCATTGATGTTAGGGGAGATCATATTGAAAAATAAAAACAATTTAAATTGAATTCGCATTTTCCTTCATATCGATACCGAGAATATATTGAACGCCATTCGTATGAGAAAAAAAATCGAAAATCTTTCTAAGCCCCAAAAATGAAAAATCAAATGAAAAATTTAATTCTCATAATAAATAAAGAAAAGTTGAAAGAAAAATGAAAAATCAACTGAAAAATTAAATTTTCATAATAAATAAAGAAAAATTGAAAGAAAAATTTCGATATTTTTTTCAAAGTCAGAAATAGTTAGAAATATATATGATTTTTAAGTGAAATTCATTTGAAATAGAGACTTCTCAATGAAACTGAGGTGTATGTGAAAAATTTTTTTTCTTGAAAATTTCGAAAATTTTTCTAAGTCCCGCTATAATGCCATTTGCTGTTTGTGTGTTTAAAAGGTATATTATGAGAAGTGTGAAAATGAACAATCCCATAGAAAGTCAGAATATACAAGGGGCGTTCAAGATATTCTCGGTATCGGGGTGAAGCTGTGGCTGCATATATAAATTGACTTATTTATCAAGTAACACTATTATTTTAGTGCATTCATGTAAAATTTCATATAAATGTGATTATGAATTCGCGTTTTATCTCTAGTTAAACAGAATCATAATGGCAACTGAGGCGATGATGGTGAAAATTGAGCATCGCTCTGTAATTAAATTTCTCACTAAGCAAGGAAAAAGTCAAAAAACTATTCATGAAGAGATGGTGGCTGTTTACCAGGGTTCCGCACCTTCATTATCAACTGTGCAAAAGTGGTCAAGTGAGTTCAAGAGAGGCAGAGAGAGCATTGAGGACGACCCCCGCTCCGGCGCCCCGGCTACTGCTTGTACGGGAGAAAGCATCAAAGAAGTCGAAAAACTTGTTCTTGAGGATGCCCGAATAAAGGTGAAAATGATGGCAGAGATCACCATGCTTTCAATTGGTACCATTCACACCATTCTTCATGACCATCTTAACCTTTCAAAGGTCAGTGCAAGGTGGGTGCCACGAATGCTCACAGCGCCTCAGATAAAAAGTGAGAATCGCATGCTGTAGAGAGCTTTTGGAGATGTGTAGTGAGAACGCGGACGGTGTTATGGATCGAATTGTTACTGGGGACGAAACATGGGTCCACCACTATGACCCTGAAAGCAAACAAGAGTCCATGCAGTGGCATAAAAAAGGAACAGACCCCCCGAAGAAGTTCAAAGTCACTCCGTCTGCCCGAAAGCTCATGGCCACAGTTTTATGGGACTCAAAGGGAATCTTGCTCATTGAGTACAAAAAAAAGGTGAAACCATCAACGCCACATCCTACGCTTCCACTTTGCATAATTTGCGGGAGGAAATTAAAAAGAAAAGACGGGGTAAACTCGCAGCGGGTGTGTTGCTTCTTCATGACAACGCTCCTGTTCACACGGCGCGAGTTTCCAAGGCTGCTGCGCGAGATTGTGGTTTCGAAGAAATCCAACACCCACCCTATAGTCCAGACCTTGCCCCTAGTGATTATTTCCTGTTTCCGGATTTGAAAAAATGTCTTCGTGGAAAAAGATTTTCGGATGATGAAGAACTCAAGTCGGTATTTTGCAGAGAAAGAGGAAATTTATTATTTTGAGGGTTTAAAAAAGCTTATCTCAAGATGTAACAAATGCATTGATGTTAGGGGAGATCATATTGAAAAATAAAAACAATTTAAATTGAATTCGCATTTTCCTTCATATCGATACCGAGAATATATTGAACGCCATTCGTATGAGAAAAAAAATCGAAAATCTTTCTAAGCCCCAAAAATGAAAAATCAAATGAAAAATTTAATTCTCATAATAAATAAAGAAAAGTTGAAAGAAAAATGAAAAATCAACTGAAAAATTAAATTTTCATAATAAATAAAGAAAAATTGAAAGAAAAATTTCGATATTTTTTTCAAAGTCAGAAATAGTTAGAAATATATATGATTTTTAAGTGAAATTCATTTGAAATAGAGACTTCTCAATGAAACTGAGGTGTATGTGAAAAATTTTTTTTCTTGAAAATTTCGAAAATTTTTCTAAGTCCCGCTATAATGCCATTTGCTGTTTGTGTGTTTAAAAGGTATATTATGAGAAGTGTGAAAATGAACAATCCCATAGAAAGTCAGAATATACGAGGGGCGTTCAAGATATTCTCGGTATCGGGGTGAAGCTGTGGCTGCATATATAAATTGACTTATTTATCAAGTAACACTATTATTTTAGTGCATTCATGTAAAATTTCATATAAATGTGATTATGAATTCGCGTTTTATCTCTAGTTAAACAGAATCATAATGGCAACTGAGGCGATGATGGTGAAAATTGAGCATCGCTCTGTAATTAAATTTCTCACTAAGCAAGGAAAAAGTCAAAAAACTATTCATGAAGAGATGGTGGCTGTTTACCAGGGTTCCGCACCTTCATTATCAACTGTGCAAAAGTGGTCAAGTGAGTTCAAGAGAGGCAGAGAGAGCATTGAGGACGACCCCCGCTCCGGCGCCCCGGCTACTGCTTGTACGGGAGAAAGCATCAAAGAAGTCGAAAAACTTGTTCTTGAGGATGCCCGAATAAAGGTGAAAATGATGGCAGAGATCACCATGCTTTCAATTGGTACCATTCACACCATTCTTCATGACCATCTTAACCTTTCAAAGGTCAGTGCAAGGTGGGTGCCACGAATGCTCACAGCGCCTCAGATAAAAAGTGAGAATCGCATGCTGTAGAGAGCTTTTGGAGATGTGTAGTGAGAACGCGGACGGTGTTATGGATCGAATTGTTACTGGGGACGAAACATGGGTCCACCACTATGACCCTGAAAGCAAACAAGAGTCCATGCAGTGGCATAAAAAAGGAACAGACCCCCCGAAGAAGTTCAAAGTCACTCCGTCTGCCCGAAAGCTCATGGCCACAGTTTTATGGGACTCAAAGGGAATCTTGCTCATTGAGTACAAAAAAAAGGTGAAACCATCAACGCCACATCCTACGCTTCCACTTTGCATAATTTGCGGGAGGAAATTAAAAAGAAAAGACGGGGTAAACTCGCAGCGGGTGTGTTGCTTCTTCATGACAACGCTCCTGTTCACACGGCGCGAGTTTCCAAGGCTGCTGCGCGAGATTGTGGTTTCGAAGAAATCCAACACCCACCCTATAGTCCAGACCTTGCCCCTAGTGATTATTTCCTGTTTCCGGATTTGAAAAAATGTCTTCGTGGAAAAAGATTTTCGGATGATGAAGAACTCAAGTCGGTATTTTGCAGAGAAAGAGGAAATTTATTATTTTGAGGGTTTAAAAAAGCTTATCTCAAGATGTAACAAATGCATTGATGTTAGGGGAGATCATATTGAAAAATAAAAGCAATTTAAATTGAATTCGCATTTTCCTTCATATCGATACCGAGAATATATTGAACGCCATTCGTATGAGAAAAAAAATCGAAAATCTTTCTAAGCCCCAAAAATGAAAAATCAAATGAAAAATTTAATTCTCATAATAAATAAAGAAAAGTTGAAAGAAAAATGAAAAATCAACTGAAAAATTAAATTTTCATAATAAATAAAGAAAAATTGAAAGAAAAATTTCGATATTTTTTTCAAAGTCAGAAATAGTTAGAAATATATATGATTTTTAAGTGAAATTCATTTGAAATAGAGACTTCTCAATGAAACTGAGGTGTATGTGAAAAATTTTTTTTCTTGAAAATTTCGAAAATTTTTCTAAGTCCCGCTATAATGCCATTTGCTGTTTGTGTGTTTAAAAGGTATATTATGAGAAGTGTGAAAATGAACAATCCCATAGAAAGTCAGAATATACAAGGGGCGTTCAAGATATTCTCGGTATCGGGGTGAAGCTGTGGCTGCATATATAAATTGACTTATTTATCAAGTAACACTATTATTTTAGTGCATTCATGTAAAATTTCATATAAATGTGATTATGAATTCGCGTTTTATCTCTAGTTAAACAGAATCATAATGGCAACTGAGGCGATGATGGTGAAAATTGAGCATCGCTCTGTAATTAAATTTCTCACTAAGCAAGGAAAAAGTCAAAAAACTATTCATGAAGAGATGGTGGCTGTTTACCAGGGTTCCGCACCTTCATTATCAACTGTGCAAAAGTGGTCAAGTGAGTTCAAGAGAGGCAGAGAGAGCATTGAGGACGACCCCCGCTCCGGCGCCCCGGCTACTGCTTGTACGGGAGAAGGCATCAAAGAAGTCGAAAAACTTGTTCTTGAGGATGCCCGAATAAAGGTGAAAATGATGGCAGAGATCATCAAGCTTTCAATTGGTACTATTCACACCATTCTTCATGACCATCTTAACCTTTCAAAGGTCAGTGCAAGGTGATAAAAAGTGAGAATCGCATGCTGTAGAGAGCTTTTGGAGATGTGTAGTGAGAACGCGGACGGTGTTATGGATCGAATTGTTACTGGGGACGAAACATGGGTCCACCACTATGACCCTAAAAGCAAACAAGAGTCCATGCAGTGGCATAAAAAAGGAACAGACCCCCCGAAGAAGTTCAAAGTCACTCCGTCTGCCTGAAAGCTCATGGCCACAGTTTTTTGGGACTCAAAGGGAATCTTGCTCATTGAGTACAAAAAAAAAGGTGAAACCATCAACGCCACATCCTACGCTTCCACTTTGCATAATTTGCGGGAGGAAATTAAAAAGAAAAGACGGGGTAAACTCGCAGCGGGTGTGTTGCTTCTTCATGACAACGCTCCTGTTCACACGGCGCGAGTTTCCAAGGCTGCTGCGCGAGATTGTGGTTTCGAAGAAATCCAACACCCACCCTATAGTCCAGACCTTGCCCCTAGTGATTATTTCCTGTTTCCGGATTTGAAAAAATGTCTTCGTGGAAAAAGATTTTCGGATGATGAAGAACTCAAGTCGGTATTTTGCAGAGAAAGAGGAAATTTATTATTTTGAGGGTTTAAAAAAGCTTATCTCAAGATGTAACAAATGCATTGATGTTAGGGGAGATCATATTGAAAAATAAAAACAATTTAAATTGAATTCGCATTTTCCTTCATATCGATACCGAGAATATATTGAACGCCCCTCGTATGAGAAAAAAAATCGAAAATTTTTCTAAGTCCCAAAAATGAAAAATCAAATGAAAAATTTAATTCTCATAATAAATAAAGAAAAGTTGAAAGAAAAATTTCGATATTTTTTTCAAAGTCAGAAATAGTTAGAAATATATATGATTTTTAAGTGAAATTCATTTGAAATAGAGACTTCTCAATGAAACTGAGGTGTATGTGAAAAATTTTTTTTCTTGAAAATTTCGAAAATTTTTCTAAGTCCCGCTATAATGCCATTTGCTGTTTATGTGTTTAAAAGGTATATTATGAGAAGTGTGAAAATGAACAATCCCATAGAAAGTCAGAATATACGAGGGGCGTTCAAGATATTCTCGGTATCGGGGTGAAGCTGTGGTTGCATATATAAATTGACTTATTTATCAAGTAATACTATTATTTTAGTGCATTCGTGTAAAATTTCATATAAATGTGATTATTAATTCGCGTTTTATCTCTAGTTAAACAGAATCATAATGGCAACTGAGGCGATGATGGTGAAAATTGATATTTTTTTCAAAGTCAGAAATAGTTAGAAATATATATGATTTTTAAGTGAAATTCATTTGAAATAGAGACTTCTCAATGAAACTGAGGTGTATGTGAAAAATTTTTTTTCTTGAAAATTTCGAAAATTTTTCTAAGTCCCGCTATAATGCCATTTGCTGTTTGTGTGTTTAAAAGGTATATTATGAGAAGTGTGAAAATGAACAATCCCATAGAAAGTCAGAATATACGAGGGGCGATCAAGATATTCTCGGTATCGGGGTGAAGCTGTGGCTGCATATATAAATTGACTTATTTATCAAGTAACACTATTATTTTAGTGCATTCATGTAAAATTTCATATAAATGTGATTATGAATTCGCGTTTTATCTCTAGTTAAACAGAATCATAATGGCAACTGAGGCGATGATGGTGAAAATTGAGCATCGCTCTGTAATTAAATTTCTCACTAAGCAAGGAAAAAGTCAAAAAACTATTCATGAAGAGATGGTGGCTGTTTACCAGGGTTCCGCACTTTCATTATCAACTGTGCAAAAGTGGTCAAGTGAGTTCAAGAGAGGCAGAGAGAGCATTGAGGACGACCCCCGCTCCGGCGCCCCGGCTACTGCTTGTACGGGAGAAAGCATCAAAGAAGACGAAAAACTTGTTCTTGAGGATGCCCGAATAAAGGTGAAAATGATGGCAGAGATCACCAAGCTTTCAATTGGTACCATTCACACCATTCTTCATGACCATCTTAACCTTTCAAAGGTCAGTGCAAGGTGGGTGCCACGAATGCTCACAGCGCCTCAGATAAAAAGTGAGAATCGCATGCTGTAGAGAGCTAACATCAATGCATTTGTTACATCTTGAGATAAGCTTTGTTAAACCCTCAAAATAATAAATTTCCTCTTTCTCTGCATTTTTCTTTCAACTTTTCTTTATTTATTATGAGAATTAAATTTTTCATTTGATTATTCATTTTTGGGATTTAGAAAAATTTTCGATTTTTTTTCTCATACGAGGGGCGTTCAAGATATTCTCGGTATCGGGGTGAAGCTGTGGTTGCATATATAAATTGACTTATTTATCAAGTAATACTATTATTTTAGTGCATTCATGTAAAATTTCATATAAATGTGATTATTAATTCGCGTTTTATCTCTAGTTAAACAGAATCATAATGGCAACTGAGGCGATGATGGTGAAAATTGAGCATCGCGCTGTAATTAAATTTCTCACTAAGCAAGGAAAAATTCAAAAAACTATGTATGAAGAGATGGTGGCTGTTTACCAGGGTTCCGCACCTTCATTATCAACTGTGCAAAAGTGGTCAAGTGAGTTCAAGAGAGGCAGAGAGCGCATTGAGGACGACCCCCGCTCCGGCGCCCCGGCTACTGCTTGTACGGGAGAAAGCATCAAAGAAGACGAAAAACTTGTTCTTGAGGATGCCCGAATAAAGGTGAAAATGATGGCAGAGATCACCAAGCTTTCAATTGGTACCATTCACACCATTCTTCATGACCATCTTAACCTTTCAAAGGTCAGTGCAAGGTGGGTGCCACGAATGCTCACAGCGCCTCAGATAAAAAGTGAGAATCGCATGCTGTAGAGAGCTTTTGGAGATGTGTAGTGAGAACGCGGACGGTGTTATGGATCGAATTGTTACTGGGGACGAAACATGGGTCCACCACTATGACCCTGAAAGCAAACAAGAGTCCATGCAGTGGCATAAAAAAGGAACAGACCCCCCGAAGAAGTTCAAAGTCACTCCGTCTGCCCGAAAGCTCATGGCCACAGTTTTATGGGACTCAAAGGGAATCTTGCTCATTGAGTACAAAAAAAAGGTGAAACCATCAACGCCACATCCTACGCTTCCACTTTGCATAATTTGCGGGAGGAAATTAAAAAGAAAAGACGGGGTAAACTCGCAGCGGGTGTGTTGCTTCTTCATGACAACGCTCCTGTTCACACGGCGCGAGTTTCCAAGGCTGCTGCGCGAGATTGTGGTTTCGAAGAAATCCAACACCCACCCTATAGTCCAGACCTTGCCCCTAGTGATTATTTCCTGTTTCCGGATTTGAAAAAATGTCTTCGTGGAAAAAGATTTTCGGATGATGAAGAACTCAAGTCGGTATTTTGCAGAGAAAGAGGAAATTTATTATTTTGAGGGTTTAAAAAAGCTTATCTCAAGATGTAACAAATGCATTGATGTTAGGGGAGATCATATTGAAAAATAAAAACAATTTAAATTGAATTCGCATTTTCCTTCATATCGATACCGAGAATATATTGAACGCCATTCGTATGAGAAAAAAAATCGAAAATCTTTCTAAGCCCCAAAAATGAAAAATCAAATGAAAAATTTAATTCTCATAATAAATAAAGAAAAGTTGAAAGAAAAATGAAAAATCAACTGAAAAATTAAATTTTCATAATAAATAAAGAAAAATTGAAAGAAAAATTTCGATATTTTTTTCAAAGTCAGAAATAGTTAGAAATATATATGATTTTTAAGTGAAATTCATTTGAAATAGAGACTTCTCAATGAAACTGAGGTGTATGTGAAAAATTTTTTTTCTTGAAAATTTCGAAAATTTTTCTAAGTCCCGCTATAATGCCATTTGCTGTTTGTGTGTTTAAAAGGTATATTATGAGAAGTGTGAAAATGAACAATCCCATAGAAAGTCAGAATATACGAGGGGCGATCAAGATATTCTCGGTATCGGGGTGAAGCTGTGGCTGCATATATAAATTGACTTATTTATCAAGTAACACTATTATTTTAGTGCATTCATGTAAAATTTCATATAAATGTGATTATGAATTCGCGTTTTATCTCTAGTTAAACAGAATCATAATGGCAACTGAGGCGATGATGGTGAAAATTGAGCATCGCTCTGTAATTAAATTTCTCACTAAGCAAGGAAAAAGTCAAAAAACTATTCATGAAGAGATGGTGGCTGTTTACCAGGGTTCCGCACCTTCATTATCAACTGTGCAAAAGTGGTCAAGTGAGTTCAAGAGAGGCAGAGAGAGCATTGAGGACGACCCCCGCTCCGGCGCCCCGGCTACTGCTTGTACGGGAGAAGGCATCAAAGAAGTCGAAAAACTTGTTCTTGAGGATGCCCGAATAAAGGTGAAAATGATGGCAGAGATCACCAAGCTTTCAATTGGTACTATTCACACCATTCTTCATGACCATCTTAACCTTTCAAAGGTCAGTGCAAGGTGATAAAAAGTGAGAATCGCATGCTGTAGAGAGCTTTTGGAGATGTGTAGTGAGAACGCGGACGGTGTTATGGATCGAATTGTTACTGGGGACGAAACATGGGTCCACCACTATGACCCTAAAAGCAAACAAGAGTCCATGCAGTGGCATAAAAAAGGAACAGACCTCCCGAAGAAGTTCAAAGTCACTCCGTCTGCCTGAAAGCTCATGGCCACAGTTTTTTGGGACTCAAAGGGAATCTTGCTCATTGAGTACAAAAAAAAAGGTGAAACCATCAACGCCACATCCTACGCTTCCACTTTGCATAATTTGCGGGAGGAAATTAAAAAGAAAAGACGGGGTAAACTCGCAGCGGGTGTGTTGCTTCTTCATGACAACGCTCCTGTTCACACGGCGCGAGTTTCCAAGGCTGCTGCGCGAGATTGTGGTTTCGAAGAAATCCAACACCCACCCTATAGTCCAGACCTTGCCCCTAGTGATTATTTCCTGTTTCCGGATTTGAAAAAATGTCTTCGTGGAAAAAGATTTTCGGATGATGAAGAACTCAAGTCGGTATTTTGCAGAGAAAGAGGAAATTTATTATTTTGAGGGTTTAAAAAAGCTTATCTCAAGATGTAACAAATGCATTGATGTTAGGGGAGATCATATTGAAAAATAAAAACAATTTAAATTGAATTCGCATTTTCCTTCATATCGATACCGAGAATATATTGAACGCCCCTCGTATGAGAAAAAAAATCGAAAATTTTTCTAAGTCCCAAAAATGAAAAATCAAATGAAAAATTTAATTCTCATAATAAATAAAGAAAAGTTGAAAGAAAAATTTCGATATTTTTTTCAAAGTCAGAAATAGTTAGAAATATATATGATTTTTAAGTGACATTCATTTGAAATAGAGACTTCTCAATGAAACTGAGGTGTATGTGAAAAATTTTTTTTCTTGAAAATTTCGAAAATTTTTCTAAGTCCCGCTATAATGCCATTTGCTGTTTGTGTGTTTAAAAGGTATATTATGAGAAGTGTGAAAATGAACAATCCCATAGAAAGTCAGAATATACGAGGGGCGTTCAAGATATTCTCGGTATCGGGGTGAAGCTGTGGTTGCATATATAAATTGACTTCTTTATCAAGTAACACTATTATTTTAGTGCATTCATGTAAAATTTCATATAAATGTGATTATTAATTCGCGTTTTATCTCTAGTTAAACAGAATCATAATGGCAACTGAGGCGATGATGGTGAAAATTGAGCATCGCACTGTAATTAAATTTCTCACTAAGCAAGGAAAAAGTCAAAAAACTATTCATGAAGAGATGGTGGCTGTTTACCAGGGTTCCGCACCTTCATTATCAACTGTGCAAAAGTGGTCAAGTGAGTTCAAGAGAGGCAGAGAGAGCATTGAGGACGACCCCCGCTCCGGCGCCCCGGCTACTGCTTGTACGGGAGAAAGCATCAAAGAAGACGAAAAACTTGTTCTTGAGGATGCCCGAATAAAGGTGAAAATGATGGCAGAGATCACCAAGCTTTCAATTGGTACCATTCACACCATTCTTCATGACCATCTTAACCTTTCAAAGGTCAGTGCAAGGTGGGTGCCACGAATGCTCACAGCGCCTCAGATAAAAAGTGAGAATCGCATGCTGTAGAGAGCTAACATCAATGCATTTGTTACATCTTGAGATAAGCTTTTTTAAACCCTCAAAATAATAAATTTCCTCTTTCTCTGCATTTTTCTTTCAACTTTTCTTTATTTATTATGAGAATTAAATTTTTCATTTGATTATTCATTTTTGGGATTTAGAAAAATTTTCGATTTTTTTTCTCATACGAGGGGCGTTCAAGATATTCTCGGTATCGGGGTGAAGCTGTGGTTGCATATATAAATTGACTTATTTATCAAGTAATACTATTATTTTAGTGCATTCATGTAAAATTTCATATAAATGTGATTATTAATTCGCGTTTTATCTCTAGTTAAACAGAATCATAATGGCAACTGAGGCGATGATGGTGAAAATTGAGCATCGCGCTGTAATTAAATTTCTCACTAAGCAAGGAAAAATTCAAAAAACTATGTATGAAGAGATGGTGGCTGTTTACCAGGGTTCCGCACCTTCATTATCAACTGTGCAAAAGTGGTCAAGTGAGTTCAAGAGAGGCAGAGAGCGCATTGAGGACGACCCCCGCTCCGGCGCCCCGGCTACTGCTTGTACGGGAGAAAGCATCAAAGAAGACGAAAAACTTGTTCTTGAGGATGCCCGAATAAAGGTGAAAATGATGGCAGAGATCACCAAGCTTTCAATTGGTACCATTCACACCATTCTTCATGACCATCTTAACCTTTCAAAGGTCAGTGCAAGGTGGGTGCCACGAATGCTCACAGCGCCTCAGATAAAAAGTGAGAATCGCATGCTGTAGAGAGCTTTTGGAGATGTGTAGTGAGAACGCGGACGGTGTTATGGATCGAATTGTTACTGGGGACGAAACATGGGTCCACCACTATGACCCTGAAAGCAAACAAGAGTCCATGCAGTGGCATAAAAAAGGAACAGACCCCCCGAAGAAGTTCAAAGTCACTCCGTCTGCCCGAAAGCTCATGGCCACAGTTTTATGGGACTCAAAGGGAATCTTGCTCATTGAGTACAAAAAAAAGGTGAAACCATCAACGCCACATCCTACGCTTCCATTTTGCATAATTTGCGGGAGGAAATTAAAAAGAAAAGACAGGGTAAACTCGCAGCGGGTGTGTTGCTTCTTCATGACAACGCTCCTGTTCACACGGCGCGAGTTTCCAAGGCTGCTGCGCGAGATTGTGGTTTCGAAGAAATCCAACACCCACCCTATAGTCCAGACCTTGCCCCTAGTGATTATTTCCTGTTTCCGGATTTGAAAAAATGTCTTCGTGGAAAAAGATTTTCGGATGATGAAGAACTCAAGTCGGTATTTTGCAGAGAAAGAGGAAATTTATTATTTTGAGGGTTTAAAAAAGCTTATCTCAAGATGTAACAAATGCATTGATGTTAGGGGAGATCATATTGAAAAATAAAAACAATTTAAATTGAATTCGCATTTTCCTTCATATCGATACCGAGAATATATTGAACGCCATTCGTATGAGAAAAAAAATCGAAAATCTTTCTAAGCCCCAAAAATGAAAAATCAAATGAAAAATTTAATTCTCATAATAAATAAAGAAAAGTTGAAAGAAAAATGAAAAATCAACTGAAAAATTAAATTTTCATAATAAATAAAGAAAAATTGAAAGAAAAATTTCGATATTTTTTTCAAAGTCAGAAATAGTTAGAAATATATATGATTTTTAAGTGAAATTCATTTGAAATAGAGACTTCTCAATGAAACTGAGGTGTATGTGAAAAATTTTTTTTCTTGAAAATTTCGAAAATTTTTCTAAGTCCCGCTATAATGCCATTTGCTGTTTGTGTGTTTAAAAGGTATATTATGAGAAGTGTGAAAATGAACAATCCCATAGAAAGTCAGAATATACGAGGGGCGTTCAAGATATTCTCGGTATCGGGGTGAAGCTGTGGCTGCATATATAAATTGACTTATTTATCAAGTAACACTATTATTTTAGTGCATTCATGTAAAATTTCATATAAATGTGATTATGAATTCGCGTTTTATCTCTAGTTAAACAGAATCATAATGGCAACTGAGGCGATGATGGTGAAAATTGAGCATCGCTCTGTAATTAAATTTCTCACTAAGCAAGGAAAAAGTCAAAAAACTATTCATGAAGAGATGGTGGCTGTTTACCAGGGTTCCGCACCTTCATTATCAACTGTGCAAAAGTGGTCAAGTGAGTTCAAGAGAGGCAGAGAGAGCATTGAGGACGACCCCCGCTCCGGCGCCCCGGCTACTGCTTGTACGGGAGAAAGCATCAAAGAAGTCGAAAAACTTGTTCTTGAGGATGCCCGAATAAAGGTGAAAATGATGGCAGAGATTACCAAGCTTTCAATTGGTACTATTCACACCATTCTTCATGACCATCTTAACCTTTCAAAGGTCAGTGCAAGGTGATAAAAAGTGAGAATCGCATGCTGTAGAGAGCTTTTGGAGATGTGTAGTGAGAACGCGGACGGTGTTATGGATCGAATTGTTACTGGGGACGAAACATGGGTCCACCACTATGACCCTGAAAGCAAACAAGAGTCCATGCAGTGGCATAAAAAAGGAACAGACCCCCCGAAGAAGTTCAAAGTCACTCCGTCTGCCTGAAAGCTCATGGCCACAGTTTTTTGGGACTCAAAGGGAATCTTGCTCATTGAGTACAAAAAAAAAGGTGAAACCATCAACGCTACATCCTACGCTTCCACTTTGCATAATTTGCGGGAGGAAATTAAAAAGAAAAGACGGGGGTAAACTCGCAGCGGGTGTGTTGCTTCTTCATGACAACGCTCCTGTTCACACGGCGCGAGTTTCCAAGGCTGCTGCGCGAGATTGTGGTTTCGAAGAAATCCAACACCCACCCTATAGTCCAGACCTTGCCCCTAGTGATTATTTCCTGTTTCCGGATTTGAAAAAATGTCTTCGTGGAAAAAGATTTTCGGATGATGAAGAACTCAAGTCGGTATTTTGCAGAGAAAGAGGAAATTTATTATTTTGAGGGTTTAAAAAAGCTTATCTCAAGATGTAACAAATGCATTGATGTTAGGGGAGATCATATTGAAAAATAAAAACAATTTAAATTGAATTCGCATTTTCCTTCATATCGATACCGAGAATATATTGAACGCCCCTCGTAAATAAGTCAGTTTATATATGCAACTACAGCTTCACCCCGATACCGAGAATATCTTGAACACCCCTCGTATATTCTGACTATCTATGGGATTTTTCATTTTCACACTTCTCATAATATACCTTTTAAACACACAAACAGCAAATGGCATTCTAGCGGGAATAAGAAAAATTTTCGAAATTTTCAAGAAAAAAAATTTTTCACATACACCTCAGTTTCATTGAGAAGTCTCTATTTCAAACGAATTTCACTTAAAAATCATATATATATTTTTTCCAATTGATTTTTTTATATTTCTCACTATTTCTGACTTTGAAAAAAATATCGAAATTTTTCTTCCAATTTTTCTTTATTTATTATGAAAATTTAATTTTTCAGTTGATTTTTCATTTTTCTTTCAACTTTTCTTTATTTATTATGAAAATTTAATTTTTCAGTTGATTTTTAATTTTTCTTTCAACTTTTCTTTATTTATTATGAAAATTTAATTTTTCAGTTGATTTTTCATTTTTCTTTCAACTTTTCTTTATTTATTATGAGAATTAAATTTTTCAGTTGATTTTTCATTTTTGGGACTTAGAAAAATTTTCGATTTTTTTTCTCATATATTCTGACTTTCTATGGGATTGTTCATTTTCACACTTCTCATAATATACCTTTTAAACACACAAACAGCAAATGGCATTCTAGCGGGAATAAGAAAAATTTTCGAAATTTTCAAGAAAAAAATTTTTCACATACACCTCAGTTACATTGAGAAGTCTCTATTTCAAATGAATTTCACTTAAAAATCATATATATATTTTTTCCAATTGATTTTTTTATATTTCTAACTATTTCTGACTTTGAAAAAAATATCGAAATTTTTCTTCCAATTTTTCTTTATTTATTATGAAAATTTAATTTTTCAGTTGATTTTTCATTTTTCTTTCAACTTTTCTTTATTTATTATGAAAATTTAATTTTTCAGTTGATTTTTCATTTTTCTTTCAACTTTTCTTTATTTATTATGAAAATTTAATTTTTCATTTTTCTTTCAACTTTTCTTTATTTATTATGAGAATTAAATTTTTCAGTTGATTTTTCATTTTTGGGACTTAGAAAAATTTTCGATTTTTTTTCTCATATATTCTGACTTTCTATGGGATTGTTCATTTTCACACTTCTCATAATATACCTTTTAAACACACAAACAGCAAATGGCATTCTAGCGGGAATAAGAAAAATTTTCGAAATTTTCAAGAAAAAAAATTTTTCACATACACCTCAGTTTCATTGAGAAGTCTCTATTTCAAACGAATTTCACTTAAAAATCATATATATATTTTTTCCAATTGATTTTTTTATATTTCTCACTATTTCTGACTTTGAAAAAAATATCGAAATTTTTCTTCCAATTTTTCTTTATTTATTATGAAAATTTAATTTTTCAGTTGATTTTTCATTTTTCTTTCAACTTTTCTTTATTTATTATGAAAATTTAATTTTTCAGTTGATTTTTAATTTTTCTTTCAACTTTTCTTTATTTATTATGAAAATTTAATTTTTCAGTTGATTTTTCATTTTTCTTTCAACTTTTCTTTATTTATTATGAGAATTAAATTTTTCAGTTGATTTTTCATTTTTGGGACTTAGAAAAATTTTCGATTTTTTTTCTCATATATTCTGACTTTCTATGGGATTGTTCATTTTCACACTTCTCATAATAAACCTTTTAAACACACAAACAGCAAATGGCATTCTAGCGGGAATAAGAAAAATTTTCGAAATTTTCAAGAAAAAAATTTTTCACATACACCTCAGTTACATTGAGAAGTCTCTATTTCAAATGAATTTCACTTAAAAATCATATATATATTTTTTCCAATTGATTTTTTTATATTTCTAACTATTTCTGACTTTGAAAAAAATATCGAAATTTTTCTTCCAATTTTTCTTTATTTATTATGAAAATTTAATTTTTCAGTTGATTTTTCATTTTTCTTTCAACTTTTCTTTATTTATTATGAAAATTTAATTTTTCAGTTGATTTTTCATTTTTCTTTCAACTTTTCTTTATTTATTATGAAAATTTAATTTTTCATTTTTCTTTCAACTTTTCTTTATTTATTATGAGAATTAAATTTTTCAGTTGATTTTTCATTTTTGGGACTTAGAAAAATTTTCGATTTTTTTTCTCATATATTCTGACTTTCTATGGGATTGTTCATTTTCACACTTCTCATAATATACCTTTTAAACACACAAACAGCAAATGGCATTCTAGCGGGAATAAGAAAAATTTTCGAAATTTTCAAGATAAAAAATTTTTCACATACACCTCAGTTTCATTGAGAAGTCTCTATTTCAAATGAATTTCACTTAAAAATCATATATATATTTTTTCCAATTGATTTTTTTATATTTCTAACTATTTCTGACTTTGAAAAAAATATCGAAATTTTTCTTTCAATTTTTCTTTATTTATTATGAAAATTTAATTTTTCAGTTGATTTTTCATTTTTCTTTCAACTTTTCTTTATTTATTATGAGAATTAAATTTTTCAGTTGATTTTTCATTTTTTCCAATTGATTTTTTTATATTTCTAACTATTTCTGACTTTGAAAAAAATATCGAAATTTTTCTTTCAATTTTTCTTTATTTATTATGAAAATTTAATTTTTCAGTTGATTTTTCATTTTTCTTTCAACTTTTCTTTATTTATTATGAGAATTAAATTTTTCAGTTGATTTTTCATTTTTGGGACTTAGAAAAATTTTCGATTTTTTTTCTCATACGAGGGGCGTTCAATATATTCTCGGTATCGATATGAAGGAAAATGCGAATTCAATTTAAATTGTTTTTGTTTTTCAATATGATCTCCCCTAACATCAATGCATTTGTTACATCTTGAGATAAGCTTTTTTAAACCCTCAAAATAATAAATTTCTTCTTTCTCTGCAAAATACCGACTTGAGTTCTTCATCATCCGAAAATCTTTTTCCACGAAGACATTTTTTCAAATCCGGAAACAGGAAATAATCACTAGGGGCAAGGTCTGGACTATAAGGTGGGTGTTGGATTTCTTCGAAACCACAATCTCGCGCAGCAGCCTTGGAAACTCGCGCCGTGTGAACAGGAGCGTTGTCATGAAGAAGCAACACACCCGCTGCGATTTTACCCCGTCTTTTCTTTTTAATTTCCTCCCGCAAATTATGCAAAGTGGAAGCGTAGGATGTGGCGTTGATGGTTTCACCTTTTTTTTGTACTCAATGAGCAAGATTCCCTTTGAGTCGCAAAAAACTGTGGCCATGAGCTTTCGGGCAGACGGAGTGACTTTGAACTCCTTCGGGGGGTCTGTTCCTTTTTTATGCCACTGCATGAACTCTTGTTTGCTTTCAGGGTCATAGTGGTGGACCCACGTTTCGTCCCCAGTAACAATTCGATCCATAACACCGTCCGCGTTCTCACTACACATCTCCAAAAGCTCTCTACAGCATGCGATTCTCACTTTTTATCTGAGGCGCTGTGAGCATTCGTGGCACCCCCCTTGCACTGGCCTTTGAAAGGTTAAGATGGTCATGAAGAATGGTGTGAATGGTACCAATTGAAAGCTTGGTGATCTCTGCCATCATTTTCACCTTTATTCGGGCATCCTCAAGAACAAGTTTTTCGACTTCTTTGATGCTTTCTCCCGTACAAGCAGTAGCCGGGGCGCCGGAGCGGGGGTCGTCCTCAATGCTCTCTCTGCCTCTCTTGAACTCACTTGACCACTTTTGCACAGTTGATAATGAAGGTGCGGAACCCTGGTAAACAGCCACCATCCCTTCATGAATAGTTTTTTGACTTTTTCCTTGCTTAGTGAGAAATTTAATTACAGCGCGATGCTCAATTTTCACCATCATCGCCTCAGTTGCCATTATGATTCTGTTTAACTAGAGATAAAACGCGAATTAATAATCACATTTATATGAAATTTTACACGAATGCACTAAAATAATAGTATTACTTGATAAATAAGTCAGTTTATATATGCAACTACAGCTTCACCCCGATACCGAGAATATCTTGAACGCCCCTCGTATATTCTGACTATCTATGGGATTTTTCATTTTCACACTTCTCATAATATACCTTTTAAACACACAAACAGCAAATGGCATTCTAGCGGGAATAAAAAAAATTTTCGAAATTTTCAAGAAAAAAAATTTTTCACATACACCTCAGTTTCATTGAGAAGTCTCTATTTCAAACGAATTTCACTTAAAAATCATATATATATTTTTTCCAATTGATTTTTTTATATTTCTAACTATTTCTGACTTTGAAAAAAATATCGAAATTTTTCTTCCAATTTTTCTTTATTTATTATGAAAATTTAATTTTTCAGTTGATTTTTCATTTTTCTTTCAACTTTTCTTTATTTATTATGAAAATTTAATTTTTCAGTTGATTTTTCATTTTTCTTTCAACTTTTCTTTATTTATTATGAAAATTTAATTTTTCAGTTGATTTTTCATTTTTCTTTCAACTTTTCTTTATTTATTATGAGAATTAAATTTTTCAGTTGATTTTTCATTTTTCTTTCAACTTTTCTTTATTTATTATGAGAATTAAATTTTTCAGTTGATTTTTCATTTTTTCCAATTGATTTTTTTATATTTCTAACTATTTCTGACTTTGAAAAAAATATCGAAATTTTTCTTTCAATTTTTCTTTATTTATTATGAAAATTTAATTTTTCAGTTGATTTTTCATTTTTCTTTCAACTTTTCTTTATTTATTATGAGAATTAAATTTTTCAGTTGATTTTTCATTTTTTCCAATTGATTTTTTTATATTTCTAACTATTTCTGACTTTGAAAAAAATATCGAAATTTTTCTTTCAATTTTTCTTTATTTATTATGAAAATTTAATTTTTCAGTTGATTTTTCATTTTTCTTTCAACTTTTCTTTATTTATTATGAGAATTAAATTTTTCAGTTGATTTTTCATTTTTGGGACTTAGAAAAATTTTCGATTTTTTTTCTCATACGAGGGGCGTTCAATATATTCTCGGTATCGATATGAAGGAAAATGCGAATTCAATTTAAATTGTTTTTGTTTTTCAATATGATCTCCCCTAACATCAATGCATTTGTTACATCTTGAGATAAGCTTTTTTAAACCCTCAAAATAATAAATTTCTTCTTTCTCTGCAAAATACCGACTTGAGTTCTTCATCATCCGAAAATCTTTTTCCACGAAGACATTTTTTCAAATCCGGAAACAGGAAATAATCACTAGGGGCAAGGTCTGGACTATAAGGTGGGTGTTGGATTTCTTCGAAACCACAATCTCGCGCAGCAGCCTTGGAAACTCGCGCCGTGTGAACAGGAGCGTTGTCATGAAGAAGCAACACACCCGCTGCGATTTTACCCCGTCTTTTCTTTTTAATTTCCTCCCGCAAATTATGCAAAGTGGAAGCGTAGGATGTGGCGTTGATGGTTTCACCTTTTTTTTTGTACTCAATGAGCAAGATTCCCTTTGAGTCGCAAAAAACTGTGGCCATGAGCTTTCGGGCAGACGGAGTGACTTTGAACTTCTTCGGGGGGTCTGTTCCTTTTTTATGCCACTGCATGAACTCTTGTTTGCTTTCAGGGTCATAGTGGTGGACCCACGTTTCGTCCCCAGTAACAATTCGATCCATAACACCGTCCGCGTTCTCACTACACATCTCCAAAAGCTCTCTACAGCATGCGATTCTCACTTTTTATCTGAGGCGCTGTGAGCATTCGTGGCACCCCCCTTGCACTGGCCTTTGAAAGGTTAAGATGGTCATGAAGAATGGTGTGAATGGTACCAATTGAAAGCTTGGTGATCTCTGCCATCATTTTCACCTTTATTCGGGCATCCTCAAGAACAAGTTTTTCGACTTCTTTGATGCTTTCTCCCGTACAAGCAGTAGCCGGGGCGCCGGAGCGGGGGTCGTCCTCAATGCTCTCTCTGCCTCTCTTGAACTCACTTGACCACTTTTGCACAGTTGATAATGAAGGTGCGGAACCCTGGTAAACAGCCACCATCCCTTCATGAATAGTTTTTTGACTTTTTCCTTGCTTAGTGAGAAATTTAATTACAGCGCGATGCTCAATTTTCACCATCATCGCCTCAGTTGCCATTATGATTCTGTTTAACTAGAGATAAAACGCGAATTAATAATCACATTTATATGAAATTTTACACGAATGCACTAAAATAATAGTATTACTTGATAAATAAGTCAGTTTATATATGCAACTACAGCTTCACCCCGATACCGAGAATATCTTGAACGCCCCTCGTATATTCTGACTATCTATGGGATTTTTCATTTTCACACTTCTCATAATATACCTTTTAAACACACAAACAGCAAATGGCATTCTAGCGGGAATAAGAAAAATTTTCGAAATTTTCAAGAAAAAAAATTTTTCACATACACCTCAGTTTCATTGAGAAGTCTCTATTTCAAACGAATTTCACTTAAAAATCATATATATATTTTTTCCAATTGATTTTTTTATATTTCTAACTATTTCTGACTTTGAAAAAAATATCGAAATTTTTCTTCCAATTTTTCTTTATTTATTATGAAAATTTAATTTTTCAGTTGATTTTTCATTTTTCTTTCAACTTTTCTTTATTTATTATGAAAATTTAATTTTTCAGTTGATTTTTCATTTTTCTTTCAACTTTTCTTTATTTATTATGAAAATTTAATTTTTCAGTTGATTTTTCATTTTTCTTTCAACTTTTCTTTATTTATTATGAGAATTAAATTTTTCAGTTGATTTTTCATTTTTCTTTCAACTTTTCTTTATTTATTATGAGAATTAAATTTTTCAGTTGATTTTTCATTTTTTCCAATTGATTTTTTTATATTTCTAACTATTTCTGACTTTGAAAAAAATATCGAAATTTTTCTTTCAATTTTTCTTTATTTATTATGAAAATTTAATTTTTCAGTTGATTTTTCATTTTTCTTTCAACTTTTCTTTATTTATTATGAGAATTAAATTTTTCAGTTGATTTTTCATTTTTTCCAATTGATTTTTTTATATTTCTAACTATTTCTGACTTTGAAAAAAATATCGAAATTTTTCTTTCAATTTTTCTTTATTTATTATGAAAATTTAATTTTTCAGTTGATTTTTCATTTTTCTTTCAACTTTTCTTTATTTATTATGAGAATTAAATTTTTCAGTTGATTTTTCATTTTTGGGACTTAGAAAAATTTTCGATTTTTTTTCTCATACGAGGGGCGTTCAATATATTCTCGGTATCGATATGAAGGAAAATGCGAATTCAATTTAAATTGTTTTTGTTTTTCAATATGATCTCCCCTAACATCAATGCATTTGTTACATCTTGAGATAAGCTTTTTTAAACCCTCAAAATAATAAATTTCTTCTTTCTCTGCAAAATACCGACTTGAGTTCTTCATCATCCGAAAATCTTTTTCCACGAAGACATTTTTTCAAATCCGGAAACAGGAAATAATCACTAGGGGCAAGGTCTGGACTATAAGGTGGGTGTTGGATTTCTTCGAAACCACAATCTCGCGCAGCAGCCTTGGAAACTCGCGCCGTGTGAACAGGAGCGTTGTCATGAAGAAGCAACACACCCGCTGCGATTTTACCCCGTCTTTTCTTTTTAATTTCCTCCCGCAAATTATGCAAAGTGGAAGCGTAGGATGTGGCGTTGATGGTTTCACCTTTTTTTTTGTACTCAATGAGCAAGATTCCCTTTGAGTCGCAAAAAACTGTGGCCATGAGCTTTCGGGCAGACGGAGTGACTTTGAACTTCTTCGGGCGGTCTGTTCCTTTTTTATGCCACTGCATGAACTCTTGTTTGCTTTCAGGGTCATAGTGGTGGACCCACGTTTCGTCCCCAGTAACAATTCGATCCATAACACCGTCCGCGTTCTCACTACACATCTCCAAAAGCTCTCTACAGCATGCGATTCTCACTTTTTATCTGAGGCGCTGTGAGCATTCGTGGCACCCCCCTTGCACTGGCCTTTGAAAGGTTAAAATGGTCATGAAGAATGGTGTGAATGGTACCAATTGAAAGCTTGGTGATCTCTGCCATCATTTTCACCTTTATTCAGGCATCCTCAAGAACAAGTTTTTCGACTTCTTTGATGCTTTCTCCCGTACAAGCAGTAGCCGGGGCGCCGGAGCGGGGGTCGTCCTCAATGCTCTCTCTGCCTCTCTTGAACTCACTAGACCACTTTTGCACAGTTGATAATGAAGGTGCGGAACCCTGGTAAACAGCCACCATCCCTTCATGAATAGTTTTTTGACTTTTTCCTTGCTTAGTGAGAAATTTAATTACAGCGCGATGCTCAATTTTCACCATCATCGCCTCAGTTGCCATTATGATTCTGTTTAACTAGAGATAAAACGCGAATTAATAATCACATTTATATGAAATTTTACACGAATGCACTAAAATAATAGTATTACTTGATAAATAAGTCAGTTTATATATGCAACTACAGCTTCACCCCGATACCGAGAATATCTTGAACGCCCCTCGTATATTCTGACTATCTATGGGATTTTTCATTTTCACACTTCTCATAATATACCTTTTAAACACACAAACAGCAAATGGCATTCTAGCGGGAATAAGAAAAATTTTCGAAATTTTCAAGAAAAAAAATTTTTCACATACACCTCAGTTTCATTGAGAAGTCTCTATTTCAAACGAATTTCACTTAAAAATCATATATATATTTTTTCCAATTGATTTTTTTATATTTCTAACTATTTCTGACTTTGAAAAAAATATCGAAATTTTTCTTCCAATTTTTCTTTATTTATTATGAAAATTTAATTTTTCAGTTGATTTTTCATTTTTCTTTCAACTTTTCTTTATTTATTATGAAAATTTAATTTTTCAGTTGATTTTTCATTTTTCTTTCAACTTTTCTTTATTTATTATGAAAATTTAATTTTTCAGTTGATTTTTCATTTTTCTTTCAACTTTTCTTTATTTATTATGAGAATTAAATTTTTCAGTTGATTTTTCATTTTTGGGACTTAGAAAAATTTGCGATTTTTTTTCTCATATATTCTGACTTTCTATGGGATTGTTCATTTTCACACTTCTCATAATAAACCTTTTAAACACACAAACAGCAAATGGCATTCTAGCGGGAATAAGAAAAATTTTCGAAATTTTCAAGAAAAAAATTTTTCACATACACCTCAGTTTCATTGAGAAGTCTCTATTTCAAATGAATTTCACTTAAAAATCATATATATATTTTTTCCAATTGATTTTTTTATATTTCTAACTATTTCTGACTTTGAAAAAAATATCGAAATTTTTCTTTCAATTTTTCTTTATTTATTATGAAAATTTAATTTTTCAGTTGATTTTTCATTTTTCTTTCAACTTTTCTTTATTTATTATGAGAATTAAATTTTTCAGTTGATTTTTCATTTTTTCCAATTGATTTTTTTATATTTCTAACTATTTCTGACTTTGAAAAAAATATCGAAATTTTTCTTTCAATTTTTCTTTATTTATTATGAAAATTTAATTTTTCAGTTGATTTTTCATTTTTCTTTCAACTTTTCTTTATTTATTATGAGAATTAAATTTTTCAGTTGATTTTTCATTTTTGGGACTTAGAAAAATTTGCGATTTTTTTTCTCATATATTCTGACTTTCTATGGGATTGTTCATTTTCACACTTCTCATAATAAACCTTTTAAACACACAAACAGCAAATGGCATTCTAGCGGGAATAAGAAAAATTTTCGAAATTTTCAAGAAAAAAATTTTTCACATACACCTCAGTTTCATTGAGAAGTCTCTATTTCAAATGAATTTCACTTAAAAATCATATATATATTTTTTCCAATTGATTTTTTTATATTTCTAACTATTTCTGACTTTGAAAAAAATATCGAAATTTTTCTTTCAATTTTTCTTTATTTATTATGAAAATTTAATTTTTCAGTTGATTTTTCATTTTTCTTTCAACTTTTCTTTATTTATTATGAGAATTAAATTTTTCAGTTGATTTTTCATTTTTGGGACTTAGAAAAATTTTCGATTTTTTTTCTCATATATTCTGACTTTCTATGGGATTGTTCATTTTCACACTTCTCATAATAAACCTTTTAAACACACAAACAGCAAATGGCATTCTAGCGGGAATAAGAAAAATTTTCGAAATTTTCAAGAAAAAAATTTTTCACATACACCTCAGTTTCATTGAGAAGTCTCTATTTCAAATGAATTCCACTTAAAAATCATATATATATTTTTTCCAATTGATTTTTTTATATTTCTAACTATTTCTGACTTTGAAAAAAATATCGAAATTTTTCTTTCAATTTTTCTTTATTTATTATGAAAATTTAATTTTTCAGTTGATTTTTCATTTTTCTTTCAACTTTTCTTTATTTATTATGAGAATTAAATTTTTCAGTTGATTTTTCATTTTTGGGACTTAGAAAAATTTTCGATTTTTTTTCTCATACGAGGGGCGTTCAATATATTCTCGGTATCGATATGAAGGAAAATGCGAATTCAATTTAAATTGTTTTTGTTTTTCAATATGATCTCCCCTAACATCAATGCATTTGTTACATCTTGAGATAAGCTTTTTTAAACCCTCAAAATAATAAATTTCTTCTTTCTCTGCAAAATACCGACTTGAGTTCTTCATCATCCGAAAATCTTTTTCCACGAAGACATTTTTTCAAATCCGGAAACAGGAAATAATCACTAGGGGCAAGGTCTGGACTATAAGGTGGGTGTTGGATTTCTTCGAAACCACAATCTCGCGCAGCAGCCTTGGAAACTCGCGCCGTGTGAACAGGAGCGTTGTCATGAAGAAGCAACACACCCGCTGCGATTTTACCCCGTCTTTTCTTTTTAATTTCCTCCCGCAAATTATGCAAAGTGGAAGCGTAGGATGTGGCGTTGATGGTTTCACCTTTTTTTTTGTACTCAATGAGCAAGATTCCCTTTGAGTCGCAAAAAACTGTGGCCATGAGCTTTCGGGCAGACGGAGTGACTTTGAACTTCTTCGGGGGGTCTGTTCCTTTTTTATGCCACTGCATGAACTCTTGTTTGCTTTCAGGGTCATAGTGGTGGACCCACGTTTCGTCCCCAGTAACAATTCGATCCATAACACCGTCCGCGTTCTCACTACACATCTCCAAAAGCTCTCTACAGCATGCGATTCTCACTTTTTATCTGAGGCGCTGTGAGCATTCGTGGCACCCCCCTTGCACTGGCCTTTGAAAGGTTAAGATGGTCATGAAGAATGGTATGAATGGTACCAATTGAAAGCTTGGTGATCTCTGCCATCATTTTCACCTTTATTCGGGCATCCTCAAGAACAAGTTTTTCGACTTCTTTGATGCTTTCTCCCGTACAAGCAGTAGCCGGGGCGCCGGAGCGGGGGTCGTCCTCAATGCTCTCTCTGCCTCTCTTGAACTCACTTGACCACTTTTGCACAGTTGATAATGAAGGTGCGGAACCCTGGTAAACAGCCACCATCCCTTCATGAATAGTTTTTTGACTTTTTCCTTGCTTAGTGAGAAATTTAATTACAGCGCGATGCTCAATTTTCACCATCATCGCCTCAGTTGCCATTATGATTCTGTTTAACTAGAGATAAAACGCGAATTAATAATCACATTTATATGAAATTTTACACGAATGTACTAAAATAATAGTATTACTTGACAAATAAGTCAATTTATATATGCAACCACAGCTTCACCCCGATACCGAGAATATCTTGAACGCCCCTCGTATATTCTGACTATCTATGGGATTGTTCATTTTCACACTTCTCATAATATACCTTTTAAACACACAAACAGCAAATGGCATTCTAGCGGGAATAAGAAAAATTTTCGAAATTTTCAAGAAAAAAATTTTTCACATACACCTCAGTTTCATTGAGAAGTCTCTATTTCAAATGAATTTCACTTAAAAATCATATATATATTTTTTCCAATTGATTTTTTTATATTTCTAACTATTTCTGACTTTGAAAAAAATATCGAAATTTTTCTTTCAATTTTTCTTTATTTATTATGAAAATTTAATTTTTCAGTTGATTTTTCATTTTTCTTTCAACTTTTCTTTATTTATTATGAGAATTAAATTTTTCAGTTGATTTTTCATTTTTTCCAATTGATTTTTTTATATTTCTAACTATTTCTGACTTTGAAAAAAATATCGAAATTTTTCTTTCAATTTTTCTTTATTTATTATGAAAATTTAATTTTTCAGTTGATTTTTCATTTTTCTTTCAACTTTTCTTTATTTATTATGAGAATTAAATTTTTCAGTTGATTTTTCATTTTTGGGACTTAGAAAAATTTGCGATTTTTTTTCTCATATATTCTGACTTTCTATGGGATTGTTCATTTTCACACTTCTCATAATAAACCTTTTAAACACACAAACAGCAAATGGCATTCTAGCGGGAATAAGAAAAATTTTCGAAATTTTCAAGAAAAAAATTTTTCACATACACCTCAGTTTCATTGAGAAGTCTCTATTTCAAATGAATTTCACTTAAAAATCATATATATATTTTTTCCAATTGATTTTTTTATATTTCTAACTATTTCTGACTTTGAAAAAAATATCGAAATTTTTCTTTCAATTTTTCTTTATTTATTATGAAAATTTAATTTTTCAGTTGATTTTTCATTTTTCTTTCAACTTTTCTTTATTTATTATGAGAATTAAATTTTTCAGTTGATTTTTCATTTTTGGGACTTAGAAAAATTTTCGATTTTTTTTCTCATATATTCTGACTTTCTATGGGATTGTTCATTTTCACACTTCTCATAATAAACCTTTTAAACACACAAACAGCAAATGGCATTCTAGCGGGAATAAGAAAAATTTTCGAAATTTTCAAGAAAAAAATTTTTCACATACACCTCAGTTTCATTGAGAAGTCTCTATTTCAAATGAATTCCACTTAAAAATCATATATATATTTTTTCCAATTGATTTTTTTATATTTCTAACTATTTCTGACTTTGAAAAAAATATCGAAATTTTTCTTTCAATTTTTCTTTATTTATTATGAAAATTTAATTTTTCAGTTGATTTTTCATTTTTCTTTCAACTTTTCTTTATTTATTATGAGAATTAAATTTTTCAGTTGATTTTTCATTTTTGGGACTTAGAAAAATTTTCGATTTTTTTTCTCATACGAGGGGCGTTCAATATATTCTCGGTATCGATATGAAGGAAAATGCGAATTCAATTTAAATTGTTTTTGTTTTTCAATATGATCTCCCCTAACATCAATGCATTTGTTACATCTTGAGATAAGCTTTTTTAAACCCTCAAAATAATAAATTTCTTCTTTCTCTGCAAAATACCGACTTGAGTTCTTCATCATCCGAAAATCTTTTTCCACGAAGACATTTTTTCAAATCCGGAAACAGGAAATAATCACTAGGGGCAAGGTCTGGACTATAAGGTGGGTGTTGGATTTCTTCGAAACCACAATCTCGCGCAGCAGCCTTGGAAACTCGCGCCGTGTGAACAGGAGCGTTGTCATGAAGAAGCAACACACCCGCTGCGATTTTACCCCGTCTTTTCTTTTTAATTTCCTCCCGCAAATTATGCAAAGTGGAAGCGTAGGATGTGGCGTTGATGGTTTCACCTTTTTTTTTGTACTCAATGAGCAAGATTCCCTTTGAGTCGCAAAAAACTGTGGCCATGAGCTTTCGGGCAGACGGAGTGACTTTGAACTTCTTCGGGGGGTCTGTTCCTTTTTTATGCCACTGCATGAACTCTTGTTTGCTTTCAGGGTCATAGTGGTGGACCCACGTTTCGTCCCCAGTAACAATTCGATCCATAACACCGTCCGCGTTCTCACTACACATCTCCAAAAGCTCTCTACAGCATGCGATTCTCACTTTTTATCTGAGGCGCTGTGAGCATTCGTGGCACCCCCCTTGCACTGGCCTTTGAAAGGTTAAGATGGTCATGAAGAATGGTATGAATGGTACCAATTGAAAGCTTGGTGATCTCTGCCATCATTTTCACCTTTATTCGGGCATCCTCAAGAACAAGTTTTTCGACTTCTTTGATGCTTTCTCCCGTACAAGCAGTAGCCGGGGCGCCGGAGCGGGGGTCGTCCTCAATGCTCTCTCTGCCTCTCTTGAACTCACTTGACCACTTTTGCACAGTTGATAATGAAGGTGCGGAACCCTGGTAAACAGCCACCATCCCTTCAAGAATAGTTTTTTGACTTTTTCCTTGCTTAGTGAGAAATTTAATTACAGCGCGATGCTCAATTTTCACCATCATCGCCTCAGTTGCCATTATGATTCTGTTTAACTAGAGATAAAACGCGAATTAATAATCACATTTATATGAAATTTTACACGAATGTACTAAAATAATAGTATTACTTGACAAATAAGTCAATTTATATATGCAACCACAGCTTCACCCCGATACCGAGAATATCTTGAACGCCCCTCGTATATTCTGACTATCTATGGGATTGTTCATTTTCACACTTCTCATAATATACCTTTTAAACACACAAACAGCAAATGGCATTCTAGCGGGAATAAGAAAAATTTTCGAAATTTTCAAGAAAAAAAATTTTTCACATACACCTCAGTTTCATTGAGAAGTCTCTATTTCAAACGAATTTCACTTAAAAATCATATATATATTTTTTCCAATTGATTTTTTTATATTTCTAACTATTTCTGACTTTGAAAAAAATATCGAAATTTTTCTTCCAATTTTTCTTTATTTATTATGAAAATTTAATTTTTCAGTTGATTTTTCATTTTTCTTTCAACTTTTTTTTATTTATTATGAAAATTTAATTTTTCAGTTGATTTTTCATTTTTCTTTCAACTTTTCTTTATTTATTATGAAAATTTAATTTTTCAGTTGATTTTTCATTTTTCTTTCAACTTTTCTTTATTTATTATGAGAATTAAATTTTTCAGTTGATTTTTCATTTTTGGGACTTAGAAAAATTTTCGATTTTTTTTCTCATACGAGGGGCGTTCAATATATTCTCGGTATCGATATGAAGGAAAATGCGAATTCAATTTAAATTGTTTTTGTTTTTCAATATGATCTCCCCTAACATCAATGCATTTGTTACATCTTGAGATAAGCTTTTTTAAACCCTCAAAATAATAAATTTCTTCTTTCTCTGCAAAATACCGACTTGAGTTCTTCATCATCCGAAAATCTTTTTCCACGAAGACATTTTTTCAAATCCGGAAACAGGAAATAATCACTAGGGGCAAGGTCTGGACTATAAGGTGGGTGTTGGATTTCTTCGAAACCACAATCTCGCGCAGCAGCCTTGGAAACTCGCGCCGTGTGAACAGGAGCGTTGTCATGAAGAAGCAACACACCCGCTGCGATTTTACCCCGTCTTTTCTTTTTAATTTCCTCCCGCAAATTATGCAAAGTGGAAGCGTAGGATGTGGCGTTGATGGTTTCACCTTTTTTTTTGTACTCAATGAGCAAGATTCCCTTTGAGTCGCAAAAAACTGTGGCCATGAGCTTTCGGGCAGACGGAGTGACTTTGAACTTCTTCGGGGGGTCTGTTCCTTTTTTATGCCACTGCATGAACTCTTGTTTGCTTTCAGGGTCATAGTGGTGGACCCACGTTTCGTCCCCAGTAACAATTCGATCCATAACACCGTCCGCGTTCTCACTACACATCTCCAAAAGCTCTCTACAGCATGCGATTCTCACTTTTTATCTGAGGCGCTGTGAGCATTCGTGGCACCCCCCTTGCACTGGCCTTTGAAAGGTTAAGATGGTCATGAAGAATGGTATGAATGGTACCAATTGAAAGCTTGGTGATCTCTGCCATCATTTTCACCTTTATTCGGGCATCCTCAAGAACAAGTTTTTCGACTTCTTTGATGCTTTCTCCCGTACAAGCAGTAGCCGGGGCGCCGGAGCGGGGGTCGTCCTCAATGCTCTCTCTGCCTCTCTTGAACTCACTTGACCACTTTTGCACAGTTGATAATGAAGGTGCGGAACCCTGGTAAACAGCCACCATCCCTTCATGAATAGTTTTTTGACTTTTTCCTTGCTTAGTGAGAAATTTAATTACAGCGCGATGCTCAATTTTCACCATCATCGCCTCAGTTGCCATTATGATTCTGTTTAACTAGAGATAAAACGCGAATTAATAATCACATTTATATGAAATTTTACACGAATGTACTAAAATAATAGTATTACTTGACAAATAAGTCAATTTATATATGCAACCACAGCTTCACCCCGATACCGAGAATATCTTGAACGCCCCTCGTATATTCTGACTATCTATGGGATTGTTCATTTTCACACTTCTCATAATATACCTTTTAAACACACAAACAGCAAATGGCATTCTAGCGGGAATAAGAAAAATTTTCGAAATTTTCAAGAAAAAAATTTTTCACATACACCTCAGTTTCATTGAGAAGTCTCTATTTCAAATGAATTTCACTTAAAAATCATATATATATTTTTTCCAATTGATTTTTTTATATTTCTAACTATTTCTGACTTTGAAAAAAATATCGAAATTTTTCTTTCAATTTTTCTTTATTTATTATGAAAATTTAATTTTTCAGTTGATTTTTCATTTTTCTTTCAACTTTTCTTTATTTATTATGAGAATTAAATTTTTCAGTTGATTTTTCATTTTTTCCAATTGATTTTTTTATATTTCTAACTATTTCTGACTTTGAAAAAAATATCGAAATTTTTCTTTCAATTTTTCTTTATTTATTATGAAAATTTAATTTTTCAGTTGATTTTTCATTTTTCTTTCAACTTTTCTTTATTTATTATGAGAATTAAATTTTTCAGTTGATTTTTCAT
Organism: Volucella zonaria; assembly: GCA_963966105.1. Lineage (NCBI taxonomy): Eukaryota > Metazoa > Arthropoda > Insecta > Diptera > Syrphidae > Volucella > Volucella zonaria. The sequence continues at coordinate 1,058,387 of CAWYQB010000198.1, forward strand.
TTTTGGGACTTAGAAAAATTTTCGATTTTTTTTCTCATATATTCTGACTTTCTATGGGATTGTTCATTTTCACACTTCTCATAATAAACCTTTTAAACACACAAACAGCAAATGGCATTCTAGCGGGAATAAGAAAAATTTTCGAAATTTTCAAGAAAAAAATTTTTCACATACACCTCAGTTTCATTGAGAAGTCTCTATTTCAAATGAATTCCACTTAAAAATCATATATATATTTTTTCCAATTGATTTTTTTATATTTCTAACTATTTCTGACTTTGAAAAAAATATCGAAATTTTTCTTTCAATTTTTCTTTATTTATTATGAAAATTTAATTTTTCAGTTGATTTTTCATTTTTCTTTCAACTTTTCTTTATTTATTATGAGAATTAAATTTTTCAGTTGATTTTTCATTTTTGGGACTTAGAAAAATTTTCGATTTTTTTTCTCATACGAGGGGCGTTCAATATATTCTCGGTATCGATATGAAGGAAAATGCGAATTCAATTTAAATTGTTTTTGTTTTTCAATATGATCTCCCCTAACATCAATGCATTTGTTACATCTTGAGATAAGCTTTTTTAAACCCTCAAAATAATAAATTTCTTCTTTCTCTGCAAAATACCGACTTGAGTTCTTCATCATCCGAAAATCTTTTTCCACGAAGACATTTTTTCAAATCCGGAAACAGGAAATAATCACTAGGGGCAAGGTCTGGACTATAAGGTGGGTGTTGGATTTCTTCGAAACCACAATCTCGCGCAGCAGCCTTGGAAACTCGCGCCGTGTGAACAGGAGCGTTGTCATGAAGAAGCAACACACCCGCTGCGATTTTACCCCGTCTTTTCTTTTTAATTTCCTCCCGCAAATTATGCAAAGTGGAAGCGTAGGATGTGGCGTTGATGGTTTCACCTTTTTTTTTGTACTCAATGAGCAAGATTCCCTTTGAGTCGCAAAAAACTGTGGCCATGAGCTTTCGGGCAGACGGAGTGACTTTGAACTTCTTCGGGGGGTCTGTTCCTTTTTTATGCCACTGCATGAACTCTTGTTTGCTTTCAGGGTCATAGTGGTGGACCCACGTTTCGTCCCCAGTAACAATTCGATCCATAACACCGTCCGCGTTCTCACTACACATCTCCAAAAGCTCTCTACAGCATGCGATTCTCACTTTTTATCTGAGGCGCTGTGAGCATTCGTGGCACCCCCCTTGCACTGGCCTTTGAAAGGTTAAGATGGTCATGAAGAATGGTATGAATGGTACCAATTGAAAGCTTGGTGATCTCTGCCATCATTTTCACCTTTATTCGGGCATCCTCAAGAACAAGTTTTTCGACTTCTTTGATGCTTTCTCCCGTACAAGCAGTAGCCGGGGCGCCGGAGCGGGGGTCGTCCTCAATGCTCTCTCTGCCTCTCTTGAACTCACTTGACCACTTTTGCACAGTTGATAATGAAGGTGCGGAACCCTGGTAAACAGCCACCATCCCTTCATGAATAGTTTTTTGACTTTTTCCTTGCTTAGTGAGAAATTTAATTACAGCGCGATGCTCAATTTTCACCATCATCGCCTCAGTTGCCATTATGATTCTGTTTAACTAGAGATAAAACGCGAATTAATAATCACATTTATATGAAATTTTACACGAATGTACTAAAATAATAGTATTACTTGACAAATAAGTCAATTTATATATGCAACCACAGCTTCACCCCGATACCGAGAATATCTTGAACGCCCCTCGTATATTCTGACTATCTATGGGATTGTTCATTTTCACACTTCTCATAATATACCTTTTAAACACACAAACAGCAAATGGCATTCTAGCGGGAATAAGAAAAATTTTCGAAATTTTCAAGAAAAAAAATTTTTCACATACACCTCAGTTTCATTGAGAAGTCTCTATTTCAAACGAATTTCACTTAAAAATCATATATATATTTTTTCCAATTGATTTTTTTATATTTCTAACTATTTCTGACTTTGAAAAAAATATCGAAATTTTTCTTCCAATTTTTCTTTATTTATTATGAAAATTTAATTTTTCAGTTGATTTTTCATTTTTCTTTCAACTTTTTTTTATTTATTATGAAAATTTAATTTTTCAGTTGATTTTTCATTTTTCTTTCAACTTTTCTTTATTTATTATGAAAATTTAATTTTTCAGTTGATTTTTCATTTTTCTTTCAACTTTTCTTTATTTATTATGAGAATTAAATTTTTCAGTTGATTTTTCATTTTTGGGACTTAGAAAAATTTTCGATTTTTTTTCTCATATATTCTGACTTTCTATGGGATTGTTCATTTTCACACTTCTCATAATAAACCTTTTAAACACACAAACAGCAAATGGCATTCTAGCGGGAATAAGAAAAATTTTCGAAATTTTCAAGAAAAAAATTTTTCACATACACCTCAGTTTCATTGAGAAGTCTCTATTTCAAATGAATTTCACTTAAAAATCATATATATATTTTTTCCAATTGATTTTTTTATATTTCTAACTATTTCTGACTTTGAAAAAAATATCGAAATTTTTCTTTCAATTTTTCTTTATTTATTATGAAAATTTAATTTTTCAGTTGATTTTTCATTTTTCTTTCAACTTTTCTTTATTTATTATGAGAATTAAATTTTTCAGTTGATTTTTCATTTTTTCCAATTGATTTTTTTATATTTCTAACTATTTCTGACTTTGAAAAAAATATCGAAATTTTTCTTTCAATTTTTCTTTATTTATTATGAAAATTTAATTTTTCAGTTGATTTTTCATTTTTCTTTCAACTTTTCTTTATTTATTATGAGAATTAAATTTTTCAGTTGATTTTTCATTTTTGGGACTTAGAAAAATTTGCGATTTTTTTTCTCATATATTCTGACTTTCTATGGGATTGTTCATTTTCACACTTCTCATAATAAACCTTTTAAACACACAAACAGCAAATGGCATTCTAGCGGGAATAAGAAAAATTTTCGAAATTTTCAAGAAAAAAATTTTTCACATACACCTCAGTTTCATTGAGAAGTCTCTATTTCAAATGAATTTCACTTAAAAATCATATATATATTTTTTCCAATTGATTTTTTTATATTTCTAACTATTTCTGACTTTGAAAAAAATATCGAAATTTTTCTTTCAATTTTTCTTTATTTATTATGAAAATTTAATTTTTCAGTTGATTTTTCATTTTTCTTTCAACTTTTCTTTATTTATTATGAGAATTAAATTTTTCAGTTGATTTTTCATTTTTGGGACTTAGAAAAATTTTCGATTTTTTTTCTCATATATTCTGACTTTCTATGGGATTGTTCATTTTCACACTTCTCATAATAAACCTTTTAAACACACAAACAGCAAATGGCATTCTAGCGGGAATAAGAAAAATTTTCGAAATTTTCAAGAAAAAAATTTTTCACATACACCTCAGTTTCATTGAGAAGTCTCTATTTCAAATGAATTCCACTTAAAAATCATATATATATTTTTTCCAATTGATTTTTTTATATTTCTAACTATTTCTGACTTTGAAAAAAATATCGAAATTTTTCTTTCAATTTTTCTTTATTTATTATGAAAATTTAATTTTTCAGTTGATTTTTCATTTTTCTTTCAACTTTTCTTTATTTATTATGAGAATTAAATTTTTCAGTTGATTTTTCATTTTTGGGACTTAGAAAAATTTTCGATTTTTTTTCTCATACGAGGGGCGTTCAATATATTCTCGGTATCGATATGAAGGAAAATGCGAATTCAATTTAAATTGTTTTTGTTTTTCAATATGATCTCCCCTAACATCAATGCATTTGTTACATCTTGAGATAAGCTTTTTTAAACCCTCAAAATAATAAATTTCTTCTTTCTCTGCAAAATACCGACTTGAGTTCTTCATCATCCGAAAATCTTTTTCCACGAAGACATTTTTTCAAATCCGGAAACAGGAAATAATCACTAGGGGCAAGGTCTGGACTATAAGGTGGGTGTTGGATTTCTTCGAAACCACAATCTCGCGCAGCAGCCTTGGAAACTCGCGCCGTGTGAACAGGAGCGTTGTCATGAAGAAGCAACACACCCGCTGCGATTTTACCCCGTCTTTTCTTTTTAATTTCCTCCCGCAAATTATGCAAAGTGGAAGCGTAGGATGTGGCGTTGATGGTTTCACCTTTTTTTTTGTACTCAATGAGCAAGATTCCCTTTGAGTCGCAAAAAACTGTGGCCATGAGCTTTCGGGCAGACGGAGTGACTTTGAACTTCTTCGGGGGGTCTGTTCCTTTTTTATGCCACTGCATGAACTCTTGTTTGCTTTCAGGGTCATAGTGGTGGACCCACGTTTCGTCCCCAGTAACAATTCGATCCATAACACCGTCCGCGTTCTCACTACACATCTCCAAAAGCTCTCTACAGCATGCGATTCTCACTTTTTATCTGAGGCGCTGTGAGCATTCGTGGCACCCCCCTTGCACTGGCCTTTGAAAGGTTAAGATGGTCATGAAGAATGGTATGAATGGTACCAATTGAAAGCTTGGTGATCTCTGCCATCATTTTCACCTTTATTCGGGCATCCTCAAGAACAAGTTTTTCGACTTCTTTGATGCTTTCTCCCGTACAAGCAGTAGCCGGGGCGCCGGAGCGGGGGTCGTCCTCAATGCTCTCTCTGCCTCTCTTGAACTCACTTGACCACTTTTGCACAGTTGATAATGAAGGTGCGGAACCCTGGTAAACAGCCACCATCCCTTCATGAATAGTTTTTTGACTTTTTCCTTGCTTAGTGAGAAATTTAATTACAGCGCGATGCTCAATTTTCACCATCATCGCCTCAGTTGCCATTATGATTCTGTTTAACTAGAGATAAAACGCGAATTAATAATCACATTTATATGAAATTTTACACGAATGTACTAAAATAATAGTATTACTTGACAAATAAGTCAATTTATATATGCAACCACAGCTTCACCCCGATACCGAGAATATCTTGAACGCCCCTCGTATATTCTGACTATCTATGGGATTGTTCATTTTCACACTTCTCATAATATACCTTTTAAACACACAAACAGCAAATGGCATTCTAGCGGGAATAAGAAAAATTTTCGAAATTTTCAAGAAAAAAAATTTTTCACATACACCTCAGTTTCATTGAGAAGTCTCTATTTCAAACGAATTTCACTTAAAAATCATATATATATTTTTTCCAATTGATTTTTTTATATTTCTAACTATTTCTGACTTTGAAAAAAATATCGAAATTTTTCTTCCAATTTTTCTTTATTTATTATGAAAATTTAATTTTTCAGTTGATTTTTCATTTTTCTTTCAACTTTTTTTTATTTATTATGAAAATTTAATTTTTCAGTTGATTTTTCATTTTTCTTTCAACTTTTCTTTATTTATTATGAAAATTTAATTTTTCAGTTGATTTTTCATTTTTCTTTCAACTTTTCTTTATTTATTATGAGAATTAAATTTTTCAGTTGATTTTTCATTTTTGGGACTTAGAAAAATTTTCGATTTTTTTTCTCATATATTCTGACTTTCTATGGGATTGTTCATTTTCACACTTCTCATAATATACCTTTTAAACACACAAACAGCAAATGGCATTCTAGCGGGAATAAGAAAAATTTTCGAAATTTTCAAGATAAAAAATTTTTCACATACACCTCAGTTTCATTGAGAAGTCTCTATTTCAAATGAATTTCACTTAAAAATCATATATATATTTTTTCCAATTGATTTTTTTATATTTCTAACTATTTCTGACTTTGAAAAAAATATCGAAATTTTTCTTTCAATTTTTCTTTATTTATTATGAAAATTTAATTTTTCAGTTGATTTTTCATTTTTCTTTCAACTTTTCTTTATTTATTATGAGAATTAAATTTTTCAGTTGATTTTTCATTTTTGGGACTTTTTTTTCTCATACGAGGGGCGTTCAATATATTCTCGGTATCGATATGAAGGAAAATGCGAATTCAATTTAAATTGTTTTTGTTTTTCAATATGATCTCCCCTAACATCAATGCATTTGTTACATCTTGAGATAAGCTTTTTTAAACCCTCAAAATAATAAATTTCTTCTTTCTCTGCAAAATACCGACTTGAGTTCTTCATCATCCGAAAATCTTTTTCCACGAAGACATTTTTTCAAATCCGGAAACAGGAAATAATCACTAGGGGCAAGGTCTGGACTATAAGGTGGGTGTTGGATTTCTTCGAAACCACAATCTCGCGCAGCAGCCTTGGAAACTCGCGCCGTGTGAACAGGAGCGTTGTCATGAAGAAGCAACACACCCGCTGCGATTTTACCCCGTCTTTTCTTTTTAATTTCCTCCCGCAAATTATGCAAAGTGGAAGCGTAGGATGTGGCGTTGATGGTTTCACCTTTTTTTTTGTACTCAATGAGCAAGATTCCCTTTGAGTCGCAAAAAACTGTGGCCATGAGCTTTCGGGCAGACGGAGTGACTTTGAACTTCTTCGGGGGGTCTGTTCCTTTTTTATGCCACTGCATGAACTCTTGTTTGCTTTCAGGGTCATAGTGGTGGACCCACGTTTCGTCCCCAGTAACAATTCGATCCATAACACCGTCCGCGTTCTCACTACACATCTCCAAAAGCTCTCTACAGCATGCGATTCTCACTTTTTATCTGAGGCGCTGTGAGCATTCGTGGCACCCCCCTTGCACTGGCCTTTGAAAGGTTAAGATGGTCATGAAGAATGGTATGAATGGTACCAATTGAAAGCTTGGTGATCTCTGCCATCATTTTCACCTTTATTCGGGCATCCTCAAGAACAAGTTTTTCGACTTCTTTGATGCTTTCTCCCGTACAAGCAGTAGCCGGGGCGCCGGAGCGGGGGTCGTCCTCAATGCTCTCTCTGCCTCTCTTGAACTCACTTGACCACTTTTGCACAGTTGATAATGAAGGTGCGGAACCCTGGTAAACAGCCACCATCCCTTCATGAATAGTTTTTTGACTTTTTCCTTGCTTAGTGAGAAATTTAATTACAGCGCGATGCTCAATTTTCACCATCATCGCCTCAGTTGCCATTATGATTCTGTTTAACTAGAGATAAAACGCGAATTAATAATCACATTTATATGAAATTTTACACGAATGTACTAAAATAATAGTATTACTTGACAAATAAGTCAATTTATATATGCAACCACAGCTTCACCCCGATACCGAGAATATCTTGAACGCCCCTCGTATATTCTGACTATCTATGGGATTGTTCATTTTCACACTTCTCATAATATACCTTTTAAACACACAAACAGCAAATGGCATTCTAGCGGGAATAAGAAAAATTTTCGAAATTTTCAAGAAAAAAAATTTTTCACATACACCTCAGTTTCATTGAGAAGTCTCTATTTCAAACGAATTTCACTTAAAAATCATATATATATTTTTTCCAATTGATTTTTTTATATTTCTAACTATTTCTGACTTTGAAAAAAATATCGAAATTTTTCTTCCAATTTTTCTTTATTTATTATGAAAATTTAATTTTTCAGTTGATTTTTCATTTTTCTTTCAACTTTTTTTTATTTATTATGAAAATTTAATTTTTCAGTTGATTTTTCATTTTTCTTTCAACTTTTCTTTATTTATTATGAAAATTTAATTTTTCAGTTGATTTTTCATTTTTCTTTCAACTTTTCTTTATTTATTATGAGAATTAAATTTTTCAGTTGATTTTTCATTTTTGGGACTTAGAAAAATTTTCGATTTTTTTTCTCATATATTCTGACTTTCTATGGGATTGTTCATTTTCACACTTCTCATAATAAACCTTTTAAACACACAAACAGCAAATGGCATTCTAGCGGGAATAAGAAAAATTTTCGAAATTTTCAAGAAAAAAATTTTTCACATACACCTCAGTTTCATTGAGAAGTCTCTATTTCAAATGAATTCCACTTAAAAATCGTATATATATTTTTTCCAATTGATTTTTTTATATTTCTAACTATTTCTGACTTTGAAAAAAATATCGAAATTTTTCTTTCAATTTTTCTTTATTTATTATGAAAATTTAATTTTTCAGTTGATTTTTCATTTTTCTTTCAACTTTTCTTTATTTATTATGAGAATTAAATTTTTCAGTTGATTTTTCATTTTTGGGACTTAGAAAAATTTTCGATTTTTTTTCTCATACGAGGGGCGTTCAATATATTCTCGGTATCGATATGAAGGAAAATGCGAATTCAATTTAAATTGTTTTTGTTTTTCAATATGATCTCCCCTAACATCAATGCATTTGTTACATCTTGAGATAAGCTTTTTTAAACCCTCAAAATAATAAATTTCTTCTTTCTCTGCAAAATACCGACTTGAGTTCTTCATCATCCGAAAATCTTTTTCCACGAAGACATTTTTTCAAATCCGGAAACAGGAAATAATCACTAGGGGCAAGGTCTGGACTATAAGGTGGGTGTTGGATTTCTTCGAAACCACAATCTCGCGCAGCAGCCTTGGAAACTCGCGCCGTGTGAACAGGAGCGTTGTCATGAAGAAGCAACACACCCGCTGCGATTTTACCCCGTCTTTTCTTTTTAATTTCCTCCCGCAAATTATGCAAAGTGGAAGCGTAGGATGTGGCGTTGATGGTTTCACCTTTTTTTTTGTACTCAATGAGCAAGATTCCCTTTGAGTCGCAAAAAACTGTGGCCATGAGCTTTCGGGCAGACGGAGTGACTTTGAACTTCTTCGGGGTGTCTGTTCCTCTTTTATGCCACTGCATGAACTCTTGTTTGCTTTCAGGGTCATAGTGGTGGACCCACGTTTCGTCCCCAGTAACAATTCGATCCATAACACCGTCCGCGTTCTCACTACACATCTCCAAAAGCTCTCTACAGCATGCGATTCTCACTTTTTATCTGAGGCGCTGTGAGCATTCGTGGCACCCCCCTTGCACTGGCCTTTGAAAGGTTAAGATGGTCATGAAGAATGGTGTGAATGGTACCAATTGAAAGCTTGGTGATCTCTGCCATCATTTTCACCTTTATTCGGGCATCCTCAAGAACAAGTTTTTCGACTTCTTTGATGCTTTCTCCCGTACAAGCAGTAGCCGGGGCGCCGGAGCGGGGGTCGTCCTCAATGCTCTCTCTGCCTCTCTTGAACTCACTTGACCACTTTTGCACAGTTGATAATGAAGGTGCGGAACAGCCACCATCTCTTCATGAATAGTTTTTTGACTTTTTCCTTGCTTAGTGAGAAATTTAATTACAGCGCGATGCTCAATTTTCACCATCATCGCCTCAGTTGCCATTATGATTCTGTTTAACTAGAGATAAAACGCGAATTAATAATCACATTTATATGAAATTTTACACGAATGCAGTAAAATGATAGTATTACTTGATAAATAAGTCAGTTTATATATGCAACTACAGCTTCACCCCGATACCGAGAATATCTTGAACACCCCTCGTATATTCTGACTATCTATGGGATTTTTCATTTTCACACTTCTCATAATATACCTTTTAAACACACAAACAGCAAATGGCATTCTAGCGGGAATAAGAAAAATTTTCGAAATTTTCAAGAAAAAAAATTTTTCACATACACCTCAGTTTCATTGAGAAGTCTCTATTTCAAACGAATTTCACTTAAAAATCATATATATATTTTTTCCAATTGATTTTTTTATATTTCTAACTATTTCTGACTTTGAAAAAAATATCGAAATTTTTCTTCCAATTTTTCTTTATTTATTATGAAAATTTAATTTTTCAGTTGATTTTTCATTTTTCTTTCAACTTTTCTTTATTTATTATGAAAATTTAATTTTTCAGTTGATTTTTCATTTTTCTTTCAACTTTTCTTTATTTATTATGAAAATTTAATTTTTCAGTTGATTTTTCATTTTTCTTTCAACTTTTCTTTATTTATTATGAGAATTAAATTTTTCAGTTGATTTTTCATTTTTGGGACTTAGAAAAATTTTCGATTTTTTTTCTCATATATTCTGACTTTCTATGGGATTGTTCATTTTCACACTTCTCATAATATACCTTTTAAACACACAAACAGCAAATGGCATTCTAGCGGGAATAAGAAAAATTTTCGAAATTTTCAAGATAAAAAATTTTTCACATACACCTCAGTTTCATTGAGAAGTCTCTATTTCAAATGAATTTCACTTAAAAATCATATATATATTTTTTCCAATTGATTTTTTTATATTTCTAACTATTTCTGACTTTGAAAAAAATATCGAAATTTTTCTTTCAATTTTTCTTTATTTATTATGAAAATTTAATTTTTCAGTTGATTTTTCATTTTTCTTTCAACTTTTCTTTATTTATTATGAGAATTAAATTTTTCAGTTGATTTTTCATTTTTGGGACTTAGAAAAATTTGCGATTTTTTTTCTCATATATTCTGACTTTCTATGGGATTGTTCATTTTCACACTTCTCATAATAAACCTTTTAAACACACAAACAGCAAATGGCATTCTAGCGGGAATAAGAAAAATTTTCGAAATTTTCAAGAAAAAAATTTTTCACATACACCTCAGTTTCATTGAGAAGTCTCTATTTCAAATGAATTTCACTTAAAAATCATATATATATTTTTTCCAATTGATTTTTTTATATTTCTAACTATTTCTGACTTTGAAAAAAATATCGAAATTTTTCTTTCAATTTTTCTTTATTTATTATGAAAATTTAATTTTTCAGTTGATTTTTCATTTTTCTTTCAACTTTTCTTTATTTATTATGAGAATTAAATTTTTCAGTTGATTTTTCATTTTTTCCAATTGATTTTTTTATATTTCTAACTATTTCTGACTTTGAAAAAAATATCGAAATTTTTCTTTCAATTTTTCTTTATTTATTATGAAAATTTAATTTTTCAGTTGATTTTTCATTTTTCTTTCAACTTTTCTTTATTTATTATGAGAATTAAATTTTTCAGTTGATTTTTCATTTTTGGGACTTAGAAAAATTTTCGATTTTTTTTCTCATATATTCTGACTTTCTATGGGATTGTTCATTTTCACACTTCTCATAATATACCTTTTAAACACACAAACAGCAAATGGCATTCTAGCGGGAATAAGAAAAATTTTCGAAATTTTCAAGATAAAAAATTTTTCACATACACCTCAGTTTCATTGAGAAGTCTCTATTTCAAATGAATTTCACTTAAAAATCATATATATATTTTTTCCAATTGATTTTTTTATATTTCTAACTATTTCTGACTTTGAAAAAAATATCGAAATTTTTCTTTCAATTTTTCTTTATTTATTATGAAAATTTAATTTTTCAGTTGATTTTTCATTTTTCTTTCAACTTTTCTTTATTTATTATGAGAATTAAATTTTTCAGTTGATTTTTCATTTTTGGGACTTAGAAAAATTTTCGATTTTTTTTCTCATATATTCTGACTTTCTATGGGATTGTTCATTTTCACACTTCTCATAATAAACCTTTTAAACACACAAACAGCAAATGGCATTCTAGCGGGAATAAGAAAAATTTTCGAAATTTTCAAGAAAAAAAATTTTTCACATACACCTCAGTTTCATTGAGAAGTCTCTATTTCAAACGAATTTCACTTAAAAATCATATATATATTTTTTCCAATTGATTTTTTTATATTTCTAACTATTTCTGACTTTGAAAAAAATATCTAAATTTTTCTTTCAATTTTTCTTTATTTATTATGAAAATTTAATTTTTCAGTTGATTTTTCATTTTTCTTTCAACTTTTCTTTATTTATTATGAGAATTAAATTTTTCAGTTGATTTTTCATTTTTGGGACTTAGAAAAATTTTCGATTTTTTTTCTCATATATTCTGACTTTCTATGGGATTGTTCATTTTCAGACTTCTCATAATATACCTTCTAAACACACAAACAGCAAATGGCATTCTAGCGGGAATAAGAAAAATTTTCGAAATTTTCAAGAAAAAAAATTTTTCACATACACCTCAGTTTCATTGAGAAGTCTCTATTTCAAATGAATTTCACTTAAAAATCATATATATATTTTTTCCAATTGATTTTTTTATATTTCTAACTATTTCTGACTTTGAAAAAAATATCGAAATTTTTCTTTCAATTTTTCTTTATTTATTATGAAAATTTAATTTTTCAGTTGATTTTTCATTTTTCTTTCAACTTTTCTTTATTTATTATGAGAATTAAATTTTTCAGTTGATTTTTCATTTTTGGGACTTAGAAAAATTTTCGATTTTTTTTCTCATATATTCTGACTTTCTATGGGATTGTTCATTTTCAGACTTCTCATAATATACCTTTTAAACACACAAACAGCAAATGGCATTCTAGCGGGAATAAGAAAAATTTTCGAAATTTTCAAGAAAAAAAATTTTTCACATACACCTCAGTTTCATTGAGAAGTCTCTATTTCAAATGAATTTCACTTAAAAATCATATATATATTTTTTCCAATTGATTTTTTTATATTTCTAACTATTTCTGACTTTGAAAAAAATATCGAAATTTTTCTTTCAATTTTTCTTTATTTATTATGAAAATTTAATTTTTCAGTTGATTTTTCATTTTTCTTTCAACTTTTCTTTATTTATTATGAGAATTAAATTTTTCAGTTGATTTTTCATTTTTGGGACTTAGAAAAATTTTCGATTTTTTTTTTCATATATTCTGACTTTCTATGGGATTGTTCATTTTCACACTTCTCATAATATACCTTTTAAACACACAAACAGCAAATGGCATTCTAGCGGGAATAAGAAAAATTTTCGAAATTTTCAAGAAAAAAAATTTTTCACATACACCTCAGTTTCATTGAGAAGTCTCTATTTCAAATGAATTTCACTTAAAAATCATATATATATTTTTTCCAATTGATTTTTTTATATTTCTAACTATTTCTGACTTTGAAAAAAATATCGAAATTTTTCTTTCAATTTTTCTTTATTTATTATGAAAATTTAATTTTTCAGTTGATTTTTCATTTTTCTTTCAACTTTTCTTTATTTATTATGAGAATTAAATTTTTCAGTTGATTTTTCATTTTTGGGACTTAGAAAAATTTTCGATTTTTTTTCTCATATATTCTGACTTTCTATGGGATTGTTCATTTTCACACTTCTCATAATAAACCTTTTAAACACACAAACAGCAAATGGCATTCTAGCGGGAATAAGAAAAATTTTCGAAATTTTCAAGAAAAAAAATTTTTCACATACACCTCAGTTTCATTGAGAAGTCTCTATTTCAAACGAATTTCACTTAAAAATCATATATATATTTTTTCCAATTGATTTTTTTATATTTCTAACTATTTCTGACTTTGAAAAAAATATCGAAATTTTTCTTCCAATTTTTCTTTATTTATTATGAAAATTTAATTTTTCAGTTGATTTTTCATTTTTCTTTCAACTTTTCTTTATTTATTATGAAAATTTAATTTTTCAGTTGATTTTTCATTTTTGGGACTTAGAAAAATTTTCGATTTTTTTTCTCATATATTCTGACTTTCTATGGGATTGTTCATTTTCACACTTCTCATAATATACCTTTTAAACACACAAACAGCAAATGGCATTCTAGCGGGAATAAGAAAAATTTTCGAAATTTTCAAGAAAAAAAATTTTTGACATACACCTCAGTTTCATTGAGAAGTCTCTATTTCAAATGAATTTCACTTAAAAATCATATATATATTTTTTCCAATTGTTTTTTTTATATTTCTAACTATTTCTCACTTTGAAAAAAATATCGAAATTTTTCTTTCAATTTTTCTTTATTTATTATGAAAATTTAATTTTTCAGTTGATTTTTCATTTTTCTTTCAACTTTTCTTTATTTATTATGAGAATTAAATTTTTCAGTTGATTTTTCATTTTTGGGACTTAGAAAAATTTTCGATTTTTTTTCTCATATATTCTGACTTTCTATGGGATTGTTCATTTTCACACTTCTCATAATAAACCTTTTAAACACACAAACAGCAAATGGCATTCTAGCGGGAATAACAAAAATTTTCGAAATTTTCAAGAAAAAAAATTTTTCACATACACCTCAGTTTCATTGAGAAGTCTCTATTTCAAACGAATTTCACTTAAAAATCATATATATATTTTTTCCAATTGATTTTTTTATATTTCTAATTATTTCTGACTTTGAAAAAAATATCGAAATTTTTCTTTCAATTTTTCTTTATTTATTATGAAAATTTAATTTTTCAGTTGATTTTTAATTTTTCTTTCAACTTTTCTTTATTTATTATGAGAATTAAATTTTTCAGTTGATTTTTCATTTTTGGGACTTAGAAAAATTTTCGATTTTTTTTCTCATATATTCTGACTTTCTATGGGATTGTTCATTTTCAGACTTCTCATAATATACCTTTTAAACACACAAACAGCAAATGGCATTCTAGCGGGAATAAGAAAAATTTTCGAAATTTTCAAGAAAAAAAATTTTTCACATACACCTCAGTTTCATTGAGAAGTCTCTATTTCAAATGAATTTCACTTAAAAATCATATATATATTTTTTCCAATTGATTTTTTTATATTTCTAACTATTTCTGACTTTGAAAAAAATATCGAAATTTTTCTTTCAATTTTTCTTTATTTATTATGAAAATTTAATTTTTCAGTTGATTTTTCATTTTTCTTTCAACTTTTCTTTATTTATTATGAGAATTAAATTTTTCAGTTGATTTTTCATTTTTGGGACTTAGAAAAATTTTCGATTTTTTTTCTCATATATTCTGACTTTCTATGGGATTGTTCATTTTCACACTTCTCATAATATACCTTTTAAACACACAAACAGCAAATGGCATTCTAGCGGGAATAAGAAAAATTTTCGAAATTTTCAAGAAAAAAAATTTTTCACATACACCTCAGTTTCATTGAGAAGTCTCTATTTCAAATGAATTTCACTTAAAAATCATATATATATTTTTTCCAATTGTTTTTTTTATATTTCTAACTATTTCTCACTTTGAAAAAAATATCGAAATTTTTCTTTCAATTTTTCTTTATTTATTATGAAAATTTAATTTTTCAGTTGATTTTTCATTTTTCTTTCAACTTTTCTTTATTTATTATGAGAATTAAATTTTTCAGTTGATTTTTCATTTTTGGGACTTAGAAAAATTTTCGATTTTTTTTCTCATATATTCTGACTTTCTATGGGATTGTTCATTTTCACACTTCTCATAATAAACCTTTTAAACACACAAACAGCAAATGGCATTCTAGCGGGAATAACAAAAATTTTCGAAATTTTCAAGAAAAAAAATTTTTCACATACACCTCAGTTTCATTGAGAAGTCTCTATTTCAAACGAATTTCACTTAAAAATCATATATATATTTTTTCCAATTGATTTTTTTATATTTCTAATTATTTCTGACTTTGAAAAAAATATCGAAATTTTTCTTTCAATTTTTCTTTATTTATTATGAAAATTTAATTTTTCAGTTGATTTTTAATTTTTCTTTCAACTTTTCTTTATTTATTATGAGAATTAAATTTTTCAGTTGATTTTTCATTTTTGGGACTTAGAAAAATTTTCGATTTTTTTTCTCATATATTCTGACTTTCTATGGGATTGTTCATTTTCAGACTTCTCATAATATACCTTTTAAACACACAAACAGCAAATGGCATTCTAGCGGGAATAAGAAAAATTTTCGAAATTTTCAAGAAAAAAAATTTTTCACATACACCTCAGTTTCATTGAGAAGTCTCTATTTCAAATGAATTTCACTTAAAAATCATATATATATTTTTTCCAATTGATTTTTTTATATTTCTAACTATTTCTGACTTTGAAAAAAATATCGAAATTTTTCTTTCAATTTTTCTTTATTTATTATGAAAATTTAATTTTTCAGTTGATTTTTCATTTTTCTTTCAACTTTTCTTTATTTATTATGAGAATTAAATTTTTCAGTTGATTTTTCATTTTTGGGACTTAGAAAAATTTTCGATTTTTTTTTTTCATATATTCTGACTTTCTATGGGATTGTTCATTTTCACACTTCTCATAATATACCTTTTAAACACACAAACAGCAAATGGCATTCTAGCGGGAATAAGAAAAATTTTCGAAATTTTCAAGAAAAAAAATTTTTCACATACACCTCAGTTTCATTGAGAAGTCTCTATTTCAAATGAATTTCACTTAAAAATCATATATATATTTTTTCCAATTAATTTTTTTATATTTCTAACTATTCCTGACTTTGAAAAAAATATCGAAATTTTTCTTTCAATTTTTCTTTATTTATTATGAAAATTTAATTTTTCAGTTGATTTTTATTTTTCTTTCAACTTTTCTTTATTTATTATGAGAATTAAATTTTTCAGTTGATTTTTCATTTTTGGGACTTAGAAAAATTTTCGATTTTTTTTTTTCATATATTCTGACTTTCTATGGGATTGTTCATTTTCACACTTCTCATAATATACCTTTTAAACACACAAACAGCAAATGGCATTCTAGCGGGAATAAGAAAAATTTTCGAAATTTTCAAGAAAAAAAATTTTTCACATACACCTCAGTTTCATTGAGAAGTCTCTATTTCAAATGAATTTCACTTAAAAATCATATATATATTTTTTCCAATTGATTTTTTTATATTTCTAACTATTTCTGACTTTGAAAAAAATATCGAAATTTTTCTTTCAATTTTTCTTTATTTATTATGAAAATTTAATTTTTCAGTTGATTTTTCATTTTTCTTTCAACTTTTCTTTATTTATTATGAGAATTAAATTTTTCAGTTGATTTTTCATTTTTGGGACTTAGAAAAATTTTCGATTTTTTTTCTCATATATTCTGACTTTCTATGGGATTGTTCATTTTCACACTCCTCATAATAAACCTTTTAAACACACAAACAGCAAATGGCATTCTAGCGGGAATAAGAAAAATTTTCGAAATTTTCAAGAAAAAAAATTTTTCACATACACCTCAGTTTCATTGAGAAGTCTCTATTTCAAACGAATTTCACTTAAAAATCATATATATATTTTTTCCAATTGATTTTTTTATATTTCTAACTATTTCTGACTTTGAAAAAAATATCGAAATTTTTCTTCCAATTTTTCTTTATTTATTATGAAAATTTAATTTTTCAGTTGATTTTTCATTTTTCTTTCAACTTTTCTTTATTTATTATGAAAATTTAATTCTTCAGTTGATTTTTCATTTTTGGGACTTAGAAAAATTTTCGATTTTTTTTCTCATATATTCTGACTTTCTATGGGATTGTTCATTTTCACACTTCTCATAATATACCTTTTAAACACACAAACAGCAAATGGCATTCTAGCGGGAATAAGAAAAATTTTCGAAATTTTCAAGAAAAAAAATTTTTCACATACACCTCAGTTTCATTGAGAAGTCTCTATTTCAAATGAATTTCACTTAAAAATCATATATATATTTTTTCCAATTGATTTTTTTATATTTCTAGCTATTTCTCACTTTGAAAAAAATATCGAAATTTTTCTTTCAATTTTTCTTTATTTATTATGAAAATTTAATTTTTCAGTTGATTTTTCATTTTTCTTTCAACTTTTCTTTATTTATTATGAGAATTAAATTTTTCAGTTGATTTTTCATTTTTGGGACTTAGAAAAATTTTCGATTTTTTTTCTCATATATTCTGACTTTCTATGGGATTGTTCATTTTCACACTTCTCATAATATACCTTTTAAACACACAAACAGCAAATGGCATTCTAGCGGGAATAAGAAAAATTTTCGAAATTTTCAAGAAAAAAAATTTTTCACATACACCTCAGTTTCATTGAGAAGTCTCTATTTCAAATGAATTTCACTTAAAAATCATATGTATATTTTTTCCAATTGATTTTTTTATATTTCTATTGAGAAGTCTCTATTTCAAATGAATTTCACTTAAAAATCATATGTATATTTTTTCCAATTGATTTTTTTATATTTCTAACTATTTCTGACTTTGAAAAAAATATCGAAATTTTTCTTTCAATTTTTCTTTATTTATTATGAAAATTTAATTTTTCAGTTGATTTTTCATTTTTCTTTCAACTTTTCTTTATTTATTATGAGAATTAAATTTTTCAGTTGATTTTTCATTTTTGGGACTTAGAAAAATTTTCGATTTTTTTTCTCATATATTCTGACTTTCTATGGGATTGTTCATTTTCACACTTCTCATAATATACCTTTTAAACACACAAACAGCAAATGGCATTCTAGCGGGAATAAGAAAAATTTTCGAAATTTTCAAGAAAAAAAATTTTTCACATACACCTCAGTTTCATTGAGAAGTGTCTATTTCAAATGAATTTCACTTAAAAATCATCTATATATTTTTTCCAATTGATTTTTTTATATTTCTGACTTTGAAAAAAATATCGAAATTTTTCTTTCAATTTTCCTTTATTTATTATGAGAATTAAATTTTTCAGTTGATTTTTCATTTTTGGGACTTTTTTTTCTCATACTAGGGGCGTTCAATATATTCTCGGTATCGATATGAAGGAAAATGCGAATTCAATTTAAATTGTTTTTGTTTTTCAACATGATCTCCCCTAACATCAATGCATTTGTTACATCTTGAGATAAGCTTTTTTAAACCCTCAAAATAATAAATTTCTTCTTTCTCTGCAAAATACCGACTTGAGTTCTTCATCATCCGAAAATCTTTTTCCACGAAGACATTTTTTCAAATCCGGAAACAGGAAATAATCACTAGGGGCAAGGTCTGGACTATAAGGTGGGTGTTGGATTTCTTCGAAACCACAATCTCGCGCAGCAGCCTTGGAAACTCGCGCCGTGTGAACAGGAGCGTTGTCATGAAGAAGCAACACACCCGCTGCGAGTTTACCCCGTCTTTTCTTTTTAATTTCCTCCCGCAAATTATGCAAAGTGGAAGCGTAGGATGTGGCGTTGATGGTTTCACCTTTTTTTTTGTACTCAATGAGCAAGATTCCCTTTGAGTCGCAAAAAACTGTGGCCATGAGCTTTCGGGCAGACGGAGTGACTTTGAACTTCTTCGGGGTGTCTGTTCCTTTTTTATGCCACTGCATGGACTCTTGTTTGCTTTCAGGGTCATAGTGGTGGACCCATGTTTCGTCCTCAGTAACAATTCGATCCATAACACCGTCCGCGTTCTCACTACACATCTCCAAAAGCTCTCTACAGCATGCGATTCTCACTTTTTATCTGAGGCGCTGTGAGCATTCGTGGCACCCACCTTGCACTGACCTTTGAAAGGTTAAGATGGTCATGAAGAATGGTGTGAATGGTACCAATTGAAAGCTTGGTGATCTCTGCCATCATTTTCACCTTTATTCGGGCATCCTCAAGAACAAGTTTTTCGACTTCTTTGATGCTTTCTCCCGTACAAGCAGTAGCCGGGGCGCCGGAGCGGGGGTCGTCCTCAATGCTCTCTCTGCCTCTCTTGAACTCACTTGATCACTTTTGCACAGTTGATAATGAAGGTGCGGAACCCTGGTAAACAGCCACCATCTCTTCATGAATAGTTTTTTGACTTTTTCCTTGCTTAGTGAGAAATTTAATTACAGCGCGATGCTCAATTTTCACCATCATCGCCTCAGTTGCCATTATGATTCTGTTTAACTAGAGATAAAACGCGAATTAACAATCACATTTATATGAAATTTTACACGAATGTACTAAAATAATAGCATTACTTGACAAATAAGTCAATTTATATATGCAACCACAGCTTCACCCCGATACCGAGAATATCTTGAACGCCCCTCGTATATTCTGACTATCTATGGGATTGTTCATTTTCACACTTCTCATAATAAACCTTTTAAACACACAAACAGCAAATGGCATTCTAGCGGGAATAAGAAAAATTTTCGAAATTTTCAAGATAAAAAATTTTTCACATACACCTCAGTTTCATTGAGAAGTCTCTATTTCAAATGAATTTCACTTAAAAATCATATATATATTTTTTCCAATTGATTTTTTTATATTTCTAACTATTTCTGACTTTGAAAAAAATATCGAAATTTTTCTTTCAATTTTTCTTTATTTATTATGAAAATTTAATTTTTCAGTTGATTTTTCATTTTTCTTTCAACTTTTCTTTATTTATTATGAGAATTAAATTTTTCAGTTGATTTTCAATTTTCGATTTTTTTTCTCATATATTCTGACTTTCTATGGGATTGTTCATTTTCACACTTCTCATAATAAACCTTTTAAACACACAAACAGCAAATGGCATTCTAGCGGGAATAAGAAAAATTTTCGAAATTTTCAAGAAAAAAAATTTTTCACATACACCTCAGTTTCATTGAGAAGTCTCTATTTCAAACGAATTTCACTTAAAAATCATATATATATTTTTTCCAATTGATTTTTTTATATTTCTAACTATTTCTGACTTTGAAAAAAATATCGAAATTTTTCTTCCAATTTTTCTTTATTTATTATGAAAATTTAATTTTTCAGTTGATTTTTCATTTTTCTTTCAACTTTTCTTTATTTATTATGAAAATTTAATTTTTCAGTTGATTTTTCATTTTTGGGACTTAGAAAAATTTTCGATTTTTTTTCTCATATATTCTGACTTTCTATGGGATTGTTCATTTTCACACTTCTCATAATATACCTTTTAAACACACAAACAGCAAATGGCATTCTAGCGGGAATAAGAAAAATTTTCGAAATTTTCAAGAAAAAAAATTTTTCACATACACCTCAGTTTCATTGAGAAGTCTCTATTTCAAATGAATTTCACTTAAAAATCATATATATATTTTTTCCAATTGATTTTTTTATATTTCTAACTATTTCTCACTTTGAAAAAAATATCGAAATTTTTCTTTCAATTTTTCTTTATTTATTATGAAAATTTAATTTTTCAGTTGATTTTTCATTTTTCTTTCAACTTTTCTTTATTTATTATGAGAATTAAATTTTTCAGTTGATTTTTCATTTTTGGGACTTAGAAAAATTTTCGATTTTTTTTCTCATATATTCTGACTTTCTATGGGATTGTTCATTTTCACACTTCTCATAATATACCTTTTAAACACACAAACAGCAAATGGCATTCTAGCGGGAATAAGAAAAATTTTCGAAATTTTCAAGAAAAAAAATTTTTCACATACACCTCAGTTTCATTGAGAAGTCTCTATTTCAAATGAATTTCACTTAAAAATCATATGTATATTTTTTCCAATTGATTTTTTTATATTTCTAACTATTTCTGACTTTGAAAAAAATATCGAAATTTTTCTTTCAATTTTTCTTTATTTATTATGAAAATTTAATTTTTCAGTTGATTTTTCATTTTTCTTTCAACTTTTCTTTATTTATTATGAGAATTAAATTTTTCAGTTGATTTTTCATTTTTGGGACTTAGAAAAATTTTCGATTTTTTTTCTCATATATTCTGACTTTCTATGGGATTGTTCATTTTCACACTTCTCATAATAAACCTTTTAAACACACAAACAGCAAATGGCATTCTAGCGGGAATAAGAAAAATTTTCGAAATTTTCAAGAAAAAAATTTTTCACATACACCTCAGTTTCATTGAGAAGTCTCTATTTCAAATGAATTCCACTTAAAAATCGTATATATATTTTTTCCAATTGATTTTTTTATATTTCTAACTATTTCTGACTTTGAAAAAAATATCGAAATTTTTCTTTCAATTTTTCTTTATTTATTATGAAAATTTAATTTTTCAGTTGATTTTTCATTTTTCTTTCAACTTTTCTTTATTTATTATGAGAATTAAATTTTTCAGTTGATTTTTCATTTTTGGGACTTAGAAAAATTTTCGATTTTTTTTTTCATATATTCTGACTTTCTATGGGATTGTTCATTTTCACACTTCTCATAATATACCTTTTAAACACACAAACAGCAAATGGCATTCTAGCGGGAATAAGAAAAATTTTCGAAATTTTCAAGAAAAAAAATTTTTCACATACACCTCAGTTTCATTGAGAAGTCTCTATTTCAAATGAATTTCACTTAAAAATCATATATATATTTTTTCCAATTGATTTTTTTATATTTCTAACTATTTCTGACTTTGAAAAAAATATCGAAATTTTTCTTTCAATTTTTCTTTATTTATTATGAAAATTTAATTTTTCAGTTGATTTTTCATTTTTCTTTCAACTTTTCTTTATTTATTATGAGAATTAAATTTTTCAGTTGATTTTTCATTTTTGGGACTTTTTTTTCTCATACTAGGGGCGTTCAATATATTCTCGGTATCGATATGAAGGAAAATGCGAATTCAATTTAAATTGTTTTTGTTTTTCAATATGATCTCCCCTAACATCAATGCATTTGTTACATCTTGAGATAAGCTTTTTTAAACCCTCAAAATAATAAATTTCTTCTTTCTCTGCAAAATACCGACTTGAGTTCTTCATCATCCGAAAATCTTTTTCCACGAAGACATTTTTTCAAATCCGGAAACAGGAAATAATCACTAGGGGCAAGGTCTGGACTATAAGGTGGGTGTTGGATTTCTTCGAAACCACAATCTCGCGCAGCAGCCTTGGAAACTCGCGCCGTGTGAACAGGAGCGTTGTCATGAAGAAGCAACACACCCGCTGCGAGTTTACCCCGTCTTTTCTTTTTAATTTCCTCCCGCAAATTATGCAAAGTGGAAGCGTAGGATGTGGCGTTGATGGTTTCACCTTTTTTTTTGTACTCAATGAGCAAGATTCCCTTTGAGTCGCAAAAAACTGTGGCCATGAGCTTTCGGGCAGACGGAGTGACTTTGAACTTCTTCGGGGGGTCTGTTCCTTTTTTATGCCACTGCATGGACTCTTGTTTGCTTTCAGGGTCATAGTGGTGGACCCACGTTTCGTCCTCAGTAACAATTCGATCCATAACACCGTCCGCGTTCTCACTACACATCTCCAAAAGCTCTCTACAGCATGCGATTCTCACTTTTTATCTGAGGCGCTGTGAGCATTCGTGGCACCCCCCTTGCACTGGCCTTTGAAAGGTTAAGATGGTCATGAAGAATGGTGTGAATGGTACCAATTGAAAGCTTGGTGATCTCTGCCATCATTTTCACCTTTATTCGGGCATCCTCAAGAACAAGTTTTTCGACTTCTTTGATGCTTTCTCCCGTACAAGCAGTAGCCGGGGCGCCGGAGCGGGGGTCGTCCTCAATGCTCTCTCTGCCTCTCTTGAACTCACTTGATCACTTTTGCACAGTTGATAATGAAGGTGCGGAACCCTGGTAAACAGCCACCATCTCTTCATGAATAGTTTTTTGACTTTTTCCTTGCTTAGTGAGAAATTTAATTACAGCGCGATGCTCAATTTTCACCATCATCGCCTCAGTTGCCATTATGATTCTGTTTAACTAGAGATAAAACGCGAATTAATAATCACATTTATATGAAATTTTACACGAATGTACTAAAATAATAGCATTACTTGACAAATAAGTCAATTTATATATGCAACCACAGCTTCACCCCGATACCGAGAATATCTTGAACGCCCCTCGTATATTCTGACTATCTATGGGATTGTTCATTTTCACACTTCTCATAATAAACCTTTTAAACACACAAACAGCAAATGGCATTCTAGCGGGAATAAGAAAAATTTTCGAAATTTTCAAGATAAAAAATTTTTCACATACACCTCAGTTTCATTGAGAAGTCTCTATTTCAAATGAATTTCACTTAAAAATCATATATATATTTTTTCCAATTGATTTTTTTATATTTCTAACTATTTCTGACTTTGAAAAAAATATCGAAATTTTTCTTTCAATTTTTCTTTATTTATTATGAAAATTTAATTTTTCAGTTGATTTTTCATTTTTCTTTCAACTTTTCTTTATTTATTATGAGAATTAAATTTTTCAGTTGATTTTTCATTTTTGGGACTTAGAAAAATTTTCGATTTTTTTTCTCATATATTCTGACTTTCTATGGGATTGTTCATTTTCACACTTCTCATAATAAACCTTTTAAACACACAAACAGCAAATGGCATTCTAGCGGGAATAAGAAAAATTTTCGAAATTTTCAAGAAAAAAATTTTTCACATACACCTCAGTTTCATTGAGAAGTCTCTATTTCAAATGAATTTCACTTAAAAATCATATATATATTTTTTCCAATTGATTTTTTTATATTTCTAACTATTTCTGACTTTGAAAAAAATATCGAAATTTTTCTTTCAATTTTTCTTTATTTATTATGAAAATTTAATTTTTCAGTTGATTTTTCATTTTTCTTTCAACTTTTCTTTATTTATTATGAGAATTAAATTTTTCAGTTGATTTTTCATTTTTGGGACTTAGAAAAATTTTCGATTTTTTTTCTCATACGAGGGGCGTTCAATATATTCTCGGTATCGATATGAAGGAAAATGCGAATTCAATTTAAATTGTTTTTGTTTTTCAATATGATCTCCCCTAACATCAATGCATTTGTTACATCTTGAGATAAGCTTTTTTAAACCCTCAAAATAATAAATTTCTTCTTTCTCTGCAAAATACCGACTTGAGTTCTTCATCATCCGAAAATCTTTTTCCACGAAGACATTTTTTCAAATCCGGAAACAGGAAATAATCGCTAGGGGCAAGGTCTGGACTATAAGGTGGGTGTTGGATTTCTTCGAAACCACAATCTCGCGCAGCAGCCTTGGAAACTCGCGCCGTGTGAACAGGAGCGTTGTCATGAAGAAGCAACACACCCGCTGCGAGTTTACCCCGTCTTTTCTTTTTAATTTCCTCCCGCAAATTATGCAAAGTGGAAGCGTAGGATGTGGCGTTGATGGTTTCACCTTTTTTTTTGTACTCAATGAGCAAGATTCCCTTTGAGTCGCAAAAAACTGTGGCCATGAGCTTTCGGGCAGACGGAGTGACTTTGAACTTCTTCGGGGGGTCTGTTCCTTTTTTATGCCACTGCATGGACTCTTGTTTGCTTTCAGGGTCATAGTGGTGGACCCATGTTTCGTCCCCAGTAACAATTCGATCCATAACACCGTCCGCGTTCTCACTACACATCTCCAAAAGCTCTCTACAGCATGCGATTCTCACTTTTTATCTGAGGCGCTGTGAGCATTCGTGGCACCCCCCTTGCACTGGCCTTTGAAAGGTTAAGATGGTCATGAAGAATGGTGTGAATGGTACCAATTGAAAGCTTGGTGATCTCTGCCATCATTTTCACCTTTATTCGGGCATCCTCAAGAACAAGTTTTTCGACTTCTTTGATGCTTTCTCCCGTACAAGCAGTAGCCGGGGCGCCGGAGCGGGGGTCGTCCTCAATGCTCTCTCTGCCTCTCTTGAACTCACTTGATCACTTTTGCACAGTTGATAATGAAGGTGCGGAACCCTGGTAAACAGCCACCATCTCTTCTTGAATAGTTTTTTGACTTTTTCCTTGCTTAGTGAGAAATTTAATTACAGCGCGATGCTCAATTTTCACCATCATCGCCTCAGTTGCCATTATGATTCTGTTTAACTAGAGATAAAACGCGAATTAATAATCACATTTATATGAAATTTTACACGAATGTACTAAAATAATAGCATTACTTGACAAATAAGTCAATTTATATATGCAACCACAGCTTCACCCCGATACCGAGAATATCTTGAACGCCCCTCGTATATTCTGACTATCTATGGGATTGTTCATTTTCACACTTCTCATAATAAACCTTTTAAACACACAAACAGCAAATCGCATTCTAGCGGGAATAAGAAAAATTTTCGAAATTTTCAAGATAAAAAATTTTTCACATACACCTCAGTTTCATTGAGAAGTCTCTATTTCAAATGAATTTCACTTAAAAATCATATATATATTTTTTCCAATTGATTTTTTTATATTTCTAACTATTTCTGACTTTGAAAAAAATATCGAAATTTTTCTTTCAATTTTTCTTTATTTATTATGAAAATTTAATTTTTCAGTTGATTTTTCATTTTTCTTTCAACTTTTCTTTATTTATTATGAGAATTAAATTTTTCAGTTGATTTTTCATTTTTGGGACTTAGAAAAATTTTCGATTTTTTTTCTCATACGAGGGGCGTTCAATATATTCTCGGTATCGATATGAAGGAAAATGCGAATTCAATTTAAATTGTTTTTGTTCTTCAATATGATCTCCCCTAACATCAATGCATTTGTTATATCTTGAGATAAGCTTTTTTAAACCCTCAAAATAATAAATTTCTTCTTTCTCTGCAAAATACCGACTTGAGTTCTTCATCATCCGAAAATCTTTTTCCACGAAGACATTTTTTCAAATCCGGAAACAGGAAATAATCGCTAGGGGCAAGGTCTGGACTATAAGGTGGGTGTTGGATTTCTTCGAAACCACAATCTCGCGCAGCAGCCTTGGAAACTCGCGCCGTGTGAACAGGAGCGTTGTCATGAAGAAGCAACACACCCGCTGCGAGTTTACCCCGTCTTTTCTTTTTAATTTCCTCCCGCAAATTATGCAAAGTGGAAGCGTAGGATGTGGCGTTGATGGTTTCACCTTTTTTTTTGTACTCAATGAGCAAGATTCCCTTTGAGTCGCAAAAAACTGTGGCCATGAGCTTTCGGGCAGACGGAGTGACTTTGAACTTCTTCGGGGGGTCTGTTCCTTTTTTATGCCACTGCATGGACTCTTGTTTGCTTTCAGGGTCATAGTGGTGGACCCATGTTTCGTCCCCAGTAACAATTCGATCCATAACACCGTCCGCGTTCTCACTACACATCTCCAAAAGCTCTCTACAGCATGCGATTCTCACTTTTTATCTGAGGCGCTGTGAGCATTCGTGGCACCCCCCTTGCACTGGCCTTTGAAAGGTTAAGATGGTCATGAAGAATGGTGTGAATGGTACCAATTGAAAGCTTGGTGATCTCTGCCATCATTTTCACCTTTATTCGGGCATCCTCAAGAACAAGTTTTTCGACTTCTTTGATGCTTTCTCCCGTACAAGCAGTAGCCGGGGCGCCGGAGCGGGGGTCGTCCTCAATGCTCTCTCTGCCTCTCTTGAACTCACTTGATCACTTTTGCACAGTTGATAATGAAGGTGCGGAACCCTGGTAAACAGCCACCATCTCTTCATGAATAGTTTTTTGACTTTTTCCTTGCTTAGTGAGAAATTTAATTACAGCGCGATGCTCAATTTTCACCATCATCGCCTCAGTTGCCATTATGATTCTGTTTAACTAGAGATAAAACGCGAATTAATAATCACATTTATATGAAATTTTACACGAATGTACTAAAATAATAGCATTACTTGACAAATAAGTCAATTTATATATGCAACCACAGCTTCACCCCGATACCGAGAATATCTTGAACGCCCCTCGTATATTCTGACTATCTATGGGATTGTTCATTTTCACACTTCTCATAATAACCCTTTTAAACACACAAACAGCAAATGGCATTCTAGCGGGAATAAGAAAAATTTTCGAAATTTTCAAGATAAAAAATTTTTCACATACACCTCAGTTTCATTGAGAAGTCTCTATTTCAAATGAATTTCACTTAAAAATCATATATATATTTTTTCCAATTGATTTTTTTATATTTCTAACTATTTCTGACTTTGAAAAAAATATCGAAATTTTTCTTTCAATTTTTCTTTATTTATTATGAAAATTTAATTTTTCAGTTGATTTTTCATTTTTCTTTCAACTTTTCTTTATTTATTATGAGAATTAAATTTTTCAGTTGATTTTTCATTTTTGGGACTTAGAAAAATTTTCGATTTTTTTTCTCATATATTCTGACTTTCTATGGGATTGTTCATTTTCACACTTCTCATAATAAACCTTTTAAACACACAAACAGCAAATGGCATTCTAGCGGGAATAAGAAAAATTTTCGAAATTTTCAAGAAAAAAATTTTTCACATACACCTCAGTTTCATTGAGAAGTCTCTATTTCAAATGAATTTCACTTAAAAATCATATATATACTTTTTCCAATTGATTTTTTTATATTTCTAACTATTTCTGACTTTGAAAAAAATATCGAAATTTTTCTTTATTTATTATGAAAATTTAATTTTTCAGTTGATTTTTCATTTTTCTTTCAACTTTTCTTTATTTATTATGAGAATTAAATTTTTCAGTTGATTTTTCATTTTTGGGACTTAGAAAAATTTTCGATTTTTTTTCTCATACGAGGGGCGTTCAATATATTCTCGGTATCGATATGAAGGAAAATGCGAATTCAATTTAAATTGTTTTTGTTTTTCAATATGATCTCCCCTAACATCAATGCATTTGTTACATCTTGAGATAAGCTTTTTTAAACCCTCAAAATAATAAATTTCTTCTTTCTCTGCAAAATACCGACTTGAGTTCTTCATCATCCGAAAATCTTTTTCCACGAAGACATTTTTTCAAATCCGGAAACAGGAAATAATCGCTAGGGGCAAGGTCTGGACTATAAGGTGGGTGTTGGATTTCTTCGAAACCACAATCTCGCGCAGCAGCCTTGGAAACTCGCGCCGTGTGAACAGGAGCGTTGTCATGAAGAAGCAACACACCCGCTGCGAGTTTACCCCGTCTTTTCTTTTTAATTTCCTCCCGCAAATTATGCAAAGTGGAAGCGTAGGATGTGGCGTTGATGGTTTCACCTTTTTTTTTGTACTCAATGAGCAAGATTCCCTTTGAGTCGCAAAAAACTGTGGCCATGAGCTTTCGGGCAGACGGAGTGACTTTGAACTTCTTCGGGGGGTCTGTTCCTTTTTTATGCCACTGCATGGACTCTTGTTTGCTTTCAGGGTCATAGTGGTGGACCCATGTTTCGTCCCCAGTAACAATTCGATCCATAACACCGTCCGCGTTCTCACTACACATCTCCAAAAGCTCTCTACAGCATGCGATTCTCACTTTTTATCTGAGGCGCTGTGAGCATTCGTGGCACCCCCCTTGCACTGGCCTTTGAAAGGTTAAGATGGTCATGAAGAATGGTGTGAATGGTACCAATTGAAAGCTTGGTGATCTCTGCCATCATTTTCACCTTTATTCGGGCATCCTCAAGAACAAGTTTTTCGACTTCTTTGATGCTTTCTCCCGTACAAGCAGTAGCCGGGGCGCCGGAGCGGGGGTCGTCCTCAATGCTCTCTCTGCCTCTCTTGAACTCACTTGATCACTTTTGCACAGTTGATAATGAAGGTGCGGAACCCTGGTAAACAGCCACCATCTCTTCATGAATAGTTTTTTGACTTTTTCCTTGCTTAGTGAGAAATTTAATTACAGCGCGATGCTCAATTTTCACCATCATCGCCTCAGTTGCCATTATGATTCTGTTTAACTAGAGATAAAACGCGAATTAATAATCACATTTATATGAAATTTTACACGAATGTACTAAAATAATAGTATTACTTGATAAATAAGTCAATTTATATATGCAACCACAGCTTCACCCCGATACCGAGAATATCTTGAACGACCCTCGTATATTCTGACTATCTATGGGATTTTTCATTTTCACACTTCTCATAATATACCTTTTAAACACACAAACAGCAAATGGCATTATAGCGGGACTTAGAAAAATTTTCAAAATTTTCAAGAAAAAAAATTTTTCACATACACCTCAGTTTCATTGAGAAGACTCTATTTCAAATGAATTTCACTTAAAAATCATATATATATTTTTTCCAATTGATTTTTTTATATTTCTAACTATTTCTGACTTTGAAAAAAATATCGAAATTTTTCTTTCAATTTTTCTTTATTTATTATGAAAATTTAATTTTTCAGTTGATTTTTCATTTTTCTTTCAACTTTTCTTTATTTATTATGAGAATTAAATTTTTCAGTTGATTTTTCATTTTTGGGACTTAGAAAAATTTTCGATTTTTTTTCTCATACGAGGGGCGTTCAATATATTCTCAGTATCGATATGAAGGAAAATGCGAATTCAATTTAAATTGTTTTTGTTTTTCAACATGATCTCCCCTAACATCAATGCATTTGTTACATCTTGAGATAAGCTTTTTTAAACCCTCAAAATAATAAATTTCTTCTTTCTCTGCAAAATACCGACTTGAGTTCTTCATCATCCGAAAATCTTTTTCCACGAAGACATTTTTTCAAATCCGGAAACAGGAAATAATCACTAGGGGCAAGGTCTGGACTATAAGGTGGGTGTTGGATTTCTTCGAAACCACAATCTCGCGCAGCAGCCTTGGAAACTCGCGCCGTGTGAACAGGAGCGTTGTCATGAAGAAGCAACACACCCGCTGCGAGTTTACCCCGTCTTTTCTTTTTAATTTCCTCCCGCAAATTATGCAAAGTGGAAGCGTAGGATGTGGCGTTGATGGTTTCACCTTTTTTTTTGTACTCAATGAGCAAGATTCCCTTTGAGTCGCAAAAAACTGTGGCCATGAGCTTTCGGGCAGACGGAGTGACTTTGAACTTCTTCGGGGGGTCTGTTCCTTTTTTATGCCACTGCATGGACTCTTGTTTGCTTTCAGGGTCATAGTGGTCTACCCATGTTTCGTCCCCAGTAACAATTCGATCCATAACACTGTCCGCGTTCTCACTACACATCTCCAAAAGCTCTCTACAGCATGCGATTCTCACTTTTTATCTGAGGCGCTGTGAGCATTCGTGGCACCCCCCTTGCACTGGCCTTTGAAAGGTTAAGATGGTCATGAAGAATGGTGTGAATGGTACCAATTGAAAGCTTGGTGATCTCTGCCATCATTTTCACCTTTATTCGGGCATCCTCAAGAACAAGTTTTTCGACTTCTTTGATGCTTTCTCCCGTACAAGCAGTAGCCGGGGCGCCGGAGCGGGGGTCGTCCTCAATGCTCTCTCTGCCGCTCTTGAACTCACTTGATCACTTTTGCACAGTTGATAATGAAGGTGCGGAACCCTGGTAAACAGCCACCATCTCTTCATGAATAGTTTTTTGACTTTTTCCTTGCTTAGTGAGAAATTTAATTACAGCGCGATGCTCAATTTTCACCATCATCGCCTCAGTTGCCATTATGATTCTGTTTAACTAGAGATAAAACGCGAATTAATAATCATATTTATATGAAATTTTACATGAATGTACTAAAATAATAGTATTACTTGATAAATAAGTCAATTTATATATGCAACCACAGCTTCACCCCGATACCGAGAATATCTTGAACGACCCTCGTATATTCTGACTATCTATGGGATTTTTCATTTTCACACTTCTCATAATATACCTTTTAAACACACAACCAGCAAATGGCATTATAGCGGGACTTAGAAAAATTTTCAAAATTTTCAAGAAAAAAAATTTTTCACATACACCTCAGTTTCATTGAGAAGTCTCTATTTCAAATGAATTTCACTTAAAAATAATATATATATTTTTTCCAATTGATTTTTTTATATTTCTAACTATTTCTGACTTTGAAAAAAATATCGAAATTTTTCTTTCAATTTTTCTTTATTTATTATGAAAATTTAATTTTTCAGTTGATTTTTCATTTTTCTTTCAACTTTTCTTTATTTACTATGAGAATTAAATTTTTCAGTTGATTTTTCATTTTTGGGACTTAGAAAAATTTTCGATTTTTTTTCTCATATATTCTGACTTTCTATGGGATTGTTCATTTTCACACTTCTCATAATATACCTTTTAAACACACAAACAGCAAATGGCATTCTAGCGGGAATAAGAAAAATTTTCGAAATTTTCAAGAAAAAAAATTTTTCACATACACCTCAGTTTCATTGAGAAGTCTCTATTTCAAATGAATTTCACTTAAAAATCATATATATATTTTTTCCAATTGATTTTTTTATATTTCTAACTATTTCTGACTTTGAAAAAAATATCGAAATTTTTCTTTCAATTTTTCTTTATTTATTATGAAAATTTAATTTTTCAGTTGATTTTTCATTTTTCTTTCAACTTTTCTTTATTTATTATGAGAATTAAATTTTTCAGTTGATTTTTCATTTTTGGGACTTAGAAAAATTTTCGATTTTTTTTCTCATACGAGGGGCGTTCAATATATTCTCGGTATCGATATGAAGGAAAATGCGAATTCAATTTAAATTGTTTTTGTTTTTCAATATGATCTCCCCTAACATCAATGCATTTGTTACATCTTGAGATAAGCTTTTTTAAACCCTCAAAATAATAAATTTCTTCTTTCTCTGCAAAATACCGACTTGAGTTCTTCATCATCCGAAAATCTTTTTCCACGAAGACATTTTTTCAAATCCGGAAACAGGAAATAATCGCTAGGGGCAAGGTCTGGACTATAAGGTGGGTGTTGGATTTCTTCGAAACCACAATCTCGCGCAGCAGCCTTGGAAACTCGCGCCGTGTGAACAGGAGCGTTGTCATGAAGAAGCAACACACCCGCTGCGAGTTTACCCCGTCTTTTCTTTTTAATTTCCTCCCGCAAATTATGCAAAGTGGAAGCGTAGGATGTGGCGTTGATGGTTTCACCTTTTTTTTTGTACTCAATGAGCAAGATTCCCTTTGAGTCGCAAAAAACTGTGGCCATGAGCTTTCGGGCAGACGGAGTGACTTTGAACTTCTTCGGGGGGTCTGTTCCTTTTTTATGCCACTGCATGGACTCTTGTTTGCTTTCAGGGTCATAGTGGTGGACCCATGTTTCGTCCCCAGTAACAATTCGATCCATAACACCGTCCGCGTTCTCACTACACATCTCCAAAAGCTCTCTACAGCATGCGATTCTCACTTTTTATCTGAGGCGCTGTGAGCATTCGTGGCACCCCCCTTGCACTGGCCTTTGAAAGGTTAAGATGGTCATGAAGAATGGTGTGAATGGTACCAATTGAAAGCTTGGTGATCTCTGCCATCATTTTCACCTTTATTCGGGCATCCTCAAGAACAAGTTTTTCGACTTCTTTGATGCTTTCTCCCGTACAAGCAGTAGCCGGGGCGCCGGAGCGGGGGTCGTCCTCAATGCTCTCTCTGCCTCTCTTGAACTCACTTGATCACTTTTGCACAGTTGATAATGAAGGTGCGGAACCCTGGTAAACAGCCACCATCTCTTCATGAATAGTTTTTTGACTTTTTCCTTGCTTAGTGAGAAATTTAATTACAGCGCGATGCTCAATTTTCACCATCATCGCCTCAGTTGCCATTATGATTCTGTTTAACTAGAGATAAAACGCGAATTAATAATCACATTTATATGAAATTTTACACGAATGTACTAAAATAATAGTATTACTTGATAAATAAGTCAATTTATATATGCAACCACAGCTTCACCCCGATACCGAGAATATCTTGAACGACCCTCGTATATTCTGACTATCTATGGGATTTTTCATTTTCACACTTCTCATAATATACCTTTTAAACACACAAACAGCAAATGGCATTATAGCGGGACTTAGAAAAATTTTCAAAATTTTCAAGAAAAAAAATTTTTCACATACACCTCAGTTTCATTGAGAAGACTCTATTTCAAATGAATTTCACTTAAAAATCATATATATATTTTTTCCAATTGATTTTTTTATATTTCTAACTATTTCTGACTTTGAAAAAAATATCGAAATTTTTCTTTCAATTTTTCTTTATTTATTATGAAAATTTAATTTTTCAGTTGATTTTTCATTTTTCTTTCAACTTTTCTTTATTTATTATGAGAATTAAATTTTTCAGTTGATTTTTCATTTTTGGGACTTAGAAAAATTTTCGATTTTTTTTCTCATACGAGGGGCGTTCAATATATTCTCAGTATCGATATGAAGGAAAATGCGAATTCAATTTAAATTGTTTTTGTTTTTCAACATGATCTCCCCTAACATCAATGCATTTGTTACATCTTGAGATAAGCTTTTTTAAACCCTCAAAATAATAAATTTCTTCTTTCTCTGCAAAATACCGACTTGAGTTCTTCATCATCCGAAAATCTTTTTCCACGAAGACATTTTTTCAAATCCGGAAACAGGAAATAATCACTAGGGGCAAGGTCTGGACTATAAGGTGGGTGTTGGATTTCTTCGAAACCACAATCTCGCGCAGCAGCCTTGGAAACTCGCGCCGTGTGAACAGGAGCGTTGTCATGAAGAAGCAACACACCCGCTGCGAGTTTACCCCGTCTTTTCTTTTTAATTTCCTCCCGCAAATTATGCAAAGTGGAAGCGTAGGATGTGGCGTTGATGGTTTCACCTTTTTTTTTGTACTCAATGAGCAAGATTCCCTTTGAGTCGCAAAAAACTGTGGCCATGAGCTTTCGGGCAGACGGAGTGACTTTGAACTTCTTCGGGGGGTCTGTTCCTTTTTTATGCCACTGCATGGACTCTTGTTTGCTTTCAGGGTCATAGTGGTCTACCCATGTTTCGTCCCCAGTAACAATTCGATCCATAACACTGTCCGCGTTCTCACTACACATCTCCAAAAGCTCTCTACAGCATGCGATTCTCACTTTTTATCTGAGGCGCTGTGAGCATTCGTGGCACCCCCCTTGCACTGGCCTTTGAAAGGTTAAGATGGTCATGAAGAATGGTGTGAATGGTACCAATTGAAAGCTTGGTGATCTCTGCCATCATTTTCACCTTTATTCGGGCATCCTCAAGAACAAGTTTTTCGACTTCTTTGATGCTTTCTCCCGTACAAGCAGTAGCCGGGGCGCCGGAGCGGGGGTCGTCCTCAATGCTCTCTCTGCCGCTCTTGAACTCACTTGATCACTTTTGCACAGTTGATAATGAAGGTGCGGAACCCTGGTAAACAGCCACCATCTCTTCATGAATAGTTTTTTGACTTTTTCCTTGTTTAGTGAGAAATTTAATTACAGCGCGATGCTCAATTTTCACCATCATCGCCTCAGTTGCCATTATGATTCTGTTTAACTAGAGATAAAACGCGAATTAATAATCATATTTATATGAAATTTTACATGAATGTACTAAAATAATAGTATTACTTGATAAATAAGTCAATTTATATATGCAACCACAGCTTCACCCCGATACCGAGAATATCTTGAACGACCCTCGTATATTCTGACTATCTATGGGATTTTTCATTTTCACACTTCTCATAATATACCTTTTAAACACACAACCAGCAAATGGCATTATAGCGGGACTTAGAAAAATTTTCAAAATTTTCAAGAAAAAAAATTTTTCACATACACCTCAGTTTCATTGAGAAGTCTCTATTTCAAATGAATTTCACTTAAAAATAATATATATATTTTTTCCAATTGATTTTTTTATATTTCTAACTATTTCTGACTTTGAAAAAAATATCGAAATTTTTCTTTCAATTTTTCTTTATTTATTATGAAAATTTAATTTTTCAGTTGATTTTTCATTTTTCTTTCAACTTTTCTTTATTTATTATGAGAATTAAATTTTTCAGTTGATTTTTCATTTTTGGGACTTAGAAAAATTTTCGATTTTTTTTCTCATACGAGGGGCGTTCAATATATTCTCAGTATCGATATGAAGGAAAATGCGAATTCAATTTAAATTGTTTTTGTTTTTCAACATGATCTCCCCTAACATCAATGCATTTGTTACATCTTGAGATAAGCTTTTTTAAACCCTCAAAATAATAAATTTCTTCTTTCTCTGCAAAATACCGACTTGAGTTCTTCATCATCCGAAAATCTTTTTCCACGAAGACATTTTTTCAAATCCGGAAACAGGAAATAATCACTAGGGGCAAGGTCTGGACTATAAGGTGGGTGTTGGATTTCTTCGAAACCACAATCTCGCGCAGCAGCCTTGGAAACTCGCGCCGTGTGAACAGGAGCGTTGTCATGAAGAAGCAACACACCCGCTGCGAGTTTACCCCGTCTTTTCTTTTTAATTTCCTCCCGCAAATTATGCAAAGTGGAAGCGTAGGATGTGGCGTTGATGGTTTCACCTTTTTTTTTGTACTCAATGAGCAAGATTCCCTTTGAGTCGCAAAAAACTGTGGCCATGAGCTTTCGGGCAGACGGAGTGACTTTGAACTTCTTCGGGGGGTCTGTTCCTTTTTTATGCCACTGCATGGACTCTTGTTTGCTTTCAGGGTCATAGTGGTCTACCCATGTTTCGTCCCCAGTAACAATTCGATCCATAACACTGTCCGCGTTCTCACTACACATCTCCAAAAGCTCTCTACAGCATGCGATTCTCACTTTTTATCTGAGGCGCTGTGAGCATTCGTGGCACCCCCCTTGCACTGGCCTTTGAAAGGTTAAGATGGTCATGAAGAATGGTGTGAATGGTACCAATTGAAAGCTTGGTGATCTCTGCCATCATTTTCACCTTTATTCGGGCATCCTCAAGAACAAGTTTTTCGACTTCTTTGATGCTTTCTCCCGTACAAGCAGTAGCCGGGGCGCCGGAGCGGGGGTCGTCCTCAATGCTCTCTCTGCCGCTCTTGAACTCACTTGATCACTTTTGCACAGTTGATAATGAAGGTGCGGAACCCTGGTAAACAGCCACCATCTCTTCATGAATAGTTTTTTGACTTTTTCCTTGTTTAGTGAGAAATTTAATTACAGCGCGATGCTCAATTTTCACCATCATCGCCTCAGTTGCCATTATGATTCTGTTTAACTAGAGATAAAACGCGAATTAATAATCATATTTATATGAAATTTTACATGAATGTACTAAAATAATAGTATTACTTGATAAATAAGTCAATTTATATATGCAACCACAGCTTCACCCCGATACCGAGAATATCTTGAACGACCCTCGTATATTCTGACTATCTATGGGATTTTTCATTTTCACACTTCTCATAATATACCTTTTAAACACACAACCAGCAAATGGCATTATAGCGGGACTTAGAAAAATTTTCAAAATTTTCAAGAAAAAAAATTTTTCACATACACCTCAGTTTCATTGAGAAGTCTCTATTTCAAATGAATTTCACTTAAAAATAATATATATATTTTTTCCAATTGATTTTTTTATATTTCTAACTATTTCTGACTTTGAAAAAAATATCGAAATTTTTCTTTCAATTTTTCTTTATTTATTATGAAAATTTAATTTTTCAGTTGATTTTTCATTTTTCTTTCAACTTTTCTTTATTTACTATGAGAATTAAATTTTTCAGTTGATTTTTCATTTTTGGGACTTAGAAAAATTTTCGATTTTTTTTCTCATATATTCTGACTTTCTATGGGATTGTTCATTTTCACACTTCTCATAATATACCTTTTAAACACACAAACAGCAAATGGCATTCTAGCGGGAATAAGAAAAATTTTCGAAATTTTCAAGAAAAAAAATTTTTCACATACACCTCAGTTTCATTGAGAAGTCTCTATTTCAAATGAATTTCACTTAAAAATCATATATATATTTTTTCCAATTGATTTTTTTATATTTCTAACTATTTCTGACTTTGAAAAAAATATCGAAATTTTTCTTTCAATTTTTCTTTATATATTATGAAAATTTAATTTTTCAGTTGATTTTTCATTTTTCTTTCAACTTTTCTTTATTTATTATGAGATTTAAATTTTTCAGTTGATTTTTCATTTTTGGGACTTAGAAAAATTTTCGATTTTTTTTCTCATATATTCTGACTTTCTATGGGATTGTTCATTTTCACACTTCTCATAATAAACCTTTTAAACACACAAACAGCAAATGGCATTCTAGCGGGAATAAGAAAAATTTTCGAAATTTTCAAGAAAAAAAATTCTTCACATACACCTCAGTTTCATTGAGAAGTCTCTATTTCAAACGAATTTCACTTAAAAATCATATATATATTTTTTTTAATTGATTTTTTTATATTTCTAACTATTTCTGACTTTGAAAAAAATATCGAAATTTTTCTTCCAATTTTTCTTTATTTATTATGAAAATTTAATTTTTCAGTTGATTTTTCATTTTTCTTTCAACTTTTCTTTATTTATTATGAAAATTAAATTTTTCAGTTGATTTTTCATTTTTGGGACTTAGAAAAATTTTCGATTTTTTTTCTCATATATTCTGACTTTCTATGGGATTGTTCATTTTCACACTTCTCATAATATACCTTTTAAACACACAAACAGCAAATGGCATTCTAGCGGGAATAAGAAAAATTTTCCAAATTTTCAAGAAAAAACATTTTTCACATACACCTCAGTTTCATTGAGAAGTCTCTATTTCAAATGAATTTCACTTAAAAATCATATATATATTTTTTCCAATTGATTTTTTTATATTTCTAACTATTTGTCACTTTGAAAAAAATATCGAAATTTTTCTTTCAATTTTTCTTTATTTATTATGAAAATTTAATTTTTCATTTTTCTTTCAACTTTTCTTTATTTATTATGAGAATTAAATTTTTCAGTTGATTTTTCATTTTTGGGACTTAGAAAAATTTTCGATTTTTTTTCTCATATATTCTGACTTTCTATGGGATTGTTCATTTTCACACTTCTCATAATATACCTTTTAAACACACAAACAGCAAATGGCATTCTAGCGGGAATAAGAAAAATTTTCGAAATTTTCAAGAAAAAAAATTTTTCACATACACCTCAGTTTCATTGAGAAGTCTCTATTTCAAATGAATTTCACTTAAAAATCATATATATATTTTTTCCAATTGATTTTTTTATATTCCTGACTTTGAAAAAAATATCGAAATTTTTCTTTCAATTTTTCTTTATTTATTATGAAAATTTAATTTTTCAGTTGATTTTTCATTTTTCTTTCAACTTTTCTTTATTTATTATGAGAATTAAATTTTTCAGTTGATTTTTCATTTTTGGGACTTAGAAAAATTTTCGATTTTTTTTCTCATATATTCTGTGGGATTGTTCATTTTCACACTTCTCATAATATACCTTTTAAACACACAAACAGCAAATGGCATTCTAGCGGGAATAAGAAAAATTCTCGAAATTTTCAAGAAAAAAAATTTTTCACATACACCTCAGTTTCATTGAGAAGTCTGTATTTCAAATGAATTTCACTTAAAAATCATATATATATTTTTTCCAATTGATTTTTTTATATTTCTAACTATTTCTGACTTTGAAAAAAATATCGAAATTTTTCTTTCAATTTTTCTTTATTTATTATGAAAATTTAATTTTTCAGTTGATTTTTCATTTTTCTTTCAACTTTTCTTTATTTATTATGAGAATTAAATTTTTCAGTTGATTTTTCATTTTTGGGACTTAGAAAAATTTTCGATTTTTTTTCTCATATATTCTGACTTTCTATGGGATTGTTCATTTTCACACTTCTCATAATATACCTTTTAAACACAAAAACAGCAAATGGCATTCTAGCGGGAATAAGAAAAATTTTCGAAATTTTCAAGAAAAAAAATTTTTCACATACACCTCAGTTTCATTGAGAAGTCTTTCAGAATTTCTTCAAGAATTTCACTTAAAAATCATATATATATTTTTTCCAATTGATTTTTTTATATTTCTAACTATTTCTGACTTTGAAAAAAATATCGAAATTTTTCTTTCAATTTTTCTTTATTTATTATGAAAATTTAATTTTTCAGTTGATTTTTCATTTTTCTTTCAACTTTTCTTTATTTATTATGAGAATTAAATTTTTCAGTTGATTTTTCATTTTTGGGACTTAGAAAAATTTTCGATTTTTTTTCTCATATATTCTGACTTTCTATGGGATTGTTCATTTTCACACTTCTCATAATAAACCTTTTAAACACACAAACAGCAAATGGCATTCTAGCGGGAATAAGAAAAATTTTCGAAATTTTCAAGAAAAAAAATTTTTCACATACACCTCAGTTTCATTGAGAAGTCTCTATTTCAAGTGAATTTCACTTAAAAATCATATATATATTTTTTCCAATTGATTTTTTTATATTCCTGACTTTGAAAAAAATATCGAAATTTTTCTTTCAATTTTTCTTTATTTATTATGAAAATTTAATTTTTCAGTTGATTTTTCATTTTTCTTTCAACTTTTCTTTATTTATTATGAAAATTAAATTTTTCAGTTGATTTTTCATTTTTGGGACTTAGAAAAATTTTCGATTTTTTTTCTCATATATTCTGACTTTCTATGGGATTATTCATTTTCACACTTCTCATAATATACCTTTTAAACACACAAACAGCAAATGGCATTCTAGCGGGAATAAGAAAAATTTTCGAAATTTTCAAGAAAAAAAATTTTTCACATACACCTCAGTTTCATTGAGAAGTCTCTATTTCAAATGAATTTCACTTAAAAATCATATATATATTTTTTCCAATTGATTTTTTTATATTTCTAACTATTTCTGACTTTGAAAAAAATATCGAAATTTTTCTTTCAATTTTTCTTTATTTATTATGAAAATTTAATTTTTCAGTTGATTTTTCATTTTTCTTTCAACTTTTCTTTATTTATTATGAGAATTAAATTTTTCAGTTGATTTTTCATTTTTGGGACTTAGAAAAATTTTCGATTTTTTTTCTCATATATTCTGTGGGATTGTTCATTTTCACACTTCTCATAATATACCTTTTAAACACACAAACAGCAAATGGCATTCTAGCGGGAATAAGAAAAATTCTCGAAATTTTCAAGAAAAAAAAATTTTTCACATACACCTCAGTTTCATTGAGAAGTCTGTATTTCAAATGAATTTCACTTAAAAATCATATATATATTTTTTCCAATTGATTTTTTTATATTTCTAACTATTTCTGACTTTGAAAAAAATATCGAAATTTTTCTTTCAATTTTTCTTTATTTATTATGAAAATTTAATTTTTCAGTTGATTTTTCATTTTTCTTTCAACTTTTCTTTATTTATTATGAGAATTAAATTTTTCAGTTGATTTTTCATTTTTGGGACTTAGAAAAATTTTCGATTTTTTTTCTCATATATTCTGACTTTCTATGGGATTGTTCATTTTCACACTTCTCATAATATACCTTTTAAACACACAAACAGCAAATGGCATTCTAGCGGGAATAAGAAAAATTTTCGAAATTTTCAAGAAAAAAAATTTTTCACATACACCTCAGTTTCATTGAGAAGTCTCTATTT
Organism: Volucella zonaria; assembly: GCA_963966105.1. NCBI lineage: Eukaryota > Metazoa > Arthropoda > Insecta > Diptera > Syrphidae > Volucella > Volucella zonaria. The sequence goes on from CAWYQB010000198.1 coordinate 1,099,332, forward strand.
CAAATGAATTTCACTTAAAAATCATATATATATTTTTTCCAATTGATTTTTTTATATTTCTAACTATTTCTGACTTTGAAAAAAATATCGAAATTTTTCTTTCAATTTTTCTTTATTTATTATGAAAATTTAATTTTTCAGTTGATTTTTCATTTTTCTTTTAACTTTTCTTTATTTATTATGAGAATTAAATTTTTCAGTTGATTTTTCATTTTTGGGACTTAGAAAAATTTTCGATTTTTTTTCTCATATATTCTGACTTTCTATGGGATTGTTCATTTTCACACTTCTCATAATATACCTTTTAAACACACAAACAGCAAATGGCATTCTAGCGGGAATAAGAAAAATTTTCGAAATTTTCAAGAAAAAAAATTTTTCACATACACCTCAGTTTCATTGAGAAGTCTCTATTTCAAATGAATTTCACTTAAAAATCATATATATATTTTTTCCAATTGATTTTTTTATATTCCTGACTTTGAAAAAAATATCGAAATTTTTCTTTCAATTTTTCTTTATTTATTATGAAAATTTAATTTTTCAGTTGATTTTTCATTTTTCTTTCAACTTTTCTTTATTTATTATGAAAATTAAATTTTTCAGTTGATTTTTCATTTTTGGGACTTAGAAAAATTTTCGATTTTTTTTCTCATATATTCTGACTTTCTATGGGATTGTTCATTTTCACACTTCTCATAATATACCTTTTAAACACACAAACAGCAAATGGCATTCTAGCGGGAATAAGAAAAATTTTCGAAATTTTCAAGAAAAAAAATTTTTCACATACACCTCAGTTTCATTGAGAAGTCTCTATTTCAAATGAATTTCACTTAAAAATCATATATATATTTTTTCCAATTGATTTTTTTATATTTCTAACTATTTCTGACTTTGAAAAAAATATCGAAATTTTTCTTTCAATTTTTCTTTATTTATTATGAAAATTTAATTTTTCGGTTGATTTTTCATTTTTCTTTCAACTTTTCTTTATTTATTATGAGATTTAAATTTTTCAGTTGATTTTTAATTTTTGGGACTTAGAAAAATTTTCGATTTTTTTTCTCATATATTCTGACTTTCTATGGGATTGTTCATTTTCACACTTCTCATAACAAACCTTTTAAACACACAAACAGCAAATGGCATTCTAGCGGGAATAAGAAAAATTTTCGAAATTTTCAAGAAAAAAAATTCTTCACATACACCTCAGTTTCATTGAGAAGTCTCTATTTCAAACGAATTTCACTTAAAAATCATATATATATTTTTTCCAATTGATTTTTTTATATTTCTAACTATTTCTCACTTTGAAAAAAATATCGAAATTTTTCTTCCAATTTTTCTTTATTTATTATGAAAATTTAATTTTTCAGTTGATTTTTCATTTTTCTTTCAACTTTTCTTTATTTATTATGAAAATTAAATTTTTCAGTTGATTTTTCATTTTTTCATAGCGGGAATAAGAAAAATTTTCGAAATTTTCAAGAAAAAAAATTTTTCACATACACCTCAGTTTCATTGAGAAGTCTCTATTTCAAACGAATTTCACTTAAAAATCATATATATATTTTTTCCAATTGATTTTTTTATATTTCTAACTATTTCTGACTTTGAAAAAAATATCGAAATTTTTCTTCCAATTTTTCTTTATTTATTATGAAAATTTAATTTTTCAGTTGATTTTTCATTTTTCTTTCAACTTTTCTTTATTTATTATGAAAATTAAATTTTTCAGTTGATTTTTCATTTTTGGGACTTAGAAAAATTTTCGATTTTTTTTCTCATATATTCTGTGGGATTGTTCATTTTCACACTTCTCATAATATACCTTTTAAACACACAAACAGCAAATGGCATTCTAGCGGGAATAAGAAAAATTTTCGAAATTTTCAAGAAAAAAAATTTTTCACATACACCTCAGTTTCATTGAGAAGTCTCTATTTCAAATGAATTTCACTTAAAAATCATATATATATTTTTTCCAATTGATTTTTTTATATTTCTAACTATTTCTGACTTTGAAAAAAATATCGAAATTTTTCTTTCAATTTTTCTTTATTTATTATGAAAATTTAATTTTTCGGTTGATTTTTCATTTTTCTTTCAACTTTTCTTTATTTATTATGAGATTTAAATTTTTCAGTTGATTTTTAATTTTTGGGACTTAGAAAAATTTTCGATTTTTTTTCTCATATATTCTGACTTTCTATGGGATTGTTCATTTTCACACTTCTCATAACAAACCTTTTAAACACACAAACAGCAAATGGCATTCTAGCGGGAATAAGAAAAATTTTCGAAATTTTCAAGAAAAAAAATTCTTCACATACACCTCAGTTTCATTGAGAAGTCTCTATTTCAAACGAATTTCACTTAAAAATCATATATATATTTTTTCCAATTGATTTTTTTATATTTCTAACTATTTCTCACTTTGAAAAAAATATCGAAATTTTTCTTCCAATTTTTCTTTATTTATTATGAAAATTTAATTTTTCAGTTGATTTTTCATTTTTCTTTCAACTTTTCTTTATTTATTATGAAAATTAAATTTTTCAGTTGATTTTTCATTTTTTCATAGCGGGAATAAGAAAAATTTTCGAAATTTTCAAGAAAAAAAATTTTTCACATACACCTCAGTTTCATTGAGAAGTCTCTATTTCAAACGAATTTCACTTAAAAATCATATATATATTTTTTCCAATTGATTTTTTTATATTTCTAACTATTTCTCACTTTGAAAAAAATATCGAAATTTTTCTTTCAATTTTTCTTTATTTATTATGAAAATTTAATTTTTCAGTTGATTTTTCATTTTTCTTTCAACTTTTCTTTATTTATTATGAGAATTAAATTTTTCAGTTGATTTTTCATTTTTGGGACTTAGAAAAATTTTCGATTTTTTTTCTCATATATTCTGACTTTCTATGGGATTGTTCATTTTCACACTTCTCATAATATACCTTTTAAACACACAAACAGCAAATGGCATTCTAGCGGGAATAAGAAAAATTTTCGAAATTTTCAAGAAAAAAAATTTTTCACATACACCTCAGTTTCATTGAGAAGTCTCTATTTCAAATGAATTTCACTTAAAAATCATATATATATTTTTTCCAATTGATTTTTTTATATTCCTGACTTTGAAAAAAATATCGAAATTTTTCTTTCAATTTTTCTTTATTTATTATGAAAATTTAATTTTTCAGTTGATTTTTCATTTTTCTTTCAACTTTTCTTTATTTATTATGAAAATTAAATTTTTCAGTTGATTTTTCATTTTTGGGACTTAGAAAAATTTTCGATTTTTTTTCTCATATATTCTGACTTTCTATGGGATTGTTCATTTTCACAATTCTCATAATATACCTTTTAAACACACAAACAGCAAATGGCATTCTAGCGGGAATAAGAAAAATTTTCGAAATTTTCAAGAAAAAAAATTTTTCACATACACCTCAGTTTCATTGAGAAGTCTCTATTTCAAATGAATTTCACTTAAAAATCATATATATATTTTTTCCAATTGATTTTTTTATATTTCTAACTATTTCTGACTTTGAAAAAAATATCGAAATTTTTCTTTATTTATTATGAAAATTTAATTTTTCGGTTGATTTTTCATTTTTCTTTCAACTTTTCTTTATTTATTATGAGATTTAAATTTTTCAGTTGATTTTTAATTTTTGGGACTTAGAAAAATTTTCGATTTTTTTTCTCATATATTCTGACTTTCTATGGGATTGTTCATTTTCACACTTCTCATAACAAACCTTTTAAACACACAAACAGCAAATGGCATTCTAGCGGGAATAAGAAAAATTTTCGAAATTTTCAAGAAAAAAAATTCTTCACATACACCTCAGTTTCATTGAGAAGTCTCTATTTCAAACGAATTTCACTTAAAAATCATATATATATTTTTTCCAATTGATTTTTTTATATTTCTAACTATTTCTCACTTTGAAAAAAATATCGAAATTTTTCTTCCAATTTTTCTTTATTTATTATGAAAATTTAATTTTTCAGTTGATTTTTCATTTTTCTTTCAACTTTTCTTTATTTATTATGAAAATTAAATTTTTCAGTTGATTTTTCATTTTTTCATAGCGGGAATAAGAAAAATTTTCGAAATTTTCAAGAAAAAAAATTTTTCACATACACCTCAGTTTCATTGAGAAGTCTCTATTTCAAACGAATTTCACTTAAAAATCATATATATATTTTTTCCAATTGATTTTTTTATATTTCTAACTATTTCTGACTTTGAAAAAAATATCGAAATTTTTCTTCCAATTTTTCTTTATTTATTATGAAAATTTAATTTTTCAGTTGATTTTTCATTTTTCTTTCAACTTTTCTTTATTTATTATGAAAATTAAATTTTTCAGTTGATTTTTCATTTTTGGGACTTAGAAAAATTTTAGATTTTTTTTCTCATATATTCTGACTTTCTATGGGATTGTTCATTTTCACACTTCTCATAATATACCTTTTAAACACACAAACAGCAAATGGCATTCTAGCGGGAATAAGAAAAATTTTCGAAATTTTCAAGAAAAAAAATTTTTCACATACACCTCAGTTTCATTGAGAAGTCTCTATTTCAAATGAATTTCACTTAAAAATCATATATATATTTTTTCCAATTGATTTTTTTATATTTCTAACTATTTCTCACTTTGAAAAAAATATCGAAATTTTTCTTTCAATTTTTCTTTATTTATTATGAAAATTTAATTTTTCATTTTTCTTTCAACTTTTCTTTATTTATTATGAGAATTAAATTTTTCAGTTGATTTTTCATTTTTGGGACTTAGAAAAATTTTCGATTTTTTTTCTCATATATTCTGACTTTCTATGGGATTGTTCATTTTCACACTTCTCATAATATACCTTTTAAACACACAAACAGCAAATGGCATTCTAGCGGGAATAAGAAAAATTTTCGAAATTTTCAAGAAAAAAAATTTTTCACATACACCTCAGTTTCATTGAGAAGTCTCTATTTCAAATGAATTTCACTTAAAAATCATATATATATTTTTTCCAATTGATTTTTTTATATTTCTAACTATTTCTCACTTTGAAAAAAATATCGAAATTTTTCTTTCAATTTTTCTTTATTTATTATGAAAATTTAATTTTTCATTTTTCTTTCAACTTTTCTTTATTTATTATGAGAATTAAATTTTTCAGTTGATTTTTCATTTTTGGGACTTAGAAAAATTTTCGATTTTTTTTCTCATATATTCTGACTTTCTATGGGATTGTTCATTTTCACACTTCTCATAACAAACCTTTTAAACACACAAACAGCAAATGGCATTCTAGCGGGAATAAGAAAAATTTTCGAAATTTTCAAGAAAAAAAATTCTTCACATACACCTCAGTTTCATTGAGAAGTCTCTATTTCAAACGAATTTCACTTAAAAATCATATATATATTTTTTCCAATTGATTTTTTTATATTTCTAACTATTTCTCACTTTGAAAAAAATATCGAAATTTTTCTTCCAATTTTTCTTTATTTATTATGAAAATTTAATTTTTCAGTTGATTTTTCATTTTTCTTTCAACTTTTCTTTATTTATTATGAAAATTAAATTTTTCAGTTGATTTTTCATTTTTTCATAGCGGGAATAAGAAAAATTTTCGAAATTTTCAAGAAAAAAAATTTTTCACATACACCTTAGTTTCATTGAGAAGTCTCTATTTCAAACGAATTTCACTTAAAAATCATATATATATTTTTTCCAATTGATTTTTTTATATTTCTAACTATTTCTGACTTTGAAAAAAATATCGAAATTTTTCTTCCAATTTTTCTTTATTTATTATGAAAATTTAATTTTTCAGTTGATTTTTCATTTTTCTTTCAACTTTTCTTCATTTATTATGAAAATTAAATTTTTCAGTTGATTTTTCATTTTTGGGACTTAGAAAAATTTTCGATTTTTTTTCTCATATATTCTGACTTTCTATGGGATTGTTCATTTTCACACTTCTCATAATATACCTTTTAAACACACAAACAGCAAATGGCATTCTAGCGGGAATAAGAAAAATTTTCGAAATTTTCAAGAAAAAAAATTTTTCACATACACCTCAGTTTCATTGAGAAGTCTCTATTTCAAATGAATTTCACTTAAAAATCATATATATATTTTTTCCAATTGATTTTTTTATATTTCTAACTATTTCTCACTTTGAAAAAAATATCGAAATTTTTCTTTCAATTTTTCTTTATTTATTATGAAAATTTAATTTTTAATTTTTCTTTCAACTTTTCTTTATTTATTATGAGAATTAAATTTTTCAGTTGATTTTTCATTTTTGGGACTTAGAAAAATTTTCGATTTTTTTTCTCATATATTCTGACTTTCTATGGGATTGTTCATTTTCACACTTCTCATAATATACCTTTTAAACACACAAACAGCAAATGGCATTCTAGCGGGAATAAGAAAAATTCTCGAAATTTTCAAGAAAAAAAATTTTTCACATACACCTCAGTTTCATTGAGAAGTCTGTATTTCAAATGAATTTCACTTAAAAATCATATATATATTTTTTCCAATTGAGTTTTTTATATTTCTAACTATTTCTGACTTTGAAAAAAATATCGAAATTTTTCTTTCAATTTTTCTTTATTTATTATGAAAATTTAATTTTTCAGTTGATTTTTCATTTTTCTTTCAACTTTTCTTTATTTATTATGAGAATTAAATTTTTCAGTTGATTTTTCATTTTTGGGACTTAGAAAAATTTTCGATTTTTTTTCTCATATATTCTGACTTTCTATGGGATTGTTCATTTTCACACTTCTCATAATATACCTTTTAAACACACAAACAGCAAATGGCATTCTAGCGGGAATAAGAAAAATTTTCGAAATTTTCAAGAAAAAAAATTTTTCACATACACCTCAGTTTCATTGAGAAGTCTCTATTTCAAATGAATTTCACTTAAAAATCATATATATATTTTTTCCAATTGATTTTTTTATATTTCTAACTATTTCTCACTTTAAAAAAAATATCGAAATTTTTCTATCAATTTTTCTTTATTTATTATGAAAATTTAATTTTTCAGTTGATTTTTCATTTTTCTTTCAACTTTTCTTTATTTATTATGAGAATTAAATTTTTCAGTTGATTTTTCATTTTTGGGACTTAGAAAAATTTTCGATTTTTTTTCTCATATATTCTGACTTTCTATGGGATTGTTCATTTTCACACTTCTCATAATATACCTTTTAAACACACAAACAGCAAATGGCATTCTAGCGGGAATAAGAAAAATTTTCGAAATTTTCAAGAAAAAAAATTTTTCACATACACCTCAGTTTCATTGACAAGTCTCTATTTCAAATGAATTTCACTTAAAAATCATATATATATTTTTTCCAATTGATTTTTTTATATTTCTAACTATTTCTGACTTTGAAAAAAATATCGAAATTTTTCTTTCAATTTTTCTTTATTTATTATGAAAATTTAATTTTTCAGTTGATTTTTCATTTTTCTTTATTTATTATGAGAATTAAACTTTTCAGTTGATTTTTCATTTTTGGGACTTAGAAAAATTTTCGATTTTTTTTCTCATATATTCTGACTTTCTATGGGATTGTTCATTTTCACACTTCTCATAATATACCTTTTAAACACACAAACAGCAAATGGCATTCTAGCGGGAATAAGAAAAATTTTCGAAATTTTCAAGAAAAAAAATTTTTCACATACACCTCAGTTTCATTGAGAAGTCTCTATTTCAAACGAATTTCACTTAAAAATCATATATATATTTTTTCCAATTGATTTTTTTATATTTCTAACTATTTCTGACTTTGAAAAAAATATCGAAATTTTTCTTTCAATTTTTCTTTATTTATTATGAAAATTTAATTTTTCAGTTGATTTTTCATTTTTCTTTATTTATTATGAAAATTAAATTTTTCAGTTGATTTTTCATTTTTGGGACTTAGAAAAATTTTCGATTTTTTTTCTCATATATTCTGACTTTCTATGGGATTGTTCATTTTCACACTTCTCATAATATACCTTTTAAACACACAAACAGCAAATGGCATTCTAGCGGGAATAAGAAAAATTTTCGAAATTTTCAAGAAAAAAAATTTTTCACATACACCTCAGTTTCATTGAGAAGTCTCTATTTCAAATGAATTTCACTTAAAAATCATATATATATTTTTTCCAATTGATTTTTTTATATTTCTAACTATTTCTCACTTTGAAAAAAATATCGAAATTTTTCTTTCAATTTTTCTTTATTTATTATGAAAATTTAATTTTTCAGTTGATTTTTCATTTTTCTTTCAACTTTTCTTTATTTATTATGAGAATTAAATTTTTCAGTTGATTTTTCATTTTTGGGACTTAGAAAAATTTTCGATTTTTTTTCTCATATATTCTGACTTTCTATGGGATTGTTCATTTTCACACTTCTCATAATATACCTTTTAAACACACAAACAGCAAATGGCATTCTAGCGGGAATAAGAAAAATTTTCGAAATTTTCAAGAAAAAACATTTTTCACATACACCTCAGTTTCATTGAGAAGTCTCTATTTCAAATGAATTTCACTTAAAAATCATATATATATTTTTTCCAATTGATTTTTTTATATTTCTAACTATTTCTGACTTTGAAAAAAATATCGAAATTTTTCTTTCAATTTTTCTTTATTTATTATGAAAATTTAATTTTTCAGTTGATTTTTCATTTTTCTTTCAACTTTTCTTTATTTATTATGAGAATTAAATTTTTCAGTTGATTTTTCATTTTTGGGACTTAGAAAAATTTTCGATTTTTTTTCTCATATATTCTGACTTTCTATGGGATTGTTCATTTTCACACTTCTCATAATAAACCTTTTAAACACACAAACAGCAAATGGCATTCTAGCGGGAATAAGAAAAATTTTCGAAATTTTCAAGAAAAAAAATTTTTCACATACACCTCAGTTTCATTGAGAAGTCTCTCTTTCAAACGAATTTCACTTAAAAATCATATATATATTTTTTCCAATTGATTTTTTTATATTTCTAACTATTTCTGACTTTGAAAAAAATATCGAAATTTTTCTTTCAATTTTTCTTTATTTATTATGAAAATTTAATTTTTCAGTTGATTTTTCATTTTTCTTTATTTATTATGAAAATTAAATTTTTCAGTTGATTTTTCATTTTTGGGACTTAGAAAAATTTTCGATTTTTTTTCTCATATATTCTGACTTTCTATGGGATTGTTCATTTTCACACTTCTCATAATATACCTTTTAAACACACAAACAGCAAATGGCATTCTAGCGGGAATAAGAAAAATTTTCGAAATTTTCAAGAAAAAAAATTTTTCACATACACCTCAGTTTCATTGAGAAGTCTCTATTTCAAATGAATTTCACTTAAAAATCATATATATATTTTTTCCAATTGATTTTTTTATATTTCTAACTATTTCTCACTTTGAAAAAAATATCGAAATTTTTCTTTCAATTTTTCTTTATTTATTATGAAAATTTAATTTTTCAGTTGATTTTTCATTTTTCTTTCAACTTTTCTTTATTTATTATGAGAATTAAATTTTTCAGTTGATTTTTCATTTTTGGGACTTAGAAAAATTTTCGATTTTTTTTCTCATATATTCTGACTTTCTATGGGATTGTTCATTTTCACACTTCTCATAATATACCTTTTAAACACACAAACAGCAAATGGCATTCTAGCGGGAATAAGAAAAATTTTCGAAATTTTCAAGAAAAAACATTTTTCACATACACCTCAGTTTCATTGAGAAGTCTCTATTTCAAATGAATTTCACTTAAAAATCATATATATATTTTTTCCAATTGATTTTTTTATATTTCTAACTATTTCTGACTTTGAAAAAAATATCGAAATTTTTCTTTCAATTTTTCTTTATTTATTATGAAAATTTAATTTTTCAGTTGATTTTTCATTTTTCTTTCAACTTTTCTTTATTTATTATGAGAATTAAATTTTTCAGTTGATTTTTCATTTTTGGGACTTAGAAAAATTTTCGATTTTTTTTCTCATATATTCTGACTTTCTATGGGATTGTTCATTTTCACACTTCTCATAATAAACCTTTTAAACACACAAACAGCAAATGGCATTCTAGCGGGAATAAGAAAAATTTTCGAAATTTTCAAGAAAAAAAATTTTTCACATACACCTCAGTTTCATTGAGAAGTCTCTCTTTCAAACGAATTTCACTTAAAAATCATATATATATTTTTTCCAATTGATTTTTTTATATTTCTAACTATTTCTGACTTTGAAAAAAATATCGAAATTTTTCTTTCAATTTTTCTTTATTTATTATGAAAATTTAATTTTTCAGTTGATTTTTCATTTTTCTTTCAACTTTTCTTTATTTGTTATGAGAATTAAATTTTTCAGTTGATTTTTCATTTTTGGGACTTAGAAAAATTTTCGATTTTTTTTCTCATATATTCTGACTTTCTATGGGATTGTTCATTTTCACACTTCTCATAATATACCTTTTAAACACACAAACAGCAAATGGCATTCTAGCGGGAATAAGAAAAATTTTCGAAATTTTCAAGAAAAAACATTTTTCACATACACCTCAGTTTCATTGAGAAGTCTCTATTTCAAATGAATTTCACTTAAAAATCATATATATATTTTTTCCAATTGATTTTTTTATATTTCTAACTATTTCTGACTTTGAAAAAAATATCGAAATTTTTCTTTCAATTTTTCTTTATTTATTATGAAAATTTAATTTTTCAGTTGATTTTTCATTTTTCTTTCAACTTTTCTTTATTTATTATGAGAATTAAATTTTTCAGTTGATTTTTCATTTTTGGGACTTAGAAAAATTTTCGATTTTTTTTCTCATATATTCTGACTTTCTATGGGATTGTTCATTTTCACACTTCTCATAATAAACCTTTTAAACACACAAACAGCAAATGGCATTCTAGCGGGAATAAGAAAAATTTTCGAAATTTTCAAGAAAAAAAATTTTTCACATACACCTCAGTTTCATTGAGAAGTCTCTATTTCAAACGAATTTCACTTAAAAATCATATATATATTTTTTCCAATTGATTTTTTTATATTTCTAACTATTTCTGACTTTGAAAAAAATATCGAAATTTTTCTTTCAATTTTTCTTTATTTATTATGAAAATTTAATTTTTCAGTTGATTTTTCATTTTTCTTTATTTAATATGAGAATTAAATTTTTCAGTTGATTTTTCATTTTTGGGACACCTCAGTTTCATTGAGAAGTCTCTATTTCAAATGAATTTCACTTAAAAATCATATATATATTTTTTCCAATTGATTTTTTTATATTTCTAACTATTTCTGACTTTGAAAAAAATATCGAAATTTTTCTTTCAATTTTTCTTTATTTATTATGAAAATTTAATTTTTCAGTTGATTTTTCATTTTTCTTTATTTATTATGAGAATTAAATTTTTCAGTGGATTTTTCATTTTTGGGACTTAGAAAAATTTTCGATTTTTTTTCTCATATATTCTGACTTTCTATGGGATTGTTCATTTTCACACTTCTCATAATATACCTTTTAAACACACAAACAGCAAATGGCATTCTAGCGGGAATAAGAAAAATTTTCGAAATTTTCAAGAAAAAAAATTTTTCACATACACCTCAGTTTCATTGAGAAGTCTCTATTTCAAACGAATTTCACTTAAAAATCATATATATATTTTTTCCAATTGATTTTTTTATATTTCTAACTATTTCTGACTTTGAAAAAAATATCGAAATTTTTCTTTCAATTTTTCTTTATTTATTATGAAAATTTAATTTTTCAGTTGATTTTTCATTTTTCTTTATTTATTATGAAAATTAAATTTTTCAGTTGATTTTTCATTTTTGGGACTTAGAAAAATTTTCGATTTTTTTTCTCATATATTCTGACTTTCTATGGGATTGTTCATTTTCACACTTCTCATAATATACCTTTTAAACACACAAACAGCAAATGGCATTCTAGCGGGAATAAGAAAAATTTTCGAAATTTTCAAGAAAAAAAATTTTTCACATACACCTCAGTTTCATTGAGAAGTCTCTATTTCAAATGAATTTCACTTAAAAATCATATATATATTTTTTCCAATTGATTTTTTTATATTTCTAACTATTTCTCACTTTGAAAAAAATATCGAAATTTTTCTATCAATTTTTCTTTATTTATTATGAAAATTTAATTTTTCAGTTGATTTTTCATTTTTCTTTCAACTTTTCTTTATTTATTATGAGAATTAAATTTTTCAGTTGATTTTTCATTTTTGGGACTTAGAAAAATTTTCGATTTTTTTTCTCATATATTCTGACTTTCTATGGGATTGTTCATTTTCACACTTCTCATAATATACCTTTTAAACACACAAACAGCAAATGGCATTCTAGCGGGAATAAGAAAAATTTTCGAAATTTTCAAGAAAAAACATTTTTCACATACACCTCAGTTTCATTGAGAAGTCTCTATTTCAAATGAATTTCACTTAAAAATCATATATATATTTTTTCCAATTGATTTTTTTATATTTCTAACTATTTCTGACTTTGAAAAAAATATCGAAATTTTTCTTTCAATTTTTCTTTATTTATTATGAAAATTTAATTTTTCAGTTGATTTTTCATTTTTCTTTCAACTTTTCTTTATTTATTATGAGAATTAAATTTTTCAGTTGATTTTTCATTTTTGGGACTTAGAAAAATTTTCGATTTTTTTTCTCATATATTCTGACTTTCTATGGGATTGTTCATTTTCACACTTCTCATAATATACCTTTTAAACACACAAACAGCAAATGGCATTCTAGCGGGAATAAGAAAAATTTTCGAAATTTTCAAGAAAAAACATTTTTCACATACACCTCAGTTTCATTGAGAAGTCTCTATTTCAAATGAATTTCACTTAAAAATCATATATATATTTTTTCCAATTGATTTTTTTATATTTCTAACTATTTCTGACTTTGAAAAAAATATCGAAATTTTTCTTTCAATTTTTCTTTATTTATTATGAAAATTTAATTTTTCAGTTGATTTTTCATTTTTCTTTCAACTTTTCTTTATTTATTATGAGAATTAAATTTTTCAGTTGATTTTTCATTTTTGGGACTTAGAAAAATTTTCGATTTTTTTTCTCATATATTCTGACTTTCTATGGGATTGTTCATTTTCACACTTCTCATAATAAACCTTTTAAACACACAAACAGCAAATGGCATTCTAGCGGGAATAAGAAAAATTTTCGAAATTTTCAAGAAAAAAAATTTTTCACATACACCTCAGTTTCATTGAGAAGTCTCTATTTCAAACGAATTTCACTTAAAAATCATATATATATTTTTTCCAATTGATTTTTTTATATTTCTAACTATTTCTGACTTTGAAAAAAATATCGAAATTTTTCTTTCAATTTTTCTTTATTTATTATGAAAATTTAATTTTTCAGTTGATTTTTCATTTTTCTTTATTTAATATGAGAATTAAATTTTTCAGTTGATTTTTCATTTTTGGGACACCTCAGTTTCATTGAGAAGTCTCTATTTCAAATGAATTTCACTTAAAAATCATATATATATTTTTTCCAATTGATTTTTTTATATTTCTAACTATTTCTGACTTTGAAAAAAATATCGAAATTTTTCTTTCAATTTTTCTTTATTTATTATGAAAATTTAATTTTTCAGTTGATTTTTCATTTTTCTTTATTTATTATGAGAATTAAATTTTTCAGTGGATTTTTCATTTTTGGGACTTAGAAAAATTTTCGATTTTTTTTCTCATATATTCTGACTTTCTATGGGATTGTTCATTTTCACACTTCTCATAATATACCTTTTAAACACACAAACAGCAAATGGCATTCTAGCGGGAATAAGAAAAATTTTCGAAATTTTCAAGAAAAAAAATTTTTCACATACACCTCAGTTTCATTGAGAAGTCTCTATTTCAAATGAATTTCACTTAAAAATCATATATATATTTTTTCCAATTGATTTTTTTATATTTCTAACTATTTCTGACTTTGAAAAAAATATCGAAATTTTTCTTTCAATTTTTCTTTATTTATTATGAAAATTTAATTTTTCAGTTGATTTTTCATTTTTCTTTCAACTTTTCTTTATTTATTATGAGAATTAAATTTTTCAGTTGATTTTTCATTTTTGGGACTTAGAAAAATTTTCGATTTTTTTTCTCATATATTCTGACTTTCTATGGGATTGTTCATTTTCACACTTCTCATAATATACCTTTTAAACACACAAACAGCAAATGGCATTCTAGCGGGAATAAGAAAAATTTTCGAAATTTTCAAGAAAAAAAATTTTTCACATACACCTCAGTTTCATTGAGAAGTCTCTATTTCAAATGAATTTCACTTAAAAATCATATATATATTTTTTCCAATTGATTTTTTTATATTTCTAACTATTTCTGACTTTGAAAAAAATATCGAAATTTTTCTTTCAATTTTTCTTTATTTATTATGAAAATTTAATTTTTCAGTTGATTTTTCATTTTTCTTTCAACTTTTCTTTATTTATTATGAGAATTAAATTTTTCAGTTGATTTTTCATTTTTGGGACTTAGAAAAATTTTCGATTTTTTTTCTCATATATTCTGACTTTCTATGGGATTGTTCATTTTCACACTTCTCATAATAAACCTTTTAAACACACAAACAGCAAATGGCATTCTAGCGGGAATAAGAAAAATTTTCGAAATTTTCAAGAAAAAAAATTTTTCACATACACCTCAGTTTCATTGAGAAGTCTCTATTTCAAACGAATTTCACTTAAAAATCATATATATATTTTTTCCAATTGATTTTTTTATATTTCTAACTATTTCTGACTTTGAAAAAAATATCGAAATTTTTCTTTCAATTTTTCTTTATTTATTATGAAAATTTAATTTTTCAGTTGATTTTTCATTTTTCTTTCAACTTTTCTTTATTTATTATGAGAATTAAATTTTTCAGTTGATTTTTCATTTTTGGGACTTAGAAAAATTTTCGATTTTTTTTCTCATATATTCTGACTTTCTATGGGATTGTTCATTTTCACACTTCTCATAATATACCTTTTAAACACACAAACAGCAAATGGCATTCTAGCGGGAATAAGAAAAATTTTCGAAATTTTCAAGAAAAAACATTTTTCACATACACCTCAGTTTCATTGAGAAGTCTCTATTTCAAATGAATTTCACTTAAAAATCATATATATATTTTTTCCAATTGATTTTTTTATATTTCTAACTATTTCTGACTTTGAAAAAAATATCGAAATTTTTCTTTCAATTTTTCTTTATTTATTATGAAAATTTAATTTTTCAGTTGATTTTTCATTTTTCTTTCAACTTTTCTTTATTTATTATGAGAATTAAATTTTTCAGTTGATTTTTCATTTTTGGGACTTAGAAAAATTTTCGATTTTTTTTCTCATATATTCTGACTTTCTATGGGATTGTTCATTTTCACACTTCTCATAATAAACCTTTTAAACACACAAACAGCAAATGGCATTCTAGCGGGAATAAGAAAAATTTTCGAAATTTTCAAGAAAAAAAATTTTTCACATACACCTCAGTTTCATTGAGAAGTCTCTCTTTCAAACGAATTTCACTTAAAAATCATATATATATTTTTTTCAATTGATTTTTTTATATTTCTAACTATTTCTGACTTTGAAAAAAATATCGAAATTTTTCTTTCAATTTTTCTTTATTTATTATGAAAATTTAATTTTTCAGTTGATTTTTCATTTTTCTTTATTTATTATGAAAATTAAATTTTTCAGTTGATTTTTCATTTTTGGGACTTAGAAAAATTTTCGATTTTTTTTCTCATATATTCTGACTTTCTATGGGATTGTTCATTTTCACACTTCTCATAATATACCTTTTAAACACACAAACAGCAAATGGCATTCTAGCGGGAATAAGAAAAATTTTCGAAATTTTCAAGAAAAAAAATTTTTCACATACACCTCAGTTTCATTGAGAAGTCTCTATTTCAAATGAATTTCACTTAAAAATCATATATATATTTTTTCCAATTGATTTTTTTATATTTCTAACTATTTCTCACTTTGAAAAAAATATCGAAATTTTTCTTTCAATTTTTCTTTATTTATTATGAAAATTTAATTTTTCAGTTGATTTTTCATTTTTCTTTCAACTTTTCTTTATTTATTATGAGAATTAAATTTTTCAGTTGATTTTTCATTTTTGGGACTTAGAAAAATTTTCGATTTTTTTTCTCATATATTCTGACTTTCTATGGGATTGTTCATTTTCACACTTCTCATAATATACCTTTTAAACACACAAACAGCAAATGGCATTCTAGCGGGAATAAGAAAAATTTTCGAAATTTTCAAGAAAAAACATTTTTCACATACACCTCAGTTTCATTGAGAAGTCTCTATTTCAAATGAATTTCACTTAAAAATCATATATATATTTTTTCCAATTGATTTTTTTATATTTCTAACTATTTCTGACTTTGAAAAAAATATCGAAATTTTTCTTTCAATTTTTCTTTATTTATTATGAAAATTTAATTTTTCAGTTGATTTTTCATTTTTCTTTCAACTTTTCTTTATTTATTATGAGAATTAAATTTTTCAGTTGATTTTTCATTTTTGGGACTTAGAAAAATTTTCGATTTTTTTTCTCATATATTCTGACTTTCTATGGGATTGTTCATTTTCACACTTCTCATAATAAACCTTTTAAACACACAAACAGCAAATGGCATTCTAGCGGGAATAAGAAAAATTTTCGAAATTTTCAAGAAAAAAAATTTTTCACATACACCTCAGTTTCATTGAGAAGTCTCTCTTTCAAACGAATTTCACTTAAAAATCATATATATATTTTTTCCAATTGATTTTTTTATATTTCTAACTATTTCTGACTTTGAAAAAAATATCGAAATTTTTCTTTCAATTTTTCTTTATTTATTATGAAAATTTAATTTTTCAGTTGATTTTTCATTTTTCTTTCAACTTTTCTTTATTTGTTATGAGAATTAAATTTTTCAGTTGATTTTTCATTTTTGGGACTTAGAAAAATTTTCGATTTTTTTTCTCATATATTCTGACTTTCTATGGGATTGTTCATTTTCACACTTCTCATAATATACCTTTTAAACACACAAACAGCAAATGGCATTCTAGCGGGAATAAGAAAAATTTTCGAAATTTTCAAGAAAAAACATTTTTCACATACACCTCAGTTTCATTGAGAAGTCTCTATTTCAAATGAATTTCACTTAAAAATCATATATATATTTTTTCCAATTGATTTTTTTATATTTCTAACTATTTCTGACTTTGAAAAAAATATCGAAATTTTTCTTTCAATTTTTCTTTATTTATTATGAAAATTTAATTTTTCAGTTGATTTTTCATTTTTCTTTCAACTTTTCTTTATTTATTATGAGAATTAAATTTTTCAGTTGATTTTTCATTTTTGGGACTTAGAAAAATTTTCGATTTTTTTTCTCATATATTCTGACTTTCTATGGGATTGTTCATTTTCACACTTCTCATAATATACCTTTTAAACACACAAACAGCAAATGGCATTCTAGCGGGAATAAGAAAAATTTTCGAAATTTTCAAGAAAAAACATTTTTCACATACACCTCAGTTTCATTGAGAAGTCTCTATTTCAAATGAATTTCACTTAAAAATCATATATATATTTTTTCCAATTGATTTTTTTATATTTCTAACTATTTCTGACTTTGAAAAAAATATCGAAATTTTTCTTTCAATTTTTCTTTATTTATTATGAAAATTTAATTTTTCAGTTGATTTTTCATTTTTCTTTCAACTTTTCTTTATTTATTATGAGAATTAAATTTTTCAGTTGATTTTTCATTTTTGGGACTTAGAAAAATTTTCGATTTTTTTTCTCATATATTCTGACTTTCTATGGGATTGTTCATTTTCACACTTCTCATAATAAACCTTTTAAACACACAAACAGCAAATGGCATTCTAGCGGGAATAAGAAAAATTTTCGAAATTTTCAAGAAAAAAAATTTTTCACATACACCTCAGTTTCATTGAGAAGTCTCTCTTTCAAACGAATTTCACTTAAAAATCATATATATATTTTTTCCAATTGATTTTTTTATATTTCTAACTATTTCTGACTTTGAAAAAAATATCGAAATTTTTCTTTCAATTTTTCTTTATTTATTATGAAAATTTAATTTTTCAGTTGATTTTTCATTTTTCTTTATTTATTATGAAAATTAAATTTTTCAGTTGATTTTTCATTTTTGGGACTTAGAAAAATTTTCGATTTTTTTTCTCATATATTCTGACTTTCTATGGGATTGTTCATTTTCACACTTCTCATAATATACCTTTTAAACACACAAACAGCAAATGGCATTCTAGCGGGAATAAGAAAAATTTTCGAAATTTTCAAGAAAAAAAATTTTTCACATACACCTCAGTTTCATTGAGAAGTCTCTATTTCAAATGAATTTCACTTAAAAATCATATATATATTTTTTCCAATTGATTTTTTTATATTTCTAACTATTTCTCACTTTGAAAAAAATATCGAAATTTTTCTTTCAATTTTTCTTTATTTATTATGAAAATTTAATTTTTCAGTTGATTTTTCATTTTTCTTTCAACTTTTCTTTATTTATTATGAGAATTAAATTTTTCAGTTGATTTTTCATTTTTGGGACTTAGAAAAATTTTCGATTTTTTTTCTCATATATTCTGACTTTCTATGGGATTGTTCATTTTCACACTTCTCATAATATACCTTTTAAACACACAAACAGCAAATGGCATTCTAGCGGGAATAAGAAAAATTTTCGAAATTTTCAAGAAAAAACATTTTTCACATACACCTCAGTTTCATTGAGAAGTCTCTATTTCAAATGAATTTCACTTAAAAATCATATATATATTTTTTCCAATTGATTTTTTTATATTTCTAACTATTTCTGACTTTGAAAAAAATATCGAAATTTTTCTTTCAATTTTTCTTTATTTATTATGAAAATTTAATTTTTCAGTTGATTTTTCATTTTTCTTTCAACTTTTCTTTATTTATTATGAGAATTAAATTTTTCAGTTGATTTTTCATTTTTGGGACTTAGAAAAATTTTCGATTTTTTTTCTCATATATTCTGACTTTCTATGGGATTGTTCATTTTCACACTTCTCATAATAAACCTTTTAAACACACAAACAGCAAATGGCATTCTAGCGGGAATAAGAAAAATTTTCGAAATTTTCAAGAAAAAAAATTTTTCACATACACCTCAGTTTCATTGAGAAGTCTCTCTTTCAAACGAATTTCACTTAAAAATCATATATATATTTTTTCCAATTGATTTTTTTATATTTCTAACTATTTCTGACTTTGAAAAAAATATCGAAATTTTTCTTTCAATTTTTCTTTATTTATTATGAAAATTTAATTTTTCAGTTGATTTTTCATTTTTCTTTCAACTTTTCTTTATTTGTTATGAGAATTAAATTTTTCAGTTGATTTTTCATTTTTGGGACTTAGAAAAATTTTCGATTTTTTTTCTCATATATTCTGACTTTCTATGGGATTGTTCATTTTCACACTTCTCATAATATACCTTTTAAACACACAAACAGCAAATGGCATTCTAGCGGGAATAAGAAAAATTTTCGAAATTTTCAAGAAAAAACATTTTTCACATACACCTCAGTTTCATTGAGAAGTCTCTATTTCAAATGAATTTCACTTAAAAATCATATATATATTTTTTCCAATTGATTTTTTTATATTTCTAACTATTTCTGACTTTGAAAAAAATATCGAAATTTTTCTTTCAATTTTTCTTTATTTATTATGAAAATTTAATTTTTCAGTTGATTTTTCATTTTTCTTTCAACTTTTCTTTATTTATTATGAGAATTAAATTTTTCAGTTGATTTTTCATTTTTGGGACTTAGAAAAATTTTCGATTTTTTTTCTCATATATTCTGACTTTCTATGGGATTGTTCATTTTCACACTTCTCATAATAAACCTTTTAAACACACAAACAGCAAATGGCATTCTAGCGGGAATAAGAAAAATTTTCGAAATTTTCAAGAAAAAAAATTTTTCACATACACCTCAGTTTCATTGAGAAGTCTCTATTTCAAACGAATTTCACTTAAAAATCATATATATATTTTTTCCAATTGATTTTTTTATATTTCTAACTATTTCTGACTTTGAAAAAAATATCGAAATTTTTCTTTCAATTTTTCTTTATTTATTATGAAAATTTAATTTTTCAGTTGATTTTTCATTTTTCTTTATTTAATATGAGAATTAAATTTTTCAGTTGATTTTTCATTTTTGGGACACCTCAGTTTCATTGAGAAGTCTCTATTTCAAATGAATTTCACTTAAAAATCATATATATATTTTTTCCAATTGATTTTTTTATATTTCTAACTATTTCTGACTTTGAAAAAAATATCGAAATTTTTCTTTCAATTTTTCTTTATTTATTATGAAAATTTAATTTTTCAGTTGATTTTTCATTTTTCTTTATTTATTATGAGAATTAAATTTTTCAGTGGATTTTTCATTTTTGGGACTTAGAAAAATTTTCGATTTTTTTTCTCATATATTCTGACTTTCTATGGGATTGTTCATTTTCACACTTCTCATAATATACCTTTTAAACACACAAACAGCAAATGGCATTCTAGCGGGAATAAGAAAAATTTTCGAAATTTTCAAGAAAAAAAATTTTTCACATACACCTCAGTTTCATTGAGAAGTCTCTATTTCAAACGAATTTCACTTAAAAATCATATATATATTTTTTCCAATTGATTTTTTTATATTTCTAACTATTTCTGACTTTGAAAAAAATATCGAAATTTTTCTTTCAATTTTTCTTTATTTATTATGAAAATTTAATTTTTCAGTTGATTTTTCATTTTTCTTTATTTATTATGAAAATTAAATTTTTCAGTTGATTTTTCATTTTTGGGACTTAGAAAAATTTTCGATTTTTTTTCTCATATATTCTGACTTTCTATGGGATTGTTCATTTTCACACTTCTCATAATATACCTTTTAAACACACAAACAGCAAATGGCATTCTAGCGGGAATAAGAAAAATTTTCGAAATTTTCAAGAAAAAAAATTTTTCACATACACCTCAGTTTCATTGAGAAGTCTCTATTTCAAATGAATTTCACTTAAAAATCATATATATATTTTTTCCAATTGATTTTTTTATATTTCTAACTATTTCTCACTTTGAAAAAAATATCGAAATTTTTCTATCAATTTTTCTTTATTTATTATGAAAATTTAATTTTTCAGTTGATTTTTCATTTTTCTTTCAACTTTTCTTTATTTATTATGAGAATTAAATTTTTCAGTTGATTTTTCATTTTTGGGACTTAGAAAAATTTTCGATTTTTTTTCTCATATATTCTGACTTTCTATGGGATTGTTCATTTTCACACTTCTCATAATATACCTTTTAAACACACAAACAGCAAATGGCATTCTAGCGGGAATAAGAAAAATTTTCGAAATTTTCAAGAAAAAACATTTTTCACATACACCTCAGTTTCATTGAGAAGTCTCTATTTCAAATGAATTTCACTTAAAAATCATATATATATTTTTTCCAATTGATTTTTTTATATTTCTAACTATTTCTGACTTTGAAAAAAATATCGAAATTTTTCTTTCAATTTTTCTTTATTTATTATGAAAATTTAATTTTTCAGTTGATTTTTCATTTTTCTTTCAACTTTTCTTTATTTATTATGAGAATTAAATTTTTCAGTTGATTTTTCATTTTTGGGACTTAGAAAAATTTTCGATTTTTTTTCTCATATATTCTGACTTTCTATGGGATTGTTCATTTTCACACTTCTCATAATATACCTTTTAAACACACAAACAGCAAATGGCATTCTAGCGGGAATAAGAAAAATTTTCGAAATTTTCAAGAAAAAACATTTTTCACATACACCTCAGTTTCATTGAGAAGTCTCTATTTCAAATGAATTTCACTTAAAAATCATATATATATTTTTTCCAATTGATTTTTTTATATTTCTAACTATTTCTGACTTTGAAAAAAATATCGAAATTTTTCTTTCAATTTTTCTTTATTTATTATGAAAATTTAATTTTTCAGTTGATTTTTCATTTTTCTTTCAACTTTTCTTTATTTATTATGAGAATTAAATTTTTCAGTTGATTTTTCATTTTTGGGACTTAGAAAAATTTTCGATTTTTTTTCTCATATATTCTGACTTTCTATGGGATTGTTCATTTTCACACTTCTCATAATAAACCTTTTAAACACACAAACAGCAAATGGCATTCTAGCGGGAATAAGAAAAATTTTCGAAATTTTCAAGAAAAAAAATTTTTCACATACACCTCAGTTTCATTGAGAAGTCTCTATTTCAAACGAATTTCACTTAAAAATCATATATATATTTTTTCCAATTGATTTTTTTATATTTCTAACTATTTCTGACTTTGAAAAAAATATCGAAATTTTTCTTTCAATTTTTCTTTATTTATTATGAAAATTTAATTTTTCAGTTGATTTTTCATTTTTCTTTATTTAATATGAGAATTAAATTTTTCAGTTGATTTTTCATTTTTGGGACACCTCAGTTTCATTGAGAAGTCTCTATTTCAAATGAATTTCACTTAAAAATCATATATATATTTTTTCCAATTGATTTTTTTATATTTCTAACTATTTCTGACTTTGAAAAAAATATCGAAATTTTTCTTTCAATTTTTCTTTATTTATTATGAAAATTTAATTTTTCAGTTGATTTTTCATTTTTCTTTATTTATTATGAGAATTAAATTTTTCAGTGGATTTTTCATTTTTGGGACTTAGAAAAATTTTCGATTTTTTTTCTCATATATTCTGACTTTCTATGGGATTGTTCATTTTCACACTTCTCATAATATACCTTTTAAACACACAAACAGCAAATGGCATTCTAGCGGGAATAAGAAAAATTTTCGAAATTTTCAAGAAAAAACATTTTTCACATACACCTCAGTTTCATTGAGAAGTCTCTATTTCAAATGAATTTCACTTAAAAATCATATATATATTTTTTCCAATTGATTTTTTTATATTTCTAACTATTTCTGACTTTGAAAAAAATATCGAAATTTTTCTTTCAATTTTTCTTTATTTATTATGAAAATTTAATTTTTCAGTTGATTTTTCATTTTTCTTTCAACTTTTCTTTATTTATTATGAGAATTAAATTTTTCAGTTGATTTTTCATTTTTGGGACTTAGAAAAATTTTCGATTTTTTTTCTCATATATTCTGACTTTCTATGGGATTGTTCATTTTCACACTTCTCATAATATACCTTTTAAACACACAAACAGCAAATGGCATTCTAGCGGGAATAAGAAAAATTTTCGAAATTTTCAAGAAAAAAAATTTTTCACATACACCTCAGTTTCATTGAGAAGTCTCTATTTCAAATGAATTTCACTTAAAAATCATATATATATTTTTTCCAATTGATTTTTTTATATTTCTAACTATTTCTGACTTTGAAAAAAATATCGAAATTTTTCTTTCAATTTTTCTTTATTTATTATGAAAATTTAATTTTTCAGTTGATTTTTCATTTTTCTTTCAACTTTTCTTTATTTATTATGAGAATTAAATTTTTCAGTTGATTTTTCATTTTTGGGACTTAGAAAAATTTTCGATTTTTTTTCTCATATATTCTGACTTTCTATGGGATTGTTCATTTTCACACTTCTCATAATAAACCTTTTAAACACACAAACAGCAAATGGCATTCTAGCGGGAATAAGAAAAATTTTCGAAATTTTCAAGAAAAAAAATTTTTCACATACACCTCAGTTTCATTGAGAAGTCTCTATTTCAAACGAATTTCACTTAAAAATCATATATATATTTTTTCCAATTGATTTTTTTATATTTCTAACTATTTCTGACTTTGAAAAAAATATCGAAATTTTTCTTTCAATTTTTCTTTATTTATTATGAAAATTTAATTTTTCAGTTGATTTTTCATTTTTCTTTATTTAATATGAGAATTAAATTTTTCAGTTGATTTTTCATTTTTGGGACACCTCAGTTTCATTGAGAAGTCTCTATTTCAAATGAATTTCACTTAAAAATCATATATATATTTTTTCCAATTGATTTTTTTATATTTCTAACTATTTCTGACTTTGAAAAAAATATCGAAATTTTTCTTTCAATTTTTCTTTATTTATTATGAAAATTTAATTTTTCAGTTGATTTTTCATTTTTCTTTCAACTTTTCTTTATTTATTATGAGAATTAAATTTTTCAGTTGATTTTTCATTTTTGGGACTTAGAAAAATTTTCGATTTTTTTTCTCATATATTCTGACTTTCTATGGGATTGTTCATTTTCACACTTCTCATAATATACCTTTTAAACACACAAACAGCAAATGGCATTCTAGCGGGAATAAGAAAAATTTTCGAAATTTTCAAGAAAAAACATTTTTCACATACACCTCAGTTTCATTGAGAAGTCTCTATTTCAAATGAATTTCACTTAAAAATCATATATATATTTTTTCCAATTGATTTTTTTATATTTCTAACTATTTCTGACTTTGAAAAAAATATCGAAATTTTTCTTTCAATTTTTCTTTATTTATTATGAAAATTTAATTTTTCAGTTGATTTTTCATTTTTCTTTCAACTTTTCTTTATTTATTATGAGAATTAAATTTTTCAGTTGATTTTTCATTTTTGGGACTTAGAAAAATTTTCGATTTTTTTTCTCATATATTCTGACTTTCTATGGGATTGTTCATTTTCACACTTCTCATAATATACCTTTTAAACACACAAACAGCAAATGGCATTCTAGCGGGAATAAGAAAAATTTTCGAAATTTTCAAGAAAAAACATTTTTCACATACACCTCAGTTTCATTGAGAAGTCTCTATTTCAAATGAATTTCACTTAAAAATCATATATATATTTTTTCCAATTGATTTTTTTATATTTCTAACTATTTCTGACTTTGAAAAAAATATCGAAATTTTTCTTTCAATTTTTCTTTATTTATTATGAAAATTTAATTTTTCAGTTGATTTTTCATTTTTCTTTCAACTTTTCTTTATTTATTATGAGAATTAAATTTTTCAGTTGATTTTTCATTTTTGGGACTTAGAAAAATTTTCGATTTTTTTTCTCATATATTCTGACTTTCTATGGGATTGTTCATTTTCACACTTCTCATAATAAACCTTTTAAACACACAAACAGCAAATGGCATTCTAGCGGGAATAAGAAAAATTTTCGAAATTTTCAAGAAAAAAAATTTTTCACATACACCTCAGTTTCATTGAGAAGTCTCTATTTCAAACGAATTTCACTTAAAAATCATATATATATTTTTTCCAATTGATTTTTTTATATTTCTAACTATTTCTGACTTTGAAAAAAATATCGAAATTTTTCTTTCAATTTTTCTTTATTTATTATGAAAATTTAATTTTTCAGTTGATTTTTCATTTTTCTTTATTTAATATGAGAATTAAATTTTTCAGTTGATTTTTCATTTTTGGGACACCTCAGTTTCATTGAGAAGTCTCTATTTCAAATGAATTTCACTTAAAAATCATATATATATTTTTTCCAATTGATTTTTTTATATTTCTAACTATTTCTGACTTTGAAAAAAATATCGAAATTTTTCTTTCAATTTTTCTTTATTTATTATGAAAATTTAATTTTTCAGTTGATTTTTCATTTTTCTTTATTTATTATGAGAATTAAATTTTTCAGTTGATTTTTCATTTTTGGGACTTAGAAAAATTTTCGATTTTTTTTCTCATATATTCTGACTTTCTATGGGATTGTTCATTTTCACACTTCTCATAATATACCTTTTAAACACACAAACAGCAAATGGCATTCTAGCGGGAATAAGAAAAATTTTCGAAATTTTCAAGAAAAAAAATTTTTCACATACACCTCAGTTTCATTGAGAAGTCTCTATTTCAAACGAATTTCACTTAAAAATCATATATATATTTTTTCCAATTGATTTTTTTATATTTCTAACTATTTCTGACTTTGAAAAAAATATCGAAATTTTTCTTTCAATTTTTCTTTATTTATTATGAAAATTTAATTTTTCAGTTGATTTTTCATTTTTCTTTATTTATTATGAAAATTAAATTTTTCAGTTGATTTTTCATTTTTGGGACTTAGAAAAATTTTCGATTTTTTTTCTCATATATTCTGACTTTCTATGGGATTGTTCATTTTCACACTTCTCATAATATACCTTTTAAACACACAAACAGCAAATGGCATTCTAGCGGGAATAAGAAAAATTTTCGAAATTTTCAAGAAAAAAAATTTTTCACATACACCTCAGTTTCATTGAGAAGTCTCTATTTCAAATGAATTTCACTTAAAAATCATATATATATTTTTTCCAATTGATTTTTTTATATTTCTAACTATTTCTCACTTTGAAAAAAATATCGAAATTTTTCTATCAATTTTTCTTTATTTATTATGAAAATTTAATTTTTCAGTTGATTTTTCATTTTTCTTTCAACTTTTCTTTATTTATTATGAGAATTAAATTTTTCAGTTGATTTTTCATTTTTGGGACTTAGAAAAATTTTCGATTTTTTTTCTCATATATTCTGACTTTCTATGGGATTGTTCATTTTCACACTTCTCATAATATACCTTTTAAACACACAAACAGCAAATGGCATTCTAGCGGGAATAAGAAAAATTTTCGAAATTTTCAAGAAAAAACATTTTTCACATACACCTCAGTTTCATTGAGAAGTCTCTATTTCAAATGAATTTCACTTAAAAATCATATATATATTTTTTCCAATTCATTTTTTTATATTTCTAACTATTTCTGACTTTGAAAAAAATATCGAAATTTTTCTTTCAATTTTTCTTTATTTATTATGAAAATTTAATTTTTCAGTTGATTTTTCATTTTTCTTTCAACTTTTCTTTATTTATTATGAGAATTAAATTTTTCAGTTGATTTTTCATTTTTGGGACTTAGAAAAATTTTCGATTTTTTTTCTCATATATTCTGACTTTCTATGGGATTGTTCATTTTCACACTTCTCATAATAAACCTTTTAAACACACAAACAGCAAATGGCATTCTAGCGGGAATAAGAAAAATTTTCGAAATTTTCAAGAAAAAAAATTTTTCACATACACCTCAGTTTCATTGAGAAGTCTCTATTTCAAACGAATTTCACTTAAAAATCATATATATATTTTTTCCAATTGATTTTTTTATATTTCTAACTATTTCTGACTTTGAAAAAAATATCGAAATTTTTCTTTCAATTTTTCTTTATTTATTATGAAAATTTAATTTTTCAGTTGATTTTTCATTTTTCTTTATTTAATATGAGAATTAAATTTTTCAGTTGATTTTTCATTTTTGGGACTTAGAAAAATTTTCGATTTTTTTTCTCATATATTCTGACTTTCTATGGGATTGTTCATTTTCACACTTCTCATAATATACCTTTTAAACACACAAACAGCAAATGGCATTCTAGCGGGAATAAGAAAAATTTTCGAAATTTTCAAGAAAAAAAATTTTTCACATACACCTCAGTTTCATTGAGAAGTCTGTATTTCAAATGAATTTCACATAAAAATCATATATATATTTTTTCCAATTGATTTTTTTATATTTCTAACTATTTCTGACTTTGAAAAAAATATCGAAATTTTTCTTTCAATTTTTCTTTATTTATTATGAAAATTTAATTTTTCAGTTGGTTTTTCATTTTTCTTTCAACTTTTCTTTATTTATTATGAGAATTAAATTTTTCAGTTGATTTTTCATTTTTGGGACTTAGAAAAATTTTCGATTTTTTTTCTCATATATTCTGACTTTCTATGGGATTGTTCATTTTCACACTTCTCATAATATACCTTTTAAACACACAAACAGCAAATGGCATTCTAGCGGGAATAAGAAAAATTTTCGAAATTTTCAAGAAAAAAAATTTTTCACATACACCTCAGTTTCATTGAGAAGTCTCTATTTCAAATGAATTTCACTTAAAAATCATATATATATTTTTTCCAATTGATTTTTTTATATTTCTAACTATTTCTCACTTTGAAAAAAATATCGAAATTTTTCTATCAATTTTTCTTTATTTATTATGAAAATTTAATTTTTCAGTTGATTTTTCATTTTTCTTTCAACTTTTCTTTATTTATTATGAGAATTAAATTTTTCAGTTGATTTTTCATTTTTGGGACTTAGAAAAATTTTCGATTTTTTTTCTCATATATTCTGACTTTCTATGGGATTGTTCATTTTCACACTTCTCATAATATACCTTTTAAACACACAAACAGCAAATGGCATTCTAGCGGGAATAAGAAAAATTTTCGAAATTTTCAAGAAAAAACATTTTTCACATACACCTCAGTTTCATTGAGAAGTCTCTATTTCAAATGAATTTCACTTAAAAATCATATATATATTTTTTCCAATTGATTTTTTTATATTTCTAACTATTTCTGACTTTGAAAAAAATATCGAAATTTTTCTTTCAATTTTTCTTTATTTATTATGAAAATTTAATTTTTCAGTTGATTTTTCATTTTTCTTTCAACTTTTCTTTATTTATTATGAGAATTAAATTTTTCAGTTGATTTTTCATTTTTGGGACTTAGAAAAATTTTCGATTTTTTTTCTCATATATTCTGACTTTCTATGGGATTGTTCATTTTCTCACTTCTCATAATATACCTTTTAAACACACAAACAGCAAATGGCATTCTAGCGGGAATAAGAAAAATTTTCGAAATTTTCAAGAAAAAACATTTTTCACATACACCTCAGTTTCATTGAGAAGTCTCTATTTCAAATGAATTTCACTTAAAAATCATATATATATTTTTTCCAATTGATTTTTTTATATTTCTAACTATTTCTGACTTTGAAAAAAATATCGAAATTTTTCTTTCAATTTTTCTTTATTTATTATGAAAATTTAATTTTTCAGTTGATTTTTCATTTTTCTTTCAACTTTTCTTTATTTATTATGAGAATTAAATTTTTCAGTTGATTTTTCATTTTTGGGACTTAGAAAAATTTTCGATTTTTTTCTCATATATTCTGACTTTCTATGGGATTGTTCATTTTCACACTTCTCATAATAAACCTTTTAAACACACAAACAGCAAATGGCATTCTAGCGGGAATAAGAAAAATTTTCGAAATTTTCAAGAAAAAAAATTTTTCACATACACCTCAGTTCAAACGAATTTCACTTAAAAATCATATATATATTTTTTCCAATTGATTTTTTTATATTTCTAACTATTTCTGACTTTGAAAAAAATATCGAAATTTTTCTTTCAATTTTTCTTTATTTATTATGAAAATTTAATTTTTCAGTTGATTTTTCATTTTTCTTTATTTATTATGAAAATTAAATTTTTCAGTTGATTTTTCATTTTTGGGACTTAGAAAAATTTTCGATTTTTTTTCTCATATATTCTGACTTTCTATGGGATTGTTCATTTTCACACTTCTCATAATATACCTTTTAAACACACAAACAGCAAATGGCATTCTAGCGGGAATAAGAAAAATTTTCGAAATTTTCAAGAAAAAAAATTTTTCACATACACCTCAGTTTCATTGAGAAGTCTCTATTTCAAATGAATTTCACTTAAAAATCATATATATATTTTTTCCAATTGATTTTTTTATATTTCTAACTATTTCTCACTTTGAAAAAAATATCGAAATTTTTCTATCAATTTTTCTTTATTTATTATGAAAATTTAATTTTTCAGTTGATTTTTCATTTTTCTTTCAACTTTTCTTTATTTATTATGAGAATTAAATTTTTCAGTTGATTTTTCATTTTTGGGACTTAGAAAAATTTTCGATTTTTTTTCTCATATATTCTGACTTTCTATGGGATTGTTCATTTTCACACTTCTCATAATATACCTTTTAAACACACAAACAGCAAATGGCATTCTAGCGGGAATAAGAAAAATTTTCGAAATTTTCAAGAAAAAACATTTTTCACATACACCTCAGTTTCATTGAGAAGTCTCTATTTCAAATGAATTTCACTTAAAAATCATATATATATTTTTTCCAATTCATTTTTTTATATTTCTAACTATTTCTGACTTTGAAAAAAATATCGAAATTTTTCTTTCAATTTTTCTTTATTTATTATGAAAATTTAATTTTTCAGTTGATTTTTCATTTTTCTTTCAACTTTTCTTTATTTATTATGAGAATTAAATTTTTCAGTTGATTTTTCATTTTTGGGACTTAGAAAAATTTTCGATTTTTTTTCTCATATATTCTGACTTTCTATGGGATTGTTCATTTTCACACTTCTCATAATAAACCTTTTAAACACACAAACAGCAAATGGCATTCTAGCGGGAATAAGAAAAATTTTCGAAATTTTCAAGAAAAAAAATTTTTCACATACACCTCAGTTTCATTGAGAAGTCTCTATTTCAAACGAATTTCACTTAAAAATCATATATATATTTTTTCCAATTGATTTTTTTATATTTCTAACTATTTCTGACTTTGAAAAAAATATCGAAATTTTTCTTTCAATTTTTCTTTATTTATTATGAAAATTTAATTTTTCAGTTGATTTTTCATTTTTCTTTATTTAATATGAGAATTAAATTTTTCAGTTGATTTTTCATTTTTGGGACTTAGAAAAATTTTCGATTTTTTTTCTCATATATTCTGACTTTCTATGGGATTGTTCATTTTCACACTTCTCATAATATACCTTTTAAACACACAAACAGCAAATGGCATTCTAGCGGGAATAAGAAAAATTTTCGAAATTTTCAAGAAAAAAAATTTTTCACATACACCTCAGTTTCATTGAGAAGTCTGTATTTCAAATGAATTTCACATAAAAATCATATATATATTTTTTCCAATTGATTTTTTTATATTTCTAACTATTTCTGACTTTGAAAAAAATATCGAAATTTTTCTTTCAATTTTTCTTTATTTATTATGAAAATTTAATTTTTCAGTTGGTTTTTCATTTTTCTTTCAACTTTTCTTTATTTATTATGAGAATTAAATTTTTCAGTTGATTTTTCATTTTTGGGACTTAGAAAAATTTTCGATTTTTTTTCTCATATATTCTGACTTTCTATGGGATTGTTCATTTTCACACTTCTCATAATATACCTTTTAAACACACAAACAGCAAATGGCATTCTAGCGGGAATAAGAAAAATTTTCGAAATTTTCAAGAAAAAAAATTTTTCACATACACCTCAGTTTCATTGAGAAGTCTCTATTTCAAATGAATTTCACTTAAAAATCATATATATATTTTTTCCAATTGATTTTTTTATATTTCTAACTATTTCTCACTTTGAAAAAAATATCGAAATTTTTCTATCAATTTTTCTTTATTTATTATGAAAATTTAATTTTTCAGTTGATTTTTCATTTTTCTTTCAACTTTTCTTTATTTATTATGAGAATTAAATTTTTCAGTTGATTTTTCATTTTTGGGACTTAGAAAAATTTTCGATTTTTTTTCTCATATATTCTGACTTTCTATGGGATTGTTCATTTTCACACTTCTCATAATATACCTTTTAAACACACAAACAGCAAATGGCATTCTAGCGGGAATAAGAAAAATTTTCGAAATTTTCAAGAAAAAACATTTTTCACATACACCTCAGTTTCATTGAGAAGTCTCTATTTCAAATGAATTTCACTTAAAAATCATATATATATTTTTTCCAATTGATTTTTTTATATTTCTAACTATTTCTGACTTTGAAAAAAATATCGAAATTTTTCTTTCAATTTTTCTTTATTTATTATGAAAATTTAATTTTTCAGTTGATTTTTCATTTTTCTTTCAACTTTTCTTTATTTATTATGAGAATTAAATTTTTCAGTTGATTTTTCATTTTTGGGACTTAGAAAAATTTTCGATTTTTTTTCTCATATATTCTGACTTTCTATGGGATTGTTCATTTTCTCACTTCTCATAATATACCTTTTAAACACACAAACAGCAAATGGCATTCTAGCGGGAATAAGAAAAATTTTCGAAATTTTCAAGAAAAAACATTTTTCACATACACCTCAGTTTCATTGAGAAGTCTCTATTTCAAATGAATTTCACTTAAAAATCATATATATATTTTTTCCAATTGATTTTTTTATATTTCTAACTATTTCTGACTTTGAAAAAAATATCGAAATTTTTCTTTCAATTTTTCTTTATTTATTATGAAAATTTAATTTTTCAGTTGATTTTTCATTTTTCTTTCAACTTTTCTTTATTTATTATGAGAATTAAATTTTTCAGTTGATTTTTCATTTTTGGGACTTAGAAAAATTTTCGATTTTTTTCTCATATATTCTGACTTTCTATGGGATTGTTCATTTTCACACTTCTCATAATAAACCTTTTAAACACACAAACAGCAAATGGCATTCTAGCGGGAATAAGAAAAATTTTCGAAATTTTCAAGAAAAAAAATTTTTCACATACACCTCAGTTCAAACGAATTTCACTTAAAAATCATATATATATTTTTTCCAATTGATTTTTTTATATTTCTAACTATTTCTGACTTTGAAAAAAATATCGAAATTTTTCTTTCAATTTTTCTTTATTTATTATGAAAATTTAATTTTTCAGTTGATTTTTCATTTTTCTTTATTTATTATGAGAATTAAATTTTTCAGTTGATTTTTCATTTTTGGGACTTAGAAAAATTTTCGATTTTTTTTCTCATATATTCTGACTTTCTATGGGATTGTTCATTTTCACACTTCTCATAATATACCTTTTAAACACACAAACAGCAAATGGCATTCTAGCGGGAATAAGAAAAATTTTCGAAATTTTCAAGAAAAAACATTTTTCACATACACCTCAGTTTCATTGAGAAGTCTCTATTTCAAATGAATTTCACTTAAAAATCATATATATATTTTTTCCAATTGATTTTTTTATATTTCTAACTATTTCTGACTTTGAAAAAAATATCGAAATTTTTCTTTCAATTTTTCTTTATTTATTATGAAAATTTAATTTTTCAGTTGATTTTTCATTTTTCTTTCAACTTTTCTTTATTTATTATGAGAATTAAATTTTTCAGTTGATTTTTCATTTTTGGGACTTAGAAAAATTTTCGATTTTTTTTCTCATATATTCTGACTTTCTATGGGATTGTTCATTTTCACACTTCTCATAATAAACCTTTTAAACACACAAACAGCAAATGGCATTCTAGCGGGAATAAGAAAAATTTTCGAAATTTTCAAGAAAAAAAATTTTTCACATACACCTCAGTTTCATTGAGAAGTCTCTATTTCAAACGAATTTCACTTAAAAATCATATATATATTTTTTCCAATTGATTTTTTTATATTTCTAACTATTTCTGACTTTGAAAAAAATATCGAAATTTTTCTTTCAATTTTTCTTTATTTATTATGAAAATTTAATTTTTCAGTTGATTTTTCATTTTTCTTTATTTAATATGAGAATTAAATTTTTCAGTTGATTTTTCATTTTTGGGACACCTCAGTTTCATTGAGAAGTCTCTATTTCAAATGAATTTCACTTAAAAATCATATATATATTTTTTCCAATTGATTTTTTTATATTTCTAACTATTTCTGACTTTGAAAAAAATATCGAAATTTTTCTTTCAATTTTTCTTTATTTATTATGAAAATTTAATTTTTCAGTTGATTTTTCATTTTTCTTTATTTATTATGAGAATTAAATTTTTCAGTGGATTTTTCATTTTTGGGACTTAGAAAAATTTTCGATTTTTTTTCTCATATATTCTGACTTTCTATGGGATTGTTCATTTTCACACTTCTCATAATATACCTTTTAAACACACAAACAGCAAATGGCATTCTAGCGGGAATAAGAAAAATTTTCGAAATTTTCAAGAAAAAAAATTTTTCACATACACCTCAGTTTCATTGAGAAGTCTCTATTTCAAATGAATTTCACTTAAAAATCATATATATATTTTTTCCAATTGATTTTTTTATATTTCTAACTATTTCTCACTTTGAAAAAAATATCGAAATTTTTCTATCAATTTTTCTTTATTTATTATGAAAATTTAATTTTTCAGTTGATTTTTCATTTTTCTTTCAACTTTTCTTTATTTATTATGAGAATTAAATTTTTCAGTTGATTTTTCATTTTTGGGACTTAGAAAAATTTTCGATTTTTTTTCTCATATATTCTGACTTTCTATGGGATTGTTCATTTTCACACTTCTCATAATATACCTTTTAAACACACAAACAGCAAATGGCATTCTAGCGGGAATAAGAAAAATTTTCGAAATTTTCAAGAAAAAAAATTTTTCACATACACCTCAGTTTCATTGAGAAGTCTCTATTTCAAATGAATTTCACTTAAAAATCATATATATATTTTTTCCAATTGATTTTTTTATATTTCTAACTATTTCTGACTTTGAAAAAAATATCGAAATTTTTCTTTCAATTTTTCTTTATTTATTATGAAAATTTAATTTTTCAGTTGATTTTTCATTTTTCTTTCAACTTTTCTTTATTTATTATGAGAATTAAATTTTTCAGTTGATTTTTCATTTTTGGGACTTAGAAAAATTTTCGATTTTTTTTCTCATATATTCTGACTTTCTATGGGATTGTTCATTTTCACACTTCTCATAATATACCTTTTAAACACACAAACAGCAAATGGCATTCTAGCGGGAATAAGAAAAATTTTCGAAATTTTCAAGAAAAAACATTTTTCACATACACCTCAGTTTCATTGAGAAGTCTCTATTTCAAATGAATTTCACTTAAAAATCATATATATATTTTTTCCAATTGATTTTTTTATATTTCTAACTATTTCTGACTTTGAAAAAAATATCGAAATTTTTCTTTCAATTTTTCTTTATTTATTATGAAAATTTAATTTTTCAGTTGATTTTTCATTTTTCTTTCAACTTTTCTTTATTTATTATGAGAATTAAATTTTTCAGTTGATTTTTCATTTTTGGGACTTAGAAAAATTTTCGATTTTTTTTCTCATATATTCTGACTTTCTATGGGATTGTTCATTTTCACACTTCTCATAATAAACCTTTTAAACACACAAACAGCAAATGGCATTCTAGCGGGAATAAGAAAAATTTTCGAAATTTTCAAGAAAAAAAATTTTTCACATACACCTCAGTTTCATTGAGAAGTCTCTATTTCAAACGAATTTCACTTAAAAATCATATATATATTTTTTCCAATTGATTTTTTTATATTTCTAACTATTTCTGACTTTGAAAAAAATATCGAAATTTTTCTTTCAATTTTTCTTTATTTATTATGAAAATTTAATTTTTCAGTTGATTTTTCATTTTTCTTTATTTATTATGAGAATTAAATTTTTCAGTTGATTTTTCATTTTTGGGACTTAGAAAAATTTTCGATTTTTTTTCTCATATATTCTGACTTTCTATGGGATTGTTCATTTTCACACTTCTCATAATATACCTTTTAAACACACAAACAGCAAATGGCATTCTAGCGGGAATAAGAAAAATTTTCGAAATTTTCAAGAAAAAACATTTTTCACATACACCTCAGTTTCATTGAGAAGTCTCTATTTCAAATGAATTTCACTTAAAAATCATATATATATTTTTTCCAATTGATTTTTTTATATTTCTAACTATTTCTGACTTTGAAAAAAATATCGAAATTTTTCTTTCAATTTTTCTTTATTTATTATGAAAATTTAATTTTTCAGTTGATTTTTCATTTTTCTTTCAACTTTTCTTTATTTATTATGAGAATTAAATTTTTCAGTTGATTTTTCATTTTTGGGACTTAGAAAAATTTTCGATTTTTTTTCTCATATATTCTGACTTTCTATGGGATTGTTCATTTTCACACTTCTCATAATAAACCTTTTAAACACACAAACAGCAAATGGCATTCTAGCGGGAATAAGAAAAATTTTCGAAATTTTCAAGAAAAAAAATTTTTCACATACACCTCAGTTTCATTGAGAAGTCTCTATTTCAAACGAATTTCACTTAAAAATCATATATATATTTTTTCCAATTGATTTTTTTATATTTCTAACTATTTCTGACTTTGAAAAAAATATCGAAATTTTTCTTTCAATTTTTCTTTATTTATTATGAAAATTTAATTTTTCAGTTGATTTTTCATTTTTCTTTATTTAATATGAGAATTAAATTTTTCAGTTGATTTTTCATTTTTGGGACACCTCAGTTTCATTGAGAAGTCTCTATTTCAAATGAATTTCACTTAAAAATCATATATATATTTTTTCCAATTGATTTTTTTATATTTCTAACTATTTCTGACTTTGAAAAAAATATCGAAATTTTTCTTTCAATTTTTCTTTATTTATTATGAAAATTTAATTTTTCAGTTGATTTTTCATTTTTCTTTATTTATTATGAGAATTAAATTTTTCAGTGGATTTTTCATTTTTGGGACTTAGAAAAATTTTCGATTTTTTTTCTCATATATTCTGACTTTCTATGGGATTGTTCATTTTCACACTTCTCATAATATACCTTTTAAACACACAAACAGCAAATGGCATTCTAGCGGGAATAAGAAAAATTTTCGAAATTTTCAAGAAAAAAAATTTTTCACATACACCTCAGTTTCATTGAGAAGTCTCTATTTCAAATGAATTTCACTTAAAAATCATATATATATTTTTTCCAATTGATTTTTTTATATTTCTAACTATTTCTCACTTTGAAAAAAATATCGAAATTTTTCTATCAATTTTTCTTTATTTATTATGAAAATTTAATTTTTCAGTTGATTTTTCATTTTTCTTTCAACTTTTCTTTATTTATTATGAGAATTAAATTTTTCAGTTGATTTTTCATTTTTGGGACTTAGAAAAATTTTCGATTTTTTTTCTCATATATTCTGACTTTCTATGGGATTGTTCATTTTCACACTTCTCATAATATACCTTTTAAACACACAAACAGCAAATGGCATTCTAGCGGGAATAAGAAAAATTTTCGAAATTTTCAAGAAAAAACATTTTTCACATACACCTCAGTTTCATTGAGAAGTCTCTATTTCAAATGAATTTCACTTAAAAATCATATATATATTTTTTCCAATTGATTTTTTTATATTTCTAACTATTTCTGACTTTGAAAAAAATATCGAAATTTTTCTTTCAATTTTTCTTTATTTATTATGAAAATTTAATTTTTCAGTTGATTTTTCATTTTTCTTTCAACTTTTCTTTATTTATTATGAGAATTAAATTTTTCAGTTGATTTTTCATTTTTGGGACTTAGAAAAATTTTCGATTTTTTTTCTCATATATTCTGACTTTCTATGGGATTGTTCATTTTCACACTTCTCATAATAAACCTTTTAAACACACAAACAGCAAATGGCATTCTAGCGGGAATAAGAAAAGTTTTCGAAATTTTCAAGAAAAAAAATTTTTCACATACACCTCAGTTTCATTGAGAAGTCTCTATTTCAAACGAATTTCACTTAAAAATCATATATATATTTTTTCCAATTGATTTTTTTATATTTCTAACTATTTCTGACTTTGAAAAAAATATCGAAATTTTTCTTTCAATTTTTCTTTATTTATTATGAAAATTTAATTTTTCAGTTGATTTTTCATTTTTCTTTATTTAATATGAGAATTAAATTTTTCAGTTGATTTTTCATTTTTGGGACACCTCAGTTTCATTGAGAAGTCTCTATTTCAAATGAATTTCACTTAAAAATCATATATATATTTTTTCCAATTGATTTTTTTATATTTCTAACTATTTCTGACTTTGAAAAAAATATCGAAATTTTTCTTTCAATTTTTCTTTATTTATTATGAAAATTTAATTTTTCAGTTGATTTTTCATTTTTCTTTATTTATTATGAGAATTAAATTTTTCAGTGGATTTTTCATTTTTGGGACTTAGAAAAATTTTCGATTTTTTTTCTCATATATTCTGACTTTCTA
Source organism: Volucella zonaria (assembly GCA_963966105.1). Classification (NCBI taxonomy): domain Eukaryota; kingdom Metazoa; phylum Arthropoda; class Insecta; order Diptera; family Syrphidae; genus Volucella; species Volucella zonaria. The sequence goes on from CAWYQB010000198.1 coordinate 1,137,526, forward strand.
TGGGATTGTTCATTTTCACACTTCTCATAATATACCTTTTAAACACACAAACAGCAAATGGCATTCTAGCGGGAATAAGAAAAATTTTCGAAATTTTCAAGAAAAAAAATTTTTCACATACACCTCAGTTTCATTGAGAAGTCTCTATTTCAAATGAATTTCACTTAAAAATCATATATATATTTTTTCCAATTGATTTTTTTATATTTCTAACTATTTCTGACTTTGAAAAAAATATCGAAATTTTTCTTTCAATTTTTCTTTATTTATTATGAAAATTTAATTTTTCAGTTGATTTTTCATTTTTCTTTCAACTTTTCTTTATTTATTATGAGAATTAAATTTTTCAGTTGATTTTTCATTTTTGGGACTTAGAAAAATTTTCGATTTTTTTTCTCATATATTCTGACTTTCTATGGGATTGTTCATTTTCACACTTCTCATAATAAACCTTTTAAACACACAAACAGCAAATGGCATTCTAGCGGGAATAAGAAAAATTTTCGAAATTTTCAAGAAAAAAAATTTTTCACATACACCTCAGTTTCATTGAGAAGTCTCTATTTCAAATGAATTTCACTTAAAAATCATATATATATTTTTTCCAATTGATTTTTTTATATTTCTAACTATTTCTGACTTTGAAAAAAATATCGAAATTTTTCTTTCAATTTTTCTTTATTTATTATGAAAATTGAATTTTTCAGTTGATTTTTCATTTTTCTTTCAACTTTTCTTTATTTATTATGAGAATTAAATTTTTCAGTTGATTTTTCATTTTTGGGACTTAGAAAAATTTTCGATTTTTTTTCTCATATATTCTGACTTTCTATGGGATTGTTCATTTTCACACTTCTCATAATATACCTTTTACACACACAAACAGCAAATGGCATTCTAGCGGGAATAAGAAAAATTTTCGAAATTTTCAAGAAAAAAAATTTTTCACATACACCTCAGTTTCATTGAGAAGTCTCTATTTCAAATGAATTTCACTTAAAAATCATATATATATTTTTTCCAATTGATTTTTTTATATTTCTAACTATTTCTGACTTTGAAAAAAATATCGAAATTTTTCTTTCAATTTTTCTTTATTTATTATGAAAATTTAATTTTTCAGTTGATTTTTCATTTTTCTTTCAACTTTTCTTTATTTATTATGAGAATTAAATTTTTCAGTTGATTTTTCATTTTTGGGACTTAGAAAAATTTTCGATTTTTTTTCTCATATATTCTGACTTTCTATGGGATTGTTCATTTTCACACTTCTCATAATAAACCTTTTAAACACACAAACAGCAAATGGCATTCTAGCGGGAATAAGAAAAATTTTCGAAATTTTCAAGAAAAAAAATTTTTCACATACACCTCAGTTTCATTGAGAAGTCTCTATTTCAAACGAATTTCACTTAAAAATCATATATATATTTTTTCCAATTGATTTTTTTATATTTCTAACTATTTCTGACTTTGAAAAAAATATCGAAATTTTTCTTTCAATTTTTCTTTATTTATTATGAAAATTTAATTTTTCAGTTGATTTTTCATTTTTCTTTATTTAATATGAGAATTAAATTTTTCAGTTGATTTTTCATTTTTGGGACACCTCAGTTTCATTGAGAAGTCTATATTTCAAATGAATTTCACTTAAAAATCATATATATATTTTTTCCAATTGATTTTTTTATATTTCTAACTATTTCTGACTTTGAAAAAAATATCGAAATTTTTCTTTCAATTTTTCTTTATTTATTATGAAAATTTAATTTTTCAGTTGATTTTTCATTTTTCTTTATTTATTATGAGAATTAAATTTTTCAGTTGATTTTTCATTTTTGGGACTTAGAAAAATTTTCGATTTTTTTTCTCATATATTCTGACTTTCTATGGGATTGTTCATTTTCACACTTCTCATAATATACCTTTTAAACACACAAACAGCAAATGGCATTCTAGCGGGAATAAGAAAAATTTTCGAAATTTTCAAGAAAAAAAATTTTTCACATACACCTCAGTTTCATTGAAAAGTCTCTATTTCAAACGAATTTCACTTAAAAATCATATATATATTTTTTCCAATTGATTTTTTTATATTTCTAACTATTTCTGACTTTGAAAAAAATATCGAAATTTTTCTTTCAATTTTTCTTTATTTATTATGAAAATTTAATTTTTCAGTTGATTTTTCATTTTTCTTTATTTATTATGAAAATTAAATTTTTCAGTTGATTTTTCATTTTTGGGACTTAGAAAAATTTTCGATTTTTTTTCTCATATATTCTGACTTTCTATGGGATTGTTCATTTTCACACTTCTCATAATATACCTTTTAAACACACAAACAGCAAATGGCATTCTAGCGGGAATAAGAAAAATTTTCGAAATTTTCAAGAAAAAAAATTTTTCACATACACCTCAGTTTCATTGAGAAGTCTCTATTTCAAATGAATTTCACTTAAAAATCATATATATATTTTTTCCAATTGATTTTTTTATATTTCTAACTATTTCTCACTTTGAAAAAAATATCGAAATTTTTCTATCAATTTTTCTTTATTTATTATGAAAATTTAATTTTTCAGTTGATTTTTCATTTTTCTTTCAACTTTTCTTTATTTATTATGAGAATTAAATTTTTCAGTTGATTTTTCATTTTTGGGACTTAGAAAAATTTTCGATTTTTTTTCTCATATATTCTGACTTTCTATGGGATTGTTCATTTTCACACTTCTCATAATATACCTTTTAAACACACAAACAGCAAATGGCATTCTAGCGGGAATAAGAAAAATTTTCGAAATTTTCAAGAAAAAACATTTTTCACATACACCTCAGTTTCATTGAGAAGTCTCTATTTCAAATGAATTTCACTTAAAAATCATATATATATTTTTTCCAATTGATTTTTTTATATTTCTAACTATTTCTGACTTTGAAAAAAATATCGAAATTTTTCTTTCAATTTTTCTTTATTTATTATGAAAATTTAATTTTTCAGTTGATTTTTCATTTTTCTTTCAACTTTTCTTTATTTATTATGAGAATTAAATTTTTCAGTTGATTTTTCATTTTTGGGACTTAGAAAAATTTTCGATTTTTTTTCTCATATATTCTGACTTTCTATGGGATTGTTCATTTTCACACTTCTCATAATAAACCTTTTAAACACACAAACAGCAAATGGCATTCTAGCGGGAATAAGAAAAATTTTCGAAATTTTCAAGAAAAAAAATTTTTCACATACACCTCAGTTTCATTGAGAAGTCTCTATTTCAAACGAATTTCACTTAAAAATCATATATATATTTTTTCCAATTGATTTTTTTATATTTCTAACTATTTCTGACTTTGAAAAAAATATCGAAATTTTTCTTTCAATTTTTCTTTATTTATTATGAAAATTTAATTTTTCAGTTGATTTTTCATTTTTCTTTATTTAATATGAGAATTAAATTTTTCAGTTGATTTTTCATTTTTGGGACTTAGAAAAATTTTCGATTTTTTTTCTCATATATTCTGACTTTCTATGGGATTGTTCATTTTCACACTTCTCATAATATACCTTTTAAACACACAAACAGCAAATGGCATTCTAGCGGGAATAAGAAAAATTTTCGAAATTTTCAAGAAAAAAAATTTTTCACATACACCTCAGTTTCATTGAGAAGTCTGTATTTCAAATGAATTTCACTTAAAAATCATATATATATTTTTTCCAATTGATTTTTTTATATTTCTAACTATTTCTGACTTTGAAAAAAATATCGAAATTTTTCTTTCAATTTTTCTTTATTTATTATGAAAATTTAATTTTTCAGTTGGTTTTTCATTTTTCTTTCAACTTTTCTTTATTTATTATGAGAATTAAATTTTTCAGTTGATTTTTCATTTTTGGGACTTAGAAAAATTTTCGATTTTTTTTCTCATATATTCTGACTTTCTATGGGATTGTTCATTTTCACACTTCTCATAATATACCTTTTACACACACAAACAGCAAATGGCATTCTAGCGGGAATAAGAAAAATTTTCGAAATTTTCAAGAAAAAAAATTTTTCACATACACCTCAGTTTCATTGAGAAGTCTCTATTTCAAATGAATTTCACTTAAAAATCATATATATATTTTTTCCAATTGATTTTTTTATATTTCTAACTATTTCTGACTTTGAAAAAAATATCGAAATTTTTCTTTCAATTTTTCTTTATTTATTATGAAAATTTAATTTTTCAGTTGATTTTTCATTTTTCTTTATTTATTATGAGAATTAAATTTTTCAGTTGATTTTTCATTTTTGGGACTTAGAAAAATTTTCGATTTTTTTTCTCATATATTCTGACTTTCTATGGGATTGTTCATTTTCACACTTCTCATAATATACCTTTTAAACACACAAACAGCAAATGGCATACTAGCGGGAATAAGAAAAATTTTCGAAATTTTCAAGAAAAAAAATTTTTCACATACACCTCAGTTTCATTGAGAAGTCTGTATTTCAAATGAATTTCACTTAAAAATCATATATATATTTTTTCCAATTGATTTTTTTATATTTCTAACTATTTCTGACTTTGAAAAAAATATCGAAATTTTTCTTTCAATTTTTCTTTATTTTTTATGAAAATTTAATTTTTCAGTTGATTTTTCATTTTTCTTTCAACTTTTCTTTATTTATTATGAGAATTAAATTTTTCAGTTGATTTTTCATTTTTGGGACTTAGAAAAATTTTCGATTTTTTTTCTCATATATTCTGACTTTCTATGGGATTGTTCATTTTCACACTTCTCATAATAAACCTTTTAAACACACAAACAGCAAATGGCATTCTAGCGGGAATAAGAAAAATTTTCGAAATTTTCAAGAAAAAAAATTTTTCACATACACCTCAGTTTCATTGAGAAGTCTCTATTTCAAACGAATTTCACTTAAAAATCATATATATATTTTTTCCAATTGATTTTTTTATATTTCTAACTATTTCTGACTTTGAAAAAAATATCGAAATTTTTCTTTCAATTTTTCTTTATTTATTATGAAAATTTAATTTTTCAGTTGATTTTTCATTTTTCTTTCAACTTTTCTTTATTTATTATGAGAATTAAATTTCTCAGTTGATTTTTCATTTTTGGGACTTAGAAAAATTTTCGATTTTTTTTCTCATATATTCTGACTTTCTATGGGATTGTTCATTTTCACACTTCTCATAATATACCTTTTAAACACACAAACAGCAAATGGCATACTAGCGGGAATAAGAAAAATTTTCGAAATTTTCAAGAAAAAAAATTTTTCACATACACCTCAGTTTCATTGAGAAGTCTGTATTTCAAATGAATTTCACTTAAAAATCATATATATATTTTTTCCAATTGATTTTTTTATATTTCTAACTATTTCTGACTTTGAAAAAAATATCGAAATTTTTCTTTATTTATTATGAAAATTTAATTTTTCAGTTGATTTTTCATTTTTCTTTCAACTTTTCTTTATTTATTATGAGAATTAAATTTTTCAGTTGATTTTTCATTTTTGGGACTTAGAAAAATTTTCGATTTTTTTTCTCATATATTCTGACTTTCTATGGGATTGTTCATTTTCACACTTCTCATAATATACCTTTTAAACACACAAACAGCAAATGGCATTCTAGCGGGAATAAGAAAAATTTTCGAAATTTTCAAGAAAAAAAATTTTTCACATACACCTCAGTTTCATTGAGAAGTCTCTATTTCAAATGAATTTCACTTAAAAATCATATATATATTTTTTCCAATTGATTTTTTTATATTTCTAACTATTTCTGACTTTGAAAAAAATATCGAAATTTTTCTTTCAATTTTTCTTTATTTTTTATGAAAATTTAATTTTTCAGTTGATTTTTCATTTTTCTTTCAACTTTTCTTTATTTATTATGAGAATTAAATTTTTCAGTTGATTTTTCATTTTTGGGACTTAGAAAAATTTTCGATTTTTTTTCTCATATATTCTGACTTTCTATGGGATTGTTCATTTTCACACTTCTCATAATAAACCTTTTAAACACACAAACAGCAAATGGCATTCTAGCGGGAATAAGAAAAATTTTCGAAATTTTCAAGAAAAAAAATTTTTCACATACACCTCAGTTTCATTGAGAAGTCTCTATTTCAAACGAATTTCACTTAAAAATCATATATATATTTTTTCCAATTGATTTTTTTATATTTCTAACTATTTCTGACTTTGAAAAAAATATCGAAATTTTTCTTTCAATTTTTCTTTATTTATTATGAAAATTTAATTTTTCAGTTGATTTTTCATTTTTCTTTATTTATTATGAGAATTAAATTTTTCAGTTGATTTTTCATTTTTGGGACTTAGAAAAATTTTCGATTTTTTTTCTCATATATTCTGACTTTCTATGGGATTGTTCATTTTCACACTTCTCATAATATACCTTTTAAACACACAAACAGCAAATGGCATTCTAGCGGGAATAAGAAAAATTTTCGAAATTTTCAAGAAAAAAAATTTTTCACATACACCTCAGTTTCATTGAGAAGTCTGTATTTCAAATGAATTTCACTTAAAAATGATATATATATTTTTTCCAATTGATTTTTTTATATTTCTAACTATTTCTGACTTTGAAAAAAATATCGAAATTTTTCTTTCAATTTTTCTTTATTTATTATGAAAATTTAATTTTTCAGTTGGTTTTTCATTTTTCTTTCAACTTTTCTTTATTTATTATGAGAATTAAATTTTTCAGTTGATTTTTCATTTTTGGGACTTAGAAAAATTTTCGTTTTTTTTTCTCATATATTCTGACTTTCTATGGGATTGTTCATTTTCACACTTCTCATAATATACCTTTTAAACACACAAACAGCAAATGGCATTCTAGCGGGAATAAGAAAAATTTTCGAAATTTTCAAGAAAAAAAATTTTTCACATACACCTCAGTTTCATTGAGAAGTCTCTATTTCAAATGAATTTCACTTAAAAATCATATATATATTTTTTCCAATTGATTTTTTTATATTTCTAACTATTTCTGACTTTGAAAAAAATATCGAAATTTTTCTTTCAATTTTTCTTTATTTATTATGAAAATTTAATTTTTCAGTTGATTTTTCATTTTTCTTTCAACTTTTCTTTATTTATTATGAGAATTAAATTTCTCAGTTGATTTTTCATTTTTGGGACTTAGAAAAATTTTCGATTTTTTTTCTCATATATTCTGACTTTCTATGGGATTGTTCATTTTCACACTTCTCATAATATACCTTTTAAACACACAAACAGCAAATGGCATACTAGCGGGAATAAGAAAAATTTTCGAAATTTTCAAGAAAAAAAATTTTTCACATACACCTCAGTTTCATTGAGAAGTCTGTATTTCAAATGAATTTCACTTAAAAATCATATATATATTTTTTCCAATTGATTTTTTTATATTTCTAACTATTTCTGACTTTGAAAAAAATATCGAAATTTTTCTTTCAATTTTTCTTTATTTATTATGAAAATTTAATTTTTCAGTTGATTTTTCATTTTTCTTTCAACTTTTCTTTATTTATTATGAGAATTAAATTTTTCAGTTGATTTTTCATTTTTGGGACTTAGAAAAATTTTCGATTTTTTTTCTCATATATTCTGACTTTCTATGGGATTGTTCATTTTCACACTTCTCATAATATACCTTTTAAACACACAAACAGCAAATGGCATTCTAGCGGGAATAAGAAAAATTTTCGAAATTTTCAAGAAAAAAAATTTTTCACATACACCTCAGTTTCATTGAGAAGTCTCTATTTCAAATGAATTTCACTTAAAAATCATATATATATTTTTTCCAATTGATTTTTTTATATTTCTAACTATTTCTGACTTTGAAAAAAATATCGAAATTTTTCTTTCAATTTTTCTTTATTTATTATGAAAATTTAATTTTTCAGTTGATTTTTCATTTTTCTTTCAACTTTTCTTTATTTATTATGAGAATTAAATTTTTCAGTTGATTTTTCATTTTTGGGACTTAGAAAAATTTTCGATTTTTTTTCTCATATATTCTGACTTTCTATGGGATTGTTCATTTTCACACTTCTCATAATAAACCTTTTAAACACACAAACAGCAAATGGCATTCTAGCGGGAATAAGAAAAATTTTCGAAATTTTCAAGAAAAAAAATTTTTCACATACACCTCAGTTTCATTGAGAAGTCTCTATTTTAAACGAATTTCACTTAAAAATCATATATATATTTTTTCCAATTGATTTTTTTATATTTCTAACTATTTCTGACTTTGAAAAAAATATCGAAATTTTTCTTCCAATTTTTCTTTATTTATTATGAAAATTTAATTTTTCATTTTTCTTTCAACTTTTCTTTATTTATTATGAAAATTAAATTTTTCAGTTGATTTTTCATTTTTGGGACTTAGAAAAATTTTCGATTTTTTTTCTCATATATTCTGACTTTCTATGGGATTGTTCATTTTCACACTTCTCATAATATACCTTTTAAACACACAAACAGCAAATGGCATTCTAGCGGGAATAAGAAAAATTTTCGAAATTTTCAAGAAAAAAAATTTTTCACATACACCTCAGTTTCATTGAGAAGTCTCTATTTCAAATGAATTTCACTTAAAAATCATATATATATTTTTTCCAATTGATTTTTTTATATTTCTAACTATTTCTCACTTTGAAAAAATTATCGAAATTTTTCTTTCAATTTTTCTTTATTTATTATGAAAATTTAATTTTTCAGTTGATTTTTCATTTTTCTTTCAACTTTTCTTTATTTATTATGAGAATTAAATTTTTCAGTTGATTTTTCATTTTTGGGACTTAGAAAAATTTTCGATTTTTTTTCTCATATATTCTGACTTTCTATGGGATTGTTCATTTTCACACTTCTCATAATATACCTTTTAAACACACAAACAGCAAATGGCATTCTAGCGGGAATAAGAAAAATTTTCGAAATTTTCAAGAAAAAAAATTTTTCACATACACCTCAGTTTCATTGAGAAGTCTCTATTTCAAATGAATTTCACTTAAAAATCATATGTATATTTTTTCCAATTGATTTTTTTATATTTCTAACTATTTCTGACTTTGAAAAAAATATCGAAATTTTTCTTTCAATTTTTCTTTATTTATTATGAAAATTTAATTTTTCAGTTGATTTTTCATTTTTCTTTCAACTTTTCTTTATTTATTATGAGAATTAAATTTTTCAGTTGATTTTTCATTTTTGGGACTTAGAAAAATTTTCGATTTTTTTTCTCATATATTCTGACTTTCTATGGGATTGTTCATTTTCACACTTCTCATAATATACCTTTTAAACACACAAACAGCAAATGGCATTCTAGCGGGAATAAGAAAAATTTTCGAAATTTTCAAGAAAAAAAATTTTTCACATACACCTCAGTTTCATTGAGAAGTCTCTATTTCAAATGAATTTCACTTAAAAATCATCTATATATTTTTTCCAATTGATTTTTTTATATTTCTGACTTTGAAAAAAATATCGAAATTTTTCTTTCAATTTTTCTTTATTTATTATGAAAATTTAATTTTTCAGTTGGTTTTTCATTTTTCTTTCAACTTTTCTTTATTTATTATGAGAATTAAATTTTTCAGTTGATTTTTCATTTTTGGGACTTAGAAAAATTTTCGTTTTTTTTTCTCATATATTCTGACTTTCTATGGGATTGTTCATTTTCACACTTCTCATAATATACCTTTTAAACACACAAACAGCAAATGGCATTCTAGCGGGAATAAGAAAAATTTTCGAAATTTTCAAGAAAAAAAATTTTTCACATACACCTCAGTTTCATTGAGAAGTCTCTATTTCAAATGAATTTCACTTAAAAATCATATATATATTTTTTCCAATTGATTTTTTTATATTTCTAACTATTTCTGACTTTGAAAAAAATATCGAAATTTTTCTTTCAATTTTTCTTTATTTATTATGAAAATTTAATTTTTCAGTTGATTTTTCATTTTTCTTTCAACTTTTCTTTATTTATTATGAGAATTAAATTTTTCAGTTGATTTTTCATTTTTGGGACTTAGAAAAATTTTCGATTTTTTTTCTCATATATTCTGACTTTCTATGGGATTGTTCATTTTCACACTTCTCATAATAAACCTTTTAAACACACAAACAGCAAATGGCATTCTAGCGGGAATAAGAAAAATTTTCGAAATTTTCAAGAAAAAAAATTTTTCACATACACCTCAGTTTCATTGAGAAGTCTCTATTTTAAACGAATTTCACTTAAAAATCATATATATATTTTTTCCAATTGATTTTTTTATATTTCTAACTATTTCTGACTTTGAAAAAAATATCGAAATTTTTCTTCCAATTTTTCTTTATTTATTATGAAAATTTAATTTTTCATTTTTCTTTCAACTTTTCTTTATTTATTATGAAAATTAAATTTTTCAGTTGATTTTTCATTTTTGGGACTTAGAAAAATTTTCGATTTTTTTTCTCATATATTCTGACTTTCTATGGGATTGTTCATTTTCACACTTCTCATAATATACCTTTTAAACACACAAACAGCAAATGGCATTCTAGCGGGAATAAGAAAAATTTTCGAAATTTTCAAGAAAAAAAATTTTTCACATACACCTCAGTTTCATTGAGAAGTCTCTATTTCAAATGAATTTCACTTAAAAATCATATATATATTTTTTCCAATTGATTTTTTTATATTTCTAACTATTTCTCACTTTGAAAAAATTATCGAAATTTTTCTTTCAATTTTTCTTTATTTATTATGAAAATTTAATTTTTCAGTTGATTTTTCATTTTTCTTTCAACTTTTCTTTATTTATTATGAGAATTAAATTTTTCAGTTGATTTTTCATTTTTGGGACTTAGAAAAATTTTCGATTTTTTTTCTCATATATTCTGACTTTCTATGGGATTGTTCATTTTCACACTTCTCATAATATACCTTTTAAACACACAAACAGCAAATGGCATTCTAGCGGGAATAAGAAAAATTTTCGAAATTTTCAAGAAAAAAAATTTTTCACATACACCTCAGTTTCATTGAGAAGTCTCTATTTCAAATGAATTTCACTTAAAAATCATCTATATATTTTTTCCAATTGATTTTTTTATATTTCTGACTTTGAAAAAAATATCGAAATTTTTCTTTCAATTTTTCTTTATTTATTATGAAAATTTAATTTTTCAGTTGGTTTTTCATTTTTCTTTCAACTTTTCTTTATTTATTATGAGAATTAAATTTTTCAGTTGATTTTTCATTTTTGGGACTTAGAAAAATTTTCGTTTTTTTTTCTCATATATTCTGACTTTCTATGGGATTGTTCATTTTCACACTTCTCATAATATACCTTTTAAACACACAAACAGCAAATGGCATTCTAGCGGGAATAAGAAAAATTTTCGAAATTTTCAAGAAAAAAAATTTTTCACATACACCTCAGTTTCATTGAGAAGTCTCTATTTCAAATGAATTTCACTTAAAAATGATATATATATTTTTTCCAATTGATTTTTTTATATTTCTAACTATTTCTGACTTTGAAAAAAATATCGAAATTTTTCTTTCAATTTTTCTTTATTTATTATGAAAATTTAATTTTTCAGTTGGTTTTTCATTTTTCTTTCAACTTTTCTTTATTTATTATGAGAATTAAATTTTTCAGTTGATTTTTCATTTTTGGGACTTAGAAAAATTTTCGTTTTTTTTTCTCATATATTCTGACTTTCTATGGGATTGTTCATTTTCACACTTCTCATAATATACCTTTTAAACACACAAACAGCAAATGGCATTCTAGCGGGAATAAGAAAAATTTTCGAAATTTTCAAGAAAAAAAATTTTTCACATACACCTCAGTTTCATTGAGAAGTCTCTATTTCAAATGAATTTCACTTAAAAATCATATATATATTTTTTCCAATTGATTTTTTTATATTTCTAACTATTTCTGACTTTGAAAAAAATATCGAAATTTTTCTTTCAATTTTTCTTTATTTATTATGAAAATTTAATTTTTCAGTTGATTTTTCATTTTTCTTTCAACTTTTCTTTATTTATTATGAGAATTAAATTTTTCAGTTGATTTTTCATTTTTGGGACTTAGAAAAATTTTCGATTTTTTTTCTCATATATTCTGACTTTCTATGGGATTGTTCATTTTCACACTTCTCATAATAAACCTTTTAAACACACAAACAGCAAATGGCATTCTAGCGGGAATAAGAAAAATTTTCGAAATTTTCAAGAAAAAAAATTTTTCACATACACCTCAGTTTCATTGAGAAGTCTCTATTTTAAACGAATTTCACTTAAAAATCATATATATATTTTTTCCAATTGATTTTTTTATATTTCTAACTATTTCTGACTTTGAAAAAAATATCGAAATTTTTCTTCCAATTTTTCTTTATTTATTATGAAAATTTAATTTTTCATTTTTCTTTCAACTTTTCTTTATTTATTATGAAAATTAAATTTTTCAGTTGATTTTTCATTTTTGGGACTTAGAAAAATTTTCGATTTTTTTTCTCATATATTCTGACTTTCTATGGGATTGTTCATTTTCACACTTCTCATAATATACCTTTTAAACACACAAACAGCAAATGGCATTCTAGCGGGAATAAGAAAAATTTTCGAAATTTTCAAGAAAAAAAATTTTTCACATACACCTCAGTTTCATTGAGAAGTCTCTATTTCAAATGAATTTCACTTAAAAATCATATATATATTTTTTCCAATTGATTTTTTTATATTTCTAACTATTTCTCACTTTGAAAAAATTATCGAAATTTTTCTTTCAATTTTTCTTTATTTATTATGAAAATTTAATTTTTCAGTTGATTTTTCATTTTTCTTTCAACTTTTCTTTATTTATTATGAGAATTAAATTTTTCAGTTGATTTTTCATTTTTGGGACTTAGAAAAATTTTCGATTTTTTTTCTCATATATTCTGACTTTCTATGGGATTGTTCATTTTCACACTTCTCATAATATACCTTTTAAACACACAAACAGCAAATGGCATTCTAGCGGGAATAAGAAAAATTTTCGAAATTTTCAAGAAAAAAAATTTTTCACATACACCTCAGTTTCATTGAGAAGTCTCTATTTCAAATGAATTTCACTTAAAAATCATCTATATATTTTTTCCAATTGATTTTTTTATATTTCTGACTTTGAAAAAAATATCGAAATTTTTCTTTCAATTTTTCTTTATTTATTATGAAAATTTAATTTTTCAGTTGGTTTTTCATTTTTCTTTCAACTTTTCTTTATTTATTATGAGAATTAAATTTTTCAGTTGATTTTTCATTTTTGGGACTTAGAAAAATTTTCGTTTTTTTTTCTCATATATTCTGACTTTCTATGGGATTGTTCATTTTCACACTTCTCATAATATACCTTTTAAACACACAAACAGCAAATGGCATTCTAGCGGGAATAAGAAAAATTTTCGAAATTTTCAAGAAAAAAAATTTTTCACATACACCTCAGTTTCATTGAGAAGTCTCTATTTCAAATGAATTTCACTTAAAAATGATATATATATTTTTTCCAATTGATTTTTTTATATTTCTAACTATTTCTGACTTTGAAAAAAATATCGAAATTTTTCTTTCAATTTTTCTTTATTTATTATGAAAATTTAATTTTTCAGTTGGTTTTTCATTTTTCTTTCAACTTTTCTTTATTTATTATGAGAATTAAATTTTTCAGTTGATTTTTCATTTTTGGGACTTAGAAAAATTTTCGTTTTTTTTTCTCATATATTCTGACTTTCTATGGGATTGTTCATTTTCACACTTCTCATAATATACCTTTTAAACACACAAACAGCAAATGGCATTCTAGCGGGAATAAGAAAAATTTTCGAAATTTTCAAGAAAAAAAATTTTTCACATACACCTCAGTTTCATTGAGAAGTCTCTATTTCAAATGAATTTCACTTAAAAATCATATATATATTTTTTCCAATTGATTTTTTTATATTTCTAACTATTTCTGACTTTGAAAAAAATATCGAAATTTTTCTTTCAATTTTTCTTTATTTATTATGAAAATTTAATTTTTCAGTTGATTTTTCATTTTTCTTTCAACTTTTCTTTATTTATTATGAGAATTAAATTTCTCAGTTGATTTTTCATTTTTGGGACTTAGAAAAATTTTCGATTTTTTTTCTCATATATTCTGACTTTCTATGGGATTGTTCATTTTCACACTTCTCATAATATACCTTTTAAACACACAAACAGCAAATGGCATACTAGCGGGTATAAGAAAATTTTTCGAAATTTTCAAGAAAAAAAATTTTTCACATACACCTCAGTTTCATTGAGAAGTCTGTATTTCAAATGAATTTCACTTAAAAATCATATATATATTTTTTCCAATTGATTTTTTTATATTTCTAACTATTTCTGACTTTGAAAAAAATATCGAAATTTTTCTTTCAATTTTTCTTTATTTATTATGAAAATTGAATTTTTCAGTTGATTTTTCATTTTTCTTTCAACTTTTCTTTATTTATTATGAGAATTAAATTTTTCAGTTGATTTTTCATTTTTGGGACTTAGAAAAATTTTCGATTTTTTTTCTCATATATTCTGACTTTCTATGGGATTGTTCATTTTCACACTTCTCATAATATACCTTTTAAACACACAAACAGCAAATGGCATTCTAGCGGGAATAAGAAAAATTTTCGAAATTTTCAAGAAAAAAAATTTTTCACATACACCTCAGTTTCATTGAGAAGTCTCTATTTCAAATGAATTTCACTTAAAAATCATATATATATTTTTTCCAATTGATTTTTTTATATTTCTAACTATTTCTGACTTTGAAAAAAATATCGAAATTTTTCTTTCAATTTTTCTTTATTTATTATGAAAATTTAATTTTTCAGTTGATTTTTCATTTTTCTTTCAACTTTTCTTTATTTATTATGAGAATTAAATTTTTCAGTTGATTTTTCATTTTTGGGACTTAGAAAAATTTTCGATTTTTTTTCTCATATATTCTGACTTTCTATGGGATTGTTCATTTTCACACTTCTCATAATATACCTTTTAAACACACAAACAGCAAATGGCATTCTAGCGGGAATAAGAAAAATTTTCGAAATTTTCAAGAAAAAAAATTTTTCACATACACCTCAGTTTCATTGAGAAGTCTCTATTTCAAATGAATTTCACTTAAAAATCATCTATATATTTTTTCCAATTGATTTTTTTATATTTCTGACTTTGAAAAAAATATCGAAATTTTTCTTTCAATTTTTCTTTATTTATTATGAAAATTTAATTTTTCAGTTGGTTTTTCATTTTTCTTTCAACTTTTCTTTATTTATTATGAGAATTAAATTTTTCAGTTGATTTTTCATTTTTGGGACTTAGAAAAATTTTCGTTTTTTTTTCTCATATATTCTGACTTTCTATGGGATTGTTCATTTTCACACTTCTCATAATATACCTTTTAAACACACAAACAGCAAATGGCATTCTAGCGGGAATAAGAAAAATTTTCGAAATTTTCAAGAAAAAAAATTTTTCACATACACCTCAGTTTCATTGAGAAGTCTCTATTTCAAATGAATTTCACTTAAAAATGATATATATATTTTTTCCAATTGATTTTTTTATATTTCTAACTATTTCTGACTTTGAAAAAAATATCGAAATTTTTCTTTCAATTTTTCTTTATTTATTATGAAAATTTAATTTTTCAGTTGGTTTTTCATTTTTCTTTCAACTTTTCTTTATTTATTATGAGAATTAAATTTTTCAGTTGATTTTTCATTTTTGGGACTTAGAAAAATTTTCGTTTTTTTTTCTCATATATTCTGACTTTCTATGGGATTGTTCATTTTCACACTTCTCATAATATACCTTTTAAACACACAAACAGCAAATGGCATTCTAGCGGGAATAAGAAAAATTTTCGAAATTTTCAAGAAAAAAAATTTTTCACATACACCTCAGTTTCATTGAGAAGTCTCTATTTCAAATGAATTTCACTTAAAAATCATATATATATTTTTTCCAATTGATTTTTTTATATTTCTAACTATTTCTGACTTTGAAAAAAATATCGAAATTTTTCTTTCAATTTTTCTTTATTTATTATGAAAATTTAATTTTTCAGTTGATTTTTCATTTTTCTTTCAACTTTTCTTTATTTATTATGAGAATTAAATTTCTCAGTTGATTTTTCATTTTTGGGACTTAGAAAAATTTTCGATTTTTTTTCTCATATATTCTGACTTTCTATGGGATTGTTCATTTTCACACTTCTCATAATATACCTTTTAAACACACAAACAGCAAATGGCATACTAGCGGGTATAAGAAAATTTTTCGAAATTTTCAAGAAAAAAAATTTTTCACATACACCTCAGTTTCATTGAGAAGTCTGTATTTCAAATGAATTTCACTTAAAAATCATATATATATTTTTTCCAATTGATTTTTTTATATTTCTAACTATTTCTGACTTTGAAAAAAATATCGAAATTTTTCTTTCAATTTTTCTTTATTTATTATGAAAATTGAATTTTTCAGTTGACTTTTCATTTTTCTTTCAACTTTTCTTTATTTATTATGAGAATTAAATTTTTCAGTTGATTTTTCATTTTTGGGACTTAGAAAAATTTTCGATTTTTTTTCTCATATATTCTGACTTTCTATGGGATTGTTCATTTTCACACTTCTCATAATATACCTTTTAAACACACAAACAGCAAATGGCATTCTAGCGGGAATAAGAAAAATTTTCGAAATTTTCAAGAAAAAAAATTTTTCACATACACCTCAGTTTCATTGAGAAGTCTCTATTTCAAATGAATTTCACTTAAAAATCATATATATATTTTTTCCAATTGATTTTTTTATATTTCTAACTATTTCTGACTTTGAAAAAAATATCGAAATTTTTCTTTCAATTTTTCTTTATTTATTATGAAAATTTAATTTTTCAGTTGATTTTTCATTTTTCTTTCAACTTTTCTTTATTTATTATGAGAATTAAATTTTTCAGTTGATTTTTCATTTTTGGGACTTAGAAAAATTTTCGATTTTTTTTCTCATATATTCTGACTTTCTATGGGATTGTTCATTTTCACACTTCTCATAATAAACCTTTTAAACACACAAACAGCAAATGGCATTCTAGCGGGAATAAGAAAAATTTTCGAAATTTTCAAGAAAAAAAATTTTTCACATACACCTCAGTTTCATTGAGAAGTCTCTATTTCAAACGAATTTCACTTAAAAATCATATATATATTTTTTCCAATTGATTTTTTTATATTTCTAACTATTTCTGACTTTGAAAAAAATATCGAAATTTTTCTTCCAATTTTTCTTTATTTATTATGAAAATTTAATTTTTCATTTTTCTTTCAACTTTTCTTTATTTATTATGAAAATTAAATTTTTCAGTTGATTTTTCATTTTTGGGACTTAGAAAAATTTTCGATTTTTTTTCTCATATATTCTGACTTTCTATGGGATTGTTCATTTTCACACTTCTCATAATATACCTTTTAAACACACAAACAGCAAATGGCATTCTAGCGGGAATAAGAAAAATTTTCGAAATTTTCAAGAAAAAAAATTTTTCACATACACCTCAGTTTCATTGAGAAGTCTCTATTTCAAATGAATTTCACTTAAAAATCATATATATATTTTTTCCAATTGATTTTTTTATATTTCTAACTATTTCTCACTTTGAAAAAATTATCGAAATTTTTCTTTCAATTTTTCTTTATTTATTATGAAAATTTAATTTTTCAGTTGATTTTTCATTTTTCTTTCAACTTTTCTTTATTTATTATGAGAATTAAATTTTTCAGTTGATTTTTCATTTTTGGGACTTAGAAAAATTTTCGATTTTTTTTCTCATATATTCTGACTTTCTATGGGATTGTTCATTTTCACACTTCTCATAATATACCTTTTAAACACACAAACAGCAAATGGCATACTAGCGGGTATAAGAAAATTTTTCGAAATTTTCAAGAAAAAAAATTTTTCACATACACCTCAGTTTCATTGAGAAGTCTGTATTTCAAATGAATTTCACTTAAAAATCATATATATATTTTTTCCAATTGATTTTTTTATATTTCTAACTATTTCTGACTTTGAAAAAAATATCGAAATTTTTCTTTCAATTTTTCTTTATTTATTATGAAAATTGAATTTTTCAGTTGATTTTTCATTTTTCTTTCAACTTTTCTTTATTTATTATGAGAATTAAATTTTTCAGTTGATTTTTCATTTTTGGGACTTAGAAAAATTTTCGATTTTTTTTCTCATATATTCTGACTTTCTATGGGATTGTTCATTTTCACACTTCTCATAATATACCTTTTAAACACACAAACAGCAAATGGCATTCTAGCGGGAATAAGAAAAATTTTCGAAATTTTCAAGAAAAAAAATTTTTCACATACACCTCAGTTTCATTGAGAAGTCTCTATTTCAAATGAATTTCACTTAAAAATCATATATATATTTTTTCCAATTGATTTTTTTATATTTCTAACTATTTCTGACTTTGAAAAAAATATCGAAATTTTTCTTTCAATTTTTCTTTATTTATTATGAAAATTTAATTTTTCAGTTGATTTTTCATTTTTCTTTCAACTTTTCTTTATTTATTATGAGAATTAAATTTTTCAGTTGATTTTTCATTTTTGGGACTTAGAAAAATTTTCGATTTTTTTTCTCATATATTCTGACTTTCTATGGGATTGTTCATTTTCACACTTCTCATAATATACCTTTTAAACACACAAACAGCAAATGGCATTCTAGCGGGAATAAGAAAAATTTTCGAAATTTTCAAGAAAAAAAATTTTTCACATACACCTCAGTTTCATTGAGAAGTCTCTATTTCAAATGAATTTCACTTAAAAATCATCTATATATTTTTTCCAATTGATTTTTTTATATTTCTGACTTTGAAAAAAATATCGAAATTTTTCTTTCAATTTTTCTTTATTTATTATGAAAATTTAATTTTTCAGTTGGTTTTTCATTTTTCTTTCAACTTTTCTTTATTTATTATGAGAATTAAATTTTTCAGTTGATTTTTCATTTTTGGGACTTAGAAAAATTTTCGTTTTTTTTTCTCATATATTCTGACTTTCTATGGGATTGTTCATTTTCACACTTCTCATAATATACCTTTTAAACACACAAACAGCAAATGGCATTCTAGCGGGAATAAGAAAAATTTTCGAAATTTTCAAGAAAAAAAATTTTTCACATACACCTCAGTTTCATTGAGAAGTCTCTATTTCAAATGAATTTCACTTAAAAATGATATATATATTTTTTCCAATTGATTTTTTTATATTTCTAACTATTTCTGACTTTGAAAAAAATATCGAAATTTTTCTTTCAATTTTTCTTTATTTATTATGAAAATTTAATTTTTCAGTTGGTTTTTCATTTTTCTTTCAACTTTTCTTTATTTATTATGAGAATTAAATTTTTCAGTTGATTTTTCATTTTTGGGACTTAGAAAAATTTTCGTTTTTTTTTCTCATATATTCTGACTTTCTATGGGATTGTTCATTTTCACACTTCTCATAATATACCTTTTAAACACACAAACAGCAAATGGCATTCTAGCGGGAATAAGAAAAATTTTCGAAATTTTCAAGAAAAAAAATTTTTCACATACACCTCAGTTTCATTGAGAAGTCTCTATTTCAAATGAATTTCACTTAAAAATCATATATATATTTTTTCCAATTGATTTTTTTATATTTCTAACTATTTCTGACTTTGAAAAAAATATCGAAATTTTTCTTTCAATTTTTCTTTATTTATTATGAAAATTTAATTTTTCAGTTGATTTTTCATTTTTCTTTCAACTTTTCTTTATTTATTATGAGAATTAAATTTCTCAGTTGATTTTTCATTTTTGGGACTTAGAAAAATTTTCGATTTTTTTTCTCATATATTCTGACTTTCTATGGGATTGTTCATTTTCACACTTCTCATAATATACCTTTTAAACACACAAACAGCAAATGGCATACTAGCGGGTATAAGAAAATTTTTCGAAATTTTCAAGAAAAAAAATTTTTCACATACACCTCAGTTTCATTGAGAAGTCTGTATTTCAAATGAATTTCACTTAAAAATCATATATATATTTTTTCCAATTGATTTTTTTATATTTCTAACTATTTCTGACTTTGAAAAAAATATCGAAATTTTTCTTTCAATTTTTCTTTATTTATTATGAAAATTGAATTTTTCAGTTGACTTTTCATTTTTCTTTCAACTTTTCTTTATTTATTATGAGAATTAAATTTTTCAGTTGATTTTTCATTTTTGGGACTTAGAAAAATTTTCGATTTTTTTTCTCATATATTCTGACTTTCTATGGGATTGTTCATTTTCACACTTCTCATAATATACCTTTTAAACACACAAACAGCAAATGGCATTCTAGCGGGAATAAGAAAAATTTTCGAAATTTTCAAGAAAAAAAATTTTTCACATACACCTCAGTTTCATTGAGAAGTCTCTATTTCAAATGAATTTCACTTAAAAATCATATATATATTTTTTCCAATTGATTTTTTTATATTTCTAACTATTTCTGACTTTGAAAAAAATATCGAAATTTTTCTTTCAATTTTTCTTTATTTATTATGAAAATTTAATTTTTCAGTTGATTTTTCATTTTTCTTTCAACTTTTCTTTATTTATTATGAGAATTAAATTTTTCAGTTGATTTTTCATTTTTGGGACTTAGAAAAATTTTCGATTTTTTTTCTCATATATTCTGACTTTCTATGGGATTGTTCATTTTCACACTTCTCATAATAAACCTTTTAAACACACAAACAGCAAATGGCATTCTAGCGGGAATAAGAAAAATTTTCGAAATTTTCAAGAAAAAAAATTTTTCACATACACCTCAGTTTCATTGAGAAGTCTCTATTTCAAACGAATTTCACTTAAAAATCATATATATATTTTTTCCAATTGATTTTTTTATATTTCTAACTATTTCTGACTTTGAAAAAAATATCGAAATTTTTCTTCCAATTTTTCTTTATTTATTATGAAAATTTAATTTTTCATTTTTCTTTCAACTTTTCTTTATTTATTATGAAAATTAAATTTTTCAGTTGATTTTTCATTTTTGGGACTTAGAAAAATTTTCGATTTTTTTTCTCATATATTCTGACTTTCTATGGGATTGTTCATTTTCACACTTCTCATAATATACCTTTTAAACACACAAACAGCAAATGGCATTCTAGCGGGAATAAGAAAAATTTTCGAAATTTTCAAGAAAAAAAATTTTTCACATACACCTCAGTTTCATTGAGAAGTCTCTATTTCAAATGAATTTCACTTAAAAATCATATATATATTTTTTCCAATTGATTTTTTTATATTTCTAACTATTTCTCACTTTGAAAAAATTATCGAAATTTTTCTTTCAATTTTTCTTTATTTATTATGAAAATTTAATTTTTCAGTTGATTTTTCATTTTTCTTTCAACTTTTCTTTATTTATTATGAGAATTAAATTTTTCAGTTGATTTTTCATTTTTGGGACTTAGAAAAATTTTCGATTTTTTTTCTCATATATTCTGACTTTCTATGGGATTGTTCATTTTCACACTTCTCATAATATACCTTTTAAACACACAAACAGCAAATGGCATTCTAGCGGGAATAAGAAAAATTTTCGAAATTTTCAAGAAAAAAAATTTTTCACATACACCTCAGTTTCATTGAGAAGTCTCTATTTCAAATGAATTTCACTTAAAAATCATATGTATATTTTTTCCAATTGATTTTTTTATATTTCTAACTATTTCTGACTTTGAAAAAAATATCGAAATTTTTCTTTCAATTTTTCTTTATTTATTATGAAAATTTAATTTTTCAGTTGATTTTTCATTTTTCTTTCAACTTTTCTTTATTTATTATGAGAATTAAATTTTTCAGTTGATTTTTCATTTTTGGGACTTAGAAAAATTTTCGATTTTTTTTCTCATATATTCTGACTTTCTATGGGATTGTTCATTTTCACACTTCTCATAATATACCTTTTAAACACACAAACAGCAAATGGCATTCTAGCGGGAATAAGAAAAATTTTCGAAATTTTCAAGAAAAAAGATTTTTCACATACACCTCGTTTCATTGAGAAGTCTCTATTTCAAATGAATTTCACTTAAAAATCATCTATATATTTTTTCCAATTGATTTTTTTATATTTCTGACTTTGAAAAAAATATCGAAATTTTTCTTTCAATTTTTCTTTATTTATTATGAAAATTTAATTTTTCAGTTGGTTTTTCATTTTTCTTTCAACTTTTCTTTATTTATTATGAGAATTAAATTTTTCAGTTGATTTTTCATTTTTGGGACTTAGAAAAATTTTGGTTTTTTTTTCTCATATATTCTGACTTTCTATGGGATTGTTCATTTTCACACTTCTCATAATATACCTTTTAAACACACAAACAGCAAATGGCATTCTAGCGGGAATAAGAAAAATTTTCGAAATTTTCAAGAAAAAAAATTTTTCACATACACCTCAGTTTCATTGAGAAGTCTCTATTTCAAATGAATTTCACTTAAAAATCATATATATATTTTTTCCAATTGATTTTTTTATATTTCTAACTATTTCTGACTTTGAAAAAAATATCGAAATTTTTCTTTCAATTTTTCTTTATTTATTATGAAAATTTAATTTTTCAGTTGATTTTTCATTTTTCTTTCAACTTTTCTTTATTTATTATGAGAATTAAATTTTTCAGTTGATTTTTCATTTTTGGGACTTAGAAAAATTTTCGATTTTTTTTCTCATATATTCTGACTTTCTATGGGATTGTTCATTTTCACACTTCTCATAATATACCTTTTAAACACACAAACAGCAAATGGCATTCTAGCGGGAATAAGAAAAATTTTCGAAATTTTCAAGAAAAAAAATTTTTCACATACACCTCAGTTTCATTGAGAAGTCTCTATTTCAAATGAATTTCACTTAAAAATCATATGTATATTTTTTCCAATTGATTTTTTTATATTTCTAACTATTTCTGACTTTGAAAAAAATATCGAAATTTTTCTTTCAATTTTTCTTTATTTATTATGAAAATTCAATTTTTCAGTTGATTTTTCATTTTTCTTTCAACTTTTCTTTATTTATTATGAGAATTAAATTTTTCAGTTGATTTTTCATTTTTGGGACTTAGAAAAATTTTCGATTTTTTTTCTCATATATTCTATGGGATTGTTCATTTTCACACTTCTCATAATATACCTTTTAAACACACAAACAGCAAATGGCATTCTAGCGGGAATAAGAAAAATTTTCGAAATTTTCAAGAAAAAAAATTTTTCACATACACCTCAGTTTCATTGAGAAGTCTCTATTTCAAATGAATTTCACTTAAAAATCATCTATATATTTTTTCCAATTGATTTTTTTATATTTCTGACTTTGAAAAAAATATCGAAATTTTTCTTTCAATTTTTCTTTATTTATTATGAAAATTTAATTTTTCAGTTGGTTTTTCATTTTTCTTTCAACTTTTCTTTATTTATTATGAGAATTAAATTTTTCAGTTGATTTTTCATTTTTGGGACTTAGAAAAATTTTCGTTTTTTTTTCTCATATATTCTGACTTTCTATGGGATTGTTCATTTTCACACTTCTCATAATATACCTTTTAAACACACAAACAGCAAATGGCATTCTAGCGGGAATAAGAAAAATTTTCGAAATTTTCAAGAAAAAAAATTTTTCACATACACCTCAGTTTCATTGAGAAGTCTCTATTTCAAATGAATTTCACTTAAAAATCATAGGTATATTTTTTCCAATTGATTTTTTTATATTTCTAACTATTTCTGACTTTGAAAAAAATATCGAAATTTTTCTTTCAATTTTTCTTTATTTATTATGAAAATTCAATTTTTCAGTTGATTTTTCATTTTTCTTTCAACTTTTCTTTATTTATTATGAGAATTAAATTTTTCAGTTGATTTTTCATTTTTGGGACTTAGAAAAATTTTCGATTTTTTTTCTCATATATTCTGACTTTCTATGGGATTGTTCATTTTCACACTTCTCATAATATACCTTTTAAACACACAAACAGCAAATGGCATTCTAGCGGGAATAAGAAAAATTTTCGAAATTTTCAAGAAAAAAAATTTTTCACATACACCTCAGTTTCATTGAGAAGTCTCTATTTCAAATGAATTTCACTTAAAAATCATCTATATATTTTTTCCAATTGATTTTTTTATATTTCTGACTTTGAAAAAAATATCGAAATTTTTCTTTCAATTTTTCTTTATTTATTATGAAAATTTAATTTTTCAGTTGATTTTTCATTTTTCTTTCAACTTTTCTTTATTTATTATGAGAATTAAATTTTTCAGTTGATTTTTCATTTTTGGGACTTAGAAAAATTTTCGATTTTTTTTCTCTTATATTCTGACTTTCTATGGGATTGTTCATTTTCACACTTGTCATAATAAACCTTTTAAACACACAAACAGCAAATGGCATTCTAGCGGGAATAAGAAAAATTTTCGAAATTTTCAAGAAAAAAAATTTTTCACATACACCTCAGTTTCATTGAGAAGTCTCTATTTCAAATGAATTTCACTTAAAAATCATCTATATATTTTTTCCAATTGATTTTTTTATATTTCTGACTTTGAAAAAAATATCGAAATTTTTCTTTCAATTTTTCTTTATTTATTATGAAAATTTAATTTTTCAGTTGATTTTTCATTTTTCTTTCAACTTTTCTTTATTTATTATGAGAATTAAATTTTTCAGTTGATTTTTCATTTTTGGGACTTAGAAAAATTTTCGATTTTTTTTCTCTTATATTCTGACTTTCTATGGGATTGTTCATTTTCACACTTGTCATAATAAACCTTTTAAACACACAAACAGCAAATGGCATTCTAGCGGGAATAAGAAAAATTTTCGAAATTTTCAAGAAAAAAAATTTTTCACATACACCTCAGTTTCATTGAGAAGTCTCTATTTCAAACGAATTTCACTTAAAAATCATATATATATTTTTTCCAATTGATTTTTTTATATTTCTAACTATTTCTGACTTTGAAAAAAATATCGAAATTTTTCTTCCAATTTTTCTTTATTTATTATGAAAATTTAATTTTTCAGTTGATTTTTCATTTTTCTTTCAACTTTTCTTTATTTATTATGAAAATTAAATTTTTCAGTTGATTTTTCATTTTTGGGACTTAGAAAAATTTTCGATTTTTTTTCTCATATATTCTGACTTTCTATGGGACTGTTCATTTTCACACTTCTCATAATATACCTTTTAAACACACAAACAGCAAATGGCATTCTAGCGGGAATAAGTAAAATTTTCGAAATTTTCAAGAAAAAAAATTTTTCACATACACCTCAGTTTCATTGAGAAGTCTCTATTTCAAATGAATTTCACTTAAAAATCATATATATATTTTTTCCAATTGATTTTTTTATATTTCTAACTATTTCTGACTTTGAAAAAAATATCGAAATTTTTCTTTCAATTTTTTTTATTTATTATGAAAATTTAATTTTTCAGTTGATTTTTCATTTTTCTTTCAACTTTTCTTTATTTATTATGAGAATTAAATTTTTCAGTTGATTTTTCATTTTTGGGACTTAGAAAAATTTTCGATTTTTTTTCTCATATATTCTGACTTTCTATGGGATTGTTCATTTTCACACTTCTCATAATATACCTTTTAAACACACAAACAGCAAATGGCATTCTAGCGGGAATAAGAAAAATTTTCGAAATTTTCAAGAAAAAAAATTTTTCACATACACCTCAGTTTCATTGAGAAGTCTCTATTTCAAATGAATTTCACTTAAAAATCATATATATATTTTTTCCAATTGATTTTTTTATATTTCTAACTATTTCTGACTTTGAAAAAAATATCGAAATTTTTCTTTCAATTTTTTTTATTTATTATGAAAATTTAATTTTTCAGTTGATTTTTCATTTTTCTTTCAACTTTTCTTTATTTATTATGAGAATTAAATTTTTCAGTTGATTTTTCATTTTTGGGACTTAGAAAAATTTTCGATTTTTTTTCTCATATATTCTGACTTTCTATGGGATTGTTCATTTTCACACTTCTCATAATATACCTTTTAAACACACAAACAGCAAATGGCATTCTAGCGGGAATAAGAAAAATTTTCGAAATTTTCAAGAAAAAACATTTTTCACATACACCTCAGTTTCATTGAGAAGTCTCTATTTCAAATGAATTTCACTTAAAAATCATCTATATATTTTTTCCAATTGATTTTTTTATATTTCTAACTATTTCTGACTTTGAAAAAAATATCGAAATTTTTCTTTCAATTTTTCTTTATTTATTATGAGAATTTAATTTTTCAGTTGATTTTTCATTTTTCTTTCAACTTTTCTTTATTTATTATGAGAATTAAATTTTTCAGTTGATTTTTCATTTTTGGGACTTTTCGATTTTTTTTCTCATATATTCTGACTTTCTATGGGATTGTTCATTTTCACACTTCTCATAATATACCTTTTAAACACACAAACAGCAAATGGCATTCTAGCGAGAATAAGAAAAATTTTCGAAATTTTCAAGAAAAAAAATTTTTCACATACACCTCAGTTTCATTGAGAAGTCCCTATTTCAAATGAATTTCACTTAAAAATCATATATATATTTTTTCCAATTGATTTTTTTATATTTCTAACTATTTCTGACTTTGAAAAAAATATCGAAATTTTTCTTCCAATTTTTCTTTATTTATTATGAAAATTTAATTTTTCAGTTGATTTTTCATTTTTCTTTCAACTTTTCTTTATTTATTATGAAAATTAAATTTTTCAGTTGATTTTTCATTTTTGGGACTTACAAAAATTTTCGATTTTTTTTCTCATATATTCTGACTTTCTATGGGATTGTTCATTTTCACACTTCTCATAATAAACCTTTTAAACACACAAACAGCAAATGGCATTCTAGCGGGAATAAGAAAAATTTTCGAAATTTTCAAGAAAAAAAATTTTTCACATACACCTCAGTTTCATTGAGAAGTCTCTATTTCAAACGAATTTCACTTAAAAATCATATATATATTTTTTCCAATTGATTTTTTTATATTTCTAACTATTTCTGACTTTGAAAAAAATATCGAAATTTTTCTTCCAATTTTTCTTTATTTATTATGAAAATTTAATTTTTCAGTTGATTTTTCATTTTTCTTTCAACTTTTCTTTATTTATTATGAGAATTAAATTTTTCAGTTGATTTTTCATTTTTGGGACTTAGAAAAATTTTCGATTTTTTTTCTCATATATTCTGACTTTCTATGGGATTGTTCATTTTCACACTTCTCATAATAAACCTTTTAAACACACAAACAGCAAATGGCATTCTAGCGGGAATAAGAAAAATTTTCGAAATTTTCAAGAAAAAAAATTTTTCACATACACCTCAGTTTCATTGAGAAGTCTCTATTTCAAACGAATTTCACTTAAAAATCATATATATATTTTTTCCAATTGATTTTTTTATATTTCTAACTATTTCTGACTTTGAAAAAAATATCGAAATTTTTCTTCCAATTTTTCTTTATTTATTATGAAAATTTAATTTTTCAGTTGATTTTTCATTTTTCTTTCAACTTTTCTTTATTTATTATGAAAATTTAATTTTTCAGTTGATTTTTCATTTTTCTTTCAACTTTTCTTTATTTATTATGAAAATTTAATTTTTCAGTTGATTTTTCATTTTTCTTTCAACTTTTCTTTATTTATTATGAGAATTAAATTTTTCAGTTGATTTTTCATTTTTGGGACTTAGAAAAATTTTCGATTTTTTTTCTCATATATTCTGACTTTCTATGGGACTGTTCATTTTCACACTTCTCATAATATACCTTTTAAACACACAAACAGCAAATGGCATTCTAGCGGGAATAAGAAAAATTTTCGAAATTTTCAAGAAAAAAAATTTTTCACATACACCTCAGTTTCATTGAGAAGTCTCTATTTCAAATGAATTTCACTTAAAAATCATATATATATTTTTTCCAATTGATTTTTTTATATTTCTAACTATTTCTGACTTTGAAAAAAATATCGAAATTTTTCTTTCAATTTTTCTTTATTTATTATGAAAATTTAATTTTTCAGTTGATTTTTCATTTTTCTTTCAACTTTTCTTTATTTATTATGAGAATTAAATTTTTCAGTTGATTTTTCATTTTTGGGACTTAGAAAAATTTTCGATTTTTTTTCTCATATATTCTGACTTTCTATGGGATTGTTCATTTTCACACTTCTCATAATATACCTTTTAAACACACAAACAGCAAATGGCATTCTAGCGGGAATAAGAAAAATTTTCGAAATTTTCAAGAAAAAACATTTTTCACATACACCTCAGTTTCATTGAGAAGTCTCTATTTCAAATGAATTTCACTTAAAAATCATCTATATATTTTTTCCAATTGATTTTTTTATATTTCTAACTATTTCTGACTTTGAAAAAAATATCGAAATTTTTCTTTCAATTTTTCTTTATTTATTATGAGAATTTAATTTTTCAGTTGATTTTTCATTTTTCTTTCAACTTTTCTTTATTTATTATGAGAATTAAATTTTTCAGTTGATTTTTCATTTTTGGGACTTTTCGATTTTTTTTCTCATATATTCTGACTTTCTATGGGATTGTTCATTTTCACACTTCTCATAATATACCTTTTAAACACACAAACAGCAAATGGCATTCTAGCGAGAATAAGAAAAATTTTCGAAATTTTCAAGAAAAAAAATTTTTCACATACACCTCAGTTTCATTGAGAAGTCCCTATTTCAAATGAATTTCACTTAAAAATCATATATATATTTTTTCCAATTGATTTTTTTATATTTCTAACTATTTCTGACTTTGAAAAAAATATCGAAATTTTTCTTCCAATTTTTCTTTATTTATTATGAAAATTTAATTTTTCAGTTGATTTTTCATTTTTCTTTCAACTTTTCTTTATTTATTATGAAAATTAAATTTTTCAGTTGATTTTTCATTTTTGGGACTTAGAAAAATTTTCGATTTTTTTTCTCATATATTCTGACTTTCTATGGGATTGTTCATTTTCACACTTCTCATAATAAACCTTTTAAACACACAAACAGCAAATGGCATTCTAGCGGGAATAAGAAAAATTTTCGAAATTTTCAAGAAAAAAAATTTTTCACATACACCTCAGTTTCATTGAGAAGTCTCTATTTCAAACGAATTTCACTTAAAAATCATATATATATTTTTTCCAATTGATTTTTTTATATTTCTAACTATTTCTGACTTTGAAAAAAATATCGAAATTTTTCTTCCAATTTTTCTTTATTTATTATGAAAATTTAATTTTTCAGTTGATTTTTCATTTTTCTTTCAACTTTTCTTTATTTATTATGAAAATTTAATTTTTCAGTTGATTTTTCATTTTTCTTTCAACTTTTCTTTATTTATTATGAAAATTTAATTTTTCAGTTGATTTTTCATTTTTCTTTCAACTTTTCTTTATTTATTATTAGAATTAAATTTTTCAGTTGATTTTTCATTTTTGGGACTTAGAAAAATTTTCGATTTTTTTTCTCATATATTCTGACTTTCTATGGGATTGTTCATTTTCACACTTCTCATAATATACCTTTTAAACACACAAACAGCAAATGGCATTCTAGCGGGAATAAGAAAAATTTTCGAAATTTTCAAGAAAAAAAATTTTTCACATACACCTCAGTTTCATTGAGAAGTCTCTATTTCAAATGAATTTCACTTAAAAATCATCTATATATTTTTTCCAATTGATTTTTTTATATTTCTAACTATTTCTGACTTTGAAAAAAATATCGAAATTTTTCTTTCAATTTTTCTTTATTTATTATGAGAATTTAATTTTTCAGTTGATTTTTCATTTTTCTTTCAACTTTTCTTTATTTATTATGAGAATTAAATTTTTCAGTTGATTTTTCATTTTTGGGACTTTTCGATTTTTTTTCTCATATATTCTGACTTTCTATGGGATTGTTCATTTTCACACTTCTCATAATATACCTTTTAAACACACAAACAGCAAATGGCATTCTAGCGAGAATAAGAAAAATTTTCGAAATTTTCAAGAAAAAAAATTTTTCACATACACCTCAGTTTCATTGAGAAGTCCCTATTTCAAATGAATTTCACTTAAAAATCATATATATATTTTTTCCAATTGATTTTTTTATATTTCTAACTATTTCTGACTTTGAAAAAAATATCGAAATTTTTCTTCCAATTTTTCTTTATTTATTATGAAAATTTAATTTTTCAGTTGATTTTTCATTTTTCTTTCAACTTTTCTTTATTTATTATGAAAATTAAATTTTTCAGTTGATTTTTCATTTTTGGGACTTAGAAAAATTTTCGATTTTTTTTCTCATATATTCTGACTTTCTATGGGATTGTTCATTTTCACACTTCTCATAATAAACCTTTTAAACACACAAACAGCAAATGGCATTCTAGCGGGAATAAGAAAAATTTTCGAAATTTTCAAGAAAAAAAATTTTTCACATACACCTCAGTTTCATTGAGAAGTCTCTATTTCAAACGAATTTCACTTAAAAATCATATATATATTTTTTCCAATTGATTTTTTTATATTTCTAACTATTTCTGACTTTGAAAAAAATATCGAAATTTTTCTTCCAATTTTTCTTTATTTATTATGAAAATTTAATTTTTCAGTTGATTTTTCATTTTTCTTTCAACTTTTCTTTATTTATTATGAGAATTAAATTTTTCAGTTGATTTTTCATTTTTGGGACTTAGAAAAATTTTCGATTTTTTTTCTCATATATTCTGACTTTCTATGGGATTGTTCATTTTCACACTTCTCATAATAAACCTTTTAAACACACAAACAGCAAATGGCATTCTAGCGGGAATAAGAAAAATTTTCGAAATTTTCAAGAAAAAAAATTTTTCACATACACCTCAGTTTCATTGAGAAGTCTCTATTTCAAACGAATTTCACTTAAAAATCATATATATATTTTTTCCAATTTTTTTTTTATATTTCTAACTATTTCTGACTTTGAAAAAAATATCGAAATTTTTCTTCCAATTTTTCTTTATTTATTATGAAAATTTAATTTTTCAGTTGATTTTTCATTTTTCTTTCAACTTTTCTTTATTTATTATGAAAATTTAATTTTTCAGTTGATTTTTCATTTTTCTTTCAACTTTTCTTTATTTATTATGAAAATTTAATTTTTCAGTTGATTTTTCATTTTTCTTTCAACTTTTCTTTATTTATTATGAGAATTAAATTTTTCAGTTGATTTTCCATTTTTGGGACTTAGAAAAATTTTCGATTTTTTTTCTCATATATTCTGACTTTCTAGGGGACTGTTCATTTGCACACTTCTCATAATATACCTTTTAAACACACAAACAGCAAATGGCATTCTAGCGGGAATAAGAAAAATTTTCGAAATTTTCAAGAAAAAAAATTTTTCACATACACCTCAGTTTCATTGAGAAGTCTCTATTTCAAATGAATTTCACTTAAAAATCATATATATATTTTTTCCAATTGATTTTTTTATATTTCTAACTATTTCTGACTTTGAAAAAAATATCGAAATTTTTCTTTCAATTTTTTTTATTTATTATGAAAATTTAATTTTTCAGTTGATTTTTCATTTTTCTTTCAACTTTTCTTTATTTATTATGAGAATTAAATTTTTCAGTTGATTTTTCATTTTTGGGACTTAGAAAAATTTTCGATTTTTTTTCTCATATATTCTGACTTTCTATGGGATTGTTCATTTTCACACTTCTCATAATATACCTTTTAAACACACAAACAGCAAATGGCATTCTAGCGGGAATAAGAAAAATTTTCGAAATTTTCAAGAAAAAAAATTTTTCACATACACCTCAGTTTCATTGAGAAGTCTCTATTTCAAATGAATTTCACTTAAAAATCATATATATATTTTTTCCAATTGATTTTTTTATATTTCTAACTATTTCTGACTTTGAAAAAAATATCGAAATTTTTCTTTCAATTTTTCTTTATTTATTATGAAAATTTAATTTTTCAGTTGATTTTTATTTTTCTTTCAACTTTTCTTTATTTATTATGAGAATTAAATTTTTCAGTTGATTTTTCATTTTTGGGACTTAGAAAAATTTTCGATTTTTTTTCTCATATATTCTGACTTTCTATGGGATTGTTCATTTTCACACTTCTCATAATATACCTTTTAAACACACAAACAGCAAATGGCATTCTAGCGGGAATAAGAAAAATTTTCGAAATTTTCAAGAAAAAAAATTTTTCACATACACCTCAGTTTCATTGAGAAGTCTCTATTTCAAATGAATTTCACTTAAAAATCATCTATATATTTTTTCCAATTGATTTTTTTATATTTCTAACTATTTCTGACTTTGAAAAAAATATCGAAATTTTTCTTTCAATTTTTCTTTATTTATTATGAGAATTTAATTTTTCAGTTGATTTTTCATTTTTCTTTCAACTTTTCTTTATTTATTATGAGAATTAAATTTTTCAGTTGATTTTTCATTTTTGGGACTTTTCGATTTTTTTTCTCATATATTCTGACTTTCTATGGGATTGTTCATTTTCACACTTCTCATAATATACCTTTTAAACACACAAACAGCAAATGGCATTCTAGCGAGAATAAGAAAAATTTTCGAAATTTTCAAGAAAAAAAATTTTTCACATACACCTCAGTTTCATTGAGAAGTCCCTATTTCAAATGAATTTCACTTAAAAATCATATATATATTTTTTCCAATTGATTTTTTTATATTTCTAACTATTTCTGACTTTGAAAAAAATATCGAAATTTTTCTTTCAATTTTTCTTTATTTATTATGGAAATTTAATTTTTCAGTTGATTTTTCATTTTTCTTTCAACTTTTCTTTATTTATTATGAAAATTAAATTTTTCAGTTGATTTTTCATTTTTGGGACTTAGAAAAATTTTCGATTTTTTTTCTCATATATTCTGACTTTCTATGGGATTGTTCATTTTCACACTTCTCATAATAAACCTTTCAAACACACAAACAGCAAATGGCATTCTAGCGGGAATAAGAAAAATTTTCGAAATTTTCAAGAAAAAAAATTTTTCACATTTCATTTCATTTCATTTTTCACGTTTCATTGAGAAGTCTCTATTTCAAATGAATTTCACTTAAAAATCATATATATATTTTTTCCAATTGATTTTTTTATATTTGTAACTATTTCTGACTTTGAAAAAAATATCGAAATTTTTCTTTCAATTTTTCTTTATTTATTATGAAAATTTAATTTTTCAGTTGATTTTTATTTTTCTTTCAACTTTTCTTTATTTATTATGAGAATTAAATTTTTCAGTTGATTTTTCATTTTTGGGACTTAGAAAAATTTTCGATTTTTTTTCTCATATATTCTGACTTTCTATGGGATTGTTCATTTTCACACTTCTCATAATATACCTTTTAAACACACAAACAGCAAATGGCATTCTAGCGGGAATAAGAAAAATTTTCGAAATTTTCAAGAAAAAAAATTTTTCACATACACCTCAGTTTCATTGAGAAGTCTCTATTTCAAATGAATTTCACTTAAAAATCATCTATATATTTTTTCCAATTGATTTTTTTATATTTCTAACTATTTCTGACTTTGAAAAAAATATCGAAATTTTTCTTTCAATTTTTCTTTATTTATTATGAAAATTTAATTTTTCAGTTGATTTTTCATTTTTCTTTCAACTTTTCTTTATTTATTATGAGAATTAAATTTTTCATTTTTGGGACTTAGAAAAATTTTCGATTTTTTTTCTCATATATTCTGACTTTCTATGGGATTGTTCATTTTCACACTTCTCATAATATACCTTTTAAACACACAAACAGCAAATGGCATTCTAGCGAGAATAAGAAAAATTTTCGAAATTTTCAAGAAAAAAAATTTTTCACATACACCTCAGTTTCATTGAGAAGTCTCTATTTCAAATGAATTTCACTTAAAAATCATATATATATTTTTTCCAATTGATTTTTTTATATTTGTAACTATTTCTGACTTTGAAAAAAGTATCGAAATTTTTCTTTCAATTTTTCTTTATTTATTATGAAAATTTAATTTTTCAGTTGATTTTTATTTTTCTTTCAACTTTTCTTTATTTATTATGAGAATTAAATTTTTCAGTTGATTTTTCATTTTTGGGACTTAGAAAAATTTTCGATTTTTTTTCTCATACATTCTGACTTTCTATGGGATTGTTCATTTTCACACTTCTCATAATATACCTTTTAAACACACAAACAGCAAATGGCATTCTAGCGGGAATAAGAAAAATTTTCGAAATTTTCAAGAAAAAAAATTTTTCACATACACCTCAGTTTCATTGAGAAGTCTCTATTTCAAATGAATTTCACTTAAAAATCATCTATATATTTTTTCCAATTGATTTTTTTATATTTCTAACTATTTCTGACTTTGAAAAAAATATCGAAATTTTTCTTTCAATTTTTCTTTATTTATTATGAGAATTTAATTTTTCAGTTGATTTTTCATTTTTCTTTCAACTTTTCTTTATTTATTATGAGAATTAAATTTTTCAGTTGATTTTTCATTTTTGGGACTTTTCGATTTTTTTTCTCATATATTCTGACTTTCTATGGGATTGTTCATTTTCACACTTCTCATAATATACCTTTTAAACACACAAACAGCAAATGGCATTCTAGCGAGAATAAGAAAAATTTTCGAAATTTTCAAGAAAAAAAATTTTTCACATACACCTCAGTTTCATTGAGAAGTCCCTATTTCAAATGAATTTCACTTAAAAATCATATATATATTTTTTCCAATTGATTTTTTTATATTTCTAACTATTTCTGACTTTGAAAAAAATATCGAAATTTTTCTTTCAATTTTTCTTTATTTATTATGAAAATTTAATTTTTCAGTTGATTTTTCATTTTTCTTTCAACTTTTCTTTATTTATTATGAAAATTAAATTTTTCAGTTGATTTTTCATTTTTGGGACTTAGAAAATTTTCGATTTTTTTTCTCATATATTCTGACTTTCTATGGGACTGTTCATTTTCACACTTCTCATAACATACCTTTTAAACACACAAACAGCAAATGGCATTCTAGCGGGAATAAGAAAAATTTTCGAAATTTTCAAGAAAAAAAATTTTTCACATACACCTCAGTTTCATTGAGAAGTCTCTATTTCAAATGAATTTCACTTAAAAATCATATATATATTTTTTCCAATTGATTTTTTTATATTTGTAACTATTTCTGACTTTGAAAAAAATATCGAAATTTTTCTTTCAATTTTTCTTTATTTATTATGAAAATTTAATTTTTCAGTTGATTTTTATTTTTCTTTCAACTTTTCTTTATTTATTATGAGAATTAAATTTTTCAGTTGATTTTTCATTTTTGGGACTTAGAAAAATTTTCGATTTTTTTTCTCATATATTCTGACTTTCTATGGGATTGTTCATTTTCACACTTCTCATAATATACCTTTTAAACACACAAACAGCAAATGGCATTCTAGCGGGAATAAGAAAAATTTTCGAAATTTTCAAGAAAAAAAATTTTTCACATACACCTCAATTTCATTGAGAAGTCTCTATTTCAAATGAATTTCACTTAAAAATCATCTATATATTTTTTCCAATTGATTTTTTTATATTTCTAACTATTTCTGACTTTGAAAAAAATATCGAAATTTTTCTTTCAATTTTTCTTTATTTATTATGAAAATTTAATTTTTCAGTTGATTTTTCATTTTTCTTTCAACTTTTCTTTATTTATTATGAGAATTAAATTTTTCAGTTGATTTTTCATTTTTGGGACTTAGAAAAATTTTCGATTTTTTTTCTCATATATTCTGACTTTCTATGGGATTGTTCATTTTCACACTTCTCATAATATACCTTTTAAACACACAAACAGCAAATGGCATTCTAGCGGGAATAAGAAAAATTTTCGAAATTTTCAAGAAAAAAAATTTTTCACATACACCTCAGTTTCATTGAGAAGTCTCTATTTCAAATGAATTTCACTTAAAAATCATCTATATATTTTTTCCAATTGATTTTTTTATATTTCTAACTATTTCTGACTTTGAAAAAAATATCGAAATTTTTCTTTCAATTTTTCTTTATTTATTATGAAAATTTAATTTTTCAGTTGATTTTTCATTTTTCTTTCAACTTTTCTTTATTTATTATGAGAATTAAATTTTTCAGTTGATTTTTCATTTTTGGGACTTTTCGATTTTTTTTCTCATATATTCTGACTTTCTATGGGATTGTTCATTTTCACACTTCTCATAATATACCTTTTAAACACACAAACAGCAAATGGCATTCTAGCGGGAATAAGAAAAATTTTCGAAATTTTCAAGAAAAAAAATTTTTCACATACACCTCAGTTTCATTGAGAAGTCTCTATTTCAAATGAATTTCACTTAAAAATCATCTATATATTTTTTCCAATTGATTTTTTTATATTTCTAACTATTTCTGACTTTGAAAAAAATATCGAAATTTTTCTTTCAATTTTTCTTTATTTATTATGAAAATTTAATTTTTCAGTTGATTTTTCATTTTTCTTTCAACTTTTCTTTATTTATTATGAGAATTAAATTTTTCATTTTTGGGACTTAGAAAAATTTTCGATTTTTTTTCTCATATATTCTGACTTTCTATGGGATTGTTCATTTTCACACTTCTCATAATATACCTTTTAAACACACAAACAGCAAATGGCATTCTAGCGGGAATAAGAAAAATTTTCGAAATTTTCAAGAAAAAAAATTTTTCACATACACCTCAGTTTCATTGAGAAGTCTCTATTTCAAATGAATTTCACTTAAAAATCATCTATATATTTTTTCCAATTGATTTTTTTATATTTCTAACTATTTCTGACTTTGAAAAAATATCGAAATTTTTCTTTCAATTTTTCTTTATTTATTATGAAAATTTAATTTTTCAGTTGATTTTTCATTTTTCTTTCAACTTTTCTTTATTTATTATGAGAATTAAATTTTTCAGTTGATTTTTCATTTTTGGGACTTAGAAAAATTTTCGATTTTTTTTCTCATATATTCTGACTTTCTATGGGATTGTTCATTTTCACACTTCTCATAATATACCTTTTAAACACACAAACAGCAAATGGCATTCTAGCGGGAATAAGAAAAATTTTCGAAATTTTCAAGAAAAAAAATTTTTCACATACACCTCAGTTTCATTGAGAAGTCTCTATTTCAAATGAATTTCACTTAAAAATCATCTATATATTTTTTCCAATTGATTTTTTTATATTTCTAACTATTTCTGACTTTGAAAAAAATATCGAAATTTTTCTTTCAATTTTTCTTTATTTATTATGAAAATTTAATTTTTCAGTTGATTTTTCATTTTTCTTTCAACTTTTCTTTATTTATTATGAGAATTAAATTTTTCATTTTTGGGACTTAGAAAAATTTTCGATTTTTTTTCTCATATATTCTGACTTTCTATGGGATTGTTCATTTTCACACTTCTCATAATATACCTTTTAAACACACAAACAGCAAATGGCATTCTAGCGAGAATAAGAAAAATTTTCGAAATTTTCAAGAAAAAAAATTTTTCACTACACCTCAGTTTCATTGAGAAGTCCCTATTTCAAATGAATTTCACTTAAAAATCATATATATATTTTTTCCAATTGATTTTTTTATATTTCTAACTATTTCTGACTTTGAAAAAAATATCGAAATTTTTCTTTCAATTTTTCTTTATTTATTATGAAAATTTAATTTTTCAGTTGATTTTTCATTTTTCTTTATTTATTATGAGAATTAAATTTTTCAGTTGATTTTTCATTTTTGGGACTTAGAAAAATTTTCGATTTTTTTTCTCATATATTCTGACTTTCTATGGGATTGTTCATTTTCACACTTCTCATAATATACCTTTTAAACACACAAACAGCAAATGGCATTCTAGCGGGAATAAGAAAAATTTTCGAAATTTTCAAGAAAAAAAATTTTTCACATACACCTCAGTTTCATTGAGAAGTCTCTATTTCAAATGAATTTCACTTAAAAATCATCTATATATTTTTTCCAATTGATTTTTTTATATTTCTAACTATTTCTGACTTTGAAAAAATATCGAAATTTTTCTTTCAATTTTTCTTTATTTATTATGAAAATTTAATTTTTCAGTTGATTTTTCATTTTTCTTTCAACTTTTCTTTATTTATTATGAGAATTAAATTTTTCAGTTGATTTTTCATTTTTGGGACTTAGAAAAATTTTCGATTTTTTTTCTCATATATTCTGACTTTCTATGGGATTGTTCATTTTCACACTTCTCATAATATACCTTTTAAACACACAAACAGCAAATGGCATTCTAGCGGGAATAAGAAAAATTTTCGAAATTTTCAAGAAAAAAAATTTTTCACATACACCTCAGTTTCATTGAGAAGTCTCTATTTCAAATGAATTTCACTTAAAAATCATCTATATATTTTTTCCAATTGATTTTTTTATATTTCTAACTATTTCTGACTTTGAAAAAAATATCGAAATTTTTCTTTCAATTTTTCTTTATTTATTATGAAAATTTAATTTTTCAGTTGATTTTTCATTTTTCTTTCAACTTTTCTTTATTTATTATGAGAATTAAATTTTTCATTTTTGGGACTTAGAAAAATTTTCGATTTTTTTTCTCATATATTCTGACTTTCTATGGGATTGTTCATTTTCACACTTCTCATAATATACCTTTTAAACACACAAACAGCAAATGGCATTCTAGCGAGAATAAGAAAAATTTTCGAAATTTTCAAGAAAAAAAATTTTTCACTACACCTCAGTTTCATTGAGAAGTCCCTATTTCAAATGAATTTCACTTAAAAATCATATATATATTTTTTCCAATTGATTTTTTTATATTTCTAACTATTTCTGACTTTGAAAAAAATATCGAAATTTTTCTTTCAATTTTTCTTTATTTATTATGAAAATTTAATTTTTCAGTTGATTTTTCATTTTTCTTTATTTATTATGAGAATTAAATTTTTCAGTTGATTTTTCATTTTTGGGACTTAGAAAAATTTTCGATTTTTTTTCTCATATATTCTGACTTTCTATGGGATTGTTCATTTTCACACTTCTCATAATATACCTTTTAAACACACAAACAGCAAATGGCATTCTAGCGGGAATAAGAAAAATTTTCGAAATTTTCAAGAAAAAAAATTTTTCACATACACCTCAGTTTCATTGAGAAGTCTCTATTTCAAACGAATTTCACTTAAAAATCATATATATATTTTTTCCAATTGATTTTTTTATATTTCTAACTATTTCTGACTTTGAAAAGAATATCGAAATTTTTCTTCCAATTTTTCTTTATTTATTATGAAAATTTAATTTTTCAGTTGATTTTTCATTTTTCTTTCAACTTTTCTTTATTTATTATGAAAATTAAATTTTTCAGTTGATTTTTCATTTTTGGGACTTAGAAAAATTTTCGATTTTTTTTCTCATATATTCTGACTTTCTATGGGACTGTTCATTTTCACACTTCTCATAATATACCTTTTAAACACACAAACAGCAAATGGCATTCTAGCGGGAATAAGAAAAATTTTCGAAATTTTCAAGAAAAAAAATTTTTCACATACACCTCAGTTTCATTGAGAAGTCTCTATTTCAAATGAATTTCACTTAAAAATCATATATATATTTTTTCCAATTGATTTTTTTATATTTCTAACTATTTCTGACTTTGAAAAAAATATC
The DNA here is from genome assembly GCA_963966105.1 of Volucella zonaria. Lineage (NCBI taxonomy): Eukaryota > Metazoa > Arthropoda > Insecta > Diptera > Syrphidae > Volucella > Volucella zonaria. Next base: position 1,177,521 of record CAWYQB010000198.1, read on the forward strand.
GAAATTTTTCTTTCAATTTTTCTTTATTTATTATGAAAATTTAATTTTTCAGTTGATTTTTCATTTTTCTTTCAACTTTTCTTCATTTATTATGAGAATTAAATTTTTCAGTTGATTTTTCATTTTTGGGACTTACAAAAATTTTCGATTTTTTTTCTCATATATTCTGACTTTCTATGGGATTGTTCATTTTCACACTTCTCATAATATACCTTTTAAACACACAAACAGCAAATGGCATTCTAGCGGGAATTAGAAAAATTTTCGAAATTTTCAAGAAAAAAAATTTTTCACATACACCTCAGTTTCATTGAGAAGTCTCTATTTCAAATGAATTTACCTTAAAAATCATATATATATTTTTTCCAATTGATTTTTTTATATTTCTAACTATTTCTGACTTTGAAAAAAATATCGAAATTTTTCTTCCAATTTTTCTTTATTTATTATGAAAATTTAATTTTTCAGTTGATTTTTATTTTTCTTTCAACTTTTCTTTATTTATTATGAGAATTAAATTTTTCAGTTGATTTTTCATTTTTGGGACTTAGAAAAATTTTCGATTTTTTTTCTCATATATTCTGACTTTCTATGGGATTGTTCATTTTCACACTTCTCATAATATACCTTTTAAACACACAAACAGCAAATGGCATTCTAGCGGGAATAAGAAAAATTTTCGAAATTTTCAAGAAAAAAAATTTTTCACATACACCTCAGTTTCATTGAGAAGTCTCTATTTCAAATGAATTTCACTTAAAAATCATCTATATATTTTTTCCAATTGATTTTTTTATATTTCTAACTATTTCTGACTTTGAAAAAAATATCGAAATTTTTCTTTCAATTTTTCTTTATTTATTATGAAAATTTAATATTTCAGTTGATTTTTCATTTTTCTTTCAACTTTTCTTTATTTATTATGAGAATTAAATTTTTCAGTTGATTTTTCATTTTTGGGACTTAGAAAAATTTTCGATTTTTTTTCTCATATATTCTGACTTTCTATGGGATTGTTCATTTTCACACTTCTCATAATATACCTTTTAAACACACAAACAGCAAATGGCATTCTAGCGGGAATAAGAAAAATTTTCGAAATTTTCAAGAAAAAAAATTTTTCACATACACCTCAGTTTCATTGAGAAGTCTCTATTTCAAATGAATTTCACTTAAAAATCATCTATATATTTTTTCCAATTGATTTTTTTATATTTCTAACTATTTCTGACTTTGAAAAAAATATCGAAATTTTTCTTTCAATTTTTCTTTATTTATTATGAAAATTTAATTTTTCAGTTGATTTTTCATTTTTCTTTATTTATTATGAGAATTAAATTTTTCAGTTGATTTTTCATTTTTGGGACTTACAAAAATTTTCGATTTTTTTTCTCATATATTCTGACTTTCTATGGGATTGTTCATTTTCACACTTCTCATAATATACCTTTTAAACACACAAACAGCAAATGGCATTCTAGCGGGAATAAGAAAAATTTTCGAAATTTTCAAGAAAAAAATTTTTCACGTACACCTCAGTTTCATTGAGAAGTCTCTATTTCAAATGAATTTCACTTAAAAATCATCTATATATTTTTTCCAATTGATTTTTTTATATTTCTAACTATTTCTGACTTTGAAAAAAATATCGAAATTTTTCTTTCAATTTTTCTTTATTTATTATGAAAATTTAATTTTTCAGTTGATTTTTCATTTTTCTTTCAACTTTTCTTTATTTATTATGAGAATTAAATTTTTCAGTTGATTTTTCATTTTTGGGACTTTTCGATTTTTTTTCTCATATATTCTGACTTTCTATGGGATTGTTCATTTTCACACTTCTCATAATATACCTTTTAAACACACAAACAGCAAATGGCATTCTAGCGGGAATAAGAAAAATTTTCGAAATTTTCAAGAAAAAAAATTTTTCACATACACCTCAGTTTCATTGAGAAGTCTCTATTTCAAATGAATTTCACTTAAAAATCATCTATATATTTTTTCCAATTAATTTTTTTATATTTCTAACTATTTCTGACTTTGAAAAAAATATCGAAATTTTTCTTTCAATTTTTCTTTATTTATTATGAAAATTTAATTTTTCAGTTGATTTTTCATTTTTCTTTCAACTTTTCTTTATTTATTATGAGAATTAAATTTTTCATTTTTGGGACTTAGAAAAATTTTCGATTTTTTTTCTCATATATTCTGACTTTCTATGGGATTGTTCATTTTCACACTTCTCATAATATACCTTTTAAACACACAAACAGCAAATGGCATTCTAGCGAGAATAAGAAAAATTTTCGAAATTTTCAAGAAAAAAAATTTTTCACATACACCTCAGTTTCATTGAGAAGTCCCTATTTCAAATGAATTTCACTTAAAAATCATATATATATTTTTTCCAATTGATTTTTTTATATTTCTAACTATTTCTGACTTTGAAAAAAATATCGAAATTTTTCTTTCAATTTTTCTTTATTTATTATGAAAATTTAATTTTTCAGTTGATTTTTCATTTTTCTTTATTTATTATGAGAATTAAATTTTTCAGTTGATTTTTCATTTTTGGGACTTAGAAAAATTTTCGATTTTTTTTCTCATATATTCTGACTTTCTATGGGATTGTTCATTTTCACACTTCTCATAATATACCTTTTAAACACACAAACAGCAAATGGCATTCTAGCGGGAATAAGAAAAATTTTCGAAATTTTCAAGAAAAAAAATTTTTCACATACACCTCAGTTTCATTGAGAAGTCTCTATTTCAAATGAATTTCACTTAAAAATCATCTATATATTTTTTCCAATTGATTTTTTTATATTTCTAACTATTTCTGACTTTGAAAAAAATATCGAAATTTTTCTTTCAATTTTTCTTTATTTATTATGAAAATTTAATTTTTCAGTTGATTTTTCATTTTTCTTTCAACTTTTCTTTATTTATTATGAGAATTAAATTTTTCAGTTGATTTTTCATTTTTGGGACTTAGAAAAATTTTCGATTTTTTTTCTCATATATTCTGACTTTCTATGGGATTGTTCATTTTCACACATCTCATAATATACCTTTTAAACACACAAACAGCAAATGGCATTCTAGCGGGAATAAGAAAAATTTTCGAAATTTTCAAGAAAAAAAATTTTTCACATACACCTCAGTTTCATTGAGAAGTCTCTATTTCAAATGAATTTCACTTAAAAATCATCTATATATTTTTTCCAATTGATTTTTTTATATTTCTAACTATTTCTGACTTTGAAAAAAATATCGAAATTTTTCTTTCAATTTTTCTTTATTTATTATGAAAATTTAATTTTTCAGTTGATTTTTCATTTTTCTTTATTTATTATGAGAATTAAATTTTTCAGTTGATTTTTCATTTTTGGGACTTACAAAAATTTTCGATTTTTTTTCTCATATATTCTGACTTTCTATGGGATTGTTCATTTTCACACTTCTCATAATATACCTTTTAAACACACAAACAGCAAATGGCATTCTAGCGGGAATAAGAAAAATTTTCGAAATTTTCAAGAAAAAAAATTTTTCACGTACACCTCAGTTTCATTGAGAAGTCTCTATTTCAAATGAATTTCACTTAAAAATCATCTATATATTTTTTCCAATTGATTTTTTTATATTTCTAACTATTTCTGACTTTGAAAAAAATATCGAAATTTTTCTTTCAATTTTTCTTTATTTATTATGAAAATTTAATTTTTCAGTTGATTTTTCATTTTTCTTTCAACTTTTCTTTATTTATTATGAGAATTAAATTTTTCAGTTGATTTTTCATTTTTGGGACTTAGAAAAATTTTCGATTTTTTTTCTCATATATTCTGACTTTCTATGGGATTGTTCATTTTCACACTTCTCATAATAAACCTTTTAAACACACAAACAGCAAATGGCATTCTAGCGGGAATAAGAAAAATTTTCGAAATTTTCAAGAAAAAAAATTTTTCACATACACCTCAGTTTCATTGAGAAGTCTCTATTTCAAACGAATTTCACTTAAAAATCATATATATATTTTTTCCAATTGATTTTTTTATATTTCTAACTATTTCTGACTTTGAAAAAAATATCGAAATTTTTCTTTCAATTTTTCTTTATTTATTATGAAAATTTAATTTTTCAGTTGATTTTTCATTTTTCTTTCAACTTTTCTTTATTTATTATGAGAATTAAATTTTTCAGTTGATTTTTCATTTTTGGGACTTTTCGATTTTTTTTCTCATATATTCTGACTTTCTATGGGATTGTTCATTTTCACACTTCTCATAATATACCTTTTAAACACACAAACAGCAAATGGCATTCTAGCGGGAATAAGAAAAATTTTCGAAATTTTCAAGAAAAAAAATTTTTCACATACACCTCAGTTTCATTGAGAAGTCTCTATTTCAAATGAATTTCACTTAAAAATCATCTATATATTTTTTCCAATTAATTTTTTTATATTTCTAACTATTTCTGACTTTGAAAAAAATATCGAAATTTTTCTTTCAATTTTTCTTTATTTATTATGAAAATTTAATTTTTCAGTTGATTTTTCATTTTTCTTTCAACTTTTCTTTATTTATTATGAGAATTAAATTTTTCATTTTTGGGACTTAGAAAAATTTTCGATTTTTTTTCTCATATATTCTGACTTTCTATGGGATTGTTCATTTTCACACTTCTCATAATATACCTTTTAAACACACAAACAGCAAATGGCATTCTAGCGGGAATAAGAAAAATTTTCGAAATTTTCAAGAAAAAAAATTTTTCACATACACCTCAGTTTCATTGAGAAGTCTCTATTTCAAATGAATTTCACTTAAAAATCATCTATATATTTTTTCCAATTGATTTTTTTATATTTCTAACTATTTCTGACTTTGAAAAAAATATCGAAATTTTTCTTTCAATTTTTCTTTATTTATTATGAAAATTTAATTTTTCAGTTGATTTTTCATTTTTCTTTATTTATTATGAGAATTAAATTTTTCAGTTGATTTTTCATTTTTGGGACTTACAAAAATTTTCGATTTTTTTTCTCATATATTCTGACTTTCTATGGGATTGTTCATTTTCACACTTCTCATAATATACCTTTTAAACACACAAACAGCAAATGGCATTCTAGCGGGAATAAGAAAAATTTTCGAAATTTTCAAGAAAAAAATTTTTCACGTACACCTCAGTTTCATTGAGAAGTCTCTATTTCAAATGAATTTCACTTAAAAATCATCTATATATTTTTTCCAATTGATTTTTTTATATTTCTAACTATTTCTGACTTTGAAAAAAATATCGAAATTTTTCTTTCAATTTTTCTTTATTTATTATGAAAATTTAATTTTTCAGTTGATTTTTCATTTTTCTTTCAACTTTTCTTTATTTATTATGAGAATTAAATTTTTCAGTTGATTTTTCATTTTTGGGACTTTTCGATTTTTTTTCTCATATATTCTGACTTTCTATGGGATTGTTCATTTTCACACTTCTCATAATATACCTTTTAAACACACAAACAGCAAATGGCATTCTAGCGGGAATAAGAAAAATTTTCGAAATTTTCAAGAAAAAAAATTTTTCACATACACCTCAGTTTCATTGAGAAGTCTCTATTTCAAATGAATTTCACTTAAAAATCATCTATATATTTTTTCCAATTAATTTTTTTATATTTCTAACTATTTCTGACTTTGAAAAAAATATCGAAATTTTTCTTTCAATTTTTCTTTATTTATTATGAAAATTTAATTTTTCAGTTGATTTTTCATTTTTCTTTCAACTTTTCTTTATTTATTATGAGAATTAAATTTTTCATTTTTGGGACTTAGAAAAATTTTCGATTTTTTTTCTCATATATTCTGACTTTCTATGGGATTGTTCATTTTCACACTTCTCATAATATACCTTTTAAACACACAAACAGCAAATGGCATTCTAGCGAGAATAAGAAAAATTTTCGAAATTTTCAAGAAAAAAAATTTTTCACATACACCTCAGTTTCATTGAGAAGTCCCTATTTCAAATGAATTTCACTTAAAAATCATATATATATTTTTTCCAATTGATTTTTTTATATTTCTAACTATTTCTGACTTTGAAAAAAATATCGAAATTTTTCTTTCAATTTTTCTTTATTTATTATGAAAATTTAATTTTTCAGTTGATTTTTCATTTTTCTTTATTTATTATGAGAATTAAATTTTTCAGTTGATTTTTCATTTTTGGGACTTAGAAAAATTTTCGATTTTTTTTCTCATATATTCTGACTTTCTATGGGATTGTTCATTTTCACACTTCTCATAATATACCTTTTAAACACACAAACAGCAAATGGCATTCTAGCGGGAATAAGAAAAATTTTCGAAATTTTCAAGAAAAAAAATTTTTCACATACACCTCAGTTTCATTGAGAAGTCTCTATTTCAAATGAATTTCACTTAAAAATCATATATATATTTTTTCCAATTGATTTTTTTATATTTCTAACTATTTCTGACTTTGAAAAAAATATCGAAATTTTTCTTTCAATTTTTCTTTATTTATTATGAAAATTTAATTTTTCAGTTGATTTTTCATTTTTCTTTCAACTTTTCTTTATTTATTATGAGAATTAAATTTTTCAGTTGATTTTTCATTTTTGGGACTTAGAAAAATTTTCGATTTTTTTTCTCATATATTCTGACTTTCTATGGGATTGTTCATTTTCACACTTCTCATAATAAACCTTTTAAACACACAAACAGCAAATGGCATTCTAGCGGGAATAAGAAAAATTTTCGAAATTTTCAAGAAAAAAAATTTTTCACATACACCTCAGTTTCATTGAGAAGTCTCTATTTCAAACGAATTTCACTTAAAAATCATATATATATTTTTTCCAATTGATTTTTTTATATTTCTAACTATTTCTGACTTTGAAAAAAATATCGAAATTTTTCTTTCAATTTTTCTTTATTTATTATGAAAATTTAATTTTTCAGTTGATTTTTCATTTTTCTTTCAACTTTTCTTTATTTATTATGAGAATTAAATTTTTCAGTTGATTTTTCATTTTTGGGACTTAGAAAAATTTTCGATTTTTTTTCTCATATATTCTGACTTTCTATGGGATTGTTCATTTTCACACTTCTCATAATATACCTTTTAAACACACAAACAGCAAATGGCATTCTAGCGGGAATAAGAAAAATTTTCGAAATTTTCAAGAAAAAACATTTTTCACATACACCTCAGTTTCATTGAGAAGTCTCTATTTCAAATGAATTTCACTTAAAAATCATATATATATTTTTTCCAATTGATTTTTTTATATTTCTAACTATTTCTGACTTTGAAAAAAATATCGAAATTTTTCTTTCAATTTTTCTTTATTTATTATGAAAATTTAATTTTTCAGTTGATTTTTCATTTTTCTTTCAACTTTTCTTTATTTATTATGAGAATTAAATTTTTCAGTTGATTTTTCATTTTTGGGACTTAGAAAAATTTTCGATTTTTTTTCTCATATATTCTGACTTTCTATGGGATTGTTCATTTTCACACTTCTCATAATAAACCTTTTAAACACACAAACAGCAAATGGCATTCTAGCGGGAATAAGAAAAATTTTCGAAATTTTCAAGAAAAAAAATTTTTCACATACACCTCAGTTTCATTGAGAAGTCTCTCTTTCAAACGAATTTCACTTAAAAATCATATATATATTTTTTCCAATTGATTTTTTTATATTTCTAACTATTTCTGACTTTGAAAAAAATATCGAAATTTTTCTTTCAATTTTTCTTTATTTATTATGAAAATTTAATTTTTCAGTTGATTTTTCATTTTTCTTTATTTATTATGAAAATTAAATTTTTCAGTTGATTTTTCATTTTTGGGACTTAGAAAAATTTTCGATTTTTTTTCTCATATATTCTGACTTTCTATGGGATTGTTCATTTTCACACTTCTCATAATATACCTTTTAAACACACAAACAGCAAATGGCATTCTAGCGGGAATAAGAAAAATTTTCGAAATTTTCAAGAAAAAAAATTTTTCACATACACCTCAGTTTCATTGAGAAGTCTCTATTTCAAATGAATTTCACTTAAAAATCATATATATATTTTTTCCAATTGATTTTTTTATATTTCTAACTATTTCTCACTTTGAAAAAAATATCGAAATTTTTCTTTCAATTTTTCTTTATTTATTATGAAAATTTAATTTTTCAGTTGATTTTTCATTTTTCTTTCAACTTTTCTTTATTTATTATGAGAATTAAATTTTTCAGTTGATTTTTCATTTTTGGGACTTAGAAAAATTTTCGATTTTTTTTCTCATATATTCTGACTTTCTATGGGATTGTTCATTTTCACACTTCTCATAATATACCTTTTAAACACACAAACAGCAAATGGCATTCTAGCGAGAATAAGAAAAATTTTCGAAATTTTCAAGAAAAAAAATTTTTCACATACACCTCAGTTTCATTGAGAAGTCCCTATTTCAAATGAATTTCACTTAAAAATCATATATATATTTTTTCCAATTGATTTTTTTATATTTCTAACTATTTCTGACTTTGAAAAAAATATCGAAATTTTTCTTTCAATTTTTCTTTATTTATTATGAAAATTTAATTTTTCAGTTGATTTTTCATTTTTCTTTATTTATTATGAGAATTAAATTTTTCAGTTGATTTTTCATTTTTGGGACTTAGAAAAATTTTCGATTTTTTTTCTCATATATTCTGACTTTCTATGGGATTGTTCATTTTCACACTTCTCATAATATACCTTTTAAACACACAAACAGCAAATGGCATTCTAGCGGGAATAAGAAAAATTTTCGAAATTTTCAAGAAAAAAAATTTTTCACATACACCTCAGTTTCATTGAGAAGTCTCTATTTCAAATGAATTTCACTTAAAAATCATCTATATATTTTTTCCAATTGATTTTTTTATATTTCTAACTATTTCTGACTTTGAAAAAAATATCGAAATTTTTCTTTCAATTTTTCTTTATTTATTATGAAAATTTAATTTTTCAGTTGATTTTTCATTTTTCTTTCAACTTTTCTTTATTTATTATGAGAATTAAATTTTTCAGTTGATTTTTCATTTTTGGGACTTAGAAAAATTTTCGATTTTTTTTCTCATATATTCTGACTTTCTATGGGATTGTTCATTTTCACACTTCTCATAATATACCTTTTAAACACACAAACAGCAAATGGCATTCTAGCGGGAATAAGAAAAATTTTCGAAATTTTCAAGAAAAAAAATTTTTCACATACACCTCAGTTTCATTGAGAAGTCTCTATTTCAAATGAATTTCACTTAAAAATCATCTATATATTTTTTCCAATTGATTTTTTTATATTTCTAACTATTTCTGACTTTGAAAAAAATATCGAAATTTTTCTTTCAATTTTTCTTTATTTATTATGAAAATTTAATTTTTCAGTTGATTTTTCATTTTTCTTTATTTATTATGAGAATTAAATTTTTCAGTTGATTTTTCATTTTTGGGACTTACAAAAATTTTCGATTTTTTTTCTCATATATTCTGACTTTCTATGGGATTGTTCATTTTCACACTTCTCATAATATACCTTTTAAACACACAAACAGCAAATGGCATTCTAGCGGGAATAAGAAAAATTTTCGAAATTTTCAAGAAAAAAAATTTTTCACGTACACCTCAGTTTCATTGAGAAGTCTCTATTTCAAATGAATTTCACTTAAAAATCATCTATATATTTTTTCCAATTGATTTTTTTATATTTCTAACTATTTCTGACTTTGAAAAAAATATCGAAATTTTTCTTTCAATTTTTCTTTATTTATTATGAAAATTTAATTTTTCAGTTGATTTTTCATTTTTCTTTCAACTTTTCTTTATTTATTATGAGAATTAAATTTTTCAGTTGATTTTTCATTTTTGGGACTTAGAAAAATTTTCGATTTTTTTTCTCATATATTCTGACTTTCTATGGGATTGTTCATTTTCACACTTCTCATAATAAACCTTTTAAACACACAAACAGCAAATGGCATTCTAGCGGGAATAAGAAAAATTTTCGAAATTTTCAAGAAAAAAAATTTTTCACATACACCTCAGTTTCATTGAGAAGTCTCTATTTCAAACGAATTTCACTTAAAAATCATATATATATTTTTTCCAATTGATTTTTTTATATTTCTAACTATTTCTGACTTTGAAAAAAATATCGAAATTTTTCTTTCAATTTTTCTTTATTTATTATGAAAATTTAATTTTTCAGTTGATTTTTCATTTTTCTTTCAACTTTTCTTTATTTATTATGAGAATTAAATTTTTCAGTTGATTTTTCATTTTTGGGACTTTTCGATTTTTTTTCTCATATATTCTGACTTTCTATGGGATTGTTCATTTTCACACTTCTCATAATATACCTTTTAAACACACAAACAGCAAATGGCATTCTAGCGGGAATAAGAAAAATTTTCGAAATTTTCAAGAAAAAAAATTTTTCACATACACCTCAGTTTCATTGAGAAGTCTCTATTTCAAATGAATTTCACTTAAAAATCATCTATATATTTTTTCCAATTAATTTTTTTATATTTCTAACTATTTCTGACTTTGAAAAAAATATCGAAATTTTTCTTTCAATTTTTCTTTATTTATTATGAAAATTTAATTTTTCAGTTGATTTTTCATTTTTCTTTCAACTTTTCTTTATTTATTATGAGAATTAAATTTTTCAGTTGATTTTTCATTTTTGGGACTTACAAAAATTTTCGATTTTTTTTCTCATATATTCTGACTTTCTATGGGATTGTTCATTTTCACACTTCTCATAATATACCTTTTAAACACACAAACAGCAAATGGCATTCTAGCGGGAATAAGAAAAATTTTCGAAATTTTCAAGAAAAAAATTTTTCACGTACACCTCAGTTTCATTGAGAAGTCTCTATTTCAAATGAATTTCACTTAAAAATCATCTATATATTTTTTCCAATTGATTTTTTTATATTTCTAACTATTTCTGACTTTGAAAAAAATATCGAAATTTTTCTTTCAATTTTTCTTTATTTATTATGAAAATTTAATTTTTCAGTTGATTTTTCATTTTTCTTTCAACTTTTCTTTATTTATTATGAGAATTAAATTTTTCAGTTGATTTTTCATTTTTGGGACTTTTCGATTTTTTTTCTCATATATTCTGACTTTCTATGGGATTGTTCATTTTCACACTTCTCATAATATACCTTTTAAACACACAAACAGCAAATGGCATTCTAGCGGGAATAAGAAAAATTTTCGAAATTTTCAAGAAAAAAAATTTTTCACATACACCTCAGTTTCATTGAGAAGTCTCTATTTCAAATGAATTTCACTTAAAAATCATCTATATATTTTTTCCAATTAATTTTTTTATATTTCTAACTATTTCTGACTTTGAAAAAAATATCGAAATTTTTCTTTCAATTTTTCTTTATTTATTATGAAAATTTAATTTTTCAGTTGATTTTTCATTTTTCTTTCAACTTTTCTTTATTTATTATGAGAATTAAATTTTTCATTTTTGGGACTTAGAAAAATTTTCGATTTTTTTTCTCATATATTCTGACTTTCTATGGGATTGTTCATTTTCACACTTCTCATAATATACCTTTTAAACACACAAACAGCAAATGGCATTCTAGCGAGAATAAGAAAAATTTTCGAAATTTTCAAGAAAAAAAATTTTTCACATACACCTCAGTTTCATTGAGAAGTCCCTATTTCAAATGAATTTCACTTAAAAATCATATATATATTTTTTCCAATTGATTTTTTTATATTTCTAACTATTTCTGACTTTGAAAAAAATATCGAAATTTTTCTTTCAATTTTTCTTTATTTATTATGAAAATTTAATTTTTCAGTTGATTTTTCATTTTTCTTTATTTATTATGAGAATTAAATTTTTCAGTTGATTTTTCATTTTTGGGACTTAGAAAAATTTTCGATTTTTTTTCTCATATATTCTGACTTTCTATGGGATTGTTCATTTTCACACTTCTCATAATATACCTTTTAAACACACAAACAGCAAATGGCATTCTAGCGGGAATAAGAAAAATTTTCGAAATTTTCAAGAAAAAAAATTTTTCACATACACCTCAGTTTCATTGAGAAGTCTCTATTTCAAATGAATTTCACTTAAAAATCATCTATATATTTTTTCCAATTGATTTTTTTATATTTCTAACTATTTCTGACTTTGAAAAAAATATCGAAATTTTTCTTTCAATTTTTCTTTATTTATTATGAAAATTTAATTTTTCAGTTGATTTTTCATTTTTCTTTCAACTTTTCTTTATTTATTATGAGAATTAAATTTTTCAGTTGATTTTTCATTTTTGGGACTTAGAAAAATTTTCGATTTTTTTTCTCATATATTCTGACTTTCTATGGGATTGTTCATTTTCACACTTCTCATAATATACCTTTTAAACACACAAACAGCAAATGGCATTCTAGCGGGAATAAGAAAAATTTTCGAAATTTTCAAGAAAAAAAATTTTTCACATACACCTCAGTTTCATTGAGAAGTCTCTATTTCAAATGAATTTCACTTAAAAATCATCTATATATTTTTTCCAATTGATTTTTTTATATTTCTAACTATTTCTGACTTTGAAAAAAATATCGAAATTTTTCTTTCAATTTTTCTTTATTTATTATGAAAATTTAATTTTTCAGTTGATTTTTCATTTTTCTTTATTTATTATGAGAATTAAATTTTTCAGTTGATTTTTCATTTTTGGGACTTACAAAAATTTTCGATTTTTTTTCTCATATATTCTGACTTTCTATGGGATTGTTCATTTTCACACTTCTCATAATATACCTTTTAAACACACAAACAGCAAATGGCATTCTAGCGGGAATAAGAAAAATTTTCGAAATTTTCAAGAAAAAAAATTTTTCACGTACACCTCAGTTTCATTGAGAAGTCTCTATTTCAAATGAATTTCACTTAAAAATCATCTATATATTTTTTCCAATTGATTTTTTTATATTTCTAACTATTTCTGACTTTGAAAAAAATATCGAAATTTTTCTTTCAATTTTTCTTTATTTATTATGAAAATTTAATTTTTCAGTTGATTTTTCATTTTTCTTTCAACTTTTCTTTATTTATTATGAGAATTAAATTTTTCAGTTGATTTTTCATTTTTGGGACTTTTCGATTTTTTTTCTCATATATTCTGACTTTCTATGGGATTGTTCATTTTCACACTTCTCATAATATAAATTTTCAAGAAAAAAAATTTTTCACATACACCTCAGTTTCATTGAGAAGTCTCTATTTCAAATGAATTTCACTTAAAAATCATCTATATATTTTTTCCAATTAATTTTTTTATATTTCTAACTATTTCTGACTTTGAAAAAAATATCGAAATTTTTCTTTCAATTTTTCTTTATTTATTATGAAAATTTAATTTTTCAGTTGATTTTTCATTTTTCTTTCAACTTTTCTTTATTTATTATGAGAATTAAATTTTTCATTTTTGGGACTTAGAAAAATTTTCGATTTTTTTTCTCATATATTCTGACTTTCTATGGGATTGTTCATTTTCACACTTCTCATAATATACCTTTTAAACACACAAACAGCAAATGGCATTCTAGCGGGAATAAGAAAAATTTTCGAAATTTTCAAGAAAAAAAATTTTTCACATACACCTCAGTTTCATTGAGAAGTCTCTATTTCAAATGAATTTCACTTAAAAATCATCTATATATTTTTTCCAATTGATTTTTTTATATTTCTAACTATTTCTGACTTTGAAAAAAATATCGAAATTTTTCTTTCAATTTTTCTTTATTTATTATGAAAATTTAATTTTTCAGTTGATTTTTCATTTTTCTTTATTTATTATGAGAATTAAATTTTTCAGTTGATTTTTCATTTTTGGGACTTACAAAAATTTTCGATTTTTTTTCTCATATATTCTGACTTTCTATGGGATTGTTCATTTTCACACTTCTCATAATATACCTTTTAAACACACAAACAGCAAATGGCATTCTAGCGGGAATAAGAAAAATTTTCGAAATTTTCAAGAAAAAAAATTTTTCACGTACACCTCAGTTTCATTGAGAAGTCTCTATTTCAAATGAATTTCACTTAAAAATCATCTATATATTTTTTCCAATTGATTTTTTTATATTTCTAACTATTTCTGACTTTGAAAAAAATATCGAAATTTTTCTTTCAATTTTTCTTTATTTATTATGAAAATTTAATTTTTCAGTTGATTTTTCATTTTTCTTTCAACTTTTCTTTATTTATTATGAGAATTAAATTTTTCAGTTGATTTTTCATTTTTGGGACTTTTCGATTTTTTTTCTCATATATTCTGACTTTCTATGGGATTGTTCATTTTCACACTTCTCATAATATAAATTTTCAAGAAAAAAAATTTTTCACATACACCTCAGTTTCATTGAGAAGTCTCTATTTCAAATGAATTTCACTTAAAAATCATCTATATATTTTTTCCAATTAATTTTTTTATATTTCTAACTATTTCTGACTTTGAAAAAAATATCGAAATTTTTCTTTCAATTTTTCTTTATTTATTATGAAAATTTAATTTTTCAGTTGATTTTTCATTTTTCTTTCAACTTTTCTTTATTTATTATGAGAATTAAATTTTTCATTTTTGGGACTTAGAAAAATTTTCGATTTTTTTTCTCATATATTCTGACTTTCTATGGGATTGTTCATTTTCACACTTCTCATAATATACCTTTTAAACACACAAACAGCAAATGGCATTCTAGCGAGAATAAGAAAAATTTTCGAAATTTTCAAGAAAAAAAATTTTTCACATACACCTCAGTTTCATTGAGAAGTCCCTATTTCAAATGAATTTCACTTAAAAATCATATATATATTTTTTCCAATTGATTTTTTTATATTTCTAACTATTTCTGACTTTGAAAAAAATATCGAAATTTTTCTTTCAATTTTTCTTTATTTATTATGAAAATTTAATTTTTCAGTTGATTTTTCATTTTTCTTTATTTATTATGAGAATTAAATTTTTCAGTTGATTTTTCATTTTTGGGACTTAGAAAAATTTTCGATTTTTTTTCTCATATATTCTGACTTTCTATGGGATTGTTCATTTTCACACTTCTCATAATATACCTTTTAAACACACAAACAGCAAATGGCATTCTAGCGGGAATAAGAAAAATTTTCGAAATTTTCAAGAAAAAAAATTTTTCACATACACCTCAGTTTCATTGAGAAGTCTCTATTTCAAATGAATTTCACTTAAAAATCATCTATATATTTTTTCCAATTGATTTTTTTATATTTCTAACTATTTCTGACTTTGAAAAAAATATCGAAATTTTTCTTTCAATTTTTCTTTATTTATTATGAAAATTTAATTTTTCAGTTGATTTTTCATTTTTCTTTCAACTTTTCTTTATTTATTATGAGAATTAAATTTTTCAGTTGATTTTTCATTTTTGGGACTTAGAAAAATTTTCGATTTTTTTTCTCATATATTCTGACTTTCTATGGGATTGTTCATTTTCACACTTCTCATAATATACCTTTTAAACACACAAACAGCAAATGGCATTCTAGCGGGAATAAGAAAAATTTTCGAAATTTTCAAGAAAAAAAATTTTTCACATACACCTCAGTTTCATTGAGAAGTCTCTATTTCAAATGAATTTCACTTAAAAATCATCTATATATTTTTTCCAATTGATTTTTTTATATTTCTAACTATTTCTGACTTTGAAAAAAATATCGAAATTTTTCTTTCAATTTTTCTTTATTTATTATGAAAATTTAATTTTTCAGTTGATTTTTCATTTTTCTTTCAACTTTTCTTTATTTATTATGAGAATTAAATTTTTCAGTTGATTTTTCATTTTTGGGACTTAGAAAAATTTTCGATTTTTTTTCTCATATATTCTGACTTTCTATGGGATTGTTCATTTTCACACTTCTCATAATATACCTTTTAAACACACAAACAGCAAATGGCATTCTAGCGGGAATAAGAAAAATTTTCGAAATTTTCAAGAAAAAAAATTTTTCACATACACCTCAGTTTCATTGAGAAGTCTCTATTTCAAATGAATTTCACTTAAAAATCATCATTTTTTTTCTCATATATTCTGACTTTCTATGGGACTGTTCATTTTCACACTTCTCATAATATACCTTTTAAACACACAAACAGCAAATGGCATTCTAGCGGGAATAAGAAAAATTTTCGAAATTTTCAAGAAAAAAAATTTTTCACATACACCTCAGTTTCATTGAGAAGTCTCTATTTCAAATGAATTTCACTTAAAAATCATATATATATTTTTTCCAATTGATTTTTTTATATTTCTAACTATTTCTGACTTTGAAAAAAATATCGAAATTTTTCTTTCAATTTTTCTTTATTTATTATGAAAATTTAATTTTTCAGTTGATTTTTCATTTTTCTTTCAACTTTTCTTCATTTATTATGAGAATTAAATTTTTCAGTTGATTTTTCATTTTTGGGACTTACAAAAATTTTCGATTTTTTTTCTCATATATTCTGACTTTCTATGGGATTGTTCATTTTCACACTTCTCATAATATACCTTTTAAACACACAAACAGCAAATGGCATTCTAGCGGGAATTAGAAAAATTTTCGAAATTTTCAAGAAAAAAAATTTTTCACATACACCTCAGTTTCATTGAGAAGTCTCTATTTCAAATGAATTTCACTTAAAAATCATATATATATTTTTTCCAATTGATTTTTTTATATTTCTAACTATTTCTGACTTTGAAAAAAATATCGAAATTTTTCTTCCAATTTTTCTTTATTTATTATGAAAATTTAATTTTTCAGTTGATTTTTATTTTTTTTTCAACTTTTCTTTATTTATTATGAGAATTAAATTTTTCAGTTGATTTTTCATTTTTGGGACTTAGAAAAATTTTCGATTTTTTTTCTCATATATTCTGACTTTCTATGGGATTGTTCATTTTCACACTTCTCATAATATACCTTTTAAACACACAAACAGCAAATGGCATTCTAGCGGGAATAAGAAAAATTTTCGAAATTTTCAAGAAAAAAAATTTTTCACATACACCTCAGTTTCATTGAGAAGTCTCTATTTCAAATGAATTTCACTTAAAAATCATCTATATATTTTTTCCAATTGATTTTTTTATATTTCTAACTATTTCTGACTTTGAAAAAAATATCGAAATTTTTCTTTCAATTTTTCTTTATTTATTATGAAAATTTAATTTTTCAGTTGATTTTTCATTTTTCTTTCAACTTTTCTTTATTTATTATGAGAATTAAATTTTTCATTTTTGGGACTTAGAAAAATTTTCGATTTTTTTTCTCATATATTCTGACTTTCTATGGGATTGTTCATTTTCACACTTCTCATAATATACCTTTTAAACACACAAACAGCAAATGGCATTCTAGCGAGAATAAGAAAAATTTTCGAAATTTTCAAGAAAAAAAATTTTTCACATACACCTCAGTTTCATTGAGAAGTCCCTATTTAAAATGAATTTCACTTAAAAATCATATATATATTTTTTCCAATTGATTTTTTTATATTTCTAACTATTTCTGACTTTGAAAAAAATATCGAAATTTTTCTTTCAATTTTTCTTTATTTATTATGAAAATTTAATTTTTCAGTTGATTTTTCATTTTTCTTTATTTATTATGAGAATTAAATTTTTCAGTTGATTTTTCATTTTTGGGACTTAGAAAAATTTTCGATTTTTTTTCTCATATATTCTGACTTTCTATGGGATTGTTCATTTTCACACTTCTCATAATATACCTTTTAAACACACAAACAGCAAATGGCATTCTAGCGGGAATAAGAAAAATTTTCGAAATTTTCAAGAAAAAAAATTTTTCACATACACCTCAGTTTCATTGAGAAGTCTCTATTTCAAATGAATTTCACTTAAAAATCATCTATATATTTTTTCCAATTGATTTTTTTATATTTCTAACTATTTCTGACTTTGAAAAAAATATCGAAATTTTTCTTTCAATTTTTCTTTATTTATTATGAAAATTTAATTTTTCAGTTGATTTTTCATTTTTCTTTCAACTTTTCTTTATTTATTATGAGAATTAAATTTTTCAGTTGATTTTTCATTTTTGGGACTTAGAAAAATTTTCGATTTTTTTTCTCATATATTCTGACTTTCTATGGGATTGTTCATTTTCACACTTCTCATAATATACCTTTTAAACACACAAACAGCAAATGGCATTCTAGCGGGAATAAGAAAAATTTTCGAAATTTTCAAGAAAAAAAATTTTTCACATACACCTCAGTTTCATTGAGAAGTCTCTATTTCAAATGAATTTCACTTAAAAATCATCATTTTTTTTCTCATATATTCTGACTTTCTATGGGACTGTTCATTTTCACACTTCTCATAATATACCTTTTAAACACACAAACAGCAAATGGCATTCTAGCGGGAATAAGAAAAATTTTCGAAATTTTCAAGAAAAAAAATTTTTCACATACACCTCAGTTTCATTGAGAAGTCTCTATTTCAAATGAATTTCACTTAAAAATCATATATATATTTTTTCCAATTGATTTTTTTATATTTCTAACTATTTCTGACTTTGAAAAAAATATCGAAATTTTTCTTTCAATTTTTCTTTATTTATTATGAAAATTTAATTTTTCAGTTGATTTTTCATTTTTCTTTCAACTTTTCTTCATTTATTATGAGAATTAAATTTTTCAGTTGATTTTTCATTTTTGGGACTTACAAAAATTTTCGATTTTTTTTCTCATATATTCTGACTTTCTATGGGATTGTTCATTTTCACACTTCTCATAATATACCTTTTAAACACACAAACAGCAAATGGCATTCTAGCGGGAATTAGAAAAATTTTCGAAATTTTCAAGAAAAAAAATTTTTCACATACACCTCAGTTTCATTGAGAAGTCTCTATTTCAAATGAATTTCACTTAAAAATCATATATATATTTTTTCCAATTGATTTTTTTATATTTCTAACTATTTCTGACTTTGAAAAAAATATCGAAATTTTTCTTCCAATTTTTCTTTATTTATTATGAAAATTTAATTTTTCAGTTGATTTTTATTTTTTTTTCAACTTTTCTTTATTTATTATGAGAATTAAATTTTACAGTTGATTTTTCATTTTTGGGACTTAGAAAAATTTTCGATTTTTTTTCTCATATATTCTGACTTTCTATGGGATTGTTCATTTTCACACTTCTCATAATATACCTTTTAAACACACAAACAGCAAATGGCATTCTAGCGGGAATAAGAAAAATTTTCGAAATTTTCAAGAAAAAAAATTTTTCACATACACCTCAGTTTCATTGAGAAGTCTCTATTTCAAATGAATTTCACTTAAAAATCATCTATATATTTTTTCCAATTGATTTTTTTATATTTCTAACTATTTCTGACTTTGAAAAAAATATCGAAATTTTTCTTTCAATTTTTCTTTATTTATTATGAAAATTTAATTTTTCAGTTGATTTTTCATTTTTCTTTCAACTTTTCTTTATTTATTATGAGAATTAAATTTTTCATTTTTGGGACTTAGAAAAATTTTCGATTTTTTTTCTCATATATTCTGACTTTCTATGGGATTGTTCATTTTCACACTTCTCATAATATACCTTTTAAACACACAAACAGCAAATGGCATTCTAGCGAGAATAAGAAAAATTTTCGAAATTTTCAAGAAAAAAAATTTTTCACATACACCTCAGTTTCATTGAGAAGTCCCTATTTAAAATGAATTTCACTTAAAAATCATATATATATTTTTTCCAATTGATTTTTTTATATTTCTAACTATTTCTGACTTTGAAAAAAATATCGAAATTTTTCTTTCAATTTTTCTTTATTTATTATGAAAATTTAATTTTTCAGTTGATTTTTCATTTTTCTTTATTTATTATGAGAATTAAATTTTTCAGTTGATTTTTCATTTTTGGGACTTAGAAAAGTTTTCGATTTTTTTTCTCATATATTCTGACTTTCTATGGGATTGTTCATTTTCACACTTCTCATAATAAACCTTTTAGACACACAAACAGCAAATGGCATTCTAGCGGGAATAAGAAAAATTTTCGAAATTTTCAAGAAAAAAAATTTTTCACATACACCTCAGTTTCATTGAGAAGTCTCTATTTCAAATGAATTTCACTTAAAAATCATCTATATATTTTTTCCAATTGATTTTTTTATATTTCTAACTATTTCTGACTTTGAAAAAAATATCGAAATTTTTCTTTCAATTTTTCTTTATTTATTATGAAAATTTAATTTTTCATTTTTCTTTCAACTTTTCTTTATTTATTATGAGAATTAAATTTTTCAGTTGATTTTTCATTTTTGGGACTTAGAAAAATTTTCGATTTTTTTTCTCATATATTCTGACTTTCTATGGGATTGTTCATTTTCACACTTCTCATAATATACCTTTTAAACACACAAACAGCAAATGGCATTCTAGCGGGAATAAGAAAAATTTTCGAAATTTTCAAGAAAAAAAATTTTTCACATACACCTCAGTTTCATTGAGAAGTCTCTATTTCAAATGAATTTCACTTAAAAATCATCTATATATTTTTTCCAATTGATTTTTTTATATTTCTAACTATTTCTGACTTTGAAAAAAATATCGAAATTTTTCTTTCAATTTTTCTTTATTTATTATGAAAATTTAATTTTTCAGTTGATTTTTCATTTTTCTTTCAACTTTTCTTTATTTATTATGAGAATTAAATTTTTCAGTTGATTTTTCATTTTTGGGACTTTTCGATTTTTTTTCTCATATATTCTGACTTTCTATGGGATTGTTCATTTTCACACTTCTCATAATATACCTTTTAAACACACAAACAGCAAATGGCATTCTAGCGGGAATAAGAAAAATTTTCGAAATTTTCAAGAAAAAAAATTTTTCACATACACCTCAGTTTCATTGAGAAGTCTCTATTTCAAATGAATTTCACTTAAAAATCATCTATATATTTTTTCCAATTGATTTTTTTATATTTCTAACTATTTCTGACTTTGAAAAAAATATCGAAATTTTTCTTTCAATTTTTCTTTATTTATTATGAAAATTTAATTTTTCAGTTGATTTTTCATTTTTCTTTCAACTTTTCTTCATTTATTATGAGAATTAAATTTTTCAGTTGATTTTTCATTTTTGGGACTTACAAAAATTTTCGATTTTTTTTCTCATATATTCTGACTTTCTATGGGATTGTTCATTTTCACACTTCTCATAATATACCTTTTAAACACACAAACAGCAAATGGCATTCTAGCGGGAATTAGAAAAATTTTCGAAATTTTCAAGAAAAAAAATTTTTCACATACACCTCAGTTTCATTGAGAAGTCTCTATTTCAAATGAATTTCACTTAAAAATCATATATATATTTTTTCCAATTGATTTTTTTATATTTCTAACTATTTCTGACTTTGAAAAAAATATCGAAATTTTTCTTCCAATTTTTCTTTATTTATTATGAAAATTTAATTTTTCAGTTGATTTTTATTTTTTTTTCAACTTTTCTTTATTTATTATGAGAATTAAATTTTACAGTTGATTTTTCATTTTTGGGACTTAGAAAAATTTTCGATTTTTTTTCTCATATATTCTGACTTTCTATGGGATTGTTCATTTTCACACTTCTCATAATATACCTTTTAAACACACAAACAGCAAATGGCATTCTAGCGGGAATAAGAAAAATTTTCGAAATTTTCAAGAAAAAAAATTTTTCACATACACCTCAGTTTCATTGAGAAGTCTCTATTTCAAATGAATTTCACTTAAAAATCATCTATATATTTTTTCCAATTGATTTTTTTATATTTCTAACTATTTCTGACTTTGAAAAAAATATCGAAATTTTTCTTTCAATTTTTCTTTATTTATTATGAAAATTTAATTTTTCAGTTGATTTTTCATTTTTCTTTCAACTTTTCTTTATTTATTATGAGAATTAAATTTTTCATTTTTGGGACTTAGAAAAATTTTCGATTTTTTTTCTCATATATTCTGACTTTCTATGGGATTGTTCATTTTCACACTTCTCATAATATACCTTTTAAACACACAAACAGCAAATGGCATTCTAGCGAGAATAAGAAAAATTTTCGAAATTTTCAAGAAAAAAAATTTTTCACATACACCTCAGTTTCATTGAGAAGTCCCTATTTAAAATGAATTTCACTTAAAAATCATATATATATTTTTTCCAATTGATTTTTTTATATTTCTAACTATTTCTGACTTTGAAAAAAATATCGAAATTTTTCTTTCAATTTTTCTTTATTTATTATGAAAATTTAATTTTTCAGTTGATTTTTCATTTTTCTTTATTTATTATGAGAATTAAATTTTTCAGTTGATTTTTCATTTTTGGGACTTAGAAAAGTTTTCGATTTTTTTTCTCATATATTCTGACTTTCTATGGGATTGTTCATTTTCACACTTCTCATAATAAACCTTTTAGACACACAAACAGCAAATGGCATTCTAGCGGGAATAAGAAAAATTTTCGAAATTTTCAAGAAAAAAAATTTTTCACATACACCTCAGTTTCATTGAGAAGTCTCTATTTCAAATGAATTTCACTTAAAAATCATCTATATATTTTTTCCAATTGATTTTTTTATATTTCTAACTATTTCTGACTTTGAAAAAAATATCGAAATTTTTCTTTCAATTTTTCTTTATTTATTATGAAAATTTAATTTTTCAGTTGATTTTTCATTTTTCTTTCAACTTTTCTTTATTTATTATGAGAATTAAATTTTTCAGTTGATTTTTCATTTTTGGGACTTAGAAAAATTTTCGATTTTTTTTCTCATATATTCTGACTTTCTATGGGATTGTTCATTTTCACACTTCTCATAATATACCTTTTAAACACACAAACAGCAAATGGCATTCTAGCGGGAATAAGAAAAATTTTCGAAATTTTCAAGAAAAAAAATTTTTCACATACACCTCAGTTTCATTGAGAAGTCTCTATTTCAAATGAATTTCACTTAAAAATCATCTATATATTTTTTCCAATTGATTTTTTTATATTTCTAACTATTTCTGACTTTGAAAAAAATATCGAAATTTTTCTTTCAATTTTTCTTTATTTATTATGAAAATTTAATTTTTCAGTTGATTTTTCATTTTTCTTTCAACTTTTCTTTATTTATTATGAGAATTAAATTTTTCAGTTGATTTTTCATTTTTGGGACTTTTCGATTTTTTTTCTCATATATTCTGACTTTCTATGGGATTGTTCATTTTCACACTTCTCATAATATACCTTTTAAACACACAAACAGCAAATGGCATTCTAGCGGGAATTAGAAAAATTTTCGAAATTTTCAAGAAAAAAAATTTTTCACATACACCTCAGTTTCATTGAGAAGTCTCTATTTCAAATGAATTTCACTTAAAAATCATCTATATATTTTTTCCAATTGATTTTTTTATATTTCTAACTATTTCTGACTTTGAAAAAAATATCGAAATTTTTCTTTCAATTTTTCTTTATTTATTATGAAAATTTAATTTTTCAGTTGATTTTTCATTTTTCTTTCAACTTTTCTTTATTTATTATGAGAATTAAATTTTTCAGTTGATTTTTCATTTTTGGGACTTAGAAAAATTTTCGATTTTTTTTCTCATATATTCTGACTTTCTATGGGATTGTTCATTTTCACACTTCTCATAATATACCTTTTAAACACACAAACAGCAAATGGCATTCTAGCGGGAATAAGAAAAATTTTCGAAATTTTCAAGAAAAAAAATTTTTCACATACACCTCAGTTTCATTGAGAAGTCTCTATTTCAAATGAATTTCACTTAAAAATCATCTATATATTTTTTCCAATTAATTTTTTTATATTTCTAACTATTTCTGACTTTGAAAAAAATATCGAAATTTTTCTTTCAATTTTTCTTTATTTATTATGAAAATTTAATTTTTCAGTTGATTTTTCATTTTTCTTTCAACTTTTCTTTATTTATTATGAGAATTAAATTTTTCATTTTTGGGACTTAGAAAAATTTTCGATTTTTTTTCTCATATATTCTGACTTTCTATGGGATTGTTCATTTTCACACTTCTCATAATATACCTTTTAAACACACAAACAGCAAATGGCATTCTAGCGGGAATTAGAAAAATTTTCGAAATTTTCAAGAAAAAAAATTTTTCACATACACCTCAGTTTCATTGAGAAGTCTCTATTTCAAATGAATTTCACTTAAAAATCATCTATATATTTTTTCCAATTGATTTTTTTATATTTCTAACTATTTCTGACTTTGAAAAAAATATCGAAATTTTTCTTTCAATTTTTCTTTATTTATTATGAAAATTTAATTTTTCAGTTGATTTTTCATTTTTCTTTCAACTTTTCTTTATTTATTATGAGAATTAAATTTTTCAGTTGATTTTTCATTTTTGGGACTTAGAAAAATTTTCGATTTTTTTTCTCATATATTCTGACTTTCTATGGGATTGTTCATTTTCACACTTCTCATAATATACCTTTTAAACACACAAACAGCAAATGGCATTCTAGCGGGAATAAGAAAAATTTTCGAAATTTTCAAGAAAAAAAATTTTTCACATACACCTCAGTTTCATTGAGAAGTCTCTATTTCAAATGAATTTCACTTAAAAATCATCTATATATTTTTTCCAATTAATTTTTTTATATTTCTAACTATTTCTGACTTTGAAAAAAATATCGAAATTTTTCTTTCAATTTTTCTTTATTTATTATGAAAATTTAATTTTTCAGTTGATTTTTCATTTTTCTTTCAACTTTTCTTTATTTATTATGAGAATTAAATTTTTCAGTTGATTTTTCATTTTTGGGACATAGAAAAATTTTCGATTTTTTTTCTCATATATTCTGACTTTCTATGGGATTGTTCATTTTCACACTTCTCATAATATACCTTTTAAACACACAAACAGCAAATGGCATTCTAGCGGGAATAAGAAAAATTTTCGAAATTTTCAAGAAAAAAAATTTTTCACATACACCTCAGTTTCATTGAGAAGTCTCTATTTCAAATGAATTTCACTTAAAAATCATCTATATATTTTTTCCAATTGATTTTTTTATATTTCTAACTATTTCTGACTTTGAAAAAAATATCGAAATTTTTCTTTCAATTTTTCTTTATTTATTATGAAAATTTAATTTTTCAGTTGATTTTTCATTTTTCTTTCAACTTTTCTTTATTTATTATGAGAATTAAATTTTTCAGTTGATTTTTCATTTTTGGGACTTTTCGATTTTTTTTCTCATATATTCTGACTTTCTATGGGATTGTTCATTTTCACACTTCTCATAATATACCTTTTAAACACACAAACAGCAAATGGCATTCTAGCGGGAATTAGAAAAATTTTCGAAATTTTCAAGAAAAAAAATTTTTCACATACACCTCAGTTTCATTGAGAAGTCTCTATTTCAAATGAATTTCACTTAAAAATCATCTATATATTTTTTCCAATTGATTTTTTTATATTTCTAACTATTTCTGACTTTGAAAAAAATATCGAAATTTTTCTTTCAATTTTTCTTTATTTATTATGAAAATTTAATTTTTCAGTTGATTTTTCATTTTTCTTTCAACTTTTCTTTATTTATTATGAGAATTAAATTTTTCAGTTGATTTTTCATTTTTGGGACTTTTCGATTTTTTTTCTCATATATTCTGACTTTCTATGGGATTGTTCATTTTCACACTTCTCATAATATACCTTTTAAACACACAAACAGCAAATGGCATTCTAGCGGGAATTAGAAAAATTTTCGAAATTTTCAAGAAAAAAAATTTTTCACATACACCTCAGTTTCATTGAGAAGTCTCTATTTCAAATGAATTTCACTTAAAAATCATCTATATATTTTTTCCAATTGATTTTTTTATATTTCTAACTATTTCTGACTTTGAAAAAAATATCGAAATTTTTCTTTCAATTTTTCTTTATTTATTATGAAAATTTAATTTTTCAGTTGATTTTTCATTTTTCTTTCAACTTTTCTTTATTTATTATGAGAATTAAATTTTTCAGTTGATTTTTCATTTTTGGGACTTAGAAAAATTTTCGATTTTTTTTCTCATATATTCTGACTTTCTATGGGATTGTTCATTTTCACACTTCTCATAATATACCTTTTAAACACACAAACAGCAAATGGCATTCTAGCGGGAATAAGAAAAATTTTCGAAATTTTCAAGAAAAAAAATTTTTCACATACACCTCAGTTTCATTGAGAAGTCTCTATTTCAAATGAATTTCACTTAAAAATCATCTATATATTTTTTCCAATTAATTTTTTTATATTTCTAACTATTTCTGACTTTGAAAAAAATATCGAAATTTTTCTTTCAATTTTTCTTTATTTATTATGAAAATTTAATTTTTCAGTTGATTTTTCATTTTTCTTTCAACTTTTCTTTATTTATTATGAGAATTAAATTTTTCAGTTGATTTTTCATTTTTGGGACTTAGAAAAATTTTCGATTTTTTTTCTCATATATTCTGACTTTCTATGGGATTGTTCATTTTCACACTTCTCATAATATACCTTTTAAACACACAAACAGCAAATGGCATTCTAGCGGGAATAAGAAAAATTTTCGAAATTTTCAAGAAAAAAAATTTTTCACATACACCTCAGTTTCATTGAGAAGTCTCTATTTCAAATGAATTTCACTTAAAAATCATCTATATATTTTTTCCAATTAATTTTTTTATATTTCTAACTATTTCTGACTTTGAAAAAAATATCGAAATTTTTCTTTCAATTTTTCTTTATTTATTATGAAAATTTAATTTTTCAGTTGATTTTTCATTTTTCTTTCAACTTTTCTTTATTTATTATGAGAATTAAATTTTTCAGTTGATTTTTCATTTTTGGGACTTTTCGATTTTTTTTCTCATATATTCTGACTTTCTATGGGATTGTTCATTTTCACACTTCTCATAATATACCTTTTAAACACACAAACAGCAAATGGCATTCTAGCGGGAATTAGAAAAATTTTCGAAATTTTCAAGAAAAAAAATTTTTCACATACACCTCAGTTTCATTGAGAAGTCTCTATTTCAAATGAATTTCACTTAAAAATCATCTATATATTTTTTCCAATTGATTTTTTTATATTTCTAACTATTTCTGACTTTGAAAAAAATATCGAAATTTTTCTTTCAATTTTTCTTTATTTATTATGAAAATTTAATTTTTCAGTTGATTTTTCATTTTTCTTTCAACTTTTCTTTATTTATTATGAGAATTAAATTTTTCAGTTGATTTTTCATTTTTGGGACTTAGAAAAATTTTCGATTTTTTTTCTCATATATTCTGACTTTCTATGGGATTGTTCATTTTCACACTTCTCATAATATACCTTTTAAACACACAAACAGCAAATGGCATTCTAGCGGGAATAAGAAAAATTTTCGAAATTTTCAAGAAAAAAAATTTTTCACATACACCTCAGTTTCATTGAGAAGTCTCTATTTCAAATGAATTTCACTTAAAAATCATCTATATATTTTTTCCAATTAATTTTTTTATATTTCTAACTATTTCTGACTTTGAAAAAAATATCGAAATTTTTCTTTCAATTTTTCTTTATTTATTATGAAAATTTAATTTTTCAGTTGATTTTTCATTTTTCTTTCAACTTTTCTTTATTTATTATGAGAATTAAATTTTTCAGTTGATTTTTCATTTTTGGGACTTAGAAAAGTTTTCGATTTTTTTTCTCATATATTCTGACTTTCTATGGGATTGTTCATTTTCACACTTCTCATAATAAACCTTTTAGACACACAAACAGCAAATGGCATTCTAGCGGGAATAAGAAAAATTTTCGAAATTTTCAAGAAAAAAAATTTTTCACATACACCTCAGTTTCATTGAGAAGTCTCTATTTCAAATGAATTTCACTTAAAAATCATCTATATATTTTTTCCAATTGATTTTTTTATATTTCTAACTATTTCTGACTTTGAAAAAAATATCGAAATTTTTCTTTCAATTTTTCTTTATTTATTATGAAAATTTAATTTTTCAGTTGATTTTTCATTTTTCTTTCAACTTTTCTTTATTTATTATGAGAATTAAATTTTTCAGTTGATTTTTCATTTTTGGGACTTTTCGATTTTTTTTCTCATATATTCTGACTTTCTATGGGATTGTTCATTTTCACACTTCTCATAATATACCTTTTAAACACACAAACAGCAAATGGCATTCTAGCGGGAATAAGAAAAATTTTCGAAATTTTCAAGAAAAAAAATTTTTCACATACACCTCAGTTTCATTGAGAAGTCTCTATTTCAAATGAATTTCACTTAAAAATCATCTATATATTTTTTCCAATTGATTTTTTTATATTTCTAACTATTTCTGACTTTGAAAAAAATATCGAAATTTTTCTTTCAATTTTTCTTTATTTATTATGAAAATTTAATTTTTCAGTTGATTTTTCATTTTTCTTTCAACTTTTCTTTATTTATTATGAGAATTAAATTTTTCAGTTGATTTTTCATTTTTGGGACTTTTCGATTTTTTTTCTCATATATTCTGACTTTCTATGGGATTGTTCATTTTCACACTTCTCATAATATACCTTTTAAACACACAAACAGCAAATGGCATTCTAGCGGGAATTAGAAAAATTTTCGAAATTTTCAAGAAAAAAAATTTTTCACATACACCTCAGTTTCATTGAGAAGTCTCTATTTCAAATGAATTTCACTTAAAAATCATCTATATATTTTTTCCAATTGATTTTTTTATATTTCTAACTATTTCTGACTTTGAAAAAAATATCGAAATTTTTCTTTCAATTTTTCTTTATTTATTATGAAAATTTAATTTTTCAGTTGATTTTTCATTTTTCTTTCAACTTTTCTTTATTTATTATGAGAATTAAATTTTTCAGTTGATTTTTCATTTTTGGGACTTAGAAAAATTTTCGATTTTTTTTCTCATATATTCTGACTTTCTATGGGATTGTTCATTTTCACACTTCTCATAATATACCTTTTAAACACACAAACAGCAAATGGCATTCTAGCGGGAATAAGAAAAATTTTCGAAATTTTCAAGAAAAAAAATTTTTCACATACACCTCAGTTTCATTGAGAAGTCTCTATTTCAAATGAATTTCACTTAAAAATCATCTATATATTTTTTCCAATTGATTTTTTTATATTTCTAACTATTTCTGACTTTGAAAAAAATATCGAAATTTTTCTTTCAATTTTTCTTTATTTATTATGAAAATTTAATTTTTCAGTTGATTTTTCATTTTTCTTTCAACTTTTCTTTATTTATTATGAGAATTAAATTTTTCAGTTGATTTTTCATTTTTGGGACTTTTCGATTTTTTTTCTCATATATTCTGACTTTCTATGGGATTGTTCATTTTCACACTTCTCATAATATACCTTTTAAACACACAAACAGCAAATGGCATTCTAGCGGGAATTAGAAAAATTTTCGAAATTTTCAAGAAAAAAAATTTTTCACATACACCTCAGTTTCATTGAGAAGTCTCTATTTCAAATGAATTTCACTTAAAAATCATCTATATATTTTTTCCAATTGATTTTTTTATATTTCTAACTATTTCTGACTTTGAAAAAAATATCGAAATTTTTCTTTCAATTTTTCTTTATTTATTATGAAAATTTAATTTTTCAGTTGATTTTTCATTTTTCTTTCAACTTTTCTTTATTTATTATGAGAATTAAATTTTTCAGTTGATTTTTCATTTTTGGGACTTAGAAAAATTTTCGATTTTTTTTCTCATATATTCTGACTTTCTATGGGATTGTTCATTTTCACACTTCTCATAATATACCTTTTAAACACACAAACAGCAAATGGCATTCTAGCGGGAATTAGAAAAATTTTCGAAATTTTCAAGAAAAAAAATTTTTCACATACACCTCAGTTTCATTGAGAAGTCTCTATTTCAAATGAATTTCACTTAAAAATCATATATATATTTTTTCCAATTGATTTTTTTATATTTCTAACTATTTCTGACTTTGAAAAAAATATCGAAATTTTTCTTCCAATTTTTCTTTATTTATTATGAAAATTTAATTTTTCAGTTGATTTTTATTTTTTTTTCAACTTTTCTTTATTTATTATGAGAATTAAATTTTACAGTTGATTTTTCATTTTTGGGACTTAGAAAAATTTTCGATTTTTTTTCTCATATATTCTGACTTTCTATGGGATTGTTCATTTTCACACTTCTCATAATATACCTTTTAAACACACAAACAGCAAATGGCATTCTAGCGGGAATAAGAAAAATTTTCGAAATTTTCAAGAAAAAAAATTTTTCACATACACCTCAGTTTCATTGAGAAGTCTCTATTTCAAATGAATTTCACTTAAAAATCATCTATATATTTTTTCCAATTGATTTTTTTATATTTCTAACTATTTCTGACTTTGAAAAAAATATCGAAATTTTTCTTTCAATTTTTCTTTATTTATTATGAAAATTTAATTTTTCAGTTGATTTTTCATTTTTCTTTCAACTTTTCTTTATTTATTATGAGAATTAAATTTTTCATTTTTGGGACTTAGAAAAATTTTCGATTTTTTTTCTCATATATTCTGACTTTCTATGGGATTGTTCATTTTCACACTTCTCATAATATACCTTTTAAACACACAAACAGCAAATGGCATTCTAGCGAGAATAAGAAAAATTTTCGAAATTTTCAAGAAAAAAAATTTTTCACATACACCTCAGTTTCATTGAGAAGTCCCTATTTAAAATGAATTTCACTTAAAAATCATATATATATTTTTTCCAATTGATTTTTTTATATTTCTAACTATTTCTGACTTTGAAAAAAATATCGAAATTTTTCTTTCAATTTTTCTTTATTTATTATGAAAATTTAATTTTTCAGTTGATTTTTCATTTTTCTTTATTTATTATGAGAATTAAATTTTTCAGTTGATTTTTCATTTTTGGGACTTAGAAAAGTTTTCGATTTTTTTTCTCATATATTCTGACTTTCTATGGGATTGTTCATTTTCACACTTCTCATAATAAACCTTTTAGACACACAAACAGCAAATGGCATTCTAGCGGGAATAAGAAAAATTTTCGAAATTTTCAAGAAAAAAAATTTTTCACATACACCTCAGTTTCATTGAGAAGTCTCTATTTCAAATGAATTTCACTTAAAAATCATCTATATATTTTTTCCAATTGATTTTTTTATATTTCTAACTATTTCTGACTTTGAAAAAAATATCGAAATTTTTCTTTCAATTTTTCTTTATTTATTATGAAAATTTAATTTTTCAGTTGATTTTTCATTTTTCTTTCAACTTTTCTTTATTTATTATGAGAATTAAATTTTTCAGTTGATTTTTCATTTTTGGGACTTAGAAAAATTTTCGATTTTTTTTCTCATATATTCTGACTTTCTATGGGATTGTTCATTTTCACACTTCTCATAATATACCTTTTAAACACACAAACAGCAAATGGCATTCTAGCGGGAATAAGAAAAATTTTCGAAATTTTCAAGAAAAAAAATTTTTCACATACACCTCAGTTTCATTGAGAAGTCTCTATTTCAAATGAATTTCACTTAAAAATCATCTATATATTTTTTCCAATTGATTTTTTTATATTTCTAACTATTTCTGACTTTGAAAAAAATATCGAAATTTTTCTTTCAATTTTTCTTTATTTATTATGAAAATTTAATTTTTCAGTTGATTTTTCATTTTTCTTTCAACTTTTCTTTATTTATTATGAGAATTAAATTTTTCAGTTGATTTTTCATTTTTGGGACTTTTCGATTTTTTTTCTCATATATTCTGACTTTCTATGGGATTGTTCATTTTCACACTTCTCATAATATACCTTTTAAACACACAAACAGCAAATGGCATTCTAGCGGGAATTAGAAAAATTTTCGAAATTTTCAAGAAAAAAAATTTTTCACATACACCTCAGTTTCATTGAGAAGTCTCTATTTCAAATGAATTTCACTTAAAAATCATCTATATATTTTTTCCAATTGATTTTTTTATATTTCTAACTATTTCTGACTTTGAAAAAAATATCGAAATTTTTCTTTCAATTTTTCTTTATTTATTATGAAAATTTAATTTTTCAGTTGATTTTTCATTTTTCTTTCAACTTTTCTTTATTTATTATGAGAATTAAATTTTTCAGTTGATTTTTCATTTTTGGGACTTAGAAAAATTTTCGATTTTTTTTCTCATATATTCTGACTTTCTATGGGATTGTTCATTTTCACACTTCTCATAATATACCTTTTAAACACACAAACAGCAAATGGCATTCTAGCGGGAATAAGAAAAATTTTCGAAATTTTCAAGAAAAAAAATTTTTCACATACACCTCAGTTTCATTGAGAAGTCTCTATTTCAAATGAATTTCACTTAAAAATCATCTATATATTTTTTCCAATTAATTTTTTTATATTTCTAACTATTTCTGACTTTGAAAAAAATATCGAAATTTTTCTTTCAATTTTTCTTTATTTATTATGAAAATTTAATTTTTCAGTTGATTTTTCATTTTTCTTTCAACTTTTCTTTATTTATTATGAGAATTAAATTTTTCATTTTTGGGACTTAGAAAAATTTTCGATTTTTTTTCTCATATATTCTGACTTTCTATGGGATTGTTCATTTTCACACTTCTCATAATATACCTTTTAAACACACAAACAGCAAATGGCATTCTAGCGAGAATAAGAAAAATTTTCGAAATTTTCAAGAAAAAAAATTTTTCACATACACCTCAGTTTCATTGAGAAGTCCCTATTTCAAATGAATTTCACTTAAAAATCATATATATATTTTTTCCAATTGATTTTTTTATATTTCTAACTATTTCTGACTTTGAAAAAAATATCGAAATTTTTCTTTCAATTTTTCTTTATTTATTATGAAAATTTAATTTTTCAGTTGATTTTTCATTTTTCTTTATTTATTATGAGAATTAAATTTTTCAGTTGATTTTTCATTTTTGGGACTTAGAAAAATTTTCGATTTTTTTTCTCATATATTCTGACTTTCTATGGGATTGTTCATTTTCACACTTCTCATAATATACCTTTTAAACACACAAACAGCAAATGGCATTCTAGCGGGAATAAGAAAAATTTTCGAAATTTTCAAGAAAAAAAATTTTTCACATACACCTCAGTTTCATTGAGAAGTCTCTATTTCAAATGAATTTCACTTAAAAATCATATATATATTTTTTCCAATTGATTTTTTTATATTTCTAACTATTTCTGACTTTGAAAAAAATATCGAAATTTTTCTTTCAATTTTTCTTTATTTATTATGAAAATTTAATTTTTCAGTTGATTTTTCATTTTTCTTTATTTATTATGAGAATTAAATTTTTCAGTTGATTTTTCATTTTTGGGACTTAGAAAAATTTTCGATTTTTTTTCTCATATATTCTGACTTTCTATGGGATTGTTCATTTTCACACTTCTCATAATATACCTTTTAAACACACAAACAGCAAATGGCATTCTAGCGGGAATAAGAAAAATTTTCGAAATTTTCAAGAAAAAAAATTTTTCACATATACCTCAGTTTCATTGAGAAGTCTCTATTTCAAATGAATTTCACTTAAAAATCATATATATATTTTTTCCAATTGATTTTTTTATATTTCTAACTATTTCTGACTTTGAAAAAAATATCGAAATTTTTCTTTCAATTTTTCTTTATTTATTATGAAAATTTAATTTTTCAGTTGATTCTTCATTTTTCTTTCAACTTTTCTTTATTTATTATGAGAATTAAATTTTTCAGTTGATTTTTCATTTTTGGGACTTAGAAAAATTTTCGATTTTTTTTCTCATATATTCTGACTTTCTATGGGATTGTTCATTTTCACACTTCTCATAATATACCTTTTAAACACACAAACAGCAAATGGCATTCTAGCGGGAATAAGAAAAATTTTCGAAATTGTCAAGAAAAAAAATTTTTCACATACACCTCAGTTTCATTGAGAAGTCTCTATTTCAAATGAATTTCACTTAAAAATCATATATATATTTTTTCCAATTGATTTTTTTATATTTCTAACTATTTCTGACTTTGAAAAAAATATCGAAATTTTTCTTTCAATTTTTCTTTATTTATTATGAAAATTTAATTTTTCAGTTGATTTTTCATTTTTCTTTCAACTTTTCTTTATTTATTATGAAAATTAAATTTTTCAGTTGATTTTTCATTTTTGGGACTTAGAAAAATTTTCGATTTTTCTTCTCATACGAGGGGCGTTCAATATATTCTCGGTATCGATATGAAGGAAAATGCGAATTCAATTTAAATTGTTTTTGTTTTTCAATATGATCTCCCCTAAAATCAATGCATTTGTTACATCTTGAGATAAGCTTTTTTAAACCCTCAAAATAATAAATTTCTTCTTTCTCTGCAAAATACCGACTTGAGTTCTTCATCATCCGAAAATCTTTTTCCACGAAGACATTTTTTCAAATCCGGAAACAGGAAATAATCACTAGGGGCAAGGTCTGGACTATAAGGTGGGTGTTGGATTTCTTCGAAACCACAATCTCGCGCAGCAGCCTTGGAAACTCGCGCCGTGTGAACAGGAGCGTTGTCATGAAGAAGCAACACACCCGCTGCGAGTTTACCCCGTCTTTTCTTTTTAATTTCCTCCCGCAAATTATGCAAAGTGGAAGCGTAGGATGTGGCGTTGATGGTTTCACCTTTTTTTTTGTACTCAATGAGCAAGATTCCCTTTGAGTCGCAAAAAACTGTGGCCATGAGCTTTCGGGCAGACGGAGTGACTTTGAACTTCTTCGGGGGGTCTGTTCCTTTTTTATGCCACTGCATGGACTCTTGTTTGCTTTCAGGGTCATAGCGGTGGACCCATGTTTCGTCCCCAGTAACAATTCGATCCATAACACCGTCCGCGTTCTCACTACACATCTCCAAAAGCTCTCTACAGCATGCGATTCTCACTTTTTATCTGAGGCGCTGTGAGCATTCGTGGCACCCCCCTTGCACTGGCCTTTGAAAGGTTAAGATGGTCATGAAGAATGGTGTGAATGGTACCAATTGAAAGCTTGGTGATCTCTGCCATCATTTTCACCTTTATTCGGGCATCCTCAAGAACAAGTTTTTCGACTTCTTTGATGCTTTCTCCCGTACAAGCAGTAGACGGGGCGCCGGAGCGGGGGTCGTCCTCAATGCTCTCTCTGCCTCTCTTGAACTCACTTGACCACTTTTGCACAGTTGATAATGAAGGTGCGGAACCCTGGTAAACAGCCACCATCTCTTCATGAATAGTTTTTTGACTTTTTCCTTGCTTAGTGAGAAATTTAATTACTGCGCGATGCTCAATTTTCACCATCATCGCCTCAGTTGCCATTATGATTCTGTTTAACTAGAGATAAAACACGAATTAATAATCACATTTATATGAAATTTTACACGAATGTACTAAAATAATAGTATTACTTGATAAATAAGTCAATTTATATATGCAACCACAGCTTCACCCCGATACCGAGAATATCTTGAACGCCCCTCGTATATTCTGACTATCTATGGGATTTTTCATTTTCACACTTCTCATAATATACCTTTTAAACACACAAACAGCAAATGGCATTATAGCGGGAATAAGAAAAATTTTCGAAATTTTCAAGAAAAAAAATTTTTCACATACACCTCAGTTTCATTGAGAAGTCTCTATTTCAAATGAATTTCACTTAAAAATCATATATATATTTTTTCCAATTGAT